>OY728153.1:1980067472-1981317472 GCA_963277665.1 Viscum album | reverse complement strand
AACCACTAGTGTGGGAAATATGGTCATTGGAGGTCATTATGTACACCTTTTGGAATTGTGTGTTGTTTGGGGACTTGGCATAAGGTCCCTTTCCATGTATTGTTTTTATAAATCGCAATGGACATGTTCAGTGATGCCTTATGATGTTGTGTTCTCATTTGATTGTAAAGGTGAAGTTCGTGAAATCCTCTGAGGGTCTCTATTATGTTCGGAGTATGTCTCCCTTGGGAAAAACTTTAAATCCTCTATCTTAGAGGAAGGTGTTTATATGTGTCCTCTCCTTCTATTGTTTCTCACCCAATGAAACATGGTGCGATGTTTGTGTATCTTCTAATCCCTTGTATTAGTGAAATTTCATGTTTCTATAAGTGAGTTCTAGAGTTTGTTATGTCTTGGTGAACCCATCAGGGTATGTGGTGTAGTTTTTTGTGGTGCCAAAATAAGAAGTTCCATATAGGGGTTTCCAAAGCCTAACTGTGAGGTCGAAGATGCTTCAATCTTTTGAGCTTCATCCATAGGTCCCGGAGATAAGATGGCATGTAGTTAGGGAAAATACCAGGGTTTTTTAAACCCTTGTACAAGTCATACCCTCATTATGAATGATTGTAAGATTTTAAACTTCTGGTTTCGTCATCTTTCTTCTATTATTCTCGTTCGATGGAAAAAGGAAGAGCGACTCTTTCCCATGTTTTTCACCTAATGTCTTTCCATCCCCCTTTGGTTTCCATTGAGTTTTGGAAAAAGTCTTAAAATTTATCTAGATAGGTTGAGCACATGGTTTTCACATGGTGAGTTGTAACCGTTCCCCAGAGAACTATAGAGATAAAAGGATTCACATGGTTAGCACACGATTTCCCAAAACTATGTGGACTAACCATGTGGTCGTCCTAACTCATTGAGTTTTGGGGTCTTTCTATGCCAGCCCATACTGGTCAATTAAGATGGTTAGTTCTTATGGTGGGGATACCCACCATGGGTCTCATTTATGTTCTTTTTGAAATGTCTAATGTAAATCTACCCCTTGTACCAGGGATTTTATTTGCGCCTCCCCCTGTTAGTGTCCCAATTATCTCTCGGGAAAAATTTAAGTTTTCTCTTATAGGGGGGAGCCCATTTGTGTCTCCTCATACCAGTAACTCAGTTTTGTCCTTGTTCTTATCTTGGAAGTGGGTAGTCTCATTCAGATCTATCTAACTACCTACATCTTCCTTGGGTAAACATTGGGATTGGAAAGTGCCCAACAGTTTAGTTATGTCAAGATAAGTGTAACCTTGTTCGATGTTGTTGTTTGTTTGGGTAAATTTCTTGAGCCTTGTTCGGATAGTGTTTGAGGATTTTTCTTTTGGGATAAATCCTAACTATGATAGATCTTTTCAGTAAAGTAGTGTATGTTTTGATTTTGAAGTATTCCTTACTTAATTTATCACTAGAGGTGTTTTGGCCTTTGGGGTCGAAGCTTGGAAAGTGAGTCATTTTCAGCCTTTCGGTTGGGTTTGGTATTTTCTTTTGGCCTTATTGTGGATTTAGGTGGGCAAAAGCTTTTATGGTGGGGATAATTGTGACATCCATGAATTCTTATAAAGTAATTTTTCATTTAATTTCCTTTCTTGATTTGTTTTGGGGATTTACCGTTTTTTTGGTGGAAATTGTGGGTTTTTGAAATTTGGGCCAAATCGTAAGCCCATTTCCATATTTAAAAAATAAATTTTTTTTCTTTTATAACTCCTTATTTTTTAATATTTTTCACTCATTCCACTTCCCAAATGTAATCCCATGGTATATTAAAATCACTATATCAATTTGGAATCTATAGGAATCTATAATAATGATGGATTTTGGGTTTTTATTAAGGTGTTGGTCCAGCCCAAAAGCCCATTTTCTGCATTAAAAATATTGTTTAATTTTTAAATATCTCATTCAATTACTATGTTTTTTCGGTGATTCAAACTCTAACCAAATCCCACATACCCAAGGCAAGCTCCCATGCTCTTCTCTCTCTATTTGGAGATCATTTGCATTGAGAATTTAGGCAAAATGGCTCTGAATTTCTGAAATCGTTCAGATTTGAAGAGGTAAATTGATTACTTCATAACTCCATCATTTCTCACACTTTTACCCACATTCAAGTTACTACGTGATATCCTCATCCTTTTTTGAACCTCACTTGAATTTCTGGATATTTTTAAATTCAGATACTTGTGGATTTAGGGCGATTTCTCCAAGATTCCATCAGATAAGTGTTCGTCCCTTCCATTTCTTCCATTTCCATAGGGTTTCATCCCTCTTTCTTGAAGTTACAAAGTGTCCAGAAGTTAGGTTTTGAACCTAGGGTTTCCCATGGTGTATAATTGGAGTAATATTGAGATTTTAGGTCTCCCTCCACTTCCTTCTGGTGCGACGGTGGTCCGCTTTATGTTTCTCACCAAGATTTGAGGGTCTCAACTCAAAAGGTAGGTAATTCCATAGTAAACCATTCCATGATTAGTTAGTTTTCTTGTTTTACTGGTTTTTCATGTTCCAAATATGTTGTGTGTGGTTCTAAACCCGTTTTTGAGGGATTTGGTAAAGCATTTAATTTTATAATTTCATTTTTGTTAAAGTTGTGAACTTTTCGAATGTAGCACATGTGGTATCTTTTGTTGTAGTTTTATAAAATATAAAATTGATTTACTAGTTTTTTAAAGGGGATAAAAATTATGTTTTGTTAATTCCTTAGTGTCATGTGTGCCTTAGAAGGGGGTTTTTTTAATAGGTTCGGTGTGTAAAACGTTGATATACTTCTTGAGAGTATTTTATGAAAATGGATATTTTCATTTGTATCTTTCATGGTATTACTCATGGGGATTTTATAAAACTTGAAATTGGTTTTATAAATGTGTCTATGGATTCCAATTCTACTTTTGTAGTGTTTTGGTGTGGTTTTATCCTTGAAATTTGGTTTTGAAATTGGTTTTATGAGAAAAGTTTGGGTATACTCTTTTGAATTGTTTTATGAAAGATTTGAATGATTTAATGATTTATTTAATAGGTGAAACAATATTGGAAAAATATTTTGGAGTGTGTAAATTTTTAAATGCAACATTTTAAATGTGAAAAGGGTTGTTTTGTGATGTTTCATCTTGGAAATGTTTTATAAAAATGTTTGAAGGATTTACTAAAGTGTGTAAGAGATGTGAAAGTGATGTGGGATGTTTTGTGTGAATGTGATGTGAAAAATGGATTTTGGTTATGAAAAGGGTATTATGTAACATTTTAGTGGGTTGTTATGTGAGTTGTAATATCTTAGAATTGTTTTATGAAATTATTTAATGGATTTTTGGAAGTTTTAAAGAAATTTACAAAGCGTTGTGGGCTATTTATTGTGAGTCGGATTTTAAAATCAATTTGAATGAAAAGTGGAATTTTGTTACCTGTGTGGTATACGTGTGGGATGTTTTGTGAATTTGTGATGTGGAAATGATATTTTTATGTGAAAAGTATATTTCTTGACTTGTTGAACTTATTGGGGCACAAGGGGAAAATATGGGTACCTAGGTGGGTGGATGTGTACTAGTTTGCTAGTGAATCTGTGGGGTTTGGCCTCAGTTTCACTTAGCAAGATTGATGCTTAAAATTCAAAATAAACTATGATGATGATTATTATTATTGGGGACCACTAGGTTATTGGTATGTTACCTACTAGTGGATCGTGCATCAGAATGGATATTTTTTATGGTTACTCTCACAAAGATACGTGGTACCTGAGACCCACGACTAGCTAGTTCCTAAGGGTTATTTCCTATTGCTTGTGCTCATTAGATCCTTTATACTTAATGTAGGCATACAGTATATTGGGATGTAAAATTCATTAGCTTTGGAATTTATTTTAAAAGTTTTGATTCTTTAAATTATCCCACTTGAAAACTGGTTTTTTTAAGCTGCATCTTTTAGAAATTGTATCTAGAAATTACATGCTTTTTAAAACTTTCATTATTATCGTATTTGAATGTTTATCACATGGAATCTACTAGTGGTGGTATCCTACTGGGATTTTGATCACACCCTACTTACACCTTTGGTTGTAATTAGACTTGGTTTTTTTGATGTTGCGAGTTGGGTACAGTTTATAGTGCAAGTGGTTTGGGTTTCTAGCAGGTTCTTAGTGGTGATGTCTTGTGGATATGGCTTGATGATGGTGCATCTTGCCAGGAGGGTTCATGGGCTATTTATGTTTGGTTATATACCTTTTTTATAGTCTTTTTGAGTTGTTTTAAATAGTGTAATTCAATTATGAATTTTTTTAAAAGATTGTTTGGTTTGAAAAATCCAGATTCATTTTATTGGATTAATTTATTTTTTTAAGCTTATAAACTTGGGTAAATCATTCCATATTTTTAGTTTATGATACCCAGGAACTTGTGCTAGCATGTGGGGAACAGGAAATCCCTTTGGGACATGTCATAAGCTGGGTTTGGTGCTGGTTTTGGTGGAGAAAAGATTCGGTTCGTGACAGCCCACAAGTAGTGGTTTCTTTACTTTCATCTTGATATCTTCCAAATAATTCCCCATCCACATAAATTAGGTCATAGATTTAGTTGCATCAACATATTCATCTTCATTTCTACTCATTCCCTTTGAAATTTTCTTCATTGTGTGCCAGTATACATTCCTTTAACCTAAAAAAGAAAAAAATACACCATATGTATAACTTATGTCATTTACATTTCCTACCCAATATGAATCTGTATATTAAAACATATCATACTTTCCACTAATTTCATATTTAAATACATAGTATATTTTTCCTTTTATATACCTAATAATTCTCTTTCTATCCATGAAATGACACTCCTTTGGTGAAATTTGATACCTAACACATTAGGTAACAAAATATACAATATCCAACCTCGAAGATGTCAAATCAGTAAACCTAAAATAAAATTATTTAATTACCTTGGGTATACTAATTTACCTTTTTCATCCATAGAAAATATATGTATATGGGGGAGAAACCATGACCCAGTACTTTGTTCTGAATAATTCAAATCTCAATTTTCAAAATTATTTTTAAATATATTTTCAAACAACTTTCTTTGATATCTATCATGTACATGTGATATATTTGCTATTTAACGAGAGTATATTAATCTCAAACTATTAGGATAACTACAATTTATACTGACTGAGTATTGATTAAGCTTCCGAGAGGTTATTTTAAAGCATTAAATTAAATATAAGGATTGTTTTAAATAACTAAGATATTTATAAATCACATCATTTTAACTTTTAAATTATTTTAAATAGAAATTTTTATTGGATACTATATTAACCACCCTCTTTAGTACTCCACGCCGACCAACATGGGTTATCTCTACCAAATGATTGTTCATTCATTCAAAAATAATATTTGTATTATAGTGTATGTGGTGCACTGATTTCATAGTGAATACAATTATTCTCAACATAATCATAAAATCTTACACTATTATATTTTGTATCTATGTCTATCTAGATTTTTTCAATGTGAAACCACACACCTTTTAAGTTCTCCTTATGAAACTTTTAATCCTTTTTATATACTATTACTTCTGATTCATAAACATAAAATAATTTATATGAGTAAATTCAATAATAAATTAAATAAAATGATTTAATTCGCTTGTATATTGCTTCCCCATAATCCTAAAAATTATAGAATGAATAATATTTATTGGATAAGATGTTTGAAAATCAACTTTTTTGTGTGTACACTTGATAATATTTCCCTTTTTAAAATTTATAGTGCATCCAGTTTTTCTATGTTCTCATAATAGACTCATTATAAAAAAATTATTCTCTAGTAAAATTTCTCATGTTATTTTTTCCAATATGACCAAGACTTTGATTCCATAGTTGATTTAATTCCTTCAAGCTTAAGTTGCATGAATTATCAGCATCACTACCTAAAAAAATGTTTTCATTGTTCATTTTCCTCTTATCATTATACATCCACATTTCAATATCATTACCAAGAACTCATCCTTCAATAAAACCACATCATTAACTTCATCACATAGCAAAGATAAACTTATCAGATTTTGTTTAAACCCATCAACCAATATATTTATATTGGATTCTAGTTTTTATTTTACAATAATTTGTTATCCAATTTCTTTTGATTTTAAGTTACCCATCATTTATAAAGTTCACTTAACCCTTTTTAACTCTTCAATGTCCTTCAATATATTTAAATCTCCTATAATGTGTGAATAACATCCATTATCTATAATCCACAGAAATTACACTATTTTGGTTTTAAGTGGAAACTCAAAATTAAAGAATTTTACCTACCTTTTTCTTTTTATTCTGAGAGTTTTGAGTATTTTAATTCATACTCAATTGGGATAGTGAGATGGTGATGCAATATTTAGCAATTTAATAGAGTTTTTCAGATCTTATATAAACTAACTCTAATGGTTGAAATTAATTCTAAACATTTAATCCATTTTTTTAAGTTGATTATAAATTTTCCTTCATTGAGTGGGTTGAATCCCCCTTAAAAAGTTGTATACTAATCCTTCTAGGATTATTAGAATGTTTTTAATTAAAAAAATTCTTACATGTTCCTGAAGACTCTAAAGTTCCAATAGTATCCATAAAAGGGATACTTCCCTTAGTAATCTGCATACTATCTACATGTTGACCCCATCACTGATTCCTTCTTTTAACCATCAATATTAGATTATTTTATGAACCAAAATCTTAGTATACTGGAAATATATTCCTCATTAAATTATACTTATTTACATAATTTATTTAATATCCATTTTTAGTAGTTTTTGATTTCACATTAGTACGCCCATAAATTCTAGATTTATATGTTTCTCCACAAACTTGACCTCCTTTACTTGTGACGTGGTTTTAGAATTTCCATCATAATTTCCAAGTTAATTATTATCCTTTGAATATATTTTTTGTTAGTATACTAAAATTTAAATAATATATAAACTATTTACCACATAAAAAGTCCATTCCTTTGATCTTTATCCAAATTTCTAAACATAATTCAAAAAATTGGATCTAAACTAATCTAATTACTATTTTTTACTAATAAAATAAAATGAAAAATATCAAGCACATTATCCTTCACATTAATTCTTTATTTCATTTCAAATAAAATATTATTTTCTTCTATATAAAACTTATTCAATTCGTAAATATCCTTTAATATCTATAACACTTGATTATTATGAATAAAATCCTTTTTATTTGAAGATTGATTGTATTTCTTCAAATATTTGGTCTCATTCTCTAATGTTGAGATATTTTCAAGAAATTACTTGATTTTTCACTTTATTATAAATTAAATTTCAAATTATTCTGCACCCCCAACTCTATTACTTACATAAATTGTGAATTATTCCTTATTCAATTTAGAAATCAATAGTTTTTCATCAACATCACTAAAAATACCAACTCCCTCAAGTTTCTCACCATAATCATTATCTTCATACTTTAATAATAAATTGTTTTTATTTAAAAAAATTACTACACTTCCATTTTAAATAAATATTTGACTTATCATGTTTCATTTCTTTCTTATTAAAGGATATCCTTGTCCCCTCATCCTCTTCTGAACTAACTTCTTATTATTTCAACTTTGGATAGTTTGCTACAAAATGTCCAATGGATCCACACTTTAAACACTTTAGTGGATGTATCACCATAAACATTGATTTTACTCTTCTTAAAGTTCTATATATGACTGAAATTAGATTATAAAACTTTTCTTTAGTATCTTATTTATCATCAAAATTCTTATTTTCTAAAACTCCACCTTTCGTACACCTCTCCTATTTTTAATCTTTAAAATAAATTTCATTTTTTAGTTAATCATATTTTTTTAATTCAATTACCTTCCATATATTATATGCAATAATAATTTATTTAAATCGCCTCATATATGTATACTTGTATCATTGAATTTAAGTTCTGGTACTTTTTCATCAAACATGTCCGGTAAAATGTGTTGCATTTTCTCAACAATCATTATATCTTTAAAATTCTCTACAAAACCTCTCATTGTGCTCACTATTTCATTAACTTAAGTAAATAAGTCATATATAGTTTCATATTCCATCATTTTAAGGTCTTTTAAATTCATACTATGAACTTTTAGTTTAAATTACTTAACTTTTTCATTACTTCAATTGATTTTTTATAAATTATCCTATATTAACTTTAATGTTGTAATCCCTTTTACTGTCAAAAACTCCTCTAAAAGATATGATATAATAGAATTATAATAATGATAATAATTTTACAATTTCTTCTTATCAGTTATTATTATAGAAACACCTAAAACATGAGGAAAAAATACATTAGTTTCAAGCTCTAGAACATGAAAACTAATTAATAATAAATAAGGAAACATCTCATAATTCTATATGTATGAATTTTTCTTATCAAAATTGTGAACCCCTTTATTTTTATAATAAAAATTCAGTAAATAAATTTCTAAAAAAATGCCTAGGCTTTCTCTCTAACTAAAATATCATTAATAAAGGGAACCAGGCTCTAATACCGCTTTAAAAAGACCTTCGAGATCAATGAAAAATCACTAGGAAATGGCGTGAATGAGTGTTCTAAATTCCTTTTTTATTTTCCCATAAAAACAACCATTATCACCTATTAAAGTGATAACTTTTATCACTTTCACACATATCAACACAAAATCACAATAAGAATAGAATATTTTATAGGGTTCACCTCTAAAAATAAGAAAACTAATCCTTTCCATGATCCATATTTACTTGAGATCATGCATTAAACTAGTTTCATCATATGGATTAAATTGAGTAAGATTAATCCATGAAATCACATTACACATAATTATACCAACATTATATAAGTATCTCCCAAAATTTAAAATTATAGAAATAATTTTCAACAACTTAATAATCCTTAACCAAATAAAACTTATATCGTGTTGTGTTTTTTTCCTTTTATTATTATCCTTCCTCTATCTTTCCTACTTCTAAATAATATGTGTGACTATTCTATCTTGTATACTCCCCTTTAATTTTTTATTTTTATTTTTTTCTATATACAACACTCATACATTAAGTATAAAAGATCCCTATTATATTTACCATGTAAATAGTTTCATAATAATGTTTGAATTTGAATTTCAATATGGAATTTTCAAAAAATAGTATCTTTCATCTAATCTAGCTTATTTTCTCACCTTATTATGATTATTATGCTTATGTCTCAATAATTGAATATATACAGGTAGAATCAAATATAAAACATGGTTCATCTCAATGATTCATCAAATGACCAACCAGTTTTATCAAAACTAAAACAAACTTTTTCTTTCTTCTGGGTGAAATAACCTTCTTCACGATGTGACCCATCATACTTCTTTAGAATAGTGTGCCTCATGAATTATCTTACTGATATTTATTCAATAAATCCTATATTGAAAAATATCTGATTTAATGTTTTATAAGTATATTCTAAAAATTATTCACTTTCAAAAAAAATATTATGTTTTTTATAATAAAACACTTCTCATTAGAATTTATTTCATTTTATTTTCTAATTTTCAAAATATTAACTGATTATCATAAGACTTAAAAATTATTACACATTCATGCATTTACCAAAAATCAACTAATTGAAACATATCATTCTTAGAAAAACAAATTAATATATTAGTATTAAAGTCCTGTGAAATATAAATAAAGTATTATGAAATATTCAAATTCTTAATAAATATTCTGAGAGTCATTATATATCATAACTGACATATTTTTATAAATTTATAAGCCTTATAAAGCATAAAAAAATTCGTTCATTTTTTATATTCTTATTAAATCATAAAAAGTCATATTTTTTTTACTACGGCTCTAAAAAATGTATCAGATGTATTAAAAATTATCTAAAGACTTACAAAATGCTAGATAAGTGTTAAAACTTTCACCATGATAATTTCACTTTTTCATAATTAAGTGTGTTACCAAGAGAAACTTATGCATCACTAAGGAAACAAAAACATGATCAAATTTTAGCCACACACACAAGACTTCCATAACTTGTGAAAAAACTTATCAAAAACATTGTTAATTATTTCCTAAATTTCTCTAATCATATTTAAAAACAATTCCAAACATAACAATTATATTCCCCTCCCATAATATACATTATTTTATGTGAGTTCAAATATGATTTATGGATTGACAACAAAATGGAAAACAATAAACATATCCACTAAAAATATTTTTAAAAAATTATTCAATACTATATCTAAGAAACTTTTATTTGGGTCTCAAAAATTTCTATACGGTCTCAATATCTCCAAAAATACCTTTTAGGATCAAAAACATCATTCATTGAGTGGTTCTTGATGGTTATACCTCATTTAAATTAATTATGAGATGATGAGTGATTTATCGTTTTCCCTTGTGGTGTGTTCAAACCATGGATATATCATACCATTACCACATTAGTCAAAGAAATTATTGTCACACATGGTTAGTATTTTGATAACTTCACAATGTGTTGGATTGTATATTTATTTCAATAATAGTATTCCATATCATTCAAGAACTTGTAGTTGCTAGACTTTTTGGGGTCACAGTTGGTAGTAGCCTACTAGGTTTTACTTACACTCTATTTGGACCACTCCAACCCTAGTATACTTCATGATTCATGAATCAATAAAGGTAAAGGTCCATGCCTCTATGTATGGTTGATCTAGTCGAGCTTGGTTAGATTTAGGAGGTAAGACAAAACTAAAACGCATGATCAGTATTATAGACCACTTTTCATTTATTTGTTTTTGACCCAGTTTTATATAATATATCCCTAAGATATCCTATTATTATTTTATTAATTATATAAAATGTACAATTTTTAATTTTTCTATAGCACTACTATTATTTTTTAGTTTTGGTTGGAACTTAGCTGAGACATTTATATTTACACTATTGATATATTTTGATAGTTGATTCTAGATATTTCTTATACTATGATTTATGGTTTCCTATTCCAAAGTTCATATAGTATCACTAGGATATATATAAACCCTTCACCTCTAGTCAAGAAACTATGGATTATAAGAAGGTATGCTTGTGGTATGTGAAAACCAGTTCGTTCATGATAGAGGTAAATTGGGTTGAGGATGCAATAATGTGGTATCAAAACCTTATTTATTTTAGTCATACTATTTGGGATATTATAGATACAATATAGGATGTTGTCAATTCCTTGTACGAATGTTATTCCAAAGATTATATATCCCATGTTTGAGATAATTTCAAGTTACTAGGGAAGGTAATGATATTTTTTGTTTTTATGCCTTATGTGTTTTTTTAACAATGTGATATGGGATTTATGATTTATTTGGTTTCACTGTTGATTAGGGGTGATAAGGGTGTGTGTGTTCATTTATAATATTTAGCATGGTGGACTCATATGAAAATTTTATTCTTTTATTTTATTAGTTACTTGGTTATGATACAGGGTTTGACTACTGAAAGAGACAGTAATACCTTGTATTGTGATTTCTTATATAACTTCTTTGTGGAAACTTACATGACTAGACCCGGATTATTGGATATCACTATGATATACTATGTGTATTATGTGATTATATGTGAGATTATACATATCCCAATAGTAGGTAGTTTGGGATATACATGATCTGGGATATGTGAAACCCTTGTATAATATGGTGTGATATTAGGGTAGATATCCATGTTCCTATTATTAAATACTATAAACTATGATATTTATACCTATGATGGAACACTGATATAATTCTTGTGATTTTCCTTGTTGAAATATTCCATTTTGGTTACCTCATGTTGAGATCCTATAGGGTAGGGAAAATAATTCCCTGCTAATAACACATCTGGGCCACATGTTGTGTATGTTCCTTGTATAAATAGTATCTTAGAGAGAGATTCAAATTCAAGTGTTATAGTTTATGGAGAAAGGTGAACTAAGGGTTGGTATAACCATATAAAACCTAATCAGAGAGTCCCAACTATAACATCCATTGATTTTTATGTGTGAGGGTGGACTATAAGGTGGGAAGTTTAGGATATAGTACATGAAAACTATTTTGGATTACTTTAAGACATCCCTTTATAAGTGGGTGAACCTTTCTTCCTATATGCTTTGAGGAATGGTGGAGTGCTAGTAGGATGTTTTGGATAAGGTAGAACGTTATATAAGGACCTCTTATAAGGAATTCCAATCTCTCTTTTTCAATAATTTCTTCCTGAAGACTCTGAGAGATAATAGGGATATAGAGTTCATGCATCATGTTCAGGGGGAATTCAATAGTAGATTATGACACCCACTTTACTGATTTGTTATATTTTACACCAGGGATAGAAGGTTGTGAAACTAAATGGTTTAGAAATTTTAAGGATGGACATAGGAATTATATAAGTTCATAGGTGAATATATTCTAATTAACATCCTTCTGCAAGGTGAAAAACTAGGCCCTTATTATGAAGTGAAACTAAATATAGGCTAGACCAATTGGGAAACATGATTCTTCTAATGGGACCTAAACTGAGTCATACATAATTAGGAATCATAGGTTTGAGAAGTATCTCCAAGGTCAAGACATACAAGGTAGCTAGGTTAGGGGTACATTAATTCCTATAAGAGGGATATCTTCTATTGAGTGTCACCTATGTGTTTGGTTAGGGTATATTTTATTAGATTGTGATAACTAATTAAATGTGTTACACTCTTATAATGATATGGGGAACTTATATAGGGTTTTACATATAGTTTCATTTTTAGATGATGAGAATAGATCTAGTTAGGCACAGGGTTTAATAGTGTGGATATGGATGTATTAGTAGTCTTCTAACTAGGTTTTCTTTTGACATTTGAGTCATGGAGGAGGTTGTGACTCCCAAGGGTGGGGTTTTAAATACTAGTAATGAAATTTCCCATATGAGAGTTAAGAACCTAGAGTTTAGGGTTAGGTTACATACTATCTTCATTACATAAAGAGTACTCCTTCCATGAAAAGTGGGGATCCATTAATAGTTCATGGTATGATTCTTATGGTGTTAACCATTGTGTCTTCTTTATTCGATATGGGTGTGTCATACACATTCATTTACAATGAGTTTTTTAGTGATTGTTTATTAGTGTTATAGAACCTATATGGGGTTGTGTATATTGATATACCACTAGGGGTACAGTAATAGGGTATTTGGTGATGTTCTAAGTTATCTATTGTGATTGGTGGGTGTAAGCTCCTCTAGGACTTCTTTAAGATAGAGATTTATAGTTTTGCTATGATCCTAGGAAAGGATTAGCTGACTCATGGTAAATATCATATAAAATTATCTCACCAATGTGTACCTTCCCCATCCCAAGAGGGTAATTTTTATATCTACATTGGTGAATGGGATCTGTAGGCAGACCATTAAGGGCATGTCTATCAACAGTTTCGGGTGGTTTCATATTAGCTTGCTGGTATTATTTTGAGGGATGAGGAGACATGCCAGGAAGTCTTATTTCTTATTATCGACTAGTAATTGGATTTCTTTCCAAATAATTTTATAGTATTTCTACCTGATCATGATATTGTGTTCATGATTAAGCTTATGATACGAACAAAGCCCGTATCTATTCCACCTTACAAGATGGATCCTGTAGAGCTTAGAGAGCTGAAGGATCAGCTAGAGGATTTAATAATGAAGGGATTTATCCACCTAATCACATACCCTTAGGGTGATCATATTTTATTATCTGAGAATAAATATATATCATTGAATATGTGTTTTGATTTTCAAAAAAGTAAACTAGTTGATAGTTAAGAACAGTTATACACTTCATTATATTGATGGAATATTTGATCATTTAAGGGGGAAAAGTGGTTCTCAAATATCAAGATGAGGATGGGTTATCATTAGTTATTGTGAGTCCTTCTAATATAAATTTTACAACATTAGTAGTGGGTATGAACAATATGAGTTTATCAAGATCTCATTTTAGTTAAATAATTCACCAATAGTGTTCATGAACCTAGGGCATATATTCTTCTATCCATATTTCAATTAATTCATTGGTGTATTCGTTAATAATATTATATTATACTTCTAGTCATAGGATCACCATTCTCAACACCTAGATGTATTTCTAACAACACTAAGGTATCACCAATTATATTAAATGATCTCAAAGTGATTTTTTTATATAAGTGAGGTGTGCTTCGTGGGGAATGTGATCTCTGAATTAGGGATATCAATAGGACCTAATAAGGTCAAGGTGATCATTTCTTGTCAGTGACTCAATAAAACTTTTCAGATTCATTTTTTCTTAATAATGGAAGTCTAATACTGAAGGTTTTTCTAGGAATTCTATTGTTTGGATGTTCCACTAAAAACACTAGCTAAGAAGGGTGTAAAGTTTCCATTTTCTACCTCTTATGAGAGAACATTTCTGAAGCTATAAGGGAGGTTTAAATATGTATTAATATTGACCATAACTAAGAGTTTTAAGAATTATATATTGTATTTTGAGGCTATAGGGTTGGTATTAGGGTAGCTTTAATGTGGGATTATCATGTGGTAGCATATGGGTCTAGGTAGTCAATGATGCCCTAGTGGAACTACTCGATGCATGGTCAAGATTTTATAGTAGTAATGCATGAACTAGATGTTTTCACTACTACCTTGTGAGTGAGAGGTCCCTGATATATGTTGGCCACAATATCTTAAAGTATATATTTTATTAGTGATACCAAAACCTTTAACAATTTAAGTGGGTTAAGTACCTGCAGTATTTCAATTTTTAGATGGAAAATACCCGTGGGAAGGGGAATGTCATGATTGATGCACTGAGTAGGGAAACTTGTGTATAAGAGGTGTCGTTTTCTAGTATAGAATGGAATTCGATGAGCCTTCTCACTAAGATTCACTTAGACATTTAAATGTATCATGGAATAGAAACGTTTATGACCTTAGTTATTATATCCTCGATCCTTGAGAGGGTAATGAAGATTCAGTTATCTAACTTGATTTTCTTGGTAATAATGAAAAACATATATGGTGGGTATCCACCACATAATTATTCCTTGGATCTTTATAAGCTTCTTTACATACAAGGTTTGGTTGTGCCCCTAAAACAATGTGAAAATATTTGATGAAAAAATTACACACATTATGATGGGTGATTTACCAAAGTATTACCAATAAGTATCATGAAATCCATAGGAAGGATTAGTGTCCTACGATGAAGAAGGGAATGGTAGGATTCATAACATGATTCTTCACATGTTAGCAGGTGAAGGTCGAGCATCAGTAACCCATGGTTCTTCTTTGATCAATAACTATTTCTGAATAGAATTGATATTATGTGATGATGGGATTCATGATAGTATTATTGAGTTTATCTCATGGAAGTACTAAGATTATGAGTTATCATGGACCTCTTGATGAAGGTCTCAAATATCCTACTGATCCTAGAGAACTATTTAATCGATGAGGTGGGTCAGTTTCAGGTTTGGGAGATAGTGTGTTCCTATAGGGTGCCTGGAATCATAACATCTGATCAAGATACTCGTTTTACATCACACATCTGGAAAGATAAATAAAAGTTACTAGATAAAAAAATCTTTTAAGCATTTTCTATTATCCATATACTGATAGGAGTTCAAATCATTCATTGGGATATTGGAGGATGTCTTTTAGGCATGCATTCTTGGTTTTTATAGTTCATGGGAGAATCATATTTCACTTAATGACTTTTACAATAAAGTTTCTATCATTCATAAATTTATATGGTACCATTTTAGGCCTTATATAGTAGGTTTTTATTATCTCATCTATGCTGGTTAGAGGAAGGTGAGGTAAAGATCTTAAATGGATCGGTGATATCATCCTTTAGAAAATGAGGTGGGAGACTTGGTATTCTAATAGGTGTCACACGAATTGTAATATCACTGTGTTTAGTGGAAGTGAAAGTTAATGCTCATGTTCATGGGGTTATACAATGTTATCAAGAGGATTGATGCTATGGAATATTATTGAGAACGTCCTTAGGGATGTAGTTCTATACATTGTGTCTTTTATGTATCTCACCTATAGAGATACCGTCCTAATCCTTCTCACCAGATCATCATTAATGGAGTTGAGTGGGATCTTGATTATTTATTCAAGGGATGGCCAGTTTGGTTAGTTTTTTAGAGTGAGAAGAAACTCTGAGGGGAAACGATCCCGATAGTATACATACATTGGTAGTAAAGGCATATCTAAGAGGTGATGTGGGAGTTAGAATCTAATATACATATAAAATTTCTAGATATTTTTCCTATGAGGCTTAGTGATGCTTGATATTTCTACTTAGGGATGAGTTGTTGTATGGTGGGGGGTTTGTAACACCCCAAATATGAATAAGTTATGATTTCAAAATAATTTTCAATAAATATCTCGTATTCTTGTTGATTTGGGGAATTGGAGGAGTTGGTGGGGGCTTATAGGTTCATTTTAGGAGGCCAAAATAGGATCCAGAAAATCATTAATTTTGATTAAGGAAATTAGATACCTAGTAGATCAGTATCGAGTACCCAATGGAGGTAGTAAGGGGGATATATCATGAGGTGGCCCATGGGGTGGTTGGTGACGCTATAGTGAGTACCAAGTGGGTGCATATTAGGTTCCTTTTAAGAAAATTAATTAACTAAATAATATTTTAAATTAATCACAATGAAAATATCACCCATCCTCCCACATTCATAGTAGTCACACTTTATCCCTCTCCTTCTGTATTCTCTCTTTAGGGTGAATCTCTCTCAGTTATTATCCAATATTTGATACCTATTTTGTAGGAAGTTTTACATAATAATTTTGTCCCTTATTTTCCCTCTATTCATTATTTTTTTCATTATATCAACATATGTTAGTGGTTATACCTAATTTCAAGTCTTTTACCATATTTCATGAAATATACTAATTAATACAGAATTATTTGGTGTTTTTTAGTAAAATGGAATCTAATAGACCCTGGTAGGTGTTCCCTCACTTTCTCATTGGTATTTACATGCATGGAATGCATCAATGAAATTTCAAGGGATTCAACCATGTGAAAATTCATTAATTTAAATTATAAAATGGTTTTATTGGTTCTCTTGGACCAAATAAGATCCAATAGGGTCATGACTGGTCCTCCCTGAGTCATGTGATGGTATTATGGTCATCAATGAACAGGAACTTGAGTTTTCTTTTTATAGAATTGTAATCTAAGACCCATTAAGTGAATATATGTTTATGTTGTGAATTTAGGAGCCTCATGTGTTGTCTTAAACTGAACCATGGTATGGAATGGATTAATAATGTGATAGATTAGGATTGAGATATATTTAGTATGAGACTTGAGTGGCTTAGTAAAAAGTGACAATAATACCCTATATGGGATAAATAATTATCATATTTTGTGTTAGTTTTAAGTGATAATGCATTGACTCTAATGGTTTCTTAGTGTTCAATCATCCACCCTTATAATCTTAATGGTATCCCATCCACCCTTGGTTGTTTGGTGGCATATTTTCCAAACAAATTGACTTGGTGATCCATAATTCACCTTGAGGTTTATATATTGGTGGTACCACATCCACCTAAATATGGTTAGTGGTGGTGCATCATTCAATATTGATATGTTGGTGGTGTATCATCTACTTAGAGATCCATATTGTTGGTGCATCATACACCTATGGGAGTTCTATTATTGGTGTATCATCCACTATGAGACTTTTTTTAGTGGTACTTCATAAAACTAGGATTTTATGGTTCTAGTTTATCATCAACCTATGAAAGTAGTCTTGGTGTTGTACCATCCACATGGGGACTTGAATTGGTGTTATATCGCAAACCTAGATAGTATTGTTTGTGGTGAATCTACCACTTGGGAGGGATGTTTTTGTGGTGAATCATCCACTTGGAAACTAATTTATATAGTATATCTTCCACCAAGAGTTGGTGATACATTATTCACCAGGTGATGCACTATTTACCACTGTGGTTTGGATTGGGATGGTGATGCATTAATCACTTAGAGGTCCTTGATAGTGATAGATTATTAACCTTGATTATGAGATAAGGGGTGATATATCATTCATCCTTGAGGTTTTTTTAGACCACGGGTATATTTACCTATTCTAACCCTAGTTGAAGTAGGTTTGGTCACATCACTACTACAAAACAAGCCTTTAACAATGCTTCCATTTATCAGTGCTAGAAAAATGTGATGATAAAGTCTATCTTTATCAGCGCTAAAAAAAGAGATAATAAAGGGATCCCTCTGTTAGTGCTTTATGTTTATCATAGATAAAGTGTGCCCAATATTAGCACTAAAAAGCACAAAAAAGTTCTTTAATAAAATGGAAAATTAAACAAATTAAAATAAAAAAAATTAACATTTTCATTAATTAAATAATTATTTTCAAAAATGAATAAATTGAATATACATATATAAAAATTTAAAAAAACATAGTATACATTAAATATATAGATATATAAAATGAATAAAATAAAATAATTACACAAAAATTAAAATGAGTATTTTAAAAAAAAAATAAATATTTTATTAATAAAATAATTATTGATAAAAATGAATAAATTTAATTTAAATATATCTAAATTATAAATATTAATAAATAGTATATATTAAATATATATTTATAAAATGAATAAATTATAATAATTAAAAAAAATATACTGATGAATAAATTACAAAATTATTTAAAAATTTATTAATGAAACAATTATTAATAAAAATGAATAATTATAATACATATATATATATATATATTATAAATTGTTGTAAATAATATATATTAAATATTAATATATATAAAATGAATAAAAAGTTAATTAAAAACAAATTAATGTCTTATTTATTTTTAATGTTGTTTGATTTTTCAATTTAAAATATATCAAACGTCATGTGTTACATTGATTTCACATACATATATATATATATATATATATATAATTAATGAATTTTTATGTACAAACAAATATAAAAAATATATTTACACAACATATAGAGACACATACACCTAATATTTATTTAATTTATTTAGATATTTTTATATTTTATAATTTCATTATAACATGATACATTTAGCATATTATGTTTTTAATCAATAAATTTTATTTATTTGTTTAAAATACTCTAGTTAGGGTATTCATTTTTAATATTTTTTATTTCTTATTTTATTTTTTAATTTGATCATTTACTATTATATATATATATACTATATTTTGGTATTTTCAATTTGCATTCATCCACTTAAATATATATATACATACGCAATTTTTTTTAATAATTTCTATTTAATTAATAAAACTTATCCATTTTTTCAATATTTTTAAAGTATACTTCTTTTTAATTATTCAATTTCACTCATTTTTCAAATGCATGTATTTAAAATTATGTATCCACTAATAATGTTCAAAATATATTTTTAAATAAATATATCTATGAATGTATATTTACTAAATTTATATATTTATATGTTTATAAATATTTTAAATAAATAATTATTTTTTTAAATAAGTATTTATATAAATATAAATAAATAATTATATATTTTTTAATAATTTAAAAATTATAATAAACTTATTTAAATAATTATAATTATAAATCCTTTATAATGGAAAAGGTTTTAGCACTGATAAAAGGCATATTTATCAGTGATTTTTTAGTGCTGATAAACGTCAATCTTTATCAGGGCTAAAAGAGCGTTGTTAAAATAAATATTTATCAGTGCTAAAATTTTAGCGCTGATAAATTTGTCTTTTATCGGCACTTTTCAGAAATCACTGTAAAAAGTGTCCCTGATCTATTTTAAAGAATCCTAACAATGACTCAGTCACTCACGATTCTCAAGCTGTCATGGAACTCCTCTGGTATCGGCATGACTCCTCAATATTCCCTCATATTAATCGAGGCTATAATCCAAGGTATGTTATTTTATACTTTTCCTCTACCATTGTTTGATGTTTTGGGTTCCGCATTTTGCGTTTTTCATTATTCTTAACCATGAAGAACCCTACATCTCATCTCCTTGATACTGAAATAAAATGAGTGGTTTTGTTTCATCTTTTTAATCCATAGATAATGGTTTTAAAGAAAGAGGAGTATGTTTTCATATGGTAAGGTTAGTCAACATATGTGTAGGGTCCTGTATGAATAAATAAAATTGATTTTTGCACCACAGGCTACTACAGAGGTAATGATGGATCAAAATGAGTTTAGCTAAACATTGAAGAGGTTAACCCATTTCTTAAACATGATATCCATATCCTTTTGCATTGACACAAGAATTTAGTGATCAGGAAGTGTGTCAGAGGTGATTTTCTGGAACTATTCGGGTATACTATGTCAAAAATGTTAAAAATGGAATCAGAGAGAAACTAGGGATATTGGTGCTGATTATATCTAAAAAAGAAAAACTTTCCAAACATAAGAATTAATCCATAAATATGTCTAGATATCATAATTGTGTAGGATACTTAAGTTACCATATGACGTCTATGTTGTTTTTTTGTTCATTTTTTCCTTGACCTATCTTCTGGAGTCTCATGCCTTTTATTTAGGAGTTGATAGGTAAGAATCAGTAATAATATATGAAATTTCATGTTATTATGTGTCTTTGTTTATTTTTTTCTATAATCCATTATAAATACATATTAATATAAACTTGAATAATAAATAAATAGTGCATTATTATTTACTTATTAGTGATGATTAGGTTTATATAACCTATTAATTGATTGTGTTTATTTAGTTACCCCATTATCAATACTATTAGTTAGTTGTTTCATACTTATATTTAAAAGAATTCCTCAAATATATTTTCAATTATATATAATGTATTAAAATAATTATTAAAAAGGGAATGAATGAGATAGAGGGTAGGGGGTTCACGTTTAATATAGATTATTTTGTGCTTATTTCTATAAGATTGTGGTTTTTTAGAAGGGAAAAATTATTTGAATATCAACATTAATATAGAATATGTCACCACTCTGACCCCTAGATCTCTATAGGAAGGATCCAATGAACATCCTCTATATTATAGAACTTATATTTATCCTTATTTCCTATATGTATTTGTAGATCTACCTCAATATATGAGGTATAATTTTCAATGATGGTAAGTATATATGGTTCCTCTAAGATTTTATGGTAATATATCATAATAATAAATTTAGGATTGTATTTAATAGATTTATTTAATTTATAAGAGTAAAGAAATTCTAGATCAATACTGAGTATAAGTAGAAAAGTTAACCCTTAAAAAGGATATATGTTATTGGAGGGATCTTATGGTGGATTAAAAAATAACAAAACTTAGAAGGTGAAGAATCCTTTAGTAGACAGAAGTGATGTCGAATATAGGTGGGGTGAGATTAATTTCTTCAATACCATTAAAGTGTAGTTGCTACAATTCCTCTTTAATTGAGGATAATTTTTGTGTGATCCCATCAATGTAGTATCCTTGGACACTTTAATCCTTATTGCCTCTTTGATGTTAACTATTTCTATCGATGTGGTAGGTCGGGGAACCTCCAATGGTCCTTTTCAGATATTCCTTCTAGACAGGGTCACTAGATATGAATGGTAGATTATTTAAGGTTGAGTAGTCTATAGATGATTCTAGACATGGTTCTTTAATAGTGATAGTTATAATCCTAGTATATTATACTCTCGTTGATGGTCTTAAGACTAAAAAATATTCCTATTATTTATTTATGAGTATCTTATATTTCATCTAGGATTTGTATTAAAACATGTACATAATTTTATTAACATCAATATTATTTATAAGTAAATAAATGGAAAAAAATAGTTATCAGTGCCAATTTTATACAATAGTGGTAGACAGAAGTGGGTATATCTTCCTGAATTGAAAGTGAATGTTTCCTCAAAGTTGATGAGTATTGATACACCAAGATAATATGGATGTAATGTGTGGTAGATTTATTAATTTAGATATTATAATGGGTATATATATTCATTTTAAATATTTTTATGTCATTATTATGATTTATTTTGATTTTATTTTTCATACGAGACTACTCCAAACGACATCTCTATCCGCTTTTTTGAAACAAGAATACAACACAAAATAGTCGTAAGAAACATAAATAACTTTTCATAAAAAAGGAAAATAGATTTCAAAAATATGGTTGTGTAAATAAGGATTCATTTTGGTAAGATTAATATACAATACAATACACTTCAGGCATAAAATTCTATAATTATGTGCATCCTGTATAAAAATTGTTACTATATTGAATAGAGATATAATATTTCAATACTATAATGAAAATTACCTTCACTAACCTTAATTAATAAATCCTAAAATTATTTATTGACTTCCATCTCTTGATGATGTATTTGACTCGTTCTTTTAAATTATCTTCCCCCCATCATTATGGTTCCAATTTTCCTTGATAACATACATCCTCCTCATATTGTATTCATTAATCTGTATCAAATTCATTGTCATTACTTTGAATACCACAACTCCAAACTCATTCTTCAATTATTTTATCCTTTCATCCTCCTCATTTACTACTTCCTAAGAACAAAATAAATGACATCGAAAAATTAATTCAAACATTACGAATGAATTTTCCTGGTGTCTTGATATACATTTTCTTATACAACTCACTCGTTAATTTTTAAAATACTTAATTCTCCTTGTTTTCATAATGTGTTAGAAATAATAATTAAAATTTCATTTAAGTTATTTTTGAACCTCAGTGGAAAATTTACTTTCATATCTCATATAGTTATTATTGAATTCTTGTGCTTAAGACTCATCCCCTGTATCTTCTATATTAGTTGAACAACTCTGTGTAGTAGTCATTCAAAATGATCACTAGTACATGGTATGGGATGAATTTTGGTTATATTAGTTCAAGAAACATAGGTGGATGTCCAAAAAATATGGCTGATAAATATCAAACACAAAATTCAATAATAACTATTCAAGAGGTATATCATCAATGTACTTTGGAACCAAAATGATGGGTGGAAGGATAGTTTGAAAGAGGGAGTCTAATCCATCATCAAGAGACGGAAGACAATCAAGTGTATGAGGATGGATTAAATAAATCTAGTGAAGGTTAGTTGTAATTTAGTATTTAAGTATTATATATATGATCAATACATTAACAATTTTCATGAAATATGCTTGAAATTGTATACTTTTATGAATGGAGTGTATTGTACTGTTGTCATTCAAGAAAAATTAAACATTTGACTACTCATGCAGATAGTGTCTTCTGAACATGATGATGCTACCAGTCCCAAGGATGAACATATTGTTGATGATGATACCATGGAATTATTAGGGGATCAACAACATGCTGCTTAAGAAAAACAACATTGACATAGCTTCCCAGTTCTGAATAACATTATCAAGGAAAGAAGTCATGGTATAAAATTTGAGGTTGGTTAGAATCAATGTGTACAACATATTAACCCCAAAAAGTCAACATTCATTTATTATCTTGAGGTCCCAATGAGGATGAATTTTCTAATTGATATTGACTCATGGTGTCACATCCAACCTGTAATAAAGGAAATCCTTTAGAAATATATAATAGTAATGTTATAATATACTATCTCTATTTTACTAAGAAAATATAATTAAATGTCGATTTAATTTTAATCAGTATTCCCAATAAAATTCATTTATTTTAGAAGATTTACAAAAGAAATTTGACTTAATGGCCTTTGTAAAATCCCATATATGCTTCTAGACACTTATAATAAAATTAAATATTTAGGATTCTGAGGGGAAAATGAAGCCTCACCCACCACTTAGTTATGCGCAAATTATAAAGTATGAAACATGGATTGCTTTCCTCAATAATCACAATTAGAAATCATTTCAGGTGAATTGAAGTTGAAAATATATTATTTGACATTATTTATTTTATACAACTTGATTCGGAATTGTTAATTTATGAAACAGTAAGAGAGTGTTGAAAATAAACAACATGCATCAAAACCAATGTACACCTATCTCAAAGGAAGGATGGGGTATGCTTCAGTAGAGAAGAAATTGGTATGTATTTTAAATCAATAATAAAAAATTAATTATGTGATATGAAACAACATATGTTCCTATGTTTATATGTAGATTGATGAATCATAATCTGAAGCTACTTCCATCCCACATCATCTGATATAGGAGGCTCATGTAAATGAGGGTAAATTAGTTGATGAAAACAAAAACGAATTATGGTAAGCATATATAATTATGACATAATTTTAATTCATTAGGATTTATAAAAATATTACATAAAAATATATATTTATATTCATATTTTTTTAGATCGTTTGGACACAACAATCGACAGTGACCATACTAGAAATAAAGATACTTTCAGTAGCTTTGAAGCAGCGAGAACAATATGGTCATGTTAGAGAATTAGGTTTTAGAGTTTCTCCTAGAACATATTTTGAGAAGATAAAAACAAATAAAGATATATATAATTTGATGAGATGATTGCAGACACAAATAGATGCATTGCAATATATTATTTTGTAGACTAGTTTGGTAGACCAATGTATAAGAAATAACCAAATCAAATCGGCAGTGGATCATAGATCCTCACATGAAACATCTCACTAGATTTGAGGCTATTCGTTCCCCCCAACCATATACCTTACCCAAGGTAATAAATTTTTCTGTTACTATTTCTCCAAAATTTAAATCAAATAACTTCGTTTAACTTTATATTACTAAAATTATACATGGTACAATTGTATGTGATTTGTATCTATCCAACACCCATGTACCATCGGGTTGTGATGGGTACAGTGTATAATATCTTGGGAGACCGGCTACAAAATCAACCCCTCCCAAAATATCACATAGGAGTGGGGATAGATGTAACTTATAAGTCAACTGTTGATTTTCATATTCCACATAGTGGTTTAGATATTCCAATGCCTGAAAATGTTTTTGGATCATTCATAGTATAATCATATAATCCTATAAAGACACATGAGGTATGTATATAACAACAAAAACATATAAAAAGATGTAACATTTGATTATAAAAGGTCTGAAGTGAGTTATGATATTACAGATGAATAAATTGGTAGGAAAATAGAAGCTTGAATCAAGAAAATATATTGAATCGATCAAGAAAACAAAACAGTCTTATAAGAGTTACTTCTCTCTAATAGTTCCAGAGCAGCATTTATTATCATTAAAACATCATGTATAGACCACATTTAAATTTTAAACAATTTTTTACATTGAATATGAAGAAAAAATATATGGAGTTTCCTTGATATATGTAATTGATCTCGAGATTCTAAATGAGATTCTCGAGCATTAAGGGTTGCGTGTCTCCATTGTGAATACATACATAAGGTAAATTTTAATAATACATCTATCCAAATAGTGAGCTACTCTATTTATTAAAGTTAATAACTATTAATATTTTGTATATCATTTTATATCAAAAATAATAGAGGGAATATTGTGTGAGGCACGGTTTTGATTCATTAATCCCTATACCATTTCTATGTGAGAACATACATTGAAGAACAATGAAATTGAGAAGAAAAAAGATCAGTTACTCCAAGTGTTTATTAAAAAACCATCATACGACAAACTCTTTTTGATGACTATAGTGAAAGGTAAAACTCTTCAATCTAATCCATCAAAATATATTTTTAATTTTTTAATTACCTAATTTTTTTGTTTTTTAAGACGAACTAGATACTGAAAACGGTCAATCTGGACACCCCAAATATTTATTTTTTGGATCCAACACTTGGATATAAAACCAAATAACCACACATGATGTGTATTATGAGTATTTGATACACTAAAATCAATATTTGATAGATAAAATTTGAATTATATGTTCAGTATTTGTTTTAAAAATAATTTTTTTATAATAGGTCGGTCGCTAAATACAGGATAGATCATGGAATGAATTTGATTTATGAAGTAATAAAGCTTATGAATTACTAAAAATGGAAAAACAATATAGTATATATAGAAATATTTAACTAGAAAAACTTTTTAAATAAATTTATTTATTTTGTTCAATGTTTTAGGAATGTCCAAACCAAGAAACAGATACCAATTTTTGATATTATGTTTGTAAATTTATGAGAGAAATTACAAATCATGAAAAATCCAGCATCCCCCAAAAGTTAATTTCTAAATTTAATTACAATTGCATTAAATATATTTCATAATCATTTTTTTTATAAATTTTCTCAGTACAATATAGATCTTCGATAACCTAGTTAATCAAAATAAGAAATCAATTTCTTTAGAGAAGCGTGAGTAGCAGACTTCTATTCATAATATTTGCTGACAACAAATATAGGTGATTACCTACTATATTTGTGATTTAGTATGAGTTATCATCCTTGAAGGATATTTGGGGTGTGAATAATTAGTGTTAGAATGATTATATATTTTTTTATCTTTATCTGGGATTATAACGATGGATGAAATCAATTTGTTTAGAAATGATGACCTACAAATGATAAAATTGTTTCGAAATCGCAGAGGTGGAGGTCTAGGCGGAGGCAGAAGCGAAGGTAGAGGTGGGGGTGAAGTAATAGGAAGAGTCAGATTTGGAGACCAACATGGAGGAGGAGGAGGAAGAGGTGAAGAATGAGGTGGAGACTGAGGTGAAGGGGTACAAGAAGTGTTGGCTTGAAAATAACAAAATTAGTGGGAAATAAAGTATAATAAGGATCATACCCCGATTTTGTTTGGGAAAAATTATTTAAAAGTGAACATAAGTGAAAGTTTTTCAGGTGATTTACTAAAATAATATTTTTCCCCTCTTGTTTAATTGATTTTATACAAGTTATTAATCCTCATGTAAGATCATTTTGTGTTAGAAGCTTCAATTTCTCCACTAGTGTTACTGAAGAAACATCTGTACAAATCCCAATCATCAAACAGGTATATAATCCAACTTAATTGTTTGAATAAATATGTTTTTAATCAACCATAGACATCATAAGGTGCATGAAATAACTGTTAGAGGAAAAACAGTGTTTATATATCATGGTCATCATGTAGGGATTGTGTCAAATTGTCCATTATTAATGTAAAATTGAAATTTTAATATAAAAACTACCACTTACTAAAATTTGATAAAATGCACACATTTTGTATTGATAATTTGGTAAAACGATTCATAAATAATTTCTAACATGTATGAATTAGTATCATGTCAAACTCACGCATGATGACACATGTATGGCTCAATGTGTGTGTTTCCAGCTTAAAATAAAATTTTAGTAAAAACACAAGTGGTGTACTCAAAACTAAGAAAATTAATTATGATTATTTTTATACTTAAGGAAAAAATCCATGAGTCATTTGGGATGTTTAAAAATTAGACACACATCAATTTAATTCATGGTGTGACTGGTATGACTATTAGTGCATCTTTTTATTCAAAATTTACATTAATTTTAGTGAAAAAAACAATTGACATACTCAAAATCAAGTAAACATATTTGTATTATTTTTTTACTTTTTTAAAAATGATTTATATATTATTTTTGATGTGTAGGAATAATTCACACCTCAATCTGACACACGGTGTGATCGGTATGACTCAAAGTGTCTGTTATCAGTTTAAATTTGACATTTTAATAAAAAAAACATCACATAGAGAAAACTGAGAAAATGCACTCGGATTATCTTGATAATTTGGAACAAAAATTATTAATTTATTTTTTATGTGTATAAATCAGTCTTATGTCAAACCTATACATGATGCCACCTGTATGGCTCATAGTATGTGTTTCCAGCTTAAAATAACATTTTAAACACAAGTGGCATACTCAAGACCAAGGAAACTTATTCTGATAATTTTTATATTTTAGGAAAATTATTAATGAGTCATTTTGGACATATAAAAATAAGACAAACCACAATCCTATACACAGTGTGACCGATATGACTCCAAGTGTGTCTTTTTATTCCCAATTGACGTTAATTTTAGTGAGAAAACAACTAAAAAACTCAAGATTGAGAAAATGCATTTGAATTATTTTAGTAATTTAGAAAAACTATCTATATTTAATTTAGGACATATAGGAATCACACACACCATAATATAATGCATAGTGTGACTGTTATGACTCTAATGTTCCGTTATGAGTTTAAAATTGATATTTTAATACAAAAAAGTGTCACTCATTGAAAATCAAGAAAACATGGTTGGATTTTCATGATAATTTTGTACAACAACTCATAACTCATTTTTGAAATGTATGAATTTGTATAATGTAAAAAACCACACATGATTCCACCTGTATGGACCAAAGTGTGTGTTTCCAGTTTAAAATGAAATTTTCCCAAAAAACCCAAGTGGAATACTCAAAACTAAGGGAAAAATTATGATTGTTTTTATACTTTAATAAAATTATCCAAGAGTCATTTGGGATGTGTATAAATTATATGAACCTAAATCTGATGCATGTTTTAATAGATATGACTCCATGGGATTCTTTTTTTTCAAAATTGGCAGTAATTTTAGTGGAAAAAAACAACGGACATTCTCAAAATAGAGAAAATGAATTTGGATTGTATTAGTACTTTAGGAAAACGATACATATGTCATTTTTTATGTGTAGGAATCTTACACACCTTAATACGACATATTGTGTGATCGGTATGACTCCAAGTGTTCGTTATCTATATAAAATAGATATTTTAATACCAAACAGGGTCACTCACTGAAAACTGAGAAAACACACTCGGATTGTCTTGATAATATGTAATAATGATTTATAATTCATTTATCATGTGTATGAATTATTTTAATTCCAAACCCATGCATGATGTCACCTATATAGCTCAATGTGTGTGTTTCTTTTTTAAAATGACATTTTAGTAAAAAACAAAGGTGGCATACTCAAAACTGAGGAAATGAATTATGATTCTTCATATACTTTAGTAAAATGATCCATGAGTCATTTGGGACATTTATAAATAATTCTAACCTCAATATGATTCATGGTATGACTAGTATGACTCCAAGTTAATCTTTTTATTCAAAATTGACATTAATCTTAGTGAATAAAATAGATGACATACTCAAAACCAATAAAACACATTCTGATTGTTTTAGTATTTTTGGAAAACTATCAATTTGTGATTTCTAATGTATAGGAATCATCTACACCTCAATATAACATACAATGTGATAGATATGACTCCAATTGTTCATTATTAGTTTAAAATTTACATTTTAATACAAAAAAAGCATCACTAACAGAAAACCGAGAACACACACTCAGATTGTCTTGATAATTTGGTAAAATGATACATAATTCATTTTTTATTTCTATGAATTAGTCTCATGTTAAACCCACACAAGATTCCACATGTATGGATCAAAGTGTATGTTTCAATTTTAAAATGACATTTTAGTAAAAAAAAAGTGTCATACTCAAAACCAAGGAAACACATTCTGGGTGTTTTGATACGTTAGAAAATTGATCCACGAGTCATTTTGGATGTTTATAAATCATCCTCACCTAAATAATATGCATGGTATGACCATTAGGACTCCAAGTGTATCTTTTTATTCAACATTGACATTAATTTTAGTGAAAAAAACAACTAACATACTCAAAACTAAGAAAATTCATTTGGATTATTTTGGTACTTTAAGAAAATGATTCATATGTAATTTTTTATGTGTATAGATCAGATGGACCACAATCTAATACACCGTGTGATCATTATGACTCCAAGTTCTTGTTACGATTTTAAAATTGATATTTTAATATAAAAAATCTTCACCCACTAAAAACTACTAAAATGCACCCATATTGTCTTAATAATTTGTTAAAAAGATTCATAATTCATTTTTGACATGTATGAATCATTTTCATATCAAACCCACACATGATTCCACCAGTGTGGATTAAAGTGCGTGTTTTCATATTAAAATGGCATTCTAGTAAAACCAAAAGTGGTGTACTCAAAACTGAGGAAACACATTAGGATTATTTTGATACATTAATTCAGTGATCCATGAGTCATTTAGGACATGTTGTAATCATATGAACCATAATATAATGCAAGGTGTAACCGGTATGACTCCAAGTTCATCTTTTTATTCAAAATTAACATTAATTTTAGTAAAAAATAAACTAACATACTCAAAACTGATTAAACAAAGTTAGAGTGTTTTGGTACTTTAGGAAAATGATCAATATATCATTTGTGACATTTAGGAATCAGCCGCACCTCAATCCTACATAGGGTGTGACCAGTATGACTCCAAGTGTTTGTTATCAGTTTAAAATTCACATTTTAATACAAAAATGTTTCACTCACTAAAAATCAATAAAATACACTTAGATTGTCTAAATAATTTGGGACAATAATTAAAAATTCTTTTGTGACATGTATGAATCAGTCTCGTGTAAAACTGACACATGATTCCACATGTATGTATCAAAGTTCATGTTTCCTGTTTAAAATGACATTTTAGAAAAAAAAACACTAGTGGTGTACAAAAAAACTGAGGAAATTAATTTGATTATTTTAATACTTAAGTAAAATAATAGATGATTAATTTGGGATGTATATCAATCAGTCACACATCAATTCATCACATGGTGTGATTTAGTCAATGTTTGTTTATTTTATTTTCATTAAATTTCATATAAATCATATTACTTGTAAAACAATGTCCTGAACTCTATTGAATGGATTTAGTTTCCACTTTTACTCAATCACTTTCACCTTAGTTTCATGTAACTATTGAAAAAGTAGTTAAATCATCAACTATAAGAGAATAAATATCACAAATATATATTCAACTAAATATAGTACTCTATATAGTTATATAACCTATATCCCCACTACAAATACTTATCCACTCATACTAAATAAAATAAAAAATCAATAGAAAATATGTTTCTCTAAAATGTACCTCGGTCTCTGTCCCTATTAACCTATAGTCATCCAAAAATTGGATGATAATAACCCTAAAAAGTGTGAAACCTTAGACCAATGGTCCTCTAATTCTATTATAGTGATTCTCACTACACTTTATCATTTTACACTTATTAGATGACTCCACATGTAACTTGACATATTCCATATTATTCCATCCTTCATTACTTAACTCTTGGTTATAGGTCCTAGTATCCTTTCCCAAATACATCTCTCCTATGATGGTTATTATAAGTAAAATTAATTGGTGTTTTTCCTAATTTAGTTAAAAATATCAAACAAAAAGTCACATTTACCTTCATGAACTCCAAATAACCATATTTTTCCTAGAGATGATAATCCAGTAATGTGCACAAAATAATATACAAATTTCATTCATGATCATCCCTCAATCATGAATATATATATGTATATCATTGATAAATACAATGGTAAATGAGTCAAGATATCGATGAAATGTGTAACTCATCAATGAAATAAAAAAATAGATCAGTAGTAAGACCAAAAAGCATAACCAGATACTAATAATTGTCATAACTACTCTAAGAAATTAACTTTGGTATATCCTATTTCATTATACTAAGTTAATGTTACCTCAAACTCAATTAGATCTTTGAAAACCAAATCGTAGCTATTAATTGATCAAAAAATCGTCAATTCTATGGATTTTGTTTTTTTATTCGTAGTAACCTAATTTAACTTTTTGTATTTGACATATAATCTCATTACACCATCGACTTATTCACAAAGTTCATTGATACTTACTGAGAAAGGGCACTCGGAATAATAAAACATTTTTTGTATAATTCCTATAACTAAACTTTCACCACTAATAATTTATCTTGTGCTCTTTGATATTGAGGATTATATACAAGACGCATCCCTAGAAAAAAAATATCATTCATTAAACTCGACATAACACATTTGAGTTTGTCATAAGATATAAGATGGAAACACATATGGATAGTTATTAACTATTTCTAGAAATTTAACCTACCACACATCTTCCACAGCCTCCAATACAATCACCTCAAAATAGAATGATATACTCCCACAAATAGTCCTTATAAGTCCATATATCACAATATTGACATTCAATTCACCCTTAAATGTATAAATATACCCATTTTGATTAAATAATTTCACCTTACGACTATAATAGTTGATGTGAGAATTATATACAATCAATCAACCCTCATATAGGATAATATCAAATATTAACATGTCGATGATGGTTTATTCACATGAGAAGTTCATCTTTCATATCATAATAGTGCATCTTGGATGCTTGAATTCCTAATATCATGTATCCATAAAGTTGTTTAGATGCACATAGTATGTGTTTTCATTTATATAAATAAATCCAATTTCTCTTATATCTTCCCAAACATTTCATACATAAATATTATATCTTTTTAGATATACATAACATTAATATTCATACAAAAAACATAAAGTTTTAGTATATCTAGTGACTATAGACATAAATATCTTATTCATGAAATATCCTCAATATCTCCCACAAATATATTCTCATATAAAATACTTCTTAGATATATCCTACTTAAAAAAATTCTTCATAAATTGGGGAAATAAAAAATAAGAAAGGGTAAGTTCGGATGCTCAGTAAGGGTAAACAAGAAAGAGATAAATTGACGATCATATGCAAGAATAAGATAAGAAAAAGGGTATGAAAACATTATTTTAATATTTTAAAAAAATTCCTAGAAAATAATTGATAATAATCATGATTCATTTTATAAATATCGGTACTTCATAAAACATGATTCATAAAGGTATTAAAGAACATGATCAATGAGATAATCACATTATCATAAGATGTAATTTTGTGTCATACACATAAACATAGAGAATAATTTCTGTAGTCATGTATCACTACTAATATTATCATAGTGGATATGTTTCACTTATCATTATGATATATCTTTAGTTAAGGTTCACTCAAAAGACACCCATAGTAGAAAAAAGTCCCTTACTAATCAGGGTTCACTCCCCAGTCAAGTCCTTATTATCTCATGAGATATCCATATTTACCCAATGTAATAGAGGGAAATATAATTCTACTCCCACCAATAATATAATTAAAATCATATATTTTTTCCATAATATTATAAAATTTTCATCATATCATGACCTACAAAATGTAAAAAGGTTTCATAAACATTTCAACATTTCATCATAACATAACTCATTGAAAATAAACTGGTTTTATAAACTACTTGTAATCTTAATTATAAACCATCCAAATAAATAATAATGATAGTATCCTTGGATAATAAACCTAATAAATCCTAACTTACATAAAATTATGTTATCATAAATGAACATTTTATTAAAAAATATCTATGAAAATTTTCTTAAGGAAAATACCCATTTTATTTTGAAATCACTTATTTAAAATCTATAAATTTCCAAAATTTTAAGGAAAAACTTTTCATTGAAAATTATCATGGAAACTTATAAATAATGTCTCAAATAATTTATTGGTCATGAATTCAAAAAATCATGTTCATGTTTTGTATGTTAAAAAACATATTGCTTTCACATTTTTGGTAAAAATTCAAAAGTATCTCATTCGTAAAATAAAAAAAATTCTTTTAAACCATTTATTTTAAATTAAATTATATGAAAAATGAATATAATCAATCATATGATACTATTAAAAACATTACAAAAAATATTTTAGAAAACAAGGATATGGAAGAAATAGTATTTTCAACCAAAGATAGAAATAAAGATAGTTTTTCATAAAAATGTTATTTATCAATCTTGAGTACTTAAAGATAGGAAAATGAAAGTAAAACATGTAATATTTATAAATAAACATAAGAGAATAAAATTCATGGGATTATTGAGAGTTATATCATAAAATTTCTTCAAGAAAAAAAATAATCATAAATAATCCTGGTAAACAATGAAATTGTAACATAAATCTATTACCTCAAGTTTGACTAGCATAAAAAGTTCTATAACCTCCACATCAATGAGAAGCCTATTTTTTTATTACACCTTGAACCCTGAAATGATGGTATTTTAGAAATACAAAAAGCACTAAGATATGTTCAAGGAATATAATAGGGTATTATAGTCGGTCTTGGATGATCTAGAAGGCTAAAAAGTTATGAGGAAGAGAGGTGAAGAGGTGCCCTTTTATAAGTGAGGGGAAGGACACTCTTTGACCTACTTAAAGTATTAAATTAATATAAATTAATTTTCATGGTAATATAGATCCAAAATAATATAATTTAATGATAACATTATTATGAGTCTAAATACTCTCATCCAATAAGATTTTGATAAGTTTTGGTTATGTTTTCACCCTAATCTCTTGGTTTTAACCTTTCATTAACCCTTTTTAAAATTACCATGATATCAATGTTTTAACTATATAGAGGTCAATAAAGTTAACATAAAAAGATAAGTGACTAATAAATGGAACACGGTTGATATTTTTAACCATATACTATTCACTTTATCAAGGAAAGGAATATTTTAATTTTTAAATCATTTACTAAAATATTATTTATTATAAATATCATTAATGTCATTTTTGGAAATACATGAAATGGTATAATATAATGTATCTATATCCCATGTAAAATGGTTCAAAAATAACCAGGATTAAAATAAAAGTAATTTAAGGTCTTGATATAATCATTCAATCAAATTTTTATAATTTTAGATATCATTTTAAACCTTATATATTGGTTTAACCCCTTGGTTAAACAATTTTAATCTGGACTAATGTATTGATTTTGTAATATTTAAGGTTAATAATTTTACTTATAATGTAACAATTGGGTCATAAGTGACTAGAAAATTACCTTTTAGACCTTTTATCATCCTAATTTTTCTATTTAAAAGTTTTTATAATTTTTAAATAATTTTATAAAATATATTTAACAATAAATATTATTAATTTCACTTTAAGAAATATCCATATAATTTGAATTTGAAAACAACATTATAGTAATGGAATTAGAATATAAACCTTCAAAATCTCGAGAATATGTTATATTTATCTTTAAAATTCGAGGTACTCTTTAACTCACCCAAAAAAATATTACTTTTAGAGTTTCAAAAAACATTTACTTGATTTTTTTACTTTATGCAAAAGCACTGTGTCGGTGTTGTGTAACAATTTAACATAATTATTACACAAATAAAATTATAATAAATTACCATAAAAAATTAAATAATATTTAAAATAACCATTTATAAGTGAACATAATTTGTTTTTATCCATATCAAAAAATAGTATAGATATTAAAAGTAAGAAAGTGACATTTTATACATTATTTTTTACTTAAATATTATAATGAACAAAAGCAAATAAAAATGGAAACAAAACATTATATTTTCTAATTTTGAATGATTATACATTATATATATGCATCCAATTAAATAATTTAAAGCATTTCAATGATTATTATGCCTTATCACATTAGTTATAACCCAAATTAACTCATTTTACATTTACTTTGCTAACAACAATTTACTATCTTTACTATTCATATAGACCAAAAATTAAGTAAACCTTATTAAATAATATTAATTATTATGATTTAAAATATTGAATTATTTTTTATCAAATTAAATTCACTGAGGTGATGTAATTTAATTTAAAATTAAATCTAAAAAACGTGATGAAATAGGATTTTTCAAAAAAATGTATTTTCAAGTATAAATTTGTTTAAACCAAATTCTAATATAAAATTAATTCCAATGAAATTAATTGGATTATTCATAATATAATACAACTAATTTTATTTTATACCATAAAACAAAATGGTTCTTTGTAAATTATTAAAACAAAAGATTTTTTTCAATAAAAAATTAATATTTTTTACTATTCATTGAAAAATCAAAATTTTCAGAATGTTCCAAAAAAATCACAAAAAGATAAATTTTACATGATAATTTTAAAATATATATTATTCTTATAAAATAAAATTTCTAAAAGTTCTAGAAATTAACTTTAATATTCTACCTAATAAAATAAAAACCATTTTGGGATAAGAAGAATATTGAAGAATAAAATGACTTTACTAAAAAATGAGTTTATTTCTTAATATTTTATCAATGAATTTATATTTATAAGTAACTTTATATATATTTCATAATTTTGTTACTTTTATTCATACATTCTAATTTTTAATGCTATGTTACAGTGGTCATAATAATATTTCATAGTTCTTTTAAGCTCGATATTGCATGTTTTATATGTTATCAAACATAGTGTTCTATTAAAATATTAAGGTGTTATATTCTCCCCAACCCCCACCCCTTTATTAAATTCTATCATAAAAAATTTAAATTTTTCTTGGTAAAAAAGGGTATGATATTTGAAATTTACTTTTTGGAAAACCCATATCATAAAAAGGGTTAATAAAAAAAATTGAAAATAGGGAAAGGGAAATACGAAGGTCATTTGGAATAACACATAACTAGATTTCCAAAAGGGGAACATTAGTGGGAAATGAAAGTATGGACATAGAAGTAAAAATTAATGTCTAACTAAATATAGAAAATGACATAGAATACTGATCACAAAAAAATTAATGACCATGATAAAGTTAATGACCGCAAAACCATAAATTAATGAGGTATGAAAATGGTCATCAATTAATCAAAAATGAATTTAATAGGACAACCTTTTTTAAAGATCCTTTTTCCTAGAGTTGTGTAATTCTTTTAACATCCATAAAATTAACAAAAATAAATATAATTACCTTACAAGTATAATTTTATTATTTAATCAATTTTTGCAATAATCTCATATTTTTCTCCAAATGATGAATATTAAGGATGAATTTTTCATGTATGCATTACTAAAGTCAACTTCTAACCTATCACAAAATCCAAAAAAGGATAAAAATATATTCCTAATATCTTAAATATTAACCAAAATTTAAATGTTCACCAAAGGGTAAGATAATATAAAAAATGTTTAAACCTTCATATGAAGAAATAATACAGGGTACTTTAAAATTTCTATAATAACACCAAATGATCAGCTTAGATTATTCAAAAAATAACTAAACATACACCCAAATTAACCTCAATAACCTCAACATTAAATAAGGTTTTATCCTCAAAGTTTATCTCAAACCTTTAAACCTACATTAATAAAAATTTAATTACATTATTCCTAAATAATATTTCATGTTAACCCATAGATAAACATAAGGGGTGCATATACCTTAAAACAATGAAACATATTCAAAAATAGTATTAATCACTATGATAAATCACTATATAATTTTATAATATGTTAAACTTCACCAAATTATCATGAATCAAATTTAGATAATTACTTGAAATATAATCCTTAACTTGACTATAAATATCTCTAAAAATATCATCTTGTCAGTGAATCACTTTTCAAACATCAAGATTATTTGTACCACTTTATCAAATAGACAATAATTAACTTAACATAGAATAATATACTAACAAAAAGGGTTATTTAATCCTAAATATAGTATTTAACCTCAGACCCATAAGAAATTCAAATCACAACAATATATCATCACTTAAAACATAGAATGGGGTATTTATGCCTTTGAACAGATGATAAAACATAAAATTATAAACCCAAAATAGTTTTCCTAACTCTTAAGTTAACCCCACATAAAAAAAATATAATTTTCAAAAAAAATTAACACCGTCTATTTTCTTTAAATAAAATTTCATACTATTGAACATATTCCATAAATTTAGAAAATACAACAAACTTTATCAATGATGACCAAATCACTGACCAATTTCATGGTTACCAATACAATCTCATTCTTTTCATTGATTTCAATTATCTATTTATCCCAAATAATCATTATTACCTTACCATGAAAAACCTTTGATTGTTTATTAGTACCATTAAAATAAGTTTTTAAATCCTTAAGGAAACACTAATGAGGAATAATACTTAGATTTTTATGATTCTTATATCCATAATATAATCTATATAACACTTCTACAACATAATCATAGAATCAAAATATATAAACACTTCAATATTTATACTTTAATTATTAGAATATAATATGTCCTTCCTTGTTCTTGGAGTTAACCCTTCGATTAGGGTATTGTCTTGGATGATGCCTATATTCCCCACACATAAGACATTGAACTATAAATGGTACCTTATGATGAACTTCATTTCCCTACATCAAACTTTTTCTTATTATCAAATCTTAATTTATATATGTCATTCTATTCCACACATAAAACATCTTTTCATTCCTATAAGACATTTACTTAGGTTCTTCTTACTGCATACTTTACTTGTAGGAAGATGAATATTCTTCCCATCATGGACTTTCTATAACTCTATTTTTCTCTTTTTAGGTGTCTTAGGAAACTCACCCAAGTTTATATTTTTAACTATATAACGAGATATATGATTAGTAATAATTTCAATTCTCACATTCCATATCCCATTTCATTTTTTTATCATGAGGAAAATCGTTCCATTTTATAGTGTGAGCATAAATATATATAGTGTGTTATCATAAAATCATGAAAAAACATTTATATTATGTCTATATCATGATAATATATTTTCAATCTATGAAACCATAGGTTTAACTTAGGCCATCTTTGGTTACCATCTATTCAAATTCTTCATGATGGTTCATGAGGAAAATGTGATTTAACCTAAGAATATCCTCTGGGAGTTTCAAACCAGGTACAAAATAAGAGAATATTCATCATTCACTAGAAAAATGGACAAGAAATAATTTGAACAAATATTATCAAAATTATTACCCCATAATGAATTTTTGTCAAAACCACATCCACATGTAGTTTCCAGATAAGGATACAATATTAATAAAACCAAATATTCTATATCCTACCATGAATTTAGGATATTATCCAATACTTATGAGTATCCACAGGTATTTCACCAAAGTTATTTAATCATGATCTCTAAATATTGACTAAAATTGGCTCTAATACCAACAATAGTGACCCAAACAATTCATACACAGATATTACATTTTTTTATATGAATATCCAATATATAAAATTCAGATCAATTCCAAGCCCAGAAAGGTTTAGTGTATTTTCATGCTATATGCATAAATATATTATTTATGAAAGATCTTCAACATATCCCACAAATATATTTGCACATAGAACACTTTTTAGATATACCATAATTAAATCCTTTCATAATATCCTATGGAAAGGAAGCACAAAAAAGGGTGAGCATAGATGCTCAATAAGGGTAAACATAAGAGATATCAATTGATGATCATTTTCAAGAATAATATAAGAATAAGGGTATGAGAAAATGAGATTAACATTTAAAAAAACATACCCAACAAATCATATATTGTAATAATGGGTCATTGAATAAATCATGGTAGTGCATAAGACATTAATCATAAAGGAATTAAATAACATGATCCATGGGAGCATAACATTGGAATAAGACATAAGTTTTTGGTATAAACATAGTTAGAGAAAATTATTTACTTATTCAAGTCTCACTTCTAATAATATCATATAATATTGGGTTCAATCCCCATTATTTTAAATACTTAGTCAATGTTAACTCCCAATACTATCATAGTATATATAGTCCATTTCTAAACTAGTTCCACTCCCCATTCTAGTCCTTATTATCTCATTAGATATCCATATTTACCCAATTAATTAAGGGATATATAATTTTGGTCCCACCCATCACATAATCAAAATCATATATATGTGTGTTGCGTAATTATAAAACATTTACCATATCATAACACCTGGAAAGTAAATGGGTTTCATAAACATTTAAACCTTTCATCATGGCATAAATCATGAAAAATAAATTGGTGTCATAAAAAAATTTCATAATAATCATAAACCATATTGAGAATGAATAAACATAGTATCCTTAAATCATATACATAGTGAATCATAACTAACATTAAACTTTTTTGTCATAAATAAGAATTTTTTATAAAAGATCTCTAAGATATTTCAAGAGGATAGTACCCTTTTTATTTTGAAATCTATTATTTAAAATCTAGAAATATCCAAAATACTAAGGAAAAAAATCTTTCCAAAGAAACATGGAATAATTTAAAGAAATTTTAAAATAATATAGTTATCATGATGGTATGAAATTTCATTCATGTTTTTTATATTAAAAAAATAACTTTCACATTTTTTGTAAAATGTCAAAATTACCTCATTCGGAAAATGACAAAAAGATTCCTTTCAGTCCATTTTGTAAAAATTCCATCATGGATAAAAAATACATTAACAATAATAGAAGAATATTAAAAATATTCTTTAAAACATTGTTATTAAACATGGATATTGAAGAAAAATTATTTTTGATTAAAGAGAAAAATAAATTCTATTTCCCTTAAAAATATTCTTTCAATATCTTGACAACTAAAAGAGTGGAAAATAAAAGTAAAACATGTAATCTATAGAAATAAATATAGGAGAATAAAATTCATGGGATTATTAAGAGTTATAGCATAAATTTTAATCCTTTAAAACTTAATCAGAAACAATCCTGGCAAATATTTATATTATTACATAAATCCCATACCTCAAATTCAACAAGCTTTGAAAGTGATTTTACCTCCTCCTTGTTGATAAACCACTTTTGTATTACACATTAAGCCTCAAATGGATTGTATTTTTTAAATAATATAAGATATAAGATGTGGTAAAGGAATATAATAAGGTATTATTTCAAGGCTTTTCAAACCTATAAGCCTCAAAATAGGTGAGGAATAGATGGAAGAGGTTCTCTTTTATAAATGAGAGGAGAGGCACTCTTCAAATTAAATTATAAATTTTATATAAATTAATTTTCATAGGTAAGTGGATTAAAATATATGTAATTAAAATATATGATGTGTATGATTCTAAATAATATCATATAATAAAATTTGGATAACTTTTATTTATATTTTCACCCTTATCTTCTGTCTTTATCTCTATGTAAACCATTTTGACAATTACCATTATATCAATTGATTTAAACTTTAAGGGTCAATAAAGTGATGATAAGAAGAAAAATGACCCCTAAATAGACCATGGTTGATATTTTAAACTATATCCCATTAAATTGGATCAATGTATTATTTTTATGAATTTTAAATCATTAAATAAAATATTTTTTATTATAAAATATAATTAATGTCATTTTTAGAAATACATGAAGTACTATAAAATATTATGTGTCTAACTCAAGTTAAATGGTTCCAAAACAACATAGATTAAACTATAATTAATATATGGTCTTAATATAATCATAATATAAAATTATGACAGGTTTATATATCATTTTAAACCTTATATTTTTTGTTTAATCTCTTGGTTAACCAATTAATCCTAACCATGGTAATGACTTTTTTTAAAATTAAAGGGTTACAATTTTAAATATAAGGTAAAAATTGGCACATAAATTCCAAATTAATTAAATTTTTATCCATTTATAATCCTAATTTTTTTCTTTAATTTTTTTAATATTTAAATAATTTATTAAAATAAATTTAACATAAAGTCATATTACTATCATTTTAAGAACTATTCACATAATCTGACTTTGAAAAAAACATGAAAATTATTTAATTCAAATATAAACCTTTATAAGATATATAATATGATATATTTATCTTTAAAATCCATGGAAATCATTAAATCCCCTAAAAATATTACTTTTAGAGTTTTTAAAATAATTTACTTGATTTTTCTACTATTTTCAGAAGCATTGTATCAGTGTTGTGTTTAAATTTTAGGAAATTATATCATCAATAAAAAATAAAAAAAATTAACATTATAAAAAATTAATTTAAAATGAAAATTTATAACAGGACATAAGTTTTTTCATCCCCATCAAAAAATATTACAGATATTAAGAAAGTCTCACTTTTTACATTATCTTATACTCAAATATTATAATGGTAAAAATAAAATAAAAATGAAAAAAGGTCATATCATCAAAGTTTTGATGACTATTGATTATATAGACTCATCCAATAAAATAAATTCATGATTTTTAATGAATATAAAGCCCAGTCACATTTTTTTAACCCTAATTATCCCATTTTATCTTTACCGTGGTAACAAAACTTTACTATGGTTATTATTCATGTTGACCAAAAATTAAGTTAGACATATTATCTAATAATAATTATATTGATTCAAAATATGTATTAAATTTTATTAAATTCAATTCATTGAATTTGTGGAATATAATTTAAAATTAAATCCACAAAACATGATGAAAATCATTTTTCCATAAAAATGCCTTTTAAGTATAAAAATGTTTTTATACCAATTTCAACCATAGAATCAATTAAAATGAACTTTATTGAATTATTAATAATATAATATAACTTGTTTTATTTTGAAATCATAAAACAAAATAGCACTTTAAAAATTCTTGAAATAAAAAACATTTTTCAATAAACATTATTAATTTTCACTGTTCATTGAAAAAACAAACTTTTCAGAAAATTATAAAAAAAATACCAAAAAGATAATTTTGAGATGATGATTTCAAAAATCATATTTATTATAAAATAAAATGTCTAAATATTCGAAAATTTAACTATAATATTCTCTCACAAAAATAAACAAAAATAATTTTTGAAGGATGCATGTTTTGAAGAATAAAATGAATTTACCAAAAATTGGGTGTTTATTTCCAATGGTTTTATCAATATATTTTCATTGATTCATAACTTTATATATATTTAATTATTTGGTTACTTTTATTTATACCTACCAATTAATTGCCTATATTACAACAGTTACAATAATATCTCATGGTTCATTTTAGCTTGGTGTTGTGTGTTGTATACGCTATCGAATATAGTGTTCTTATAAAATATCAAGTTATTATAGCTCTACTAGTAAAAAATTAATTAATGAGTATCACTGGTGTAATATAATATAAAAATTATAGTATAGTCAAGTAATAAGGATCATCTAACCACTGAGGGTCCAACCTCTACTTCTATTGGACCTTTACCATTTACGAATGAGTGACCCAAAGCCTTCTTAGACTAAGTTCATCCTCTATACTAATAGGGTTTCTACTTAAATACTTGGGTATTTATATATTTGGTTCTTGTGAATCATGATTTCATATGTGAACCTTCCTACCGATATCAACCTTATTGTGTCTATAATACTTGTGATTTATTTGGACCCTCTTTTATAGGTATACTAGGTGTATTCTTAGAATATTTCATTATGTGTTTAATATTTCAAGGCCTAAAAAAATTATAAGGCTATTTTGGGAAATTTTTCTTTATGTGTTCAACTAACCCACACTAAATTCATCATTCCTACATGTCTCTCTATATCATGAATGAATGCATTGGTGTATTCGGATCACTTAATGATTCAATCCTATGAGAGTAATCATCCATCTTCCTCTTCTACCCATAACTCAAACCATTGCCTCCACCTAGTTGGGTGAAAATGTTTTTATTTAATGGATTCCCCATAATATTCTTCTCAACCAAATTTTTAATATTCATTATCTCAATATATGATTCAATTTCACACATCACCACATGATAATATGTTTTGGGTCTTAATCCAAATTCAAACCTTTAAACCTTCAAACACTCACTAACATTTGATTCTGGTGAAAATGGTCCAAATTCATAAACTGAGTGATATACCCCTTGATTTTCATGTCACACTACTATAAATAAAATAACTCAATTTTCTTTTATACATGGAACCTGTGAGGGTACAATTTTTTATAAAACATATTTTCAATCCCTTCCCACATTACTCTCTTGTTCAAATAATCATAAATGACTAAATCCCACCATTAACTTGATAAACCATCAAACATGTATAATGATAGTATTCTTGAAATTAAATATCTTACTGATCCTCTTAAACCAATGTTTCACTACTTAAAGTCCCAGAATCCCTATAAATTATACCTTTGAAAAATAAATGACATATCAATTCAGTTTTGTTGTGATAGTTCGTCCCCACCAACACCACAGTAATATATTTTACCAACTACATGATAATTATTTATCAAATGATGGATCATCTAGAAATATGTTCTTTATGGTTCTCATAAAATGATTCTAGGGGGTGTTCATTGTGAAATCATTCTAAAATTTCCAAGGAAAACCATTAACCCAAGCCATAAAATAAATATTTATAGTCACCAAAAGTCACATAAATATTTCCCATATTACTTAAAAAATAAACATGAACTAAATACCCCAAAACATAACTAAACCATTTCCCCCAAATGGTTCATTACCACACAAGTTTCTCTATAAAACCCCAATCATAGTCAATGAAATTAATATTTTCACAAAGAAACCCATTTTAAAAGAACCTTGAAAATAAACCATTATCAAAAAAACCATTTTGAAATCCATTTCATAATTAAAACCTAATATTAATTTAAAATTATGTATTTATGATTCATCACCCATACTTGAATTCCAACATGATTTATAAATATGAACCCTTTCCTTAAACCTAAGAAAACAGGTATAACTACTCTAATTAGAATCTATAAGTGGTTTGTTACCAAAATTACCCACCTTTACATCTTATAAAATCATTTTTTTCTAATAAATAGGTTGCTTATAGCTTTTTAACTATATCATGAGTCCCAACTCAACCTATATCCATACCTATCTCTTAACAAAACCAAATTGACACTAAAATGATATAATTTATAACATTCTTACTAGAATTGTCACCTCTCAACCTCACCTGAGTCAAGTCATAATGATAATAGGTTATAAGTGTATCCCCCTAATGCTAATATTATACCAAATTTTTGTTATGAGTTCTATGTATATTTAAAATACTCTTATTTATGAGATAAAATAATAAAAAACACATTGTGGAAATATAATCTAATATTTATATTAATGATTCATTAAAAAAATTTAAAACATGAAAAATAATTAAATTAAAACCAAAAATTGAATAATTGTAAACATCAAAAAGTAAAGGTCGTCATTTCCATAGAATAAAAGTCCTAAAAATAAGCATCCAAATGATTCCTTCAGGCCACCCAAAAAACTCCATGAGTTAACCTATTATCAAACAGCTCCTCCACCATTATAGATCCACTCCCATGGATGTATTATACTATTATTGAAGTAGTAATTATTTCCCTTATCAATATCAGGGTACATATAATCTACACATCCTCTAAAGTGGGAGAATGGGGCTGAGTAAAATACTAAATAGGATATCCCCAATACTTCCCATACAACCCATGAATGTGAAAATTAACTAATATTTAAATTTATTTTATAAAAAATTTCTTAATCCCATGATAGTTTATAAAATATAATAAAATATATAACATTCTAATGAAATACATTTAAATTGCACACGGGTCCAGAAATCCTCCATTTTCCCTTTTTGAAAAATAACCCTACCAAAATTTATTTTTATATACACAAAAAATCAATAATTAAATGATTTCAACACTATAAAATAATTTAATTGAAACCCTATATCGATGCATAAGAGATTTCGCCAAAAGTGGAATCCACCTACCTCAACCTGATGATAGAGAGGCATCACACTTCCAAACTCAATATCCTTGGTCCTATTAGCCATATCAAACAACTAAAAAATAAGACATTATCCTTAAAAAAAGTCAATAATGTCACCAGAACATCTTCATCAGGTTTCCACCAAAAGAACAATAAGAATAGGGAAGAGTGGGAAATATCTCGAATGACTTACCACAGATCTAGTACTCCAATGCTCTAAAATCCAATATTGAGGAATAAAAAGAAACAAAATCACTACCATGGTTGATTTTTTTATAGGGGTATAAGTTAGAAGGAATGTATGGTCTAAGAATCATTCAAATATGGGTAAAATAAAAGATTAAAACTAGTATTTAGGTGAATATAGGCTTGAATTCATGGTATTGACAACCCTGAATTAATCAATAGATGGTTTTTTAACATGTATCATCAACTTTAATGGTCCTTAATCCATGAATTTTCTACAATAATTCCACGATCAACTTTCATGACCACCTAGGAACAATGCAGAATGCACCTTCCTATGCACCTTCCAAAATATTAGAGTAGGTTCCCTAGAACCAACTGACTATGTAATTTTTATTACCAATGTATTAATAAATTTCCTATCAAAAAATTAGTGTTCCTTTATGTAACATTAATGTGATAATTTACTTATATTATTTGTTGTGGTGAAAGGTTATATTAATTACCTGCTATACTGATAATATAGATATACAATGAAAATATTGCAAAATATATTTCATATGGTCTAGATAATATCTGTATGACTGGACACATATGAAATTTTACTATCAGGTGTTCGATACCCATAAGACATTGAGATTTATTCTCATGTGGTTAACACTTTTTGATCTCTATGAAGGGATATCATGATGACAGATTAGCCAATAGAAATTCCACATGTTTTATATATCATTAAATGTTCCTATCTACGAATATTTTTATTGGTCCTTATGCATGAAATTATTATTAATGTATATCAAGAATCAAATACTTTGATGTGTGGATGAAAAATATGACAACATATTCTAAAGGTGAGGTAGCATACGTTTTGTGTCATAAGTGATATGACATTAATTGAATAAGTTAATAAAGGTTTTTTACCTTTCGATTTAATGGAATAATATGTCTCTAGACCTTTGATAGAAATTTAATTTTATGGTCAAATCCATGGCCATGGTAGTTTATAAATTAGATCATTTCGGATAGTCAAAGAAAGATAAATCAATCATAGTGGGTGATGCCACAAGTATGCATTATACTAATTGAGATATCAGTATACAAAGAGAATATATTATATTATAGTGCTTGAATAAAGGTTGTTATAATTGGTATATTAAATTCTACTTGTATGGGTGTGTTCATGTATTTCTAGAAGATAAACCAAGAATTTAGGTAAGTTAAACTAATAACATTGAGAAAGGGACCCTATGGCTCCCACTTTAAGTATATCTAGAATCTCATTAAATTATTTTTAATTTAATATATATATATAATATTATTTTTTGTTGGTGTAATAATAATTATTAAAGTTATGGTAATCACAGAAATTCAAACATGAGATATTTGAGTTTAGAATATATGAGTTTTATTTTATCTATTTTTTATTTATTCACAAGGTAATAAATAAAGATTTATTCATTCACTAGTTTGGGGAATACATTAATATAAATATTTTTTTAGTTTCATTAATATTAAAATAAATTTTTCTTCAATAATTTAGTGAATATAATATTTATTTATTTATTAAATGAATAACATTTATTTTAAAAAAAAATTATTATTCAAGGTTCAAAAAATTTCATAGAGGATTACCAGGTCAAGTTAATGACCTAATGGAAATGATATAATTTTATTTAATATCATTTCAATAATTATTTATTTATTTAATAAATGATATTTAAATAAACACAAGTTTTGGAAATAATAATAATATTATTAATATTAATATTATTAGACATAGATACTTCTTAGAATAAATAAATTGATAAAGGTTCATTGTTTAATTATTATTTGTCATAATAAAATTTATAAATTAAAGTTTATATCATTTTAGAAAGTGTGCGAATTTGTTTTCACAATGAAATCCTCTCTATAATTCTATTAAGCCCCAGAGAGACTCATCCTCTCAGGAACCAAGAGAGAACAATATAAACCCTTGTTGTGATTAATATTGAATGGTTTGAATCACTTAGTTCTACTATTTTATCACTTGAAATACAAAGAACACAACTCAAATTTTCATGGAGCACTTGTGGAAACATCTAGATGATTCCTTGCTTGTAGTCTCGACCAAAATAACAAGACAACATCAGCAGCAATGAAAATTTATCAAGTGGATTATCACGTAGAAGGTAATTCCTACTTTAAATTAATTATAAATTAAATTTGAAAGATCCTATCTAAAATTTTTATAGGTTTCATTCATCATGTTCTTCAGATTTAATCCATTAATATCAAGGAAAAATAAAAAATAGGCACATGCTTATTCCTTCCAATACATCATAAATCCTTAAATTGGTATTAAATATCTCACATTATAATTTATAATAATTTATAATTTATTAGATCAATTTCAACTGTTAGTTTATTTGTTTTCATATTCATATTTTTGTTCTAAACCAAACAGTCAAAATAACACATTCATTTGAGTTTGTATAGCTATTAATAGGCTAAAATGCATTAAGATTTAATTTTGTAGGTTCCAAAGAAACTGGATGTAGGAAAAAATTACATAGTGTGTAATGGTAAATTATATGTCATGTACCCTATGTCAAATTACACAAGGAATGAACCATGTAAATCTCATCCAACTGTGTGACTTAGTACATGACATCACTACATAACATGTATTTACCTCTAAGGGAGCACGCAGTTTTATAGGTACTACACAACATGTAGGTATTATGGACATTATCTATCACCACATGATTAAATACACCATGTAATTTTTTATGATTCATATAGTCAGTATATAGTGATGTTAGATGTCTTATATTAACAGTCAATTGAATGATTCAATAAGGCATGGAATGCCTCGCGTGTAGCTAGCATGTACAAGACATGTAACATGTGTCAACCCATGTAAGGTACACACAAATTGATTTTCTATGTGTTGTGTGGGAAAATGATTGGTGTTTTAAATTACATATAAATTATGCAACTATGAAACATGTAACAATCATTATACATGTTGTGTAACTCATAAACTATTCTAGAAGTATGTGTCACATATATTTATAGTTCGTAGTGTGGCCATATATATCATAAAGGCTACATTATTTTACCCATGTAACTATACAGTTTGTATATTTTGACTTTTCATGTGAGTAAAAGGTACACAAAAAGGATCATACATAGAGTGTGCCACATGATATGTTGAATGACCATTCATGTTGCAATAGTATTAAAGTTCCAAAAATTGGGTCTCAATATTATGTGAATGATACATGTTGTGTGGTATTTAAGAACATATTATGTATTGAAATAATTTTAAAATAATAAATTTTTTTAATTTTTTTAAAATTAATAAGGATGGTATTAATATGTATTATTTTATATTATGATTGAATACAAAGAAAAATAATTAAATAATAAATTATAATAAATTTACCTTAATTATAATGAATTAAAATGAATGCCAACAATATTTAATTGTGTTTTTTATGACTTGTCTTGATTGATCTTGATCTTAAAAAACTTATCCATGAGTTATATTATTTATTTAATTTAATTACATATTGAATAGTTTTATGTGATATTTAATAATAAATTAAATATGATAATTTTAAAATCATTCCTCCCTAATTTTTAATGTATAGGCCTGTATATCCATGGATTATTTTTTGAAAACCTAAAACATTAGTTCCAATTAATTCCAAGTGAGTTAATATTTATAAAGGATAGAGTTCCCAACTATAAGATATGGTTTGGTATAAAAAATATGTTGAATCCAACTAAGGAGATATAAAATAGAATGGGGAAATGTTGTAACTCAAGCAAATCATAGGCTCATAGAGTTTATCCTGCTATGGTCTAGGATGGTTTATCCCTACTTTGTAAACCAAAATGTAGAATATCATGATTATATCATGCCTTTATTTTATTTTATTTTAGCACATGGTTATTTATTTATCAATTTATGTGATGCATGGTTTATTTGGATGATTAAACACAACCAGCTAAGATAAATAAATTAATATAATCATTCTAAGATATAATAAAATGAAATTAAAATACATAAATTATATTATCAAAAATAGTTAATTAGTTATGTATGTTCTATATAATATTAACAATCATGTAAGGAATAAAATAATTTATATTTACACATATCTTAAGAAACATATCACAGTGTAAATATTAAGTTATAAAATGCCTACTATTTTTTGAATTACAGCACAACCAAAGGTTAAGTGATGGTTTTGAAATAGTCAAGGGTTATTTCACTTATTTGGGAGTCTTATTAAAGATAATGAGTTAACTTAACCAAATTAGTATTAGGTTTAATATACATATTCTAATTAATATAATTTGGAATCAAGTGTTGAGGAAATACAAGTTTAAAATTTCATGATTGGGGAGTCTACTCAACTAATCAAGGAGTTTTGAGTTAATTTAGTTGGAAAGAAAAACCTACCTAGATGCCTTTAAGTGTTTTCATGGGGATATTCTACGTTATAAGAAGGAAAATACATATCCATTCCATTTGAATATCTAATATACTAGATATACTGAATCCAATGATGCAGATTTTTGGGATTTGATAAAATGGTGTGATACAAATTAATAATTTAATTATATCATAATTTGTAATCAAGAAAAATAATAAAATATAATTTTATTTATTATATAAAATGTAATTAAACTCAGCCTTTTCACTCTCCTAATGATCCATCTTAGAGAAAAACAATCTCATTACTGATGCAAACTTCTAGGAGTAGTATAGGTGTCTTTAAGTTATACTACACCAAGAGTATGATTTTATATACTGGAATCACTTATTCCCATTGAACCATATGAGGTGTAAAGTTAGGATGGAAACTTTTTCTTCTAGAAACACATGGATGATTCATTTTATGTCCAATGCCTCATATTATCATCCATAACTTGAGATCTCTATAAGATTCATGAATACATGGATGGATTATCTATATTGTATCATCTCGACGATCTCTATCAAAATCAATCCATATAATAGAGGTATAAAATCTCCAAGTAAATATTTATGTGCAATATTAGAGAAATAGTTATAGTTAAACACCATGTAGTCATGATAATTTGTCACATTGTGCGTTTGTAAATTCTAGGAAAGACACCCAAAGAACAAAATATAGACATCATCCCATCTGTACTTCCTTCAATATTATAAAGTTTTATTGAAAATTTTAACTTGAAAAATATAGATAAGGCTCTCCCAATAATTCTGACATTGATTCACTATGTTGATAAAGATATGAAGCAATAAAAACCTTCCATTATTATGGTGAATAAAAGGAAAGGAAAGGTTATAAGTTCTAATGGTGGTTCAAATCCTAAGACACCTTTGAAATTCCCAAAAAAGAAATGAAACATCCAAAGGGAGGATAAAGAGTAGGATACTACATCTTTTTCTTTTGGAAATAAGGGTAATAAGAAGAAGAACTATTCTTGGTGAATAGTTAATGACAAGATTTAGGCATGTTCAATTTCAAGTGAAATATTTTATCTCTATGAGTTGGGTACTAAATATAGCTTCTAGTTATAACATTTGCATCCATATATAGTAACTAAGTAGCTTAATGACTATTTTTCCAGTTGAGGTGGATCTTGAAGATGCCAATGGAGTGAGACTAGATAAACATTCTATAGGAAACTATCACCTCACATTATCGACTATAATGATTTTAGTTTTGAAGAGACATTATTATATTCTTCATTTAACTAAGAACATCATTTTCATATCTATTTTATACATGGGTGGTTTAATTTTTAATTTTATAAATAAAGAATGACAATTTTATAAAGATAGATATTTATAAGGAATTACAAATCTTAATAAAGGTCATTACATTATAAAATATCATAAATCAAGTCGTATAAATTGATAACGGATCGAGTTCACATGACTCATATCACACCCAATTGTGGAATCATCTACATATACATTTAAACTATAAGTGTTTGAAAAAATTATATCATGAAGGGTAATTGGATTTTTTTAAGATAAAACCACTAGATATATGTCGTGGTTATTTACAAGGAAATATTACTATGGTAACTTTTAGTGGAAAAGATGATAGAGATATAGATATTTTATAATTAGTTCAAAATGTTGTTTGTGGACCTTTTCTAGTAAAAGCTACAGGTGGAAACTCATACTTCATAACTTTTATTGATCACTTTAGTATATATTGATACATCTACTTTAGGAGGAATATGTTTGGTTCCGTTGAGAAATTTAATGAATACAAGAATGAATTAGTGAATAATACCGGTAGGAAGATAAAGTAACTATCATTAGATAGAGGTAGATGATATATTAACCAAGAGTTTATCGATTTTCTGAAGAATCATGTGATACTATACCAACTCACTCATCCCAATACACTACTATATAATGGTTTTGGTGAAAGGGGGAATATTATCTTTTGTACAAACTATGATCAATGATGAGTCATAAAAATATTTCATTATCCTTTTGAGGATATGAAATATAATTAGTAGTATACAGACTAAACCAAGTGCCAAATAAAGTGGAAAGAGAAAAACCATGTGAGACATGGTGTGGGAAGAAATCTATTTTTCCGCATATATAGGTATGGGGATACAAATCATTTATTGAGGATATCTCTAGAAACAAACTTATATCTCAAGGAACAAAGTGTATCTTTATAGAAAATCTTAAATAAACTAAAGTAAATTATATGTAAAATCCTTCATATAGAAGGGTTATAGTCAATAAACATTCCACCTTTATTAAATTCAAATATATTTTTAAAATAAATATTGGGAAAAAGGTAGACATATATGAAGTTTAAGTTACTTATTCACAAGAGCTGTAAGTGGAATAATTTTCCCAAGACCAAGTGGAAACAATTATTCCAAAGAGAAAAGTATTTTATAGGAATATTATAGTGGTTAGAGAACCAAAGAGATACAGTTTTCTAGTTAAAAAGGCATTTGATGCATAATCAGTTGAAAATAATAAACATCTATCCTATAAGAAAATAGTAAAAATCCCAAAATTTATAAAATGATAAGAATCCATGAATTCAAAAATATATTTCATAAACTAAAACCATGTGTGGGTTTAGGTAGATCCTCCGGTTGATACAAATCCTATTGTATATAAACAGGGATTCAAGAAAAAATTGGATGTAATGACCCTAACCACAGAATACCATATTTGGTCTCTAATTTATTACATTGTCATAGGATACAAGTTATCATATCCCTAAGGACCTAATTATTTATCAGTCTTAGTAAACTATATAAAGACATGATTCACATATTTCATTTGAAAACAAAAAATAAAACATAGTTTGTTTGGAATAGAAATATTCCCTCTATAATATCCTCACATATCAATAATAGTAAACTTTATGGATTCCTAGTAAAGGAAACAAAATAATGGTGCGATAAAATACTTAGTAAGGTTTAAGTACATGGGAATATATCATTAATCAATAAAAATATTCAACGTGGAAAGCTAAATAATTAAATACACATGCCATTTAAATAACTTTACTATCATGATAAGATAATTAATAATAAATATTTAAAGTTAAATAATTGAAAACATATTCCATCTAACCAATAGAATGAGAATAAAATGCATCTAGAGATAATATCTTTATTAAAATCTCAAGGATAATAAGATAAGTCATTAACAATATCGAAAGGTAAATAACTAAAAACACATTTCATTTTATCAATAAAATGATAATTAAATGCTACAATATATAATTTCATTATAAAGATCTCATGTAAAATAAGATAATTCATAATTAATATTGAAAAGTAAGTAACATAAAACAGATTACATTTAATCAAAAAAATAAGAATGAAATTCATCCAAAAAAATATCATTATGAAAATCTCATGGATAATAATAACTGAATTCTCAATGAAGTAAATTCTTAATTATTGGTCGTCATTTTCTCAAGCACATAATACCTTTACTATCAAGAAATTTCCCAAGACACTTTAGAACTATAGATAGAAACCAGTTTAATGTTAGCTTACTAATTAATCTCATGGGACTACCAATGCATTGAGGGGATATCTATAACCAATCATCACCCATATCTTCATTTCCAAAGTATTCATCATATATTTAATAATTGATTTAATTTACAAACAATATGTTTTACCACTAAATATTTTTATTGAATAAGGAATAAGGATTTTAAATATTTCCTCAATCAATCAAAAAAAATTCAAAGTAGATCTTCATATGTAAAAATGAGATATTGTTAAATAAAAAAATAATATCAATGATAAATAACATGGATATTTAGGGTAAATTTAATATCCAATAAACATATTAAAGTGAATAATTCAAGGGAAAGTTAATGACTATAAAAATGAATCGAGCAGGTGAGTGTCAATAATATCATTGGCCAATATAATAATAAACCATCCTATGGTAGAATAAATATGGTATCAATAAATAATATCCCTAGTGGAGTATATATAAAATAAATGGTAGTTATCATTTATGAATAGAAATAATATAAAAATATAATAAAAAACATTCTTGATGAAAATATCAGTTTCACTTTAAAACTCACCTCTTAAAACCATAAGTTCACAAAACAATTTCAAAATACTTTTCCTTGAAAATGACCTTTTAAAAAAACAAATTAAAACAGAAACACTAAGTGTTCATGATGATAGTATATTATGTATATTCCACACATATTAAAATAAATATTCCTTTCACATTTTCCATAAAATCAAAATGGGATTTTTTTGGAAAATTACATTAATATTACATTAAAAACATTTTGTAAAAAATTAAAACATGGATAAAAATTTATTTAATAAATCATTTTAAATAATTTTAAAAAAAATTAGAAAACAAGGTTTACAAAGAAATAGAATTTTCAATCTAAAGGAGAAATCAAGTCAGATTTTAATAAAAACATTTTATCAATCATTTTAAATACCAAAGAGTGGAAAGATGATACTATAACTTCAAAAATCATGAATAACTAGAGTATAATAAAAATAAATGGTTTTATTATCCATTGATAAAATAATTTCCTTCAATGGAAATTTAATCATAAACAAGATTGATTAAAATGAGATTATAAAATCAACCCATACAATGATTATAACAACAAATTTAGAAATAATCAATGACTAGATTTTTTTTATCAAATTTTGTCACATCCTAAATGATGCTTCATTTTAATTTAATTATTTTGGGTCTCAATTTTGAGCTATCGTTTGAACCGGTTCTATTTTAAAAGAAATTTGGGATCTTATACGGGTGTGCAACCATATGTGTGAATGTTTGTAGTACCCAACCTTAATAAGAGAATGTTTTTTTATTAAATTTATTATTACACGGGCGCACGACTATGCTGCGACCAAGCAAACGTCTGTGCGTTGTGTCTAGAACTGATAATTAATGAAATTATTTTGGTGACTGATTTTATTATTTTAGTTTTATTTTTAGTATTAGTATTATTAAATTTAATGTTTCAATTAGGTTATTATTATTATTATTGTTGTTGTTTTATTATTATTGTTATTATTATTATTATTATTATTATTATTGATATCAATTTTTATTATTGTTATCTTTATTATTATTATTTTTTTGATTATTATTATTATTATTATTATTATTATTATTATTATTATTATAATTATCATCAATTTTACTATTATTATAAAATAGAAAAAAACAACAACAAAGGGTTGAAACCCTAGGGGGTCATGACCACCCCCCCCCCCTTCTCCCCCACGGCGTGAGGCTCCTACTATTTTTCTCCTCCCAGTAGTGCAGCACGGCGAGCAACTCCCCCTAGTTCTCCCTTTCCACACGCTCCCCCGCCTCCCTGTCGAACCACCGACCCACTCCCCTTGCACCTTGGACCGTCACCTCCGGCGTACCAAACCGTCGCTCACACCCTTTCTTGGTCGCACTGTCCTCAAGACGCACCCCTCCTACTCCTATTTGGTTCTACCTATCCAGCCTCTTTACCTATGTGCATGGCCTCCTCTCATCAGCCTCACACCGCACAGTCATGCTCCACCCCTATTTTATGGTTCCCCTCACCTCCATCAACCCCCCCCCCCAGCTCTTTTCTCCCTGGTTCTGCTTGCGCTGGTAAGTTTTCTTCAGACCTCCATAGGGTTTTTTATTTTTGTGTTTCTTTGGTTTGATTTTGGGTAAAAATGGTCTCATATTTTTATTTTAGGTTCCAATGGGGATATAAATGGTCTAAATTCTTGAATTAGGGTATAACTGAGTTTATTAGGGGTACGATTGAAGTGTGGGGGACTTTGTGCACCAATTTTATGAAGTTGGTCTACACCGAGGTAGGTGGTTTCATGTATGATTATTAATTGATGAATTAATTTGAAAGTTTTATTAAATTATCAAATTATTTAAATTATTTATTTGGTGAAAAGTTAGTTTTTAGAAACAGATGAATTGATTTGATAATTAAATTTTGTAGCATGTTTATCTATTATTATAAGGCCCCAGCCTTAAACCTTACTTAATCTTGAGTTATTACAAGATTACACATTGAGGATATTTTCAGGTTTAGAGTTTTAGAGAATTAGATCATGAAGCTTGCATTACATTCCACATTTAAACAAAGTGGTTACATAAAAGAAAGTATTCATTCTTCCCATCAATGGAAACATATTTAAAATAAAACATGGATTCTTTCTTGACACATCCTTGACACTATCATAAAATCATGTACCTTCCCCTTGACTTGTGAAAAACATTTCAAAAACTTGGGATGATCATAAAAAGCTCAGTAAAGGTTATAAAAATATGGAAAGGAAACATGAGTTCATATATACATAAGAATGAAATCATACTTTATCCATAAAACATAGGAACTTTAACATACCTCATCAAACCATGAATAAATCATAGAAATCATAAGATATAAAGGTAACTTGAGGCATTCATAACTTTCTTACGTAGGGAGTAACCCTCTTCGTTACGTTTGGAATACCCATCACAGTATATTCCCTAAATCTCTTCGGAGAAACCTTAACGTTTCACTCCTTCACGTTACCCAATGCATTGGAGAGCTATATCGGGCTCACCCGCCCTTAGTTTATCACGGAACCACCCGTTTTCATAACAATGCCCAAGAATCATAACATAAACGTATCACATAAAACATGCATAAAGGAAACATAACATTTCCACATTTCAATCACAATATAACATTTTAGTATATTGAAATAATGAATCCATTCAAAAAGAAACCATTTCCAAGACCATTTGAAACATTTAATAAAGAGATTTTTGAATCAAAGTGTCCCATACCACCTTAAAGATTTTAAAATTTTAAACCATTAATATCCATATAAATAAATACTTAAAACCATTTTGAAAACATGGATATTAATAAGAACAAATAATTAAAACATTTAAAGCGATATTTTGGTTAAAGGGGTTCCACCAAAATTAGAGACACTTGAATACAATAATTGAGGAATAGCATTTAGTCAGAACTTTATAATATCATGAGAATAAATGGATTCATGATATAATATTCCCAAGGACATTATGTACACCATATAAGAGTGAATTGGTGCATAACAACAATGAAGTCTCAGTAGAGATGTAAAATGTGATGAAAACCCTTATAAAGAAGGTATCCTTAAATTAAGGATAAATCAATCTCAAAATTATGTGTGACAAATATAAATACACCCAATATAATTGGATATTAAGTGTAAAACAATAAAAGGTCATTCACACATATTCAAAGGATGACATATTCAATAACTACATGTTGAACCCAAAGAAATAGAAATTGGGTTAAAAAGTTCCCTTGGTAAAATTCGACAGCCTAACGGCATCACTTCAAAATTCAGAAAATGAGTTGATGAGAGATAAAAAGGGAATCTCATCACATGGACATAAAATTTACATCAATCAGGATATAGAAGAACATATCCCAACATAATATTATGTGAATTAAAAGACATAACAAACGAAGTCTTTTAAAATGAGGAGGGTGAAAGGTTCCCTTACCGACATGGGTATCTTTCGAAACATACACCTCGTGAATGAAGGACAATACAACATTGATGTAAATACTCATAAAAGAAAGTATATTACACAATGTGCAGTACATACACCACTTAAAGGAAATTGTGGCAAATGTAGCATAAATCTCACGGGTATAAAAGTGAGATGAAAAATCCCTTACAAAAACTCGGCAGCCTAACGGCGCCACATAAAACTTCCAAAATGGATTGATGGGAGAGAATAGGATCTCTCATCACATGAACATAAAAATTTCAGTAATAGTAATATAAAATAACATCCCAATAACAAGAAATATGAGCTTAGAAGGAATGACATAAAAGGGTGTACTTAAAAAGAAAGAGAGGAGTAGGATCCCATACCTTAGGTCCGACTTGACTCGATCATTCTTTAACATCCTGAATAATAAACTTGAGTTAATTTAAAATTTATTAAGAACCTTTTTATAGTTAATTATTCCTTTTAGATCACTTATTTCAATGTTATAAACATTATTTAATCATTTAAGTTAATAATGTTTGTTTTGTCGATATTTGGTTCTTAAGTCGAAAGTGGACTTCTTACAATTACATGTTGTTCGTGTGGTCAAATGTTCATTATATCCAGAATTATATTCAAATTTGGATATCATATATATCATATATATCCATAATATACATGTATTTATAATATTACATAATCATTTAGAGGTAAGAAATGAAATGCACCGTTCATGGAGACGGTAAGTCGTACGTACACATGAACGCTACTTTCATTTCTTTGTCATATTAATGGAATTAAAACTAAATGATAGGTATGTATATTTTAATTCCAGAATTATATTAATCATTTATATGTATCATTCATCATATATATCCATTATATACATGTACTTATAATAGTACATTACTTTTGGGGATAAGAAATGAAATGCACCGTTCATGGAGACGGTAAGTCGTACATACGCATGAACGCAACTTTCATTTCTATTTTCATACTTTAATGGAAAAAAATAATAATGATATGTAGGTATATAATAATTCCATTATAACATCATATATAATAACATTAAATACATCCTTTATACGTCCCACGTATGGCATTAACGAATCACATCACTTTGAGGGGGCGGTAGTCTGCACTTCCTTAAATGAAGATATCGCGTTTACCCATAATGGAAACCATAATGGTATGCCCAAAATGAAAAATACAGAAGCTTAATGAAAACATAAACACATTATATATCACATATAAATATAGTGTCATCTTAATGTCCACCTTTGAAGGTGTTAAAAGAATGTTGAACAATCATCGTTTCGGGAGGCCGAAATTTGCCATCCATGGAAACAATATGTTCTTTAAGCATTATATGTAGGTGTGTGAAAGTGTAGCTCTAATACTTCTTATAAAAACATCCTAGTATATTGATGATACTGGATTTGTTACAAAAGAAATGAATAAAAAGAGTTTAGGGGGTTGGAGAAGCAAAATAAAACAAAAGGACTCAAGTGAAAACATTACCTTAAAATCGGGTAACTCCCTTCGGTTTGAGCTCAAAGGCTTCCATGCTAAGACTTATGCCCAAATTTATGCTTCAATGAGTAAGAGAGGGAAGTGGAGAGACAAAATGGGCAGAGTTTGGCCGAGCCAAAGGCTTTGGGAGTGTGGGTAAGGAGTTAGAGGTGGGGGCCTTTTATAAGAGGAGAGGAGGGGTACTTTTGGAAAGTAAGAAATATTACTTTCTTTGAAAATGTGTTTCGGTTTTAAAAGGTCACACATTGATATAATTCGTGGATAAGGTGATAAGGGTTCTAAATCCACCCATCCAATAAGTTTTGGACATGTGTAGGTCATAGAGTTTACATTATCTTCTCATTTTATTTAAATCGTCAGATAATGATGTCATCGGTGCATCATTATGATGTCATAAATAATTTAATTTATTTAATGTCTAAAAATTATAAAACAATTACTATGATGTAGTAAATCTTTTTAGCTTTCAAATGACTATTTATAATAAAAAATCTGAATTGGATAACCCCACTTAAAAATTGTTTTAGTAAAACATATCATGTTTGTGTCATTTTTACTTTTACATTAAATAAAAAGTTATTTATGTCATTTCCCAACCAAAGTGGCTCCATGGGGTCCCCAAGTTGACCCATGGCTTTTCCTGGTCGGCCATGACATATCCAATGAGGTTAGGACATGTTTCAAGTTCTTTTCATAGTATTAAAACATTATTTTTACCTTAAACTACACTAATTACCTCTAATCGCGATTAAAAACGTAATAAGTTACTATTCACCAAAAAATTATTTGTATCCCATTGAACCACATTTTACTTATTAATGAAAACCATTTATGTCAGAATTTTTAAATTAAAAACACAAAGATGGCAAAATTTCATTTAAACGGAAAAATCAGTTTTTATAAGTACCACTTAGTGGTGTCACTATTCATCAAAAATTGATGTTTTTCAGAAAAATCCCAAAAATTCACCCTAAGATATTTTTTGATATTCAGAATTCAAAAATGAAGTTTATTTTAAAAAATTAAAAACATTTAAGTCACATTAATTAATTTAATAATTAATTCCCGCTGTCAGAGTAAATAGCGTGTTTTTATGAAACAATAAGTATCAAAAGATTGACACTGGTTTAAGTCTGATTTCAAAGTGAAATTAATTCCAATGACCACTATTGGATTTAATGGTAAAAATATATTCTAATTTCACTTTAAAACCAATTCAAAATATAATATAATCATATAAATAAATTAGATTAAAAAAAGGTTTTGAATTAAAATACAACATTTTACACTATTCATTAAAAAAATGAACTTTATCGGAAAGATACCAAAAATTTACACAAAGTAAATTTTGATGTCCCGATTCTTAATAAGAGTTTTATTTGGTCCAAAATAATGTTTAAGAGTGAAAAAAACTATATTTAAAAACGGTTCACCATCAAAAGGCGATAAGTGAACCTTTAGTGAAAACTTGGGCATATACGCCTAAAATTTAATTCTTTCCGTATTTTAAGCCTCTATCCTTTATTGGATAAATGTAAAAACATTTAAAACATATATAATCATATTTTATCTATTTCTATCCATTCCCGCCAATACAACGGCTACATGTTAACTACCATTTAAAATAATATTATTTTATTATTAGAGTGCAACGTAAGATTCCCAAGAAACTCGTTGTTGCGTGTTGGGTATGCCATCGAGCTTAGCGTCCCCTTTAAAGTCATATTAATATTTTATTCACAAATATGGATAAATATTAAAATATCATATTCTTTATTTACCTGGGGTATTACCTCCTTCCCCCCTTTTGGGAATTGCGTCCTTGCAATTTTTAAAATTGAGCTTGGAAACATCCTTGAAAGTCCCACATCGGAACAAGAGTTGGTAAAACAATCACTTTAAAATAAAGAAAGATAAGCACAGAGGTCACCCGAGTTAACCCATACTAGGAATCCATGTAGGAAAACATGGACATGGAGGAGAAAACATAGGGTCATGTTCTGATGGAGAGTGATAGAAAACATGTTTAGGAGAAAGTTAACCACAAGAAAATCACAAACTTGTGATGGGTTAAACGGTATTCGATTCCCCAGTAGGAAAAGTTAATAGACAACATTTTTGTTTTAAGTTACTTTTTATTGAGGAATTTATTCATAAGTAAACATAATCACTTATCATGTTGACTTTCAACTTTTACTAGATTCCTTAATCAAACTCATATTTTTCTCCAAAAGACGAGTATTTAGGGAGACTTGTTCACATTAAGAGTACTATAATCAACTTCTAGAGAATCACCTAATACACAAAAGAGAACTATATACATCCCATGTCTTTTGGCTTTAACCAAAACCAAAACCAAAAAGGTTAGTACAAGGTCAGATAATCCAGAAAAGGATAACCCATTAAAAAGAAAATCTATGCTTAATCTCCAAGATTTGTCCAACAAAACCCAAAGTTCAACGAGGACCATCCGATAAACAATTTGTCCATAAAATTCTTCAAAGTAAACCAATATAATTTTGAAACCCAAATATTTGAAGGATTTAGTCACATAGTCTTCCAAGTTAAATCGTAACATTTATCTCCAAACAACATCAGTTGCTCCTAAAGTCTCGTATTGAAAAGTAATTAACCTAATCACATATCCTCCATGATAGGTTAATCATTTTCATAAATAACCCAAAATCAACTTACTATTAATTAATAAAATCATCTAACTAAAAATAATCAGTCAAACTAACCAAGGAATTCACGTAGTCCAGTGGTAGGTGATAAATACCAGTTGTACTTTGATTGTGGGTTCGATTCCCGCAGATTTGTCCGACGCGACGGGTAGTCACATGGTCTACGTGTTGTCCTCTTTCCAAAACTATATAATTCTCAAATCATTCCCCAAAAAGAGATAAAATCATCAAAAATAACCATAACATAATTTAACCTCAATTTTATCTCATGACTTTCACTTCAATCATAACATATAGTAACCCATAATTACCTCAAAAGTAAGGATCATATAAACCCAAATGGTTCTTTATAACTATGTCCACAAAAGAAAAGATAACTATTCCTTGAATAAAATTTTCCTATATTAAACATCAGGGTTACATATAATATAAAAAGTCTTCTAATGTAACCCCATCATCAAAAGAGACTTAATAATCTTAAGAATTTCACCATAACTCTTGAATCCCTTATATGTTGACATCTTACTCATTCAACATTCTTCATGATCCATTAACCATTCCTTTCCAACTTATTCCGAAATACCTCTTTCCTACAAACAAAATCATGAATCATATCCTAAGATTCCAAAATAGGAAAATAATAGTCATGAAATAGTACATACCTTTGATTGGTCATTGTCAGTTTCTTCATCCTCAATCGGAATGGCATTAGGTATTGGTAAACAAACATTTGTACGCTCTTGGTGACCCCATTCATGAAACTTCTTCATTGTACATGTGTTTGCATAATGACCATGCACACCACATTTAAAACATTCAATTGATCCCTCAGAAAGAACTTCGTTCCCTTTCCTCGAGTCAACTGGATGCTTCCTTTTTCCATGGCAGGTTCTTGCTTTATGACCTTCATTTCCACATCTATAGCATATTTCTGTCCCTTTGAAACATTTTCCTAGGTGTTTCTTTCCACATCTTTGACACATAGGTTTTTGAACACACTTACCTTTATGATTATTACTTGTACTTCCGTAGGGATTTGTTTCTTTCATATATGATGCCTTAGAGAAATCTCTAAGGTTTAGGTGGTCAATCATGACTCCAGATAGTTGGTTGAGGATAATCACAAGAGTTCTCATTGCAGATCCCATATCATTTAGTTGCTTGCTCAAAAAACTGTCATAGTTTCCTTCACATCCACTGTTACTTTGGTGCCTGCTAGATCCATCCATTTACTAAAACCAAAAAGGTCAGTGTGAGTATATCAACAAAACCATCATGTACTAATGAGTAAGATAAACACTAAGATATACTTACTCATTCACTTTATCTAAAACTATGACTCTTTCTGAAATCCTAACCATTATGGTAAAGTCACTTATGCTTAAAGAATACCCTAACCTCTAATTTTATCTAAACCAACCTTTGATACCAACTACAAGGCCCCATCCTTAAACCTTACTTAATCATGAGTTATTACAAGATTACACATTGAGGATATTTTCAGGTTTAGAGTTTTAGAGAATTAGATCATGAAACTTGCATTACATTACACATTTAAACAAAGTGGTTACATAAAAGACAATATTCATTCTTCCCATCAATGGAAACATATTTAAAATAAAACATGGATTCTTTCTTGACACATCCTTGACACTATCATCACATCATGTACCTTCCCCTTGACCTGTGAAAAACATTTCAAAAACTTGGGATGAGCATAAAAAGCTCAGTAAGGGTTATAAAAATATGGAAAGGAAACATGAGTTCATATATACATAAGAATGAAATCATACTTTAACCATAAAACATAGGCACTTTAACATACCTCATAAAACCATGAATAAATCATAGAAATCATAAGACATAAAGGTAACTTGAGGCATTCATAACTTTCTTACGTAGGGAGTAACCCTCTTGGTTGCATTTGGAATACCCATCACAGTATATTCCCTAAATCTCTTCGGAGAAACCTTAACGTTTCACTCCTTCGCGTTACCCAATGCATTAGAGAGCTATATCGGGCTCACCCGCCCTTAGTTTATCACGGAACCACCCGTTTTCATAACAATGCCCAAGAATCACAACATTAACGTATCACATAAAACATGCATAAAGGAAACATAACAGTTCCACATATCAATCACAATATAACATTTTAGTATATTGAAATAATGAATCCATTCAAAAAGAAACCATTTCCAAAACCATTTGAAACATTTAATAAAGATATTTTTGAATCAAAGTGTCCCATACCACCTTGAAGCTTTTAAAATTTTAAACCATTAATATCCATATAAATAAATCCTTAAAACCATTTTGAAAACATGGATATTAATAAGAACAAATAATTAAAACATTTAAAGCGATATTTTGGTTAAAGGGGTTCCACCAAAATTAGAGACACTTGAATACAATAATTGAGGAATAACATTTAGTCAGAACTTTATAATATCATGAGAATAAATGGATTCATGATATAATATTCCCAAGGATAGTATATACACCATATAAGAGTGAATTGGTGCATAACCATAATGAATTCTCAGAAGAGATGTAAAATGTGATGAAATCCCTTATAAAGAAGGTATCCTTAAATTAAGGATAAATCAATCTCAAAATTATGTGTGACAAATATAAATACACCCAATATAATTGGATATTAAGTGTAAAAAAATAAAAGGTCATTCACACATATTCAAAGGATGACATATTTAATAACTACATGTTGAACCCAAAGAAATCGAAATTGGGTTAAAAAGTTCCCTTGGTAAAATTCGACAGCCTAACGGCATCACTTCAAAATTCAGAAAATGAGTTGATGAGAGATAAAAAGGGAATATCATCACTTGGACATAAAATTTACATCAATCAGGATATAGAAGAACATATCCCAACATAATAGTATGTGAATTAAAATACATAACAAACGAAGTCTATTAAAATGAGGAGGGTGAAAGGTTCCCTTACCGACATGGGTATCTTTCGAAACATACACCTCGTGAAAGAAGGACAATACAACATTGATGTAAATACTCATAAAAGAAAGTATATTACACAATGAGTAAAATAATGGGCAGTACATACACCACTCAAAGGAAATTGTGGCAAATGTATCATAAATCGTACGGGTATAAAAGTGAGATGAAAAATCCCTTAAGAAAACTCGGTAGCCCAACGGCGCCACATAAAACTTCCAAAATGGATTGATGAGAGAGAATAGGGTCTCTCATCACATGAACATAAAAATTACAGTAAGAGTAATATAAAAGAACATCCCACTAACAAGAAAGATGAGCTTAGAAGGAATGACATAAAAGGGTGTACTTAAAAAGAAAGAGAGGAGTAGGATCCCTTACCTCGGGTCTGACATGACTCGATCATTCTTTAACGTCCTGAATAATAAACCTGCGTTAATTTCCACTTTATTAAGAACCTTTTTATATTTCATTATTCCTTTTAGATCACTTATTTCAATGTTATAAACATTATTTAATCATTTAAGTTAATAATGTAACACCCCGAGCTTTCACGATACGCCTCTCTTTCAATAATGCAATAGCTTGCATTTTACACAAGTTCGAGTTCTAACACACCGCGACTAATCAAAATAGCCAATATGAATAGTAATACCCACTTTTTGAAATTATAAATATTTTATATTTCAAAATAGACTTCATTTTTGGATTCGGAATGTCAATTATAGCTTAGGGTGAAATTTTGGCATTTTTTCTGAAAAACTTCAATTTTTGATAAATAGTGAAACCACTAAGTGGTAGTTAAATAACTGATTTTTCGTTCAAATGAAATATTACCACTTCTGTGTTTTGATTTTCAAAAATCCGACATACATGGTTGTCATTAAGAAGTAAAATGTGTTTCAATGGGATTAAAATAATTTTTGGTGAATAGTAACTTTTAAGTTTAATTAATCGCGATTAAAGGTAATTAGTGAAATTTAAGGTAAAAATGATATTATAAAAATATGAAAACACCCTTACACTTGTCCTACCCCTATTTGATGAGTAATGGCCGACAAAGAAAATGCATGGGTCAACTTGGGGACCCCATGGAGCCACTTTGGTAGGAAAAGGACATAAATAAATTTTTATTTAATGTTAAAATAAAAAGGTCACAAACAAGAGTTGTTTTTCTAAAACAATTTTTAAATGGGGTTATACAAGTAATATTTTTGATATAAATATTCATTAGAAAGATAAAAATATTTCCTACATCATCATTATTTTATATAATTTTTAGACTTTAAATAATTTAAATTATTTATGACACCATGATGATGCAGCGATTACCTCATTAATTAACGATTTAAATAAAATGAAAAGATAATGTATAATACAAGGATTACACTTGTCCAAATCCTATTGGATGGGTAGATTTAGAACCCTTATCACCTTAGCCTCGAATTATAGAAGTGTGGGACCTTTATAATCTGAAAATCATTGTATAATAAAGTAATATTTCATTACATTCCAAGAGTGCCCCTCCTCTCCACTTATAAAAGGCCCCCACCACTACCACCTTACTCACAGTCTCAAAGCCAATTGGCTCGGCCAACATCTGCCCAAATACTCTCCCAAATTCTCTCCCTTACTATTAGAAGCCTCACTTTGGGCAGAAGTCTTCCCAAGGAAGCCTTTGGCTCAAATCAAAAAAGAGTTACCCGATTTTAAGGTAATGTCTTCTCTAATGTTGTTTTGTTTATTTTGCATCTCCAACCCCTTAAACTCTTTTTATTCCTTTATTTTGAAATAACACCAGTATCTAAAATATACTAGGATGTTGTTATGATAAGTATTTGGTATAAACTTACACACACCTTCGTCTAATGGTTAAAGAACATACTGTTTCTGTGGCTGGCGAAATACTGCCTCACGAAACGATGATTGTTCAATATTCTCTTAACACCTCTAATGGTGGCCATATTGATGAAACTATTTTCATATATGATATATATTATGTTTATGTTTTCCTTATGATTCTGTATTTATCATTGATGTCATACTTTATGATTTCCATTATGGGTAAACGCGATAATTTCATGTTAGGAAGTGCGGACTACCGCCCCCTCAAAGTGATTTGAATCGTAAATGCCATATGTGGGATGTATAAAGGATGGATTAAATGGTATTATAAATTATATTATACTGGAATTATATTATACCTTTATATCATTATGTTTCATTCCATTAAAATATGAAATAGAAATGAAAGTAGCGTTCATGCGTAAGTACGGTTTACCGTCTCCATGAACGGTGCATTTCATTTCTTACCTCTAAATGTTATGTAATATTATAAATGCATGTATATACTGGATATATATGTTATATATGATATCTAAATTATGAATATAATTCTGGATATAATGGATATTTCACCACATGAACAACTTGTAATTATAAGAAGTTTACTTTTGACTCAAGTACCAAAGATCGACAAAACGACCGTTATTAACTTAAATAATTACATAATGTTCATGACATGGTAATAAGTGATATAAAAGGAATAATGAACTAGAAAAAGGTTCTTAAGAAGGTAGATATTAACTCTAGTTTATTATTCAGGAGGTTAAAGAGCGGTCGAGTCAAGTCGGACACGAGGTAAGGGAACTTCTTAACCCAATTACCATTCATTGGGTTAATCTCCTACTTTCAAATTATGTCATGATATTATTATGTCATATCTTGTATTTGTACTTTCTTTATGTGTACTTATAGTGAATACACATAATAGATCTATTTTATTTTAAAAATGTTCTTTATATGGACTTTGTCTCAATCTCCTTTCATTGAGGCATATTTGGTTTTATACACAACTTTCCTTTATACGGTGTATAAACCCCTTTAACTTTTACATTTATTCAAAAGGAATCTTTTTATACGAAGCGTTTTACTAAACGACAAAATTGGAATGTTTTTCTTTCCGTACTTATGCGGCGACAATGACTTCTCTGCCGTCGTGACCATTATTTGAGTTTCGGCTTCCTCTACAAGCCATCACTTTTCTTAATGAAAAATAAATACAAAGTTTTAACTTTCTTTTATTTTGGTATTTAATATGGTTTTGAAAGCGTTTTTATTATAACAATGTGTTTTATTGATAACTTGTGATTGAAATGTGGAAATGTTATGTTTCCTTTATGCATGTTTTATGTGATACGATTATGTTATGGTTTATGATATGTTTAAACCTATTCATATGAGGAATGAATTGGACTTAATAAGTGACGGGTGGAGCCCGCTATAGCTCCTCGATGCATCGGCCGGTCTCATGAGACAAACTAGTGTCTTGGCACGAGGCTTTGATAAAATCTTATTTGTGGTCTTGGCACGAGGCCTTGGCTACGTGGTTATGATAGTCTGGCATTATGCATTCCATCATTATGAAAATGGTTTTTGATATTGCATGTGATTATTAGACCAGTAGAATATCCATGTGAAGAAGTAAATGGAATTATCTCATTTTACTTTTGCAATATTATGTTGATGTTCAAGTTTAAAAGGCTTTTGTTTTAGTTATACATTGCCTTAAATGTTTATGTTTATTTATGAAAGCTTCCGCAATATTGTTATCCTTAATGAGCATCTGAGCTCACCCCTTTTAATGTTTTAATATTTTCCAGGATGTGAAGAAGTATTTTATGAATGACCTGCAGGGATTGTCAGAAAGGGATATGAGTGTGGACTATAAAGACCATGTTATCGTAGTTTGTTTACTTTTTGATGTAATAAAAGACTTATGAATGTATCTAGTGTTTCCAAGGCTACTAAACTAATCGGTCTTTCGAGACTTGATCTTTTGTGATCATGCCAATGTTATGAAGTAATGCACCGACTCTGGGTAGCTGGGGTCTGGGCGTTACAGTTGGTATCAGAGGCAGTTTAGTACTAGCCTTGGAATCTAGATTTAGATAAACTCTGATTAGAGCACATAGCCCGAAGATAGACTTTGAGGATTAGTATAGAAGAACTTCCTAGAATTTTGGTATTATAGATATTTTGTGAGTTTTTCGAGCAATACATCCCTGTCTGGATACGAGCAGGTAGAGGTGGCTCTGGCACAGATGTACCTAGGGATAAAACCCGAAAACACCGCTTTGAGCTAGACTCGAACGGGAACTGGTGCACGACAATGGGCCTTGCTGCACTCTTGGTTACGACACTCCCGGGAGATATGCTTAGGATAATTCACATTTTCATTACAAACCACTATGAAGAGTTATGAGTATATACTTCCTAAAAAAACATTTTTATGATTATGGATTATATCCATAAATAGTTTAATTTATGTTATGTGTTTTCAAGTTTGTTATTATGTATTTCGATTCGTAAACTAACCAAGTTTATGGAATTGTATAGAAATGGCGCCCAGTAGAAGGAATGTGAACTCCATCAATACGTATGATCCAAAGAGTAAGAAGGATCATATCTTTCATGGTATTAAGCCAACATTTAGCAGGGAAATAGTCTCCCATGTGTTATCAACATATGAAGAAATAGTATCATGTGTTAATAAGATAAGTAGAGAATTCTCTAAGTCTTATGTATTTGTAGGGATGAAAGAGAAGAAAAGGATGGAAGAGAGAATGATGGATAAATGGACGAGGGAAAAGAAGAATTTTCCAATATGTGATATCTGTGGGAAGAAACACCTTGGAATTTGCCTGAAGGGAATGGGAGTTTGTTATAAGTGTGGAGAAAAAGGACACCAAGTGCGTGACAACAAGGGTAAGAAAAAGGTTTCAAATGTACAATGCTTCATCTGCAAGGATTGGGGACACTACGCAAACCAATGTTCAAATCATCAGATTATGCCCCAAATGATGTTATTGGATAATAATCAAGTTATGATACTACCACATATGAGGAGGAATGATTAGAGTTCTTATGTTGTTATTAAATAATTTTTTCATTTGAGTGTTGTATCAATGATGCACTGGTTATAATAATTATGGAGTATATAAGGATTGCACTGCAGTACTATTTCATCAAGGACTTGAGATTGTGTGGAACCAAGAAAAGTGACTCCACAGCAGGTTAAATTTTTGGAAAATATATGGTTGAGAGAAAGATAAACCATAATATGGTTCTGATACAGAGATAGTGATTTTGGAATATTGCATGATTGATTTGGATAAATTATGTTGGATATTCTTGACATCCTTGAAACTGATTAATGATTTGTATACATTTTTGGATAGAAGGAGTATATCTAGTTTTCTATAAAGAATAAGGGATCATGAATGTAATCAATAAGTATTTATGGTAATTCAGTATGTTGCAGTGTTTTAAAAGAATACATGATGAAGGTGTTCACATGTTGTTACGCAGAAAAAAAAAGGGGCTTCATTATGTTTACCTTCCTCATAAAATTTGGACTGTGAGTTGGACAGAAGTATTTTGGATAACTATAAAGGATACTATTGTTAAGGTTATTTTTGGATATTTATAAAAAGGACAACACGCAGACCGAGTGACAACCCATCGCGTCGGACAAAACTATGGGAATCGAACCCACAACCATAGTGCGATTGGGATTAATTGCCTACCACTAGACTACATGATGTCCCTGTTTATTAAAAAATAGTTTTTCTAATCTAAATGGTATGTGTTAATATTTTTAACCTTGTACGATTAGGATAAATACAATATTTTTGATTTCTAGTATATTTTTGAGTGAAAGATGAGGTTGTGGTAGAAATTAGTTGAAGGTTGAAACTCTACTTTTCAAGCATAAATATATATACCTATCTCTTATTCTATGAATAAATTAATTCTTAAACTTTAGTAAAGGGATATTAAAACAAAAAAATGTGTTATCCTAATACCTTATGTCTTGTTGAACTGATAATATTTTAAATCAACATAGATTGAAGGCTTTGAGGCCCTCAATTTTACACTTGTTTGTGATTGATGACCTCAATCACTCCCTACAAATATTAACTTTTTCCTCCAATTATATGTCTCTAATTTCCACCAATTTTCTCCTTATTGAGATCATAATTTGGTGGCGACTTTTTGATTTCCTATTCCCTCTTATTAAGGACAAATTTTATTAACCTTATTTCCGATGTGGGTTTTCCACAAAGGTATTTTCTATTTTCAACCTTTTATTTTCAAAGAAAAATTTCAAATTGAGAGGACGCAATTTATTGAAGGAGGGGAGAATGTAACACCCCGACCTTTCACGATACGCCTCTCTTTCAATAATGCAATTGCTTGCATTTTACGCAAGTTCGAGTTCTAACACACCGCAACTAATCAAAATAGCCATTATGAATAGTAATACCCACTTTTTGAAATTATAAATATTTTATATTTCAAAATAGACTTCATTTTTGGATTTGGAATGTCAATTATAGCTTAGGGTGAAATTTTGGCATTGTTCTGAAAAACTTCAATTTTTGATGAATAGTGAAACCACTAAGTGGTAGTTAAATAACTGATTTTTCGTTTAAATGAAATATTACCACTTCTGTGTTTTGATTTTCAAAAACCCAACATACATGGTTGTCATTAAGAAGTAAAATGTGGTTCAATGGGATTAAAATAATTTTTGTTGAATAGTAACTTTTAAGTTTAATTAATCGCGATTAAAGGTAATTTGTGAAATTTAAGGTAAAAATGATATTATAAAAATATGAAAACACCCATACACTTGTCCTACCCCTATTGGATGAGTAATTTCCGACCAAGACAATGCATGGATCAACTTGGGGACACCATAGAGCCACTTTGGTAAGAAAAGGACATAAATAACTTTTTATTTAATGTTAAAATAAAAAGGTCACAAACAAGAGTTGTTTTACTAAAACAATTTTTAACTGGGGTTATACAAGTAATATTTTTGACTATAAATATTCATTAGAAAGCTAAAAAATTTCCTACATCATCATTTTTTTATAATTTTTAGACATTAAATAATTTAAATTATTTATGACACCATGATGATGCAGCGATTACCTCATTAGTTAACGATTTAAATAAAATAAAAAGATAATGTAAAATCCAAGGCTTACACTTGTCCAAATCCTATTGGATGGGTAGATTTCGAACCCTTATCACCTTATCCTCGAATTATAGAAGTTTGGGACCTTTAGAATCCGAAAATCATTGTATAATAAAGTAATATTTCATTACATTCCAAGAGTGCCCCTCCTCTCCACTTATAAAAGGCCCCCACCACTACCACCTTACTCACACTCTCAAAGCCATTTGGCTCGGCCAACCTCTGCCCAAATACTCTCCCAACTTCCCTCCATTACTCTTATAAGCCTCACTTTGGGCAGAAGTCTTCCCAAGGAAGCCTTTGGCTCAAATCAAAAAAGAGTTACCCAATTTTAAGGTAATGTCTTCTTTAATGTTGTTTTGTTTATTTTTCTTCTCCAACCCCTTAAACTCTTTTTATTACTTTATTTTGTAAAAACACCATTATCTACAATATACTAGGATGTTGTTATGATAATTATTTGGTTTACACTTACACACACCTTCGTCTAATGGTTAAAAACAAACTGTTTTTGTGGGTGGCGAAATACAGCTTCACGAAACGATGATTGTTCAATATTCTCTTAACACCTCTAATGGTGGCCATATTGATGACACTATTTTCATATATAATATATATATTATGTTTATGTTTTCCTTATGCTTATTTATTTATCATTTACGGCATACTTTATGATTTCCATTATGGGTAAACGCGATAATTTCATTTTAGGAAGTGTGGACTACCGCCCCCTCAAAGTGATTTGAATCGTAAATGCCATATGTGGGATGTATAAAGGAAGGAGTAAATGGTATTATACATTATATTATACTGGAATTATATTATACCTTTATATCATTATGTTTCATTCCATTAAAATATTAAATAGAAATGAAAGTAGTGTTCATGCGTACGTACGGATTACCGTCTCCATGAACGGTGCATTTCATTTCTTACCTCTAAATGTTATGTAATATTATAAATGCATGTATATACTGGATATATATGTTATATATGATATCTAAATCATGAATATAATTCTGGATATAATGGATATTTCACCACATGAACAACTTGTAATTATAAGAAGTTTACTGACTCAAGTACCAAAGATCGACAAAACGACCGTTATTAACTTAAATAATTACATAATGTTCATGACATGGTAATAAGTGATATAAAAGGAATAATGAACTAGAAAAAGGTTCTTAAGAAGGTAGATATTAACTCTAGTTTATTATTCATGAGGTTAAAGAGTGGTCGAGTCAAGTCGTACACGAGGTAAGGGAACTTCTTAACCTAATTACCATTCATTGGGTTAATCTCCTACTTTCAAATTATGTCAGGATATTATTATGTCCTATCTTGTATTTGTACTTTCTTTATGTGTACTTATAGTGAATACACATAATAGATCTATTTTATTTTAAAAATGATCTTTATAAGGACTTCGTCTCAATCTCCTTTCATTGAGGCATATTTGGTTTTATACACAACTTTCCTTTATACGTTGTATAAACCCCTTTGACTTTTATGTTTATTCAAAAGGAATATTTTTATACGAAGTGTTTTACTAAACGAAAAAAAGGGAATGTTTTTCTTTCCGTACTTATGCGGTGACAACGACTTCTCCGCTGTCGTGACCATTATTTGAGTTTCGGCTTCCTCTACAAGCCATCACTTTTCTTAATGAAAAATAAATACAAAGTTTTAACTTTCTTTTATTTTGGTATTTAAAATGGTTTTGAAAGCGTTTTTATTATAACAATGTGTTTTGTTGATAACTTGTGATTGAAATGTGGAAATGTGATGCTTCCTTTATGCATGTTTTATGTGATACAATTATGTTATGGTTTATGATATGTTTAAACCTATTCATATGAGGAATGCATTGGACTTAATAAGTGACGGGTGGAGCCCGCTATAGCTCCTTGATGCATCAGCAGGTCTCATGAGACAAACTAGTGTCTTGGCACGAGGCCTTGACAAAATCTTATTTGTGGCCTTGGCACGAGGCCTTGGCTACGTGGTTATGATAGTATGGCATTATGCATTCCATCATTATAAAAATGGTTATTGATATTGCATGTGATTATTCAACCAGTAGAATATCCATGTGAAGAAGTAAATGGCATTATCTCATTTTACTTTTTCCATATTATGTTGATGTTCAAGTTTAAAAGGCTTTTGTTTTAGTTATACATTGCCTTAAATGATTATGTTTATTTATGAAAGCTTCCGCAATATTGTTATCCTTACTGAACATATGAGCTCACCCCTTTCAATGTTTTAATATTTTCCAGGATGTGAAGAATTATTTTATGAATGACCTACAGGGATTGTCAGAAAGGGATATGAGTGTGGACTATAAAGACCATGTTATTGTAGTTTTTTTACTTTTTGATGTAATAAAAGACTTATGAATGTATCTAGTGTTTCCAAGGCTACTAAACTAATCGGTCTTTCGAGACTTGATCTTTTGTGATCATGCCAATGTTACGAAGTAATGCACTGACTCGGGGTATCTGGGGTCGGGGCGTTACAAATAATGTTTGTTTTGTCGATATTTGGTTCTTAAGTCGAAAGTGGACTTCTTACAATTACATGTTGTTCGTGTGGTCAAATGTTCATTATATCCAGAATTATATTTAAGATTTGGATATCATATATATCATATATATCCAGAATATACATGTATTTATAATATTACATAATCATTTAGAGGTAATAAATGAAATGCACCGTTCATGGAGACGGTAAGTCGTACGTACGCATGAATGCTACTTTCATTTCTTTGTCATATTAATGCAATTAAAACTAAATGGGAGGCATGTATATTTTAATTCCAGAATTATATTAATCATTTATATGTATCATTCATCATATATATCCATTATATACATGTACTTATAATAGTACATTACTTTTGGGGATAATAAATGAAATGCACCGATCATGGAGACGGTAAGTCGTACATACGCATGAACGCTACTTTCATTTCTATATCATACTTTAATGGAAAGAAATAATAATGATATGGAGGTATATAATAATTCCAGTATAACATCATATATAATAACATTAAATCCATCCTTTATACGTCCCACATATGGCATTAACGAATCACATCACTTTGAGGGGGCGGTAGTCCGCACTTCCTTAAATGAAGATATCGCGTTTACCCATAATGGAAACCATAAAAGTATGCCCAAAATGAAAAATACAGAAGCTTAAGGAAAACATAAACACATTATATATCACATATAAATATAGTGTCATCTTAATGGCCACCTTTGAAGGTGTTAAAAGAATGTTGAACAATCATCGTTTCAGGAGGCCGAAATTTTCCATCCACGGAAACAGTAAGTTCTTTAAACATTAGATGTAGGTGTGTGAAAGTGTAGCTCGAATCCTTATTATAACAACATCCTAGTATATTTATGATACTGGATTTGTTACAAAAGAAATGAATAAAAAGAGTTTAGGGGGTTGGAGAAGCAAAATAAAACAAAAGGACTCAAGTGTAAACATTACCTTAAAATCGGGTAACTCCCTTCGGTTTGAGCTCAAAGGCTTACTTGGGAAGACTTATGCCCAAAGTGATGCTTCAATGAGTAAGAGAGGGAAGTGGAGAGACAAAATGGGCAGAGGTCGGCTGAGACAAAGGCTTTTGGATTGTGGGTAAGGATGTAGAGGTGGGGGTCTTTTATAAGAGGAGAGGAGGGTCACTTTTGGAAAGTAAGAAATATTACTTTATTTGAAAATGTGTTTCGGTTTTAAAAGGTCCCACATTGATATAATTCGTGTATAAGGTGATAAGGGTTCGCAATCCACCCATCCAATAAGTTTTGGACATGTGTAGGTCATAGAGTTTACATTATCTTCTCATTTTATTTAAATCGTCAGATAATGATGTCATCGTTACATCATTATGATGTCATAAATAATTTACTTTATTTAATGTCTAAAAATTATAAAAAAATTCCTATGATGTAGGAAATCTTTTTATCTTTCCAATTACAATTTATAATAAAATATATGACTTGTATAACCCCACTTAAAAAATTTTTTAGTAAAACATATCATGTTTGTGTCATTTTTACTTTTACATTAAATTAAAAGTCATTTATCTCATTTCCCAACCAAAGTGGCTCCATGGGGTCCCCAAGTTGACTCATGTCTTGTCTTGGTCGTACATGACACATACAATGAGTTTAGGACATGTTTCAAGTTCTTTTCATATTATTAAAACATTATTTTTACCTTAAACTACACTAATTACCTCTAATCGTGATTAAAAACTTAATAAGTTACTATTCACCAAAAAATTATTTTTATCCCATTGAACCACATTTTACTTCTTAATGAAAACCATGTATGTCGGATATTTGAAATTCAAAACACAAAGATGGCAAACTTTCATTTAAACGGAAAAATTAGTTTTTATAAGTACCACTTAGTGGTGTCACTATTCATCAAAAATTGATGTTTTTCAGAAAAATCCCAAAAATTCACCCTAAGCTATTTTTTGATATTCCAAATTCAAAAATGAATTCTATTTTACAAAATTCAAAACATATAAGTCACATTAATTAATTTAATAATTAATTCCCGCTGTCAGAGCAAATATCGTGTTTTTATGAAACAATAAGTATCAAAAGATTGACACTGGTTTAAGCCTGATTTCAAAGTGAAATTAATTCAAACGACCACTATTGGATTTAATGGTAAAAATATATTATAATTTCACTTTAAAACCAATTCAAAAGATAATATAATCATATAAATAAATTAGATTAAAAAGAGGTTTTGAATTAAAATACAACATTTTACACTATTCATTAAAAAAATGAACTTTATCGGAAAGATACCAAAAATTTACACAAAGTAAATTTTGATGTCCCGATTCTTAATAAGAGTTTTATTTGGTCCAAAAGAATTTTTAAGAGTTAACAAAACTATATTTAATGACGGTTCACCATCAAAAGGCGATAAGTGAACCTTTAGTGAAAACTAGGGCATATACGCCTAAAATTTAATTCTTTCCGTATTTTAAGCCTCTATCCTTTATTGGATAAATGTAAAAACATTTAAAAACATATATAATCATATTTTAGTAATTTCTATCCATTCCCACCAATACAATGGCTACATGTTAACTACCATTTAAAATAATATTATTTTATTATTAGAGTGCAACGTAAGATTCCCAAGAAACTCGTTGTTGCGTGTTGGGTATGCCATCGAGCATAGCGTCCCCTTTAAAGTCATATTAATATTTTATTCACAAATATGGATAAATATGAAAATGTCATATTCTTTATTTACCTGGGGTGTTACAATTATGGAGTCTACTTTTTGTGAAAACTCATGTTAAATCATTTATTTTTATTTGTTTTAGAAATTGTGTAATTAATTTATTAAATATTGAAGATTATTTATTGAACTTTATAGGTGATTTTTCAAATTTTTTAAATGATTCAAATGGTGTATGGATAATATTCCAGTGTGTGTTGGATTTCAAAGAGAATCATTTGAGTATATTTTTGTGGTACAACATTTTTTCACACATTGGAAATGTTCTATTAAGTGTGTAATTAATTTATTAAATTTTTTATGTGGTGTGAAAATAGTTTTAAGATTGTTTATTATGTATTTAATTTTTTAAGTGGTATGTTCATATGAGATATGGTGTGTTTTTGACAAAAAACCACATTATGTCATCACATAGTGTTTTATTAAATCACATAGTTGGTTTATTAAAAATTACAAGGGTTGATAATTTCGATTCAGAGATGTGTTGGTGTGAGTTTGATCATAAAATATATTTTTGAGTGGGTTTTGTGAGCTAGGTCTTGTGATACCCTTGGGAAATTTTTTCTAAAAATTTCAAATAGTTTATTAAATTATATCAACGGTGTGAAATGTGTTTGGAGAATGTTAGTGTTTACCTTATTTTAAAATGGTATTTGTGCATGTAAGTTGCCGTTTGTTTAATTATTAGTCTCTTTAAATTGTGAATATGGTTTAATGGGGTGTGTAACCTATACGAGTTAAGTTTAAAATGATTTTTGGTGTGCGTATGGTTTTAAAAGAGGGTTTGAGTGTACAAATGTTGATTCTATGTTTGTAAGTACCCTTTTTGGATTTTATGCAAAAGTGTGACAAGGGACATGAACTTAAAACTTGTTTGATCAAAAACCGGGAAGCTTGGGTAGCTAGGGGGTGGACTAGACTACTCGACAAGTGATCTAGGGGTGGATTGGGCCATGTTTCACTTAGTAAAATTGATACCTATAACACTAATTAAACATATGAATGACTGAGGGTCGTGGTTTTTAAGCCACATTTTCTGAGGGTCGTGGTTTTTAAGCCACATATCTCTAAGACACGAAGATCTAGGGACCCAAGCTGACTAACACCTATGAGGCATCCCCGATATTTTGTGCTCCTTGGTTACTTTATGATCATCGGTGCGACACTTTGGTTATTTTAAAATGTATGTGTGTGTTTGTTTTAATTTAAGTTGTTCCAATTGAAATTGTTTTCTTTACACCTTTTTTCTTTAAAATTGTTCAAGAATTTAATTCTTTTATTTAATTAAAATTGAAAATGTTTTTTTCATTTAATAATTATTCATGGAATCTTTTTCCTAGTGGAATCCTACTGGGCTCTTCGATCGCACCCTACATACACCAATGGGTGTATATAGATCATGTTTCTTTTGTATCCCAGGTTGTGGAATCGTGCATAGCATTGGTAGTTCAGGTTGTTAGTGGCATCCTCGTGTTGGTTTGGTGGCAGTTTTATGGGGATGTGACTCCTCATGTCACAAAAAAGTTTGAGTTGGAGTTTTTTTTCCTTTTTTGTAGTCTCATTAGGGTTTTTATTTTAAGTTGTAAGCTTTAAATATGAACTTGGTTAAAGGGAATGATTGGTTGTCTGGTTTTAGTTTAAATTTATTCATATTTTTGTTTATCTGCCTTTTATTTCCTAGGCTAAATCTTTCCCAACTGCTTGTTTTTTATGATTGGAACTAGTTGCCAGCCTGTGGGGATCAGGAATGCCCTTCGGGCCATGTCGCGGACCGGGTTGAGCGTTGGGTCGAATAGCGACCTGGATTGGTTCATGAAAAATTTAATTCAACATAGAACAACTATAAATACAACATAATATAATCAAAATATATTATACAAATATTATTAGAATATAACAAGTGAATGAATAAGTAATATAACTAAATGAAAATAAATTTAGTTATAAAATTCTTTACCACATGGTAATTTTGAAAAAAACACTTATATTAAATAATTCAAATTAAAACTCAAAATACAATTAATTATGAATTATTAATGATGTTACATGTAAAATAGTCATTACATACACCATATAAATGAAATTAGGTGCATAACATTACAATATGCCTTAATGAATGAAAATTGAGATGAAATCCCTTACAATGATCATAATGTTGAAGTGAGAATTAATAAATGACTAGATCATATGAATAAAATTTAATTCCACATATAAAAAATTTAAATAAACCATAGGATAATTAAAATTAATTATACACATAATCTTATAATATCAAAGAAAAATGAGTAATTAATATAACCCAATGAAAAGAAATTGATTTATGAAATTCTTTACCTCTTAGTAACTTTAATTTAAAATCCCACTGGATAAAATAATTAAAATTTAAACATACCATTAATTATTAAGTAATCATGATTTTAAATTTCAAAGGGGTAGTATATATACCATATAAAATAAATTAGGTTCATAACATTATAGTATTCCTCAATGAAGATAAATTGAGATGAAGTCCCTTATAATGATCATAACGTTGAAGTGAGAATTAATAAATGAATATATTATGTGTATAAAATTTAAATCCACATAAAACAAGTGTTAATAAAAAATATGACAATAAAAAATCATTATACTCATAGAATATAAAACCAACTTAGAAGTAATATAACCCAATGAAAACAAATTGAGTTATAAAATTCCTTACCACTTGGTAACTTTCATTTCAAATCCCCTTGGATGAAAAAATTAAAATTGAAACTAAAAATACCCTGAATTTTTAAGGGATCATGATATTAATTTTTAAAGGGGTATTATATGTTCCATATTAAATTAATTAGGTGTATAAAATTATAGTACGCCTTCATGAAGAGAAATTGCGATGAAGTCCCTTTTAGGGATCATATCATTGAAGTGAGAATTAATCAATGAATATAAACCTTAAATCCACATATAAAAATTTTAAATAAAAAATAATATAATAGAGAGTAATTATAAACTTAATATTAGAATATTAATGGCTATTCGACAATCCATGCGATGTTGGAGACCTGACATCATGATATTTGATAGGGAGGGGCAGTTCCAAGTTTTCTAGTTTGGGATGATTTTATAAGACCTACGGGTAATGTAATGTGTCACTTAATCCGTAGGAACTTTTAAGGGTTCCACATAATCCCTTTAAAGGGATATTATCAAAAAAAAAAAAAAAATAAGGCCTTCAGTCCATTTAGGCCAAAGGAAAACAATGAAGTTATATAACCCAATGAAAAGAAACTGAGTTATGAAATTATTTACCACATGGTAACTTTAATCTAAAGCCCACTTGGATAAAATAATTAAAATTCAAAATTAAAATAACATGAATTATTAAATAATCAAGGTATTAAATGTTAAATTTTAGTTATATAAAACATATAAAAGAAATTTGGGGTATAACATTACAATATGCCTTAATGAAGAGAAATTTAGATTAAGTCCCTTACCTTGAGTTTGAATCATCATGTACGTTCTTTATCTTCCAGAATAATAAAATTTTATTAATTATTTAACATATTAAGAAATATTTAAATTTTATTATGAATTTATTTTATTTAAAACCAAGTTATATAAAATTACTTAATTAATTAAATTTATGTTGGGAGTTTCAATGATATTTGACTTAGATTTCAAAAATGAATTTTGTAGGTTGGATATTGGTCTAAGAGGTCATTATGTCAACATATATGGAATTATAATCATGAAAAAATTATAATATTTATAAAAAAATTAAAATTTTAATACCGGTCAGGAAATATACTTTTGATAAATGAAATATGTTATGATCATGGAGAATGTAGGTCATACATATGCATGAGAGATGTTTCCATTTTTTAATTATCATTATGAAAAATATGTAACTACTATTTTATCTTTATAAAATTATTATAATGTCATAAATAAATAAAAATATTTCTTTAAATATAATTATATATATCATTCATGTGATGTGTTTATGAAAATTTAGTCACATCACTTTGTGATGGCGATAGTCCACACATAAACGAACGACATTATCATTTTTCAATGAGTGAAAATATGAGAAATAAAATGACAAATTATCTTTCAAGAATGATAAATAAGTAATTAATATCATAATTATTTAATTTATATCACAAATATTCCATAAATTTATCCTTATTATCATACATTTAAAGTGTTATTGAAAAATGAATCATGTCGTTGTGTGAGGTAGTAGTCTTCTATACACACGAGCGACATTATCGTATCCTGAATGTATAAGAATTTAAAAATATATATATATATAATATAATGAATTTATATTTATAGTTTTTTTATAAATATCAAATATATACTTTATACTCATCCTAATACCAAACAATGATAGGTGTTGATGGAAAACGTGTCACATCGGTTCATGTGGTGGTATTCCATCGTACACACGAGCAGTGTTATCATTTCCCATTTAAGGGGAGAGGAGACGTATATAAGTAATTACCTTAAAATAATAACATATTAGTAAATTGTATAATTTTCTTATTATATAAACATAAATTAGGAATCTTTGAATGATGTGGAAGAAGAAATAAAATCAAAACGCATAGTTTGGAATTTTACCACTTCTTAGACCACCTCTTTAATATTATACCGAATGTATTCCAAGAATTTCTCTTTAATAAGAACAAGGCTTATAGAATTATTTTACAAAATTTGGGAATGGACTTGGGTAGGTATTTTATGAATCAAAATTTTTGAAGGTTTGATAAAGAGAACAGAGACAGTTGCCTTTTGTATGTTAGGTGAGTGACACACTTGTAATTTTTGAAATGAAAATATTGTACTCACATTTTTCAAATTACACAAGGGTAAAAAATGAATTATAATTGGGGATTATACATTACTAGGTCTAAATTTAAGGATAAAATATATTTTAGAAAAAACAATTAGTGTATTTTAACCCTTATCTTTTTTTCAACCCTTCGGTAAACTCATTATTACCTTAAAGATGATAAATAAGTTTTACTATTTTTACAATTAATTATGGTAAAAAATTAATTTGAAATTATTAGATAAAATAAATTATTATAATTAAAAATATGGAAAAAAATTACAAATTCCATTCATATAATTTGAAAATTTTAATTTAAAATTAATCTCATAAACATGATGAGAAAGATAATTTTCAAAGAGAAAATGTTCAAAAGACTACAAAGTTTTTACATAAAAAATCAATATGAAAATTATTTCACATAAATTGGATTAATAGATATATAACAAAAATAATTTTAGCTTCCAACCAATTAAAAATATAATTTAACATTGTAAATAATTTAAATGAAAATATAGTTTTCAATTAAAATTTATTAATTTTTTCTATTCATAGAAAAATAAAACAATTCAAAAAAATCATAAAAATTAACTCTAAGATAATTTTGATATGATGATTTAAAAAATTGAGTTTATTTTTTTCAAATATATTTTCTGAAAGTGGGAAAAATTAATTTTAAAATATTTCTGCAAAGCACAACTAAAATCTCTTTTAAAAAAATACACTTTTTCATAAAACATTTCTTTTGTTAACAATTCTTATTTTATTTATAATAAATAAAAAAATGATTTTTTTTACATGTGTAAACCATATAATCTTCATAATTTATTTAGTACCATCTGTACCTGCCTATTTAACGTCTAGTTTATGAAAATGTATTGTATTATGGTTTATTTACACTTAGAGTTGCATGTTACAAAATCTACTAAAGAGATTGAATTTCAGGAAATATATTTCATGGGTTGTTTAAGATCGGTGTTTCATGTCTCATACACTATTGAATAAAATGTAATTCTATTAGAAGTTTGGGGTGTCACATTCTCCCACCTTAAATAAATTATGTCCTCACAATTTGATCTTGCGCTCAGAAATAAAGGGTTTTCTATTTGAAAATACCTTTGTTGAAAACCTACATTGTAAAGAGGGTTAACAAAATTTCCTATTAATAAGAGATAAAGATGAGTAAAAAGGCCATATGGAATAACACATAACTAGGTCACTAAATAAGAGAACATTGGTGGCAAGTAAAGATATGAAAAAGGAAGAAAATGTAAATAATTATAGAGAGTGATAGAGGTCGTTGATCAAAAGAAATTGAATGAATGATGGAATGTTAAGTACCTTAAAACCATTAATCTATGTTGATTTAAAATTCCATTTGATTCATTATATATTAAGGTAATAGGATAGTATTTTTGTTTATTAACCTATTTTCTATGGTTGATGAATTATTTTACTATCTAAGTAAATAAGGAAATATAATTTCTTTATAAATTTTAATTTCATAATCACTATTTCATCCTTTGGTTGTGATTCAATCAATTTCAAATTAATCACTTACTCTAATAAATGAATATGAAAAAATTAAATTTTTTTATGCATGAAGCAATGAAATTCACTTTTAATAGATCATATGATCCATAAAAGAGTGACAAGTATTTCTATCTATCACTAAGTATTTTCCAAAACCAACATGGTTGGCATGAGTTATCAAATATAATACATTAATCTATAAACATCAATAGTAACACCACTAGTTAATCATTAATATTTATTCATAAAAACTTTTAACTAAAAACTATGACATATTAACCAGGACATTGTGTAGGCTTGTGTTAGGTGTTAAACCATTATCTTCCTTTGATTGTGGGTTCAATCCCCATCTCCTTCGCTAGATTAAATAATTTTTCCTTTTTCCAAAACTATATTAATATAATTCCTATAATGTTCCCAAATTGTGATGACCCATAATTACTACATCATTAAAGATAAGATAAAGCATAAAGGTTAATAAAACCTTAAATACTAATCCAAAAATTTAAAATAATTCTTCCTCAAATAAATTTTTTCATATACTAAACTAATGTGTAATATTCCTAGAAATGGTTTTCAAAGATATCCTCAATCATGTTATGTTCCTACCATATAAATTTCCAAAAAGGGTTCTTAATACTTTGAACTTATGATCAAACTTAAATTCATAAACCCCTTATTGTATCCATAACTCTTAATTTAATGAATACACTTATTCTTCTAAGATTTTACATAATACTTAGATGTTTCATGATTCTTATAACCAAAATAACATTAGTAAAAATACTTCTATAATTTAATTCTTGATTCCTAATACACAAATACTTCAACCATTTTCTTTCAACATACGTCACTCCTTAGTCTATGGTTTAACCTTTAGAATAGGGATTTGACTTGGATAATTACTAGGTTCCCCAAATTTAAGACAACAAACTATAAATGGATCCCTAGGATGAGATTTATTTTCATTCATCGTACTCTTCATTTTTCCTCAGCAGTTCTTTTCTTTATTTATATCTTTTCCACACATAAATAAGTTTTCCATTTCTATGAGACACATTCTTGAGTGAATATTTTAACATTTCTCACATGATAGAAATCAATCCTTCTCTCCTCCGGGGTATCTATCACTCGATCTCTTATATTGCTCCATCATTGTCTTATTTGGTGAGTTTGATAGTCGGTTAAGGTATAGTTCATTAATCATATTCTGGGAAAACTGATAAGGAATAATCATGATATCTTTCACTCATGTCATTATTCCATTTGGTTACTCATAGTAACCAAATTTTCCTTCATGTTTAATGATAACACAATTACTTTAGGTTCCATCCATTGACTAAAAAACATAGTGTGAGAAAAAATTATCACAGTGGGAAAACTAAATAATAATTTACAGTATATTTAAAAATTACGTATTATTTTTAGATCTAAGATGACTTAGGTTTAACATATTTCATTCATTGTCATCATGTATTCAAATCCTTCATAGTGGTTTATAAATAAAATTTGAATTATCCAAAGAATATCCCCCATGAGTGTCAAATCAGGTGCATAGTGAGGCACGTTTTAGTGCACTAAGTGACAATCGTATCAATCACAATGCACCCCTTTCATAGATACTACACATACAGATAATGGTGTCAAAACCAAATCCACTTTTAGTATCCATACAAGGATGTATTTGAAGAAAAAACCACATAATATCTTCCTTAAAAAACTTTAGGATGCTCTTTTATACTTATCCTCAAATTTTATCATAGGGTTATAATACTTAATCTATGTTTAGCTTAATCTAGTTCCCAAGGTTTTAACTAAACTTCCTTTGATACTAACTATAGAGACGCTGACCCCATAATCTTGGACCCAGTGTTTGCTTTATTACATTCGCAAAATATGAAAGGAATAAAATCTTAAAGGACTGAATAGTTTATTAGTATTGGTAAACTAGATACATATATGATTCTCATATTACATTTGAAAAAAAAAATTACAACATGATTTTTTTTAAAATAATGATATTACCTCTATCATATCCTTTTATATCAATCATAGTTCACTTCATGGATTTCTAGGAAGGGAAAAAATAAGGGTGAGATCAAATGCTAAGTAAGGGTTAATTGTAGTGTAAGTTATCATGCATCAATAAGAATAGTCAACATGGAAAGGTAAATAACAAACACACATTCCAGTTAAATAACTTGAAAATCATGATAAGAAAAGTCATAATCAATATGTAAAGGTAAATAACTCAAAACACAATCCATTTAATCAATAAACTAATAATGAATAACATCCATAGATAATACCATTATTAAAATATCATGGATAATAAGATTAGTCATAATCAATATGGCAAGATAAATAAGAAAAAACACATGCCAATTAGTCAATAAACTGAGAATGAAATGTATCCAGAGATAATATCATTGAAAAAATCTCATGGATAATAATAACTAAATTCTAGATGAAAGAAATACTTAATCATTAGATGTCGTGTTCTCAAGAACATGATTCCTCTACCATCAATACCTTTCATAAGATAGTATAAAACTACATATAGAAATAGTAAGTGCCCAGTTAGTGTATTTTATCACTGAGAGGGAGAGGGGGTGAACCAGTGATACTAATTTTTTATGTTTCCTTCCAATTGAAACAACCTTTGTCTACTATTAAAGATGAAATTCCCTACTAAAAACAAGATAAACACACATCCATAGGAACACAGGTATTTACAAAGTTCACTATTCAATATTAGTAGTTACATCCTTGGTATGGTTTATAGAAAATCCAATACCAAATAATCTTCTAGAAAACTATACTTGGATTACAATGAGTAGGATACACCCTTTCACTCGTGTAGCACCTCTAAGACAATAAAAAAGTGTGTGTGCACCCTCTTAGCACAAAGAGGGTAATACAATCATCATGTAAAAAATAATGTTACATGTGCTTATTTTCAATTTAACAAGTGTATTCAATTGAAAAAAAATTCTTCAATTCCTTACCCATAAGAAAGGTAAGAAGCTTCAGGTCTTTATTGCAAAAACCTTAGTCCGGTTTTTTTGGGTCTGATTTTCTCAGTCTGATTCCTCCAAGTCTAACTCTCCCTCATACAATTCTCTTAGTCTGATTCTCTAAAGAATAAAATTGAAATTAATCGACACGAATTCAATCTAGAATAAAATTCTTCCTCTGTCTAAAAATTACAAATACGGTAGAACCCAGTACGAATACCCTATTCTAATTAATTCATCCCAGGATCAAAATCATCTAAATACAATTGACAAGATGAATACGATGATCCACTGAGTATGAAGAATATAGAGTATGATCATCAGTCGAATAAAATCGTTGCAATAATGTCTTATTCCCTGTCAAAATGTATTCAATAAAAAATAAAATGATATCACTTTCTCTCACAGAAAACTTGGAGCTTCTCTCTCTACTGTTATGAGTAGTACACCATCGTTCGTCAAGTATAATATATTGTTTTCCTTTTATAGGTGACCTACAATAGGTTTTGGCGAGAATCCCAAAAACATTATCACTCACTTAAATTCGCTGAAATTTGAATTTATCATAAAATATTGGAGCAATTATGACTTCCTCAATGCTTATCGATTCTTCTTGAATCTTCTATAATCTTCACCTCTTCTCCTCCAGACTCCTATTTCAATTGTCACCCCGATTTCAATTGATGATTAATACATGGGTCTGATCATCTAAGTTTGATTGTCTTAATCCAATTTCTGAAAATAATTCAAAGAACCGATCTGAAATAAAATATTGTATTTGAAAGTTAAGCCCCCCCCCCCTTGAAAAATCATTCAGAAATCTATTTTCTTTGAAAAACTCATCCAAACAAAGTAATTCAACCATTTAGAAATGGTTGACTACATTGTTGATCATCTTCTTCACTTATTCTCTTGAACCACTTCAAATACAAAGAATTTTCCTCTCCTCTTATATTGACCCACTTGAAAAAGGCATTTCAGAGTAAATTAGTGTTCACTTGTCTCTTCATTCAACAATTCAAAAAACCATTCTACCTAGCATGATTACAATATGAAAAGTACGATCTTCTAAGTATGGTCAGTCTGGGTATGAAAATTTTTTATATCATCTGATATAATACATGATGCAATAGTAAATCAGTATCACCCTTTTCAATCTATACCACCTTTTCTGTCAATACCACATTTTTTATCAATACCACCTTTTCGATCAATACCACATTTTTTATCAATACAAAATTTTCAATCAATACCACTTTTTCAATCAATAAGGGTATTATTATCCTAATGTTGATCTTTAATGAAGTGGTTGATTGAAAACAAAATGATATAGTAAATCGGTATCACTATTTCCATCGGCATCACCTTTTATTTTCTTTCACCTAGATATGATTATTTTGAAAAAACAATCAGTGTCACTTCTTTCTCTCTTCCACTTGAATATGATCTTTTTCAAATTAGAAGCATCTCTTTCACTCCCCCTTTCTTCCATCAAGCATTCATAACAAGTTCTCACTTCAACTCATGATCTATATAAAATTCTAAGCAATAAAGCATCATCACGTTTAAAACATCGTAGTCATGTGGACTCCGATTCCATAGGAAAACAAACACTTCTTTCAAAATATATTCTTCCCAATATGATAGACTATCAGAGTGAACCCTATTCTTTGCAGAACATGATTTCAATTTTTATCAATCCCACAGTGAGTACTATTTTTATCAATCCCACAGTGAGTCCTATTTTTATCAATCCCACAATGAGTTCGGTTTTTATCAATCCCACAGTGAGTCCTATTTTTATCAATCCCACAGTGAGTACAATTTTTATCAATACTAAAATGAGTCTGATTTTTATCAATAACATGGTTGTTTATAGAAACAAAGTGAAGTGATTTCCTTCCTTCAAAACATACCTTGACAACACAAAACACCTTCATCATCAACTAGGTCCAAACAATCTCACCCTTTGGATTTTTTTGTCAACCAAGTTTTATAAATCACTAAAATTTGTATACTCAAGAAATGGATTACATATCAATAATTATAAGCCTATGTGAGCGAACTCATTATAGGAAACAATAATCATTGACAGCAATACCATGCTGTCCAGAAGTAGTGATTATGACAACATCTTCACCTTTCTTACTCATCTCTTTTTCCAACTCCATGGAATACAAAAAAAAATATTCCCAATAACAATTCCAACAAACAGTTCGAATAGTTCACACACTAAACAATGCATAATTATAAACTTACCCATAACTCACCATTTTTACATGCATCACTTGGATTGATTTATGAAATAATACAATTGTCCCCATTGACCAAACAATATAAAGGTAAGATGAGAGAGGGGACAAAAACACATACCTTAGCCTAGAAGATAAATAGTTTGGACACCCATGTTCAACCTCAATTTTGAGAATGATTATTTTGTTAAAGGTTTTGTGAAAATTTAAGACACTTGTTCTGATGTTGACATATATTCAAGCTTTAATTCATTATTCTCCACATGCCCTTGGAATAAATTATATTTGATATCAATATACCTTAAATGAGATGTTGAACTAGATTCATGGTGTTATTGAGTGTGATTTGATTATCACAACCCAAGAAAAAGGGTAACTTCACTTCAATAAGTAAGTCCTCCCATTGTTTTTTCATCCACATGAGTTGAGTAGCGTCTTGAGTGGCCGCAACATACTCAGCTTCATTTATAATGTGATTTTCTAAATTTTGTTTCTTTAAATGATAGTTAACACAATTATTTCCCATAAATAATACTCCAACTAATGTGGATCTTCTATCATAAAAACTTCCTACCCAATATATATCTGAATACAAAAATAAATCAATACTATCTAAGCTGAAATACCTGATCAAAATTCTGTTGTGCCTTTGATGTATCTGAGAATTATTTTTCCAGCAAAAAGATGTGATTCTTTTGGAGCACTCTAAAATCATGCACATAATGTAACAGCATACACAATGTTGGGTCTTGAGGCATTAAAATACAATAGGCTTCTTATCATCTTCTAATACTATTTCTCATCCACTTATCTTCCATATCCATATTTACTCATCTTTGTTCCCACTGAAATGGGTGTAAAAACAGGTTTTGAGTTTTCCATAATTAACCTCTTGAGAAGTTCCTTGGCATAATTTTCTTGGTATAGAAAAATGTATTCCTTCTTTTGAAAAAAATTTAACCCAAGGAAGTATTTAATTTCTCCCATAATGGATATTTCAAATACCTTCCACATATCTTTAGCAAATCTTCTAAAACTTCTTTCATCATTCCCAGCAAAGATAACATCATCAACATAAACAATAACAATGAGGGAATGCTCTTTACTTTCTCTGATATACAGATTTTTATCTAATCTTACTTTCTTAAAATACATCTCCATTAAAAAATATAAAATTTATAATACCAATCCCTCATAGCTTGTTTTAACCTATACAAGTCTTTCTTTAATTATCACACATAACTTTCATCTTTCCCAAAAATAAAGTCTCAATATTTTTCAATGTAATCCTCCACTTCAAGATTTCCATTTAGGAATGTGGATTTAACATCCATTTGAAAGATCTTGTAGCCTCATTGTGCAGTAATATTAAGAATGATTCTGATTGTTTCCAATTTGGCCAGTAGAGCAAAGGTTTCATCGAAATCAATTCCTCTAATCTGAGAATACCCATTGTAAACCAATATTTCTTTGTTTCTTATAACCTCACCAGATTTATTTACCTTATTTTTAAATACCCATTTTGTTCTAATGATGTTTTTGTTTTCGGGCTTGGGTACGAGTTCCAATGTATTTTTCTTTTCAATCTAATGCAATTCTTTATTCATGGTTTAAACTCATTCTGAATGCTCAAAAACTTCTTTCACATCATTCGGTTATACTTTTGAATACGATGAAGTATATGTAATAGCACTTGTTGTTATTCTAGTTTGAACCTTTTGAAATTGATCACCAATTATATTTTCAGCTTTTACTTTTTTCCCTTATCCTAAGATGAGTTTTTCTAGAGTCATCTTCATCACTTGAAATAGCTGAGTTAGATTCTTCTTCTTGAGAAGGAATACAATTGTATGTATCTTTATCAGAATTGTTTTCTTCAACCTGCTCAACTTTCTTGTCTTTATAAGCATTTTTGTCTTCCTCTACCTTTTCAATTACTTTCACATCAAATGAATCAATAATTTTCTTTGTTTCTTTATTTTAGAATATATATCATCTTCCTTCCAGAGCATAGCCAAGAAATATTCAATCTTCTCCTTTCTGCTCAGATTTTCCATAGTTTCCACTTTTATTCTTTATAAAATATGGACTCCCAAAAAATATAAAGTGATTCAGACTTGAAGTTTTTCCATAAAAAACATATGGAGTCATATTTGATTGAGGCCTATAGAAACAATAGTTTTGAATGTAAATAGAAGTACTCAAGGATTGCCTCCAAAAGTAATGAGAGAGGACATGTTCAAATAACATAGTCCTTCCCATTTCCACCAAGCTTATGTTATTTATTTCAGAAACACCAATTTGTTGGGGAGTATATGGGGAAATATACTCATGTTGTATTCCATTATTTTCAAGATGGTTTTAAAATTATTTACTTATATATTTACTACCATTGTATGTTCTTAACTTCTTCCCTGAATACTGACATTCCTTCTTAGCTTTCCTTCTGAAACTTTTAAACATTTTCAAATATTTTGATTTGTGTTTCATATACATAACCCAAGTAATGTGATCAAAATCCCCAATGAAATTGGTGAAGTAGTTATCTCCATTTGTTTATTGTTTTCTCATTATACTAGACACTGTTATTATTAGATAAATTACTCATGTTTCTCTACCCCATGTGTCCATGAATTTAATGTCAAAACTTATTGTATTCCACCATGCTCATGTAACTATAGTTTTTTATCTCACCAATGTGAAACAAATTCCCTTTTGTATGTTGTCCTCTTGTAACAATCTTCCCATGTTCTTCATTATTCACAACAAATCCATATTTCCTGAATATAAATTTATTGCCCTTATCACATAATTGTGAAACACTTATCAAATTGTGCTTCAGGCCATCAATATACAATGTCTTATTAGATTTCATCTTTTTCTTTCCAATGATTCTTGACCCAACACCTTTGATCTTCAGGGATTCATCATTTCCAAATGTCATTTGTCCCTATTTAAAGTATTTAACATTATTCAACAATTGAAAGTCTCATTTACTTGTGAATAACACACACTATTAAGTATCCAAGGTCATTGTCCTTTTGTAGAAATCAATGCAGTTTCAACAAAAAGATCTTTTTTTCTTTAACCTTCCTCATCATTGGCTTCTAAAAATTAATAATCTTTTTTATGAGCAGGTAACAAAACAAGGCATCCTTTTGGAAGTTGTCTAGATTGTTCACATATTTCAAAAATATATTCTACGAACTGGAACCTATTTTCAATTCTTACTCCAACCTTCTCAGATTTCTTCTTGGAAAATTTATTAGTATTCCTTCTTTGAGGTGAGTAAGTCCCCCTAAATATTTGACTTTCATGACTTTTGGTATAATTGTAATGTTTTTTGTTTAACCAACACATACTTTCCTTATGTCTGAATCCCCCATAATACTAGCAATATCCATAGAATCGGTATTTTCCTCTGAAACATCCATATTGATTAGAACTGTGAATATGTTTCTAAATAACTTTCTCATATATCCTTTTTGAGACACCAATATTATTTCTATCAATTTTATCCATCTTCTTATTTCTAGATTTTCTGGATCCTAATTATTTCAAAACATTTTCAGATTCAGTTTTCTTTGAAACTCAATAATTCCTATCATTGTTCGTTTTGACCACATACATGACTATCCTTGCATTCTTCTTTTTAGAAACAATCCCATTTTTCTTTTCACCCTTTGAAGGTAACCTTTGTTGAACCTTATCTTTTGAAAACTTCTATTTATAAATTTATTTTTTGAGAGTTTTTATAGGAAAAGTTCCAACTATTATTATTTTTCCTTCTACTTAACCTCCAGATGCTCGTTACGATTATTTTCTTCTTTAAGAGATTTCTTAAAATCATCAATATCTTTTACCATATTTTCTCTCTCATCAGGAAAACATTCTTAGTTGTTTGAGTATTTATCTTCCAGATTTTTTTTTGTTTTTCAAATCTTTTGATCTTTCTCAAATTTCCTTTCAACTCTTCTTCCAAATTGATTTAACATTGAGTTTCTCATTATTCAAAATTATTTCATCTTTATTATTCATTATTTACTGTTGCATGAAATTATTTTCAATGCCATACTCAACTAGATTTTCAAATTCAGCATCACTTCCTTCTTCATATTCTTCATCTTTAGATAAGAAACTTCTTATTTTGGATTGGAAGAATTTATTTTCTTTCCCTATGGAATACATCTTTCCTTTATCACTCTATTTCTACCATGATCTTATTGGATTTATTTATTCTTTATCACTATCCTCTTCATTCTTTCTCTGAATATAGTTAGTCGTAATGTGACCAACTCTTCCGCATTGAAAATATTTTAAGGGAAGTTTCTGTTTGTATTTTCTTATACCTCTTATCACATTTTTATAAAACAAGGATAATATATCATTGACATTTTTACATACCTAATTTTCAGAGTCATAATCATCATCTTCTTCTTCAATAAGAATCTTCTATGGCTATTCTTTCTTTATTGACTTGAAATACATTTCTCTATCAATCTTGGTTTTTCTTCTCATAGTGTAAAGACCTGACCCCAATTTCCTAGAGTCAGTGCCTTATTTTATTACATTGGAATATAAAAAAGGAATACCCATCCCAAAGGATAGAGTAGTTTAGAAGTTTTGGAAAACCAGATACATAAATACGTTTAACATTACAACTTGAAATGAAATACAACATATAAGTTTTATTGGAAACATCCACAACTCTAATTTTATCCCTATAACTCATTCATAATACACCTCTTCGCATACTGGGGAAAAATAAAACATAAGAAAAGGGGTGATCTCAGATGCTCAGTAAGGGTAAGAAATATAGTGGAAGATATCATAAACATAAACATTAATCATGGTGAATAATTAAAAACACATTTTATTAAAAATAAACTTCAGTATAACATAGTAATAATGGGTGATGAATAAATAATACAATAATTGAAGATAATTATGGGTATTATACTAGTATAATAACAACATGAACTATAATTTTCTAGATTCATAATGAGGGGATGCATAATTTGTGACATTATAACCATATTTTCAATGACTCGTGCCTCGATAATAAATAATCATACTTTCAACGCGTTGTGCCAAGATCATAGTTTGTCTCATGAGATCTACAGATGCATTGAGGGGATATAAAGGGCCCCACCTGACACTCACTAAGTCTAATTCATTCCTCATATGAATAGGGATCAACATAAACAACATAAACATTCATATTGAAACTAACATATGAAATTTAAATAACTTTCCTCAATCATTAAACATAGACACTACCATTCAGAGTAATATGGTTAATTGTTTCAAGATAGCACATCCACAGTCAAACTATTCATACACCCTTCAATAAAAAGGGTGTATGATATCATAGTAGATAAACCTCAATGAAGAAAAGTATAAAAAAAATAATGTTTACATATTTGAAGATACTTTTAAATGAGACCATTGAAAAATCCGTGAGTAAATAATCCTTAAACATTTCAAGGTGTCTGATACCACCTTGAAACATTCAAATCATAATCTATTAAAATATCATGAGAATAAGGATACTATTTATATGATATACCAAATGGAATTTCATACACCACAAGCAATAAATATGTTTTGAGCAAAGCATATATCTCATAAAAGTTAAAGTGAGATGAGAAAAAACATCTTTACTTTAGAAAGAATAGTTCTTTTGGAAAATCATTTGTATTTGTCATGAAATCAGATTATAAAAATTTATATCCAATAAAATAAAATGGAGGTTCATTGAAATTATATTTTAGGTTTAAATATAGTCTTATTTAGGTGAAAACATTTAAAAATAGTTTTTAAAGAATCTTTAGAAATAAAACATTTTTGTGCAGTTTAAGGAAAATATTAAAGGCTTTCAAACAGCAAAGGCATGTTTTCTTTAATAAAACCAGAAATTAAAAAAAAATAGATTTTTCATGTTAAAATTTGTGATTTTATAAATATAAATATGGATTAAAATAGATTATATAGTGAATTTAAAAATAATTAATAATTCGAGAAGTTCCTTGAATTAGGCTTGCATTACAGAAATATTTTTTGAACGATTCTTTTAAAACATGTAACTCTCCATAAACTAAAGAATAATTGTGATTGGTACACATATATAGAACATTAAAACAGAATTTTTGAGGAGTAAATTAAAATAAATAATAATTTCATTAAGGTGGCTAGAGAATAAGGGCAGCCTGAATGAAAATGGAGGTTTGGGTAGAAAATACTTAAAACATTGTAATTAATTGAATCGTATGCCCAAAAACTAATAATCATAAAATGATACATTTAATATAATGAAAATAAATATATTAATGAATTGATATATCAATTTTCAGTATACATACACCATACACAAGTATTAGTAGTGAATATGAAATATCTCACAAAAATGGAAGTGAGATGAAGAAACCCTTACTTTAAGTTTGAAGGTGTTCTCCACTTGATATTAATGACATGAATAATAAAATTTAGGTTCATTAATTAATAATTACATAACCTCAATTTAATTTTATTAATTTATTATAACCTTATTAATTTCATTCATGGCCTTTTTGATCGGTTAAGATGTTCAATTTCATTGTTCGGGTCCATTTGTTTCATGATCGGTGTACTTATATACATGAACGGAGAATCGTGTGAAATGATGATGGTTTTACAAAATTTAAGTTATATGTAATTACTGAAAATCCATAAGGTTACATGGTTTTAAATTTAATTTGGTTACTTAGAGTGAATATGAATCATTATATAAATTATTTAATGACAACTGTTTGGGTTAATTGGTGGTTTTTGTACACAACAAACTCATTTTGCTTTATAAATGATAACCATGTGTAAAAAAGATTATAGAACCATAGATGAGATATAATAAATATATGATATTATTTTTAAACCATAATAATTGTTTCATGTCCATAATTGAAGATGGTAATAGAAATTGAAAACTCATCATCCTTGAATGTGGTAAATTAGCACATCTCAGATGGTGTTTTTTACTACTAGCATAAAATAAGGGTTAAGAAGAGATGATAATAAATTATTCTATAATCATAAAAAAATTACAGTAAATTTAAGGTACTGGATTTGTTATAAAATTCAGATTTGGAGAGTTGAGGATAGAAAAAGAAAACAAAGGAACTTGAAAAGAAAGGAAAAGAATTGAAAAGAGAAATTTATCTCTTGAATTTATCTTCCTTGAGATCCTCTTTAGGAGAGAGGATTTTGTATTTTGACGAAAATAAGAGATTATTTACGTGGGGTGGAGATTAGGGGGATATTTGGGAAGAATTTTTACTATGCACAAGGCTTGAGAGGAGTGAAGAGAAGAGGGTGTGATGGGGTTTTATAGTGGAGGAGAGGAGTAATTTTTTAATATTTAATTCATTATTTAATTATTTTGCTCAAGACAGGAAATAGTGTTTGATTATTGTGACTAAAAACAGTAATAAGTTCATTTTAATTCTAAAAATGGTCATTTACATCATCCATGACTCAAGAACGTTGCAGAAATTCATTTATTTAGCATATTTTGTAAATTATCGAATTTCAGTATTCACCAAAAATTCAAGTATTTTTGAAAAATCCCAAAAATTAATCCTAAAATTTTTTTTATGTGTATAATTAAAAAATAAACTCCATTTTATCAAAATAATTTTCTAAATTAGAGAAATTTAGTTTTTAAATAAAATCATTATTTAATTAAAAAAATACAGATTTTATATTTAAAACTGATTTTATAATACGTTAAAAAATTAACTGAGGTCTCATAAAATTATCCTAAAATAATAGGAAAACAAAATATTTATTTATTAATACATTTTATGAAAATTAATTTTATTTTAAATCAATTTATTTAATTAAAATTAAAATTATATATTTATTACTCACAAAAATACCAACATAAATTTTTTTATTTTTTAAAAAAAATTCACTCTCATTTATGAGCTGCCTAAATTTTATTTATACTTTAATGGATGAGGTTACTATTCATAAGGGTGCATTTCTATTCATAGGGGTCAAGTTACTATTCACAAGGGTATATTAAAATTCAACAAAATTAATTTTGTTCTATCAGAATCAAAAAATCACCCTGAACTCAACCGTGTATGTCATATTTTTGAAATTCAAAACACATAAGTGCTAAAATTATGGTCATTGACTTGGTTATAACAAAGTTTTGTTTTGTAGAAACTTAGTTTTTCATGCATTCAATATTAAATTTATTTACAAATTTTTGGGGTGTTACATTCCCCGCTCCTTACAAAAAATTCATCCTCAAAATTTTAAATTGAACATAGAAAGTTAATGGTTGATACTTGAAAATTCCCTTATGGGAAATCCACATTAGGAATACGGTTAAAATATCCTCTTAATAAGAGGGAAATGGGAATGAATCTATTACTAAAAACTACACATTCTAACTATACAACATGGTCATGGAAGAATAATCAAACCATCATGTTCTGATGGAAACTGAAAGAGAACATGCTCAGATGAAATATCATTACCAAAAAAACATAAAGTACAGTTATGAAAATTTTCATTGATTTCATGAAAACAAATATGATAATAGGACAACATTTTTATTTAAGACTCTTTTCCTAGTGTTGATGAATTATTTCATACTATAAGAGTATAAATATATGTCTTTATTTCATAAACACAATTTTATCCTTTGTTTGTGCGTTGAACTATCTATACATCATCTCTTGGTACAGGTTACATCATTTGGTGACATTAAACTCTAAAACCTCATACAATGATCAACATAAACCACATCATATATGGTTTAACTTTCCAAAAGATCATGATCTAATACTTAAGAATCATTCCCATATTCATCAATGCTAGGTACATGTACACGGGGTCCTTGACAATCCTCATTCTGTTTATAACTCCATGATCTATCCTACTCAATGCATATTCTAACATAATTTACTTTAATCAACATGAAGCAGCCCTAAATTTTCTCATTCCAAACATGTGAATATCGTCATCATGTGTCCTCTAGAAATATGGTAATAACTCAAATTACCATAAAACCTAATTGTAAACATGCATTCATCCTTATACATGATATTATATATATTCCTTATATCTAAAAATGTTGCAAAATTGATCAATGATAATATATATCACTTGTCCACAAGTCAATAATCCGTTTTTAGGTAGTCAGTACTTATACAAATCAATCATTTCTTCATCATTATCTTAATCATCATGAATATATTTAGGGTTGTCTTTCCATCAACCATATACTTTCCCAATATATTAACTTTATAATGAGTCACTTATCCTTGGTAAAATTCATCATACAACCACAAATACTTAATGAAATAGTACTACAGTACAATCCTCATATATTCCATAATTAATATAACCAGCACATTGCTGATGAAATATTCAAATTACCTGATTCTTAGACACATATTCCACTTCATATGTGGAAGTATTATGACTTAATCATTATCTATTAACATCATTTGGGGAATATTCCTTTTATCCTTGGGTGATTGATTCTCATAGTGTCACATCTTCTTGAAGTTGATGCATTTTACATTAGACACCTTTTTCTTTCCCTTGCAATCACGAAATTGGTATCCTTTTTCTCTATACTTATAACTAACTCTCATTCCATTCAAGCATTTACTAGGGTGATTCATTACATTGTTATCACATGTGGTAAAACCCTTATTACCTTTATCCATGTTTTTCTCTACCATCCCCTTCTTCTTTTTCTTCCCTTCAAAGCCATATGGCTCAGAGAAATATTTAAATACCTTGTTAACACATGATACTACTTCCTCAAATGATGAGGATGCATTGGAGACTATCTTCTTTCAAAATTATGTCTTAAAACCATTAGAGATATGATCCTTATTACTCTTTGCTTCGTGTGTATTGGTTAAGTTATCATTCTTTATGCTAGGCACCATTTCTAATCAATTACATATAATATATTATCTCCTAAAATTATGAACACTCTATAACTATAAACATAGAAAAAATTAATACATCATAAATCCTAGAACCATATACTTGGTTACATTGGGGGCATAAATCCTTCATAACAATAGGTAAATAAAATATGAATTATAATAATAAAATTCGTTGGGAGTGTCAAACTAGTTGCATAGTAAGACCTATTATCATGTACTAGGATACCCCAGGTCAAGCCTGAAACTCCTTGTCAGAGTTGTTACTCCTAAGTACATCTATTCCAGAACCAAGTCTGCTTGTAGTATCTAGACAGGGATGTATTTTGTATAAATATCAATATAATATCTTCCTTAACAAAATTATATGATGTTCATGAATAATTATCCTCAATGACTAGCCTATAGTTTTGTTCTATAATCTATATTTTCTAAATCTAGTTTCCATGTTTTCTACTAATCTTCCTTTGATACCAACTATAAGGACCTGACCCTATTTGCCTGGAGTCAGTGCCTTATTTTATTACATTGGAATATAAACAAGGAATATGAATCCTAAAGGACGAAGTAGTTTAGTAGTTTTGGAAAACTCGATACATACATAGGTTCAAGATTACAACTTTAAATGAAATACAACATATAAGTTTTAATGGTAACATCCACAACTCTATGTTTATCCCTGTAATTAAATCATAATCCACCTCTTCGCATCTAGGGAAAAAATAAAATATAATAAAAAGGGTGAAATCAAATTCTCAATAAGGGTTTGCAATACATCATAAAATATTATAAACATAAACATTAGTCATGATGAATAACTAAAAACAAATGACATTAAAAATAAACATGAGTATAACATGGTAGGAATAAGTGATGAATAAATAATTCCACAATGAAACATAGTCATGGGTATTCTACTAGTTTAATAACCACATGAACTATCAATCACTAGCTTCATAATGAGGGAATGCATAATGCAGAACATTATAACCATACCATCAAGGCCTCATGGAAAGACCATAAATAATCATATTGTCAAGGCCTTGTGCCAAGACCATAGTTTGTCTCATGAAACCTACCGATGCACTGAGGGGATATAGCCCCCCCCCCCCCCCCCGACACTTACCAAGTCCAATTAATTCCTCATATGAATGGGGATCGATATAAACAACATAAAAATTTCTATTGAAACTAACATACGATATATAAATAACTTTCCCCAATCATTAACCATAAACACTAACCATTCAGAGTAATATGTTGAATGGTTTCAAGATAGCACATCCACAATCAAATTATCCATAAACCATTCAAAACAATGGTGGATAATATCATAGGACATAAACCTCAATGAATTACAAGAATCAATAAAAAAATTTGACATAGTTGAATATACTTTTAGATGATACGATTGAAAAATCCTTGAAAAAATAATCCTTAAACATTCCAAAGTATCCCATATCACCTTGAAATATTCAAATAATAATCCCTTATAATATCCTCAGAATAAGGTTACTCTTGATATGATATAAAAACTGGAATTAAATTAAAAAAAGTAAGAAATAAGTGGTGAACAAGGCATATATATCATAAAAGTTAAAGTGAGATGAGAAAAATCCGCTTTACTTTAAAAAGAAGTGTTATTTTCGAAAATCATTTCTATTTGTCATGAAATAAGATTATAAAAATGGATATCCCAAAAAATAAAATGGAAGGTAATTGAAAATATATTTCAGGCTTAAATATAGTCTTATTGAGGTGAAATCATTTAATAATATTTTTTAAAGAAGCTTTAGAAATAAAACATTTTAGTACGGTTTGAGGAAAATATAAAAGGATTTTAAAGCGCAAAAGAAGTTTTTCTTTAATAATACGAGAAATTAACCAAAATGGATTTTTAATTTTAAAATTTTTTATTTTATAAAGATAAATATGGATTAAAATAGATTATAGAGTGAACTTCAAAATAGCTAAGAATTTGAGAAGTTCCATGAATCGGGCTTTCAATTCAGAACAATGTTTTTGAACGATCCTTTTAAAACATGTAAATCCCCCTAAAATAAAGAAGGATTATGATTGGTACACATATATAGAACATTAAAACATAATTTATGAGGATTAAATAAGAATAAATTAGAATTTAATTGGGGTGAGTAGAGAATAAGAGCAACCCGAATGAAAATGGAGGTTCAGGTAGAAAATACTAAAAACTTTGTGATCAATTTAATTGTATGCCCAAAAATTAATAATCATAAAATGATACATTTAATATCATGAAAATAAATATATTAATTATATGAAATATAAATGGATAGTATACATTCACCATTCATAACTAGTAGTAGTGAATACGGAGTATCTCATAAAAATGGAAGTGAGATGAAGAAACCCTTACCTTTAGTCCAAAGGTGTTCTCTATTTGATCTTAATAACCTGAATAATCAAATTTAGGTTAATTAATTAATAATTAAAAAACTTATTATTTATTTAATTGATTTATTATAACCTTATTAAGTTCATTCGTGTCCTTTTTTATGGTTTAGGAGGTTCAATTTCATTGTTCGGGTCTGTTTATTTCATGATCAGTATAGTTATATACGTGAACGGAGAATCATGTAAAATGGGGATGGTTTTCCAAAATTGAAGTTATATTTTATTATTTAAATTTCATAAGTATAAATGGTTTTAAATATTATTTGGTTACTTTGAGTGAAGATGAATCATTATATAAATTATTCAATGATAACTGTTTAGGTTAATTGGTAGTTTTGGTACGCAACTAACTCATTTTGATTTATAAATAAAAACCATGTCGATAAAAAGATTACAGAACCATAGATGAGACATAATTAATATATTATAGTATGGTTCAAACATAATAATGGTTTCAGGGCCATAATTGAATATATTAATAGAAATTGAAAACCCATCATCTTTGAATGTGGAAAATTAGAACATCTTAGATAGTGTTTTGTACTACTAGCATAAAAGATGGGTAAAGGAGAGATGATAATAAATTATTATATAATCATAACAAAATTACATTACCTATAAGGTATTGTAGTTTTAATAATATTTGTATGAGTATAGGTGAGAATAGAAAAGGAAACAAAAGAACTTGAAAAGAAAGTAAAATAATTGAAAAGATGAATTTACCTCTTGAATTAGTCTTCCTTGAGAGCCTCTTTTGGGGAGAGGATTTAGTCTTTTGAGGAGAAAAAGGGATGATGAAAGTGTGGGAGTAGATTAATGATATATTTGAGATTAATTTGGACTTGTAACATGGATTTACAGGAGTGAAGAGAAAAGGGGGTGATGGGGTATTTATAATGGAGGAGAGGAGTACTTTTTGAATATTTAATTCATTATTTAGTTATTTTCCTCAAGACAAGAAATAGTTTTTAATTCTTGTGACTAAAAATAGTAATAAGTGCATGTGATTTCAAACCAATGTACATTTACAACATCCATGACTCAATTATGATGCAAAAATTCATTTATTTTGCATATTTTGTAAATTATCGAATTTCACTATTTACCAAAAATTCAAGTATTTCAAAAAAATTCCAAAAATTCATCCTAAATATTTTTTGACGTGTAGAATTAAAAAAATTAACTATATTTTATGAAAATAATTTTCTAAATAAGATAAATTTAATTTTTAAATAAAATCATTATTTAATTAAAAAATACAGAATTTAAATTTAAAACTGATTTTATAATATGTTTAAAAATTAACTGAGGTCACATAAAATTATCCTAAAATCATATTAAAACAAAATATTTTTTAGTAATACATTTTATGAAAATTAATTTTATTTTAAATCAATTTATTTATTTAAATTTTATATTTTATATTTATTACTCACAAAAATTCCAACACTTAATTATTATTTTTTCAAAACTTTCACTCTCATTTATGAGGTGGCTAAATTTTATTTATAATTTCATGGGTGAGTGTACTATTCATAAGGGTAAATTTCTATTCATAAGGTTAAAGTTACTATTCATAGGTCTATATTATAATTCATCAAAATTAATTTTGTTCTACCATACTTCAAAAATCACACTGAACGCAACCATGCATGTCAGGTTTTCGAAATTCAAAAAAATAAAATTGGAAAAATTATTTTCATTAGATAGGTTATAAAAAGATGTTTCTTTGTAGAGACTCTATGTTTTATGAATTCAATATTGAATTTATTTGAAAATCCTTAGGGTGTTACATATAGCTTTCTCTCTTCTCATTTCATAAGTGATAAGAGTGTTATGAAAATCATCAAGAGATAGTGTCTCAAGATCTCTGTCTTCTAATGAAGAAAATTTTTCTTAGAATTTTTCAGGTAGGATTCTCAAAATATTTTCAACAACTATAGAGTCATCTAGCTTTTTAACAACACATATAATAGTACTCACAATATCATTCACCCTTGTAAAGAAATCCGCAACATATTCATGCTCACCCATCTTCAAGTATTCATACTTCAATTTCCAGATTTAAAGATTTGACTTCTTTACTTTTATATTGCCTTCTTATATGTTTTTCAATTTTTCCCATATAACTTCTGATATGAAAACACCTTTCACTATTAAGAATTATGTTTTAGAAAGTGGTGACAATATAGAATTCTTCTCCCTTACATCATTCTCAAGATTCTTCTTATCAATAGGTGTAAGTGGAGATTTATCATCAATGAGTGGAAACCCAACTATTGCAGGTTAGAGCACATCATAAATGATATAAAAAAGTTAAGAATAATTCTATCCTTCCATATATGATAATTATTTCCATCAAAGACCAGAATACCTTTACTATTTACATAGTTAAAATTCTACATCAACAAAGAATAGCGAAGGGAACCTCCTCTCTGATACTACTTGTAAGTGGCCAGCCAATTTATTATAAGACTAAAAGGGGGAGGGGTGAATCATTGATACTTTTTTTATGTTTCCTTTCAATTGAAAAAACCTCTGACTCTTGTTAAAGATTCAATTCCCTTCTAAAAACAAAAAAACACAAATCCATTGGAACACAGGTGTTTACAAGGTTCACTATTAAATATGAATATCTACGTCCTTGGTATGGTTTGGAGATAATACAATACCGTACAATCCACTATAAGTCAATCCTTGGATTACAATGAGTAGGATATTACCTTTCACTCATGTAGCACTTTGAAGACAATATAAAAGTGTGTGTGCACCCTCTTAGCACAAATAGTGTAATATAATTATTATGTAACAACTCTTGTTACCTACTCTTATTTCCAATTTAACAAGTTTATTCAATTGAAGAACTATTATTCAATTCCTTACCCAGAAGAAAGGTAAGAACCTCCTAGACTTTATTACAGAAAACTTAGTCCAATTTTTCTAGGTCCAATTTTTCCAGTCGATTCCTCTGAGTCTGATTCTCCCTGATACAATTCTCTTAGTCTGATTCTCTGATAGAATACAATTGAAATTAATCAGAACAACTTCAATCTATAATACACTTCTTCCTCAGTCCATAAATTCCAAATTTGGTAAAACCTAGTACGAAAACCTCAATCTAATTAATTCATCAAGATATCAAAATCAACTGAATACAATTGACAAGATAAATATGATGATCTTCTGAGTATGAATAATCCTAAGTATGATGATCTTCTTAATACAATCATTAAAATATTGTCTTCTTCCCAGTCAAAATGTATTAAATACAAAACCAAATGGTATCACTTTCTCTCACTGAAAACTCAGAAATTCTCTCTCTATTGTGATGAATGGTACACCGTCACCAGTCATGTACAATGTACTTTTTTATTTTTATTGGTGACCTACAATAGGTTTGGTTGGGAATCCCAAAATTTTTCTCCCTCACCTAAATTCACCCAAATTTAAAGAGGAACACAATGTTTTACAATTAAATATATGTATTGAAGAAGAAATATAGATTATCAATATTTCCCTAGTCAATAAAATAACTTTTAAATAAAAAATATATATATATAAATGATGTATAGTTTAAGTAATAAGCATATCCATGATAAATAATATATATATTTAGGGGAAATTTAATTTTTAATGATCATATGAAAGAGAATGATTTAATGAAAAGTTAATGTCTACAAAAATGAATCAGAGAAGTGAGTGTTAATACTATCATTGGTCAAAATAATCATAAATCATAAAAAGAAATAATAATTATACTATAGATACAACGTATCATGAGTGTATTATATTTAAAATATAGGGTTTTAATTATTGATGAATACAAATACCATAAAAATTTATTTAAAACATTCATGAGGAAAATATCCTTTTTATTTTGAAAATTACCTTTTAAATCAAAAACTTCACAACAGAAATTAAATTAATTTTCATTGAAGGTAACCATTTAAAATATAAAGTAATATATAGAACATTTTTTTGTTATAAATTCAATAAATTAAATACATTTTTTTCATTTTTAAACAAATATTATTTCACTTTTTCGGTAAAATCTAAACGGGTGTTATTTCAAAAATGACATGAAGATTCATTTCAAATAATTTCTAAAAAATTAATAAATGGGTAAAAAATTCTTTAATAAAATAATTTTTAAGAATATTAAAAATAATTGAAAGCATTTTTAGAGAACTTGTTTTTGGAAGTAAGAGGATTTTCGACCGAAGAGATAAATGAATTTGGATTTTATTGAAAACATTTTATCAATCATTTCAAGTACCGAATAGTGTAAAAATGGTTCTATTACTTGAAAAAAATCATGAAAAAATATATTATAATAAAATTATAGTGGTTTATTATCAAATTATTAAATAATTTCCTTCAATTGGAATTCAATCATAAACAATCCTGATTAAAATGACATTGTCAAATAAACCCTTATAAAGATCATAATATTGAGGTGGGAATTAATCAATGAATATATTATGTGAATCAAATGTAAATACACATAGTAAAAGTGTAAATACAACATAATATAATAAAAATCCATTATACACATAATCATAAAATATCAAATTAAAACAAATAAGTAATATAACCCTATGAAAAGAAATTGAGTTATGAAATTATTTACCACTTTGTAATTTTCATGTCAAGTACCCTCAGATGAAATGATTCCAATTGAAATTCTAAACACCATTAAGTATTAAGTATTAAAAATATTATATATAAAAGTGGTATTATATACATAATACAAAATAAATTTGGTTCATTACATTACAGTATTGATCGATAAAGGGAAATTGAGATGTAATACCTTATAATGATCATAACATTGAAGTGAGAATAAATCAATGAATATATTATGTGTATCAAGTTTAAAAACACATATAAAATTTTTAAATAAAACCTAATATAATCTAAAGTTTTTATACATAGAATCGAATATTATCAAAGGAAAATGAAGAAGTAATATAACCCAGTGAAAGGAAATTGAGTTATGAAATTATTTACCGCTTGGTAACTATCATGTTAAATACCCTTAAATGAAATAATTCAAATTTCAAATTAAAATACCATGAATTATGATGGAATCATGATATCACATGTAAAAGTGGAAGTATATACACAATATAAAATAATTTATGTACATAACATTACAGTATGCCTCAATAAAGAGAAATTGGGAGGAACTCCCTTACAATGATCATAACCTTTAAGTGATAATTATCGATGAATAGACTATGTGTATCAAATGTAAACCCAAATAGAAAACTTTTAAATACAAAATAAGATAATAAAAATTCATTATAACCATAATCTTAAAATATCAATGGAAAATGAAGAAGTAATATAACCTAATGAAAAGAAATTTAGTTATGAAATTCTTTACTGCTTGGTAACTTTCATTTCAAATCCCCTCGGATGAAATAATTAAAATTAAAACATAAAATACCATTAATTGTTAAGTAATCAAAAAATTACATGTCAAATGGGTAGTATATACACCATATAAATAAAATTGGGTGTATAACATTACTGTATGTCTCAATGAAAATAGATTGAGATGAAATACCTTACAATGATCATAACATTGAAGTAAAAATTAATTAATTTATATATTATGTGTATGAAATGTAAATACACATATAAAAAGTGGAAATAAAACATAATATAATATTAATACATTATACAAATAATCTTATAATATCAAAGGTAAATGAATAAGTAATATAAGCCAATGAAAAGAAATTGAGTTATGAAATTCATTACCACTTGGTAACTTTCATGTCAAACAGTCTTGGATTAAATAATTAAAATTTAATCTTATAATACCTTAATTATTAATTATTAATGATATTATATATAAAATTGTAATTATATACACCACATAAAAGAAATTAGGTGCATAACATTATAGTATTCCTCAATGAATATAAATTGAAATGAAGTCTCTTACCTTGAGTATGACTCATCACGTACATTTTTTATCTTCAGGAATAATAAATTATATTAATTTATTAATTTATTAATAAAAAAATCAATTTTATTATGAATTTTATTTCATTTATTACTATGTTATATACTGTTACTTAATCAATTAATTTTACTTTGTGTATTTCGATGATATTTGACTTGTGTGTCAAAAATGACTTTATTAGGTGAACTATTAGTCTTACTGGTCATTATTTCATCATCTATAGAATAATAATAAATAATCAATTATCATATTTATATATCAATTATAATTTTAAGACCAATTGTGAAAAAGTTTATGAGAAATGAAGTATGTTACAATCATGGAAACAGTAGGTCGTACGTACACATAAGTAATGTTTCCATTTTTCAATGATCATTATGGAAAGGAGGTAAGTAGTATTTTATCACTATATAATTATAATAATATAATAAATAATGTTTTATTTCTTTAAATATACTTATATTTATCATCAATGTTGTGTGGTGATGAAATGTGAGTCACATCGCTTCGTAAAGGCGGTAGTACACACGTACACAAACGACATTATCATATTTCAGTGAGGGGAAAGGTAGGAAATAAAATGATATATTATATTTTATTAATGATAAATATGTCATTAATATCATTATTTTTTCATTAATATCTCATATATTTATTAAATTTATACTTATGACATTCCATTCAAAGTGTTAATGAAAAATGAATCACGTCGCCTCGTGAGGCGGTAGTCCATCGTACACACTAACAACGTTATTGTATCCCCTGTGAAATAGAAGGTAAAATATATACATATGATATAATAACTATAGAGGTATAATTATTTTATAAATATCATATATATATATATACACACTTTATATCCATTATCATACCCAACCTCAAGAGGTGTTGATGGAAAATGTGTCACATCAGTTTGCGAGGTGGTAGTTTGTCGTACACATAGGTGATGTTATCATTTCCCATTTGAGGGGAGTGGATATGGATATAGGTAATTCCATTAAAATAATAACATATAATTATATTTGATATAATATTATTATTATATAATCATAAATGAATAATATATTAAGGCGGTGGAATAATAAATAAAACAAAAACACATAGTTGGGAATTTCACCTCTTCTTGGACAACCTCTTTAGGATTATGCCAAAAGTATTCCTAGAATTTCTTTCTAAAAAAACTATAGAATTAGGGTATTCAATTTTGGAATTTATTTTCTTAGGAATTATATGAACCCAAAGGGTTTATTGATGTGATGAAGAGAGGATAGGTGGTGGCCTTTTATAAGTGAGGTGAGTGAAACACTTGTAATTTTTGAAAATAAAAAGGCATACTCACATTTTTAACATGCCACATGTAATTTTCTAGAACTGGATTCCACTAAAAGGTTCCCTGAGCCTTTTTGGATACATTATCTCAAGAACATATCCCCAAATTCTAGAGGCTACCAACTAGCATCAAGGATCAAGGGTGTGTCTGTGGGGATACTATGACCTCTTATTACAGTGTAAGACATCGGTAGAAATCATACAATCAATATAGGAAGAATTAATACAGTCAGAAAGATTGTAAATAAATAATATAGGAATACATAAATAATTCCAGAAGTAATATCATATAAATATGATTATGATACATGTCATGTATCTACAAAACATCCAAAATAGGTATACATGTAAGGTATAATATACATGTATTAGAATTCCAAAAAAACAAATTCCATCCTAGCTAAAATGACAAGACTCAACTTGATCCATTAGTCCCCTTATCCTATTAATAAATTGGAAACCTACAGTAGGGTGTTTTCCATTGTCCATACATGCAGTCATATAAACTTCTCAGGTACCAAAGGTTGCCAGAGTATGGTGTGAGATAAAATCCAAATAGGCCCCCACCAATGGTGTATAATTTCATCCAGTAAATTAATATATAATAATAACAGTGTTCATGTGTTAACAGAATATCTATCAAGAGTACTAAAAGTTAATAACCCATGAATATTTGGGTTCCCATGGACACCCATCATTTTCTACATACTTCGGCCTTAGCCAGAAGTCTCTGAATGAAGATTCAGTCCTATATCAATTTATAATTAGGTACATTTAATAAATAAGTCAAATTTAAAAATTAAGTATATTTAAAAAGTAATTCATGATATTGTGCACATAGACCAACATCCCCCATTGAGATATGTGATCATGATATTGCTAACAAGGACATGGGTATAATTTAAGTCTTTTACTGAATCTATGATTATGATTTGGATTAGAATTCAAATCATATAAATAATTGCATTAATTATTCAATTAAGGATCGGAGACCATCCTTGGCATCCCTTATTTGGAATATGAGTATCGCTTCAAACATAACATGAACCAAACACCCTACATGCCCATCCCTGGAGATCCTCATTAGAACCCAGGAATCACTCTAGGAATGTTATAACATTACCACCCACTGAGTATATCCTTGGTGGTATTTTAAGGGATCCCAAGTGTCATGCAAGACATATATAATCAACTTCCCTTGATTCCATCCTTGGAAGTCCACATAAGAAGTTCAAGTGTCACTCAGTTACAACCCTCTTAGTCCATCCTTGGAAGTCCACTAAGGAGTTCAAGTATCACACGGGCATAATCAAGGCAATAGCCAAATGATTTCATCCATAGCGCTTGTATGATAATCCATGTGTCACCCAAGACATATGATAAACATTCAATCAATGTCAATTATTTAATTTAAGGTTCATCACCATGACCGTTTCATCTAACCTCACCTTAGAAGATGGATCAAGTAAAGGGATAAGCTAAGAGAGATTAACATCTTAAATAACTCATGTGGGTATATCAGCATAATAATCAACCCATTCTTAATAAATAAATGACATGGAAAAAGCCTATCTACACAGTCACTATAACACCTCAAGCATCTATAGTATGTTTCACTTTTAATAATGCAATAGCTTTCATTGTATGCAACATGGAGTTTTAGCACACCATGACCAATCAAACTAGCCATTATGACTATTAATACCCAATTTTTAAAATTTTATAAATTTTATTTTTCAAAATATACTTTACTTTTGGATTCAGAATATCAAAATTAGCATAGGGTGAAGTTTTGGTATTTTTCTGAAAACTTTCAATTTTTGATGAATAGTGAAAAACACTATGTTATTGTTTAAAACCTAATTTTTATTAAAAAAAATTATTTATTTTAATTAAATTTATTTGAGGTCAAAATAGATACATAATATCTATATAAGTTCAATGTATTTCATTGGAGTCATTTTATAATTAAATTATATGTATAAAATTTTATTGAATTCTTTAACGTCTTTTACCCACCTTCTAGGCACATTTAAAATTTTGTATAAAACGTGATTTTACTGATTCTGTGAATTCAATTTCAAAAATCCGAGAGACATGGTTGAAATCAGTAAGTAAAATGTGGTTCAATAGGATGAAAATAATATTTGGTCAATATTAAATTTTGAATTTTATTTGTCGTGATTAAAAGTAATTAGGGTAATTAAAGGTAAAAATGATATTATAATTACCCTAAAATATATACTAATTCTATTGGATAATTTTATTTCGACCAAAATAAACCTTAGGAATAAAATATGATTCTTTTGGTCCACTTGGATTAGATTAGAACTTTTATTATTATTTTATTTAAAAAGGAGTTAAAAGTGTTAAATTCTAAGTCTAATAACTAAACCATTTCTAATATAGGGTTATACAAATGATAAATTCAAGTATAAATATTAATTATAAATCTAAAAATACTTCCTATATAATGGTATTTTATTTATAATTTTTAGACATTAAATAGTTAAAAAAAATTATGACAAAATGATGATACAGTAATTACCTTAGTATTGAAAGATTAAAATAATTGATATTATAAATATTAATATAATTGTAAATTGAGACTTTTCATATATTACATGAATTTTATAGGTTAATATGAAATTTTAGGCTTGATTAAATAAATTTTTTTCTAAGTGATATATTTGTTATTACTTTCCCAAAAACCAAATACTAAATAGTGTCAAAATTGACATAAATGAGTTTTTAAAAAAAAATACTATGTTATTAATTGATATAATATTCCTAAAAATATAAGGTTCGGCTGAAGAACTAAGGTAAGGTTATATATATATCAATAATGAACCACTTGGGGTTATCTTGGCTTTTTATTGTAATGTTATTAACCATTTATTATAACAATACAAGAATACATGGTAAAAGTTAAACTATTTAACTAAGAGTTAAATCTAAAAGATAAGGTTAATATGGTAACCTAAACCTATCTAAAACCTATTGGTTTAAATTTTTTACCCATACCCATCTTAGACACGAAATAAATCCTTTTGGAGCCATTATAAACTGAATATGGTTGTATAATAAAATAATATTTCAAGTTTTTCCTAAAGTGACCCTCACCTCTCTTATAAAAGGGTACTTCCCATTCTCTTAATTTCACACCTCAAAATCCATTTGGATCAGTCAACCCCTGCTCAAATATCCTCCCAATTACCCTCAATTTAACCTAGAGTCCTTAATTTGATCATAATACAAACTAATTATCCCTTTTGATTAAATCAAAAGGAATCACTCGAAGAAGAGGTAATAATTTCATCACCACTTTCAACGTTCTTTTCTTCTTCCACTTCCTCTTTCTTTGTTGTTACCATACCAAAATGATAACTCCATTTCCTTCTACATACTATGATTTTATTATATGGTACAACCATATTCATTACTCTATCTATCCTAGGAATGAAAAAGTCACCATACGTGCGTATGTACGGCTTACTGTCTCCATGTCGTGGTGTAGTTTGTTATTCAACACTTCATCATTTGGATGGATATAATAATGAGTATAATTGATGTAAATAATAAATAAAACATGTTACTGATTCTTTATATATGATATACCATCAAATTACATATGATTTCACCATCAATAGAATTGTATTGTCGCTCGTGCGTACGTACGGATTACCGTCTACAAAAACGTGATGAGATTCATTCCCCATCATAACCATTGAAGAATAATATTCATTTTATGATTAAAAATAATTTTTAAGAACTTAATATCATTCTGGATATGAATCAAATAAATCCTATCCAGATCAAATATGACTCACGTAACAAAACATATAAAGTAAAATGAATCTGTTAACACCCGAAACAATGATACTACTGAAATATTATTAACAAAGCAATATTACAAGATCATATATTATATCATATTTATGTTTTTGGTTTTGGTATTATTTAATAAAAATTATTTAACTATTATACAGGGGTTTAACGTACCCTCGACCAAGGAAAAGTACAAGGTAAGGGTTAATTCTATAATCTCTTTAATATCTAAGGTTGTTTATACGTGAGTATCTACAGGGACCTCTTTATCATCCACATTCGTGTTTCTTAAAAATTTATTTCAAAACATTTTTACTATTTCCTATAATATGGTTTAAAGTCATTTATACCATTTTCTGACTTTTTATAAAATGTTTATAAAGTAATCTTTCCATGTTTTCCAAACGAGGTCCTTTACGAACTTTTCGACAAAATTAAAGAAAGAATGCTTTTTTAACTTCTATTGCGAGTGTGTCTATTTTTCCGCCGTTATAACACCTTTGAATCTTCCCTTAAAATATTATAAGAATATTTTCAAAATAAATGTTTTCTTTTATAATTACATGACTTTTAAATGATTTCAAAATAGAAAGAGATATTCCTCACAAATATTTTTTATTTCATCTATGTCAACATCCTTTGATGGATTTTACACATGTTTGAAGTTGATTTATTATGATACAATCTTCCATATTGTATTGAAGGTTTTGTGGTATGTTACACTATGGATGTGTTATTTTTATTCCATTCTTAGTTTATGGTTAAAGTATTAACATTCTGTATGTTATTTTTAATACGAATATTTATGTTGTGTTTCAACCTATGAGGAATGCATTGGAATTAGTAAGTGATGGGTGGAGCCTGCTATAGCTCCTCAATGACTTGGTAGGTATCATATGAAAAACTAGTGTATTCTCACAAGGCCTTGAAAAAATACTATTTGTAGTCTTGTCATGAGGCCTTGACGATGTGGTTATGATGTTCAATATTATGCATTCTATCATTATGAAATTGGCTATTGATATTACATGTGATTATTTGACTAGTATAATATCCAGGTGAATAATAAAATAGAATTATTGGATTTATATTTTCTATATTATGCTAATTTTTAAGTTTAAAAGGATCGTGTTTTAATCTTATACATTACCATAAATGTTTATGCTTATTTATGATAGTTTCTGCTATATTGTTATCCTTACTAAGCATCTGATCTCACCCTTTTCTTATGTTTTTTTTCCTAGGATGTGAAGAAGTATATTACGATTAAGCTACAGGAATAAGCTAAGGGATATAAGATTATTAAAAGGGTACACAATGTTGTTGTTTTTTTATTTCATGGTGTAATGTAAAACTTGTGTATGTATCTAGTACTTCCAAGTCTACTAAACCAATCAGTCTTTCGAGACATGATTCCTTGTATCATACCAATGTTATGTAATAATGCACTAGCTCTGGGAAACTTGGGTCGGGGCATTACAGTTGGTATCATATGAATTTTAGTATAAACCATTGAAATTATATTTAGAAAAACTATGATTAAGGAACATTACCCTAATATAGAATTTGTGGATTAATATAGAATAACTTCCTAGAATTTTGGTAATGTAGATATTTTGTGTATTTTCCAAGCAATACATCTTGATCTGGATACGAGAAGGTAGAGGAAGCTCTGGTTCAGATGTACCTAGGAGTGAAAACTCCGACAATGAGTTTTGGGCTTGACCTAGGGTATCCTGGTACACAACAACGGGTCTTGCTACACTCCTGGTTACAACACTCTCGGGGGATATGCTTAGGATAATTCACATTATCTTTACAATCCATTATGAAGGATTTATGAGTAAATACTTCCTAAAATAAAACATTTTTTTATGATTATGGATTATATGAATAAATTGTAAAATTTATGTTTGGTATTTTACTATTTTGGAATTATATATTGTGATTCATAAACTAATCTATTGTATGCCATTGTTTAGAAATGGCACCTCGTGGAAGGAATGGAAACCGTATCAACGCACGTAATCTGTGTATGGATTTCCCTCCTACTCAAGATAATTATAGTGAATATAGTGATGCAACTGGTGCTGAAGAACTTATAACCATACTAAGAAAAATCACTCAGGTTATGAATAATAACCTTACCCATATAGATCACCCGGATCCATAACACGGAGGATCAATATTAGACTGCTTCATGAGGAAAAAACCACCAACATTCAATGGGACTAAAAATCCATTTGTATCTAAGCAATGGATATGTTCCTTAGAGAAAATATTTCATGCTTTATGGAGTAGTAAAAGAGAAAAATTTGTCATGGGAGTTTATCACCTCACAGGAGATGCAGATCAATGGTGGTCATTAACTCAAAACACAAAGGAGGATGAAGAAGTATCCAATATGAAATGGAGGTATTTTAAAGAAATTTTCTTAGAAAAATACTTTCCTCATGACCATCGAGGAGATATGGGAAGATAATTTCTGAGTCTAAGGAAAAAGAAAGATGAGAATATTGCAAAGTATGAGGCTAACTTTACAATGTTAGAAAGGCATGCAGTAGATTATATACGTAACCCAAGGAGTAAGATTCATATAATATTTGATGGGTTAAAACTATTTCTCCATCGAGAATTAGTCTCACAATCCTTCTCATCGTACGAAGATATTGTCTCATGTGTTATCAATATAGAAAAGGAATTCTCTAAGTCTTATGACTTTAAAGCAAAGAAATAGAAGAAGAGATCTGTTGAACACTCAAGAAATGAAAATGATGGGAAGATGGGAAAAGTTAAATTTCCATGCTACGGTAAATGTGGGAAGAAACACCCTGGTACTTGCCTGAAGGGAATGGGAGTCTATTATAAGTGTGGTGAAAAAGGCCACTAAGCTCGTGATCATAAGGGAAATAAGGAGGCTATCAATGTTGAATGCTACAATTGTAAATAAATGGGGCATTATGAAAATGAATGTCCTAAGTTCCAAGGAAACTTACCCCATAAAAGGCAAAGGGAGAAAGGACAAGATTATGTGATCACTACTACTGAGGTTGAAGCTCCAAATGATGTGGTGGTAGGTAATTTAATGGTTTCCTTAAATTTAGCCAATGCTTTATTTGATTCCGGATCATCTCATTATTCCATATCTTCCCAATTTGCTAGGAAAATTAGATATTTCTAATTAGATTTAAAAAGTAAGTTGTCATTCAAAACTCCTAAGGGAAGTATCATTGCAAAAAAAAATTGAATCAGTTCCCATTAGGGCATATAAATGTGCTTTATCTACTAATCTCATCATCATACCCATGATTGTATTTGATATAATCCTTAGTATGGATTGGATTTCAGACCATGATGCAAAATATTTATTATAAGAAGAAGGAGGTTACAATATTTGATGATGACAAGGAGTACCTTATCTTTAGATCATAAACGTCACCATCTGATTCTTATCTAGATCTACCCCCAATAGCTCTACTAAATTCAATTATTAGGGAGGAAGAGAATGAAATAAATATGGGTGAAGAAAATAATGTTCAAATATATGATGTACCTATTTTCCAAGAATATATTGATGTGTTTCCATAGGATTTACCTGGACATCTTCCAGAATGATAAATTGAGTTTTCTATTGATTTAATTTCTGGTTCAAGGCCCATATCGAAGGCCCCTTATAGAATGTCCACTATGGAATTAGTTGAACTAAAGAAACAACTAGACAAATTGATTAATAAGGGATTTATTCTCCCTAGTGTTTCTCCATGGGGATCCCCTATTCTTTTTGTTAAGAAGAAAGATGGATCAATGAGGTTGTCCATTGACTACAGGGATATCAATACTATAACAATAAATAACAAGTATCCCCTACCTCGCATTAATGATTTATTCAACCAAATTCATGGAGATCAATATTTTTCAAAGATTGAACTTTGATCTGGATATCATCTATTGTGTGTGAATAAGGAAGACATTCCGAAGATAGCAATTCATACCAGGTATGGGAATTACGAGTTTATAGTAATGCATTTTAGAATAACTAATGCACCCTCTATCTGCATGGATCTACTAAATAGAGTTTTCAAGGAATATATTGATGAATTTGTAGTGTTATTTATTTATGATATCTTAGTATACTCCAAAAGATATTAAGATCATGAAAATCGCTTTGGAACTATTATAAAATCTCTTAGAAGAAATGAATTATATAGAAATTTTATTAATTGTGAATTCTGGCTTTAGGAGATTTCTTTTCTTGGCCATATTGTCTCTAAGGATAGAATCTCTATTGATCCTTCTAAGACAAGAGAAATACAAGAATGGCCAGCACCGATGAATATAACTGAGGTACGTAGTTTTATTGGTTTAGGAGGTTATTATCGGTGTTTCATCCATAATTTTGCCTGATTGGCTATACCATTAACCAAGATTGCGCGTAAAGGGGTTAAATTTGTTTGGAAAAAAGAGTGTGAATAATGTTTTAAATAATTAAATAAAATATTAGTAAATCTTTCTATATTGACTCTACCAATGGGGAATTATGGGTTTGTTATTTATATTGATGTTTCAAAGAAATGATTGGGTTGTGTCCTTATGCAGAATGATAGGGTTTTTTCCTATGAATCACGGAAGCTAAAAATTCATGAACAAAACTATCCCACTCATGATCTTGAGTTAGCAGCTATAATAATCTACTTGAAGATATGGAGACGCTATCTCTATGGTGAAAATGTGAGAGATATACCGATCACAAGAGTTTGAAGTATATTTTCTCACAAAAATAACTCAAAATGAGGCAAAGATGATGGATTGAACTACTCAAATATTATGATTTTACTATACACTACCACCTGGGGAAGGAAAATAAGGTGGAAGATTCTTTGATCAGAAAGGATCATGGATTATTGAACAAGATGAGAGTTGAAAGGGATCCTATGTTCATGAATCTAGTAAATATGGACATGGGAATAATCATGGAAGGTGAAAGGTCAATAATTTTTCAAATGGTTGCCAAACCATCTTTAATAAAAAGGATAAAAAGTTCTCAAACTATTGATAAGGGGTTTCAAAAGAAAATTAAAGCTGTGAACAATGGGAGATTTATTGACTTATTATATGAAGAAGGAATTTTGAAATTTGTGAAGAGACTTTGTGTTCCCAATATACCTTATTTAAAAATGGAATTGTTGGATGATACTCATAGCTCCAATTTCTCTATAAACCCTTATAGCACTAAGATGTATAGATATTTTAAGGAACATTTTTTATGGGACAACATGAAAAGGGAGATTGTTGATTATGTGTCATGATGTATGGTTTGTCAACAGGTTAAGGCTATAAGACAACATCCTCGATGAGTCATGAAACCTCTTCCCATACCTAATTGGAAATGGGATGATATTACGATGGACTTTTCCATGGGACTACCAAACATTCCTAGAAGGAATCATGTAATATGGGTCATTGTTAATCGTCTTACCAAGTCAGAACATTTTCTTACTATAAGAGAAGATTTACCACTTGAAATTTAGCAAGACTATATATTAATGAAGTTGCAAGACTTTATGGAGTACCCCTATCGATTGTTTCTGATCGGGATCTCTGTTTTACATCAAGATTTTGGAAAATTATTTAGAAGGCCTTAGATACAGTACTTTTTTTAGCACTGCCTACCACCCTCAAACTGATGGACAATTAGAACAGATTATTCAAACCTTAAAAGAAATGTTTAGATTTTTCTCACATGACTTTCAAGGTATGTGGGATTAGTATTTACCTCTAGTAGAATTTTCCTATAACAATAGCTTCCATTTAAGTATTCATATGGCACCATATGACGCGTCATATGGAAAAATATGTCTCACACCAACTTGTTGGGATGATGTTTGTGAAAGAAAACTCGTAGGCTTAGAACTTGTTGAGGAAACAATATAAAAGGTTAAGATTATCCAAACCCATATCAAATCATCTCAAAGTAGGCAAAAGAGTTATGCTGATAATTGAAGGGAGGATTTGGAATCTCAAGTAGGAGATAATGTTTTCTTAAAAGTATTTCCATGGAAGGGTGTTTTATGATTCGGTAAGAAGGGTAAAGTGAGTCCTGGGTACATCAGACCTGAAATTATATAATGAATTGGATTTGTAGCTTACCATTTGGAAATACCACCAAGTCTCTCCAAAGTTCATGATGTGTTCCACATATCACTGTTGAGAAAATATATGCCTAACCCAATGCATGTACTCAACTATGAAGAAATAGAACTAGAAAATGGTCTATCTTATTCTAAATAGCATGTCAAGATTCTTGATACCAGAGAACTGGTGTTGAGAAACCAGATGACTCGTTTAGTAAAAGATATATGAAGAAACCATAAGATGGGAGAGGCGATGTGGGAACCCAAGGAAATTATGATAAAGAACAACCCAAATCTTTTTATGCAGTATTATTCTAGAAATTTTGGGGAAAAATATTTGAATGAGGGAAGAATATAACACCTCAAGTTTCCATGGTGCATTTCTATTTGAATAATGCAATATCTTACGTTGTACGCAACTTGAAGTTTTAGCAAATCATGACCAATCAAACTAGTCGTTATGAATATTAATACCCACTTTTGGAAATTTTATAAATTTTATATTTCCAAATAGACTTCATTTTTTGATTCCTAATATCAAAATTATCTTAGGGTGAATTTTTTGGATTTTTCTAAAAACTTTCAATTTTGATGAATAGTGAAAAACACTATATTATTGTTTAAAACTTAATTTTTATAAAACAATTATTTATTTTAATTAAATTTTTTTGAGGTCAAAATAGATACATAATATATATATATATATATAAGTTCAATTTAATTCATTAGAGTCATTTTATAATTAAATTAGATGTATAAAATTTTATTGAATTTTTTAACGTCTTTTACCCACCTTCTAGGCACATTTGAAAATTTTTATAAAACCTAATTTTAACACTTCTGTGAATTGAATTGAAAAAATCAAAGAGACACAATTGAAATCAGTAAGTAAAATTTGGTTCCATAGGATGAAAATAATTTTTGGTGAATAGTAACTTTTGAATTTTATTTACCATGGTTAAAATTAATTAGGGTAATTAAAGGTTAAAATGATATTATAATTACCCTAAAACATGTAATAATTCTATTGTATAAGTTTATTTCGACCAAAATAAAACTTAGGAATAAAATATGATCCTTTTATTCCACTTGGATTTGATTAGGACATTTATTATTATTTTATTTTAGTAATAGTTAAAAGTGTTAAATTCAAAGTTTAATAACTAAACCATTTTTACAATATGGTTATACATAAGATAAATTAAAATATAAATATTAATTATAAATCTAAAAATATTTTCTACATAAGTTTATTTTATTTATAATTTTTAGACATTAAATAATTAAATTTATTTATGACACAATGATAATACAGTAATTACCTTATTATTGAAAGATTAAAATAATTGATATTATAAATATTAATATAATTGTAAATTGAGACGTTTGATGTATTCCAATAATTTTCTAGGTTAATATGACATGTTAGGGTTTATTAATTAATTTCTTTTCTAAGTGATAAAGTTGTTATGACTTTCACAAAAACCAGATACTAAATAGTGTCAAAATTGAAATAAATGAGTTTTTAAAAACAATACTATATTATTAATTGATATAATATTCCTAAAAATATAAGGTTTGTCTAAAGGACTTATGTAAGGTTATATATATCAATAATGAACTTCTTGGGATTCTCTTGTCTTTTTATAGTAAGTTTATTAACCATTTATTATAATAATACAAGAATACATCGGAAAAGTTAAACTATTTAACTAAGAGTTCAATCTAAACGATAAGGTTAATATAATGACATAAACCTATCTAAAACCTTTTGGTTGAGAGTTTTTGGACCCAAAACTACCTTATCCTGGAAATAAATCCTTTTGTAGCCATTATAAACTGAATATGATTGTATAATAAAATAATATTTCAATCTTTTAATAAAGTGACCCTCACCTCTCTTATAAAAGGGTACTTCCCCTTCTCTTAATTTCACACCTCCAAAGCCATTTTTCTAGGACAAACCCTACTAAAATATTCTCCCAACTACCCTCAATTAAACCTCGAGTCCTTACTTTGATCAGAATCCAACCTAAGGATCCCTTTTGATCATATCAAAAGGAAGCACTAGAAGAATGGGTAATAATTTCATCACCTTTTTCAAAGTTATTTTCTTCTTCCACTTCCACTTTCTTTGTTATTCCCATACCAAATTTATATCTCTATTACCTTCTACATAATGGTATTTTATTATATGGTACAACCATATTCATTATTCTATCTATCCTATGAATGAAAAAGTCATCATACGTGCGTACGTTTGGCTTACCGTCTCCACGTCGTGGTGTAGTTTGTTATTCAACACTTCATCATTTGGATGGGTATAATAGTGAGTATAATTGATGTAAATAATAAATATAACGTGTTAATTATTATTTAAGTATGATATACCTTCCAATTACATAATATTTCACCATCAATATAATGGTATTGTCTCTCGTGCGTACCTATGGATTACCGTCTCCACGAATGCGATGAGATTCATTCCCCATCGTAACCATTAAAGAATAATTCTCATTTTATGATTAGAAATAATGTTTAAGAACTTAATATCATTATGTATATGAATCAAATATATCCTATCCATATCAAACATGACTTATATAACAAAACATATAAAGGAAAAGGAATCAGTTAACACCTAAAACAATGATACTACTGAAATATTATTAACAAAGAAATATTAGAAGATCATATATGATATCATATTTATGTATGTGGTTCTTGTATAATTTAATAAAAATTATTTAACTATTATACAGGAGTTTAACGTACCCCCAACCAAGGAAAATTAAAACTTAAGGGTTAATTCTACAATCTCTTCATTATCTGAGGTTGTTTATACATGAGTATCTACTGGGACCTCTTTATCATCCACATTTGTGTTTCTTAAAAATGTATTTCAAAACATTTTTATTATTTCCAAGACTATGGGTTAAAGTCATTTATACCCTTGTATAACTTTTTATAAAAAATTTATAAAGTAATATTTCTTTCATTTTCCAAACAATTTCCTTTATGAACTTTTCAAAAAAATTAAGGAAAGAAAGTTTTTTTCACTTATACAACGAGTCTTGATATTTTATGCCATTAAAACACATTCAAAGCTTCCCTGACAAGCTTATAAGAATATTTTCAAAATAAATGTTTTCTTTTATAATTATATGACTTTTAAATGATTTCAAAATAGAAATTGATATTCCTCTAAAATAGTTTTGATTTCTTCTATGTCAACATCCTTTGATGGATTTTACACTTGTTTGAAGTTGATTTATTATGATACAATCTTCCATATTGTATTGAAGGTTTTGTGATATGTTTGACTGTGGATGTGTTATTTTTATACCATTCATGGTTTATGGTTAAAGTATTAACATTTTGTTAGATATTTTTAATATGAATGTCTATTTTATGTTTCAACCCTTTCATATGAGGAATTCATTGGACTTAGTAAGTGACCGGTGCATCGGTAGGTCTCATGAGACAAACTAGTGTCTCAGCATAAGGCCTTGACAAAATATTATTTTTACTCTTGGAAAGAGGCTTTGACTCTATGGTTATGATGTTTGGCATTATGCATTCTATCATTATGAAATTGTTTATTGATATTACATGTGATTATTAGACTATTAGAATATCCATGTGAATAAGTAAATAGAATTATTTGATTTATCTTTTCCAAATTATGCTAAAGTTTAAGTTTAAAAGGATTGTGTTTTAGTCTTATACATTGCCTTGAATGTTTATTCTTATTTATGATCGTTTCTACTATATTGTTATCCTTACATAGAATCTGATCTCACCCCTTTCTTATGTTTTATTTTTCCTAGGATGTGAAGAATTATATTATGATTAACCTTCAGGAATAGGATAAGGGGTATAAGAGCGTTCAAAGGGGACACAATGTTGTTTTTTTATTTCATTATGTAATGTCAAACTTATGTATGTATCTATTACTTCCAAAGCTACTAAACTAATCGGTCTTTCGGGACATGATTCCTTGTATCATGCCAATGTTATGTAATAATGCACCAACTCTGGGAAACTGGGGTAGGGGAATTACAGTCATCCAGTCCCTTTCTTCAATAAATTCAAATTTTAATTTACAATTAATCATTTACATCCCATGGAAAGGGGTAAATGGCACACCTCAAGGTAGTCTAATTCAATATTCCACCCTTGGTGGTCCATTTAATTAAACAATACACTAAAGGGGTGGTTCCAATTCAAGGTTCATAACCCTTAATCATTTATCAATGGATCTTTATAATTACATAGCTTAGACCTATCCATTTTAATAAAAGAATAAATTCCATTTCAAGATAATTACTTAGAAAAATGAGCACGTAGAACAAAGTAATAAATATAAAAGCCTCTAATTTTAGGGAAAATCATGAGACCACCTACCGTAAGTCTGTAGTGGAGTGCTCATCGAGTATCATCTCTTGATTCAACTTAGATCTGTAGAAAATGAATAATAGATGAAGTACCTAAAAATACACAAAATTATATTGCACCTAAATAGCGCAACTAATACCAATAAAAATGAATAAATGAATAAAAGGAATTGATTACTAAATGATGTAGATCTAATGAGATGATCGGTGCTCGAATCTGATCTCAGATAGAGATTCAGTGAAAAGCCCTACATCTGGATTCAAGAAGGAGCTTCTCATATTTGAGATACTTTTTGTAGGAGTAAAAGAGAAATACATTTAGATTATAATATTAATTATGGAAAAATTGGTCATTTTACCCCAAAAACCTAGGTCGTATAGTTTGGCCACGTGGTTGGTCAAACCATGCGCCAACCATACACCCACTGTTGTAATGAGGGGAACCTCACATGGTTTGCATGCACGGTTTGAATAACCATGTGAAAAATGTATCTCATCCCACTATCAAAAACTTAAAAGGTTTTTACATGTTCATGCACCCCTATTTGCATGGTTTTCTCAAACTGTTTGTCCTGTAGGACCCCACTGTCCAGTCTCTCCTGGTTAGAAGTAATCAAGTAACCTACCTCGCACAGTTTCTATTAATCGTGTGGCTTGTCTTTTCCTTCCAAAAAGCTGGGATCTGGGCTCTAAAAAATCCCTAGACACCCCTGATACACCCATGACCTCAAAGGTTAATCGCATTATTCTATAAAAAATCATTGAAACTAAAATATTATGGAACTTAAAGGATATTGTACCTGAAGAAATAACTATTTTCTTACAAATTTCTTCCATTAAAGAAATTGACCCCTGAATTTCCCTTCCATGGGTGGTGAAGCTTTATCTATGAACAACTCTAGCCACTATGTTCATACATCAGCCTCTCACTCCCAAATCTTTTCTTGTACATGGCCTAGCTACCCTAGCACTCAAACTAGAGTAACTGATTGGCCTCAATGAACTTTATGCTATGATCCACAATATGAGTAGGATTATCCTAAAAGGATTCATATACCTCTAACTCAACCTCATCGGGATGAAAAAAAAATGGATGGATCTTAGTGATAATGGTGAAAGTGTGATACATGGAATACATCGTTCATGGCCTGGTACCTCTAATGTAACTATAACTAACAGGCTACTAGCCTTTCCCTTTCTAGAATCTCAAATTGCACTTCATATCGTGGTGAGACTTTACACTATCTCCTAATACTCCTATGTCCCAGCCTCGATGAGACACTTAAAAACCCAATCCACAACCTTGAAATCTAGAGTTCTGAAGCAGTGATTGGTGTAAGATTTATATCAAGACTGTGGAGTAGCCATCTACTTTCAAATCAACTAAACCTGCTCTGTAGTCTCCTATAAGTGATGAGGTCCAAGAATTGCTACCCCTAATACCTCTAACCATCACAGTGGTGATTGGCATGGAGTATCATATAAAATATCATAAGGCACCATCTTTATAGTATCATGAAATATATTTTTGTAATAGAATTCAACCAGGGGTATGTGCCTCTCCCAAGATCCCCTAAAATCTAGGACACTTGCCTGCAAAATATCCTCTAGCACCTATATTGTGTGCTCCTACTTTCCATCATTTTGAGGGTGGTATGTTGTGTACAGAGGAACCTGTGTACCCAACTCCCTTTCCAACACTTGAAAGAACCATGAAGTGAATCAGGCATCCCAATCTAAATAGATAGTATAAGGGGCCATGTGAAGTCGTATTATCCCACAGATATAAAAACTCCTAAGATCATATACTGAAAAGTTCACCTTAATAGGTAATAAATGAGAAAACTTTTTGAACCTTAAAATAACAACCCAAATGAAACCATTTCCTCATGGTGAACTCGGTAACCTGATTATAAAATCCATCATAATGGAATCCCATTTCCACATTGGAATGGGCCACTGCTGTAAAAGTTCTTATGGTCGCTAGTGTTCTGCCTTCACCTCCTAATAGGTGGAACATTTAATGAAAAAAACAAATACATATCTTTTCATACCCATCCACCAGTATTCATGATGTAAATCTTGATACATCTTGGTGAAGCTGGGGTTCACTTCCCATGTTGAAGCATGAAATTATTGCATCATCTCCTCACACATGTGTGCTAAAACCCATACATGACCAAGTATATTCTGAATTTCATCATTTCTTGCAGCCTAACTAGGAGGAGTGTCCTAACCTTTCGCACTATCCCATAGGACTAGGTCCTCAGAATATGATAGTTGCATCATCCTCACTTTGTCCAGAAGGGTAGAATTTACATCTAAGAATGAAATAAAATTCTTCCCCTGACTTTCCTCCACCTCTAAGTTCATCTCAGAGAACAAATCCATAAGCTTCCACATGCTACTTTCGTCCTAAACTTCCTCTACTTGAGTCCTCCTACTCAATGCATCAACCATTTCACTACCTTTAATAGGTGTAAATGAAAGTTAAAAGTCAAAATATCGTAGGTAATCATCCCACATTCGCTATATTAGATTCATATCACACTATTTTAAAATATACTTGAGGCTTTTTTGGTTCATGTACACCAAAAAATGATATCCTAGTAAATAGTGCATCCAACAGCACAAAGCATGAAAAACTATAACTAAATTTAGATAGTGTGTTCGGTTAATTGATCTCATATGGACTCAACATAAAAAACTCATATTCTATGACTTTATCCCCCTACATCATCACTAATCCAAGCCTGATACATGATGTGTCCAAATACATAGTGTACCTGCTTCCATGTTCTAGAAAAATAAGTATCAATGTTGAGGTCAATCTCCCTTTCAGCTCTTGAAAGGATGAATTACATAGATCTGACCATACAAAAATTACACCCTTCTTAGTCAAGCCAACGAGTAGCACTACTAGGCATGATAAGTCTTTTATTAAACACAAGTAATATCCAACCATCCCTAAGAAACTATATATCTCAAACACGGTCTTGGGCTACTCCTAGGAAACTACAGCTCCCACCTTCTCTAGTTCGACTGATATTCTATCTCTAATATAATGTGACCCAAGGAGTGAATTTGATCTATCCAGAAGTGGAACTTTATGATCTTAGAATATAATTTATGTTCTCTCAGTGTATCCAATAAGATCTCAAGATGTTTTTCGTGGTTGTATCGAGTGTGATAATACCCCAAGATATCATCCATGAATACCACAAAAAATGAATACAGATAAGAATAGAAAACTCAATTCATCAGTGCCATGAAAATAGTCGGCACATTCATGAGACTAAACAACATAACCAAATACTCATATAGACCATACCTACTATGAAAGGCTATTCAAGGTGTTTTTGATGGTCTAACATGCACCTAATGATAACCTGATCTCAAATAAATCTTTGGGTATACTAGAGATCCTCTAAGCTATTTGAAGAGATCATATATCCACAGCAAAGCATATTAGTTCTTAATAATAGGTTGGTTCAATTTCTGATAATCTATGCATAGCCTGACGGTACCATCTTCCTTTTTCAAAAAAAAGGATCATTGAACCCCACCGATAAGTATTGGGTCAGATAAACCCATCTGCATCCAAATACTCTAGATTCCTATTAAACTCTTGTATCCCATTAGTAATCATCATATAAAGGGGAATGGATACTGATGTAACTCTTAAAACTAGATCGATATAGAACTATACCAATCTCACTATAGGTAGTCAGGAAAAATAATTTGTGAAAACATCCCTCAAATGATCAACCAGTGGAGAGAAATCATCTTGATGTGTTCCTTCATCATCCAGATATAAACTTGCAACATGGTCTATCATCCTACCTAGCCCATGATGCTCGAGTCCATCTCGACTCACTTGGACATCTCATTCACCCTTGTGAATAAACTCACTACCCTATGGTGATGTGACGGTCACCCTTCGGTGATAGAAACCAATAAAATCATGGAATGGAATCAACTAGTCCATCCCGAGAATGATGTCAAAACCTATCATCTTGAGGAAATAGTCGTAACATATGAAATGAAACCTTACAATATCAATGGGGCATTCCCTGAATTGATATACGTCCTCTGTTTGAATTCCCAATTGAGTATCAACTGTCATAAATCCATCATAACACTAAATGCTGAGCCCAAGTATCTCTAAAATGGGCATAGATATAAATTTATGATAAGAAGTTGTATCAAAAAGAGTTGATTCTAAAGTAGAGTCCACTAGAATAGTACCTCTCACCGTAAAAGGTTTGGGACTATTCTCTTCATGGGTTTGTTGCATTTTTTATATCCAGATTAATATGTGGACCTATGATATAGCATGTCTACCCAGAGAAAATCTGTTATTATATCACTAAAAATATGTGGCCTCACTACCATAGCCAAGACCACCACCTCAACTTGATCAGTCAATTTTACTTCAGATCCCAATCTACAAAGAAATTTTTGACCCCACTCCTACACATGGAGTTGATGCAGACCCTCTCTCACTAACTATCGGAGGAAAATTTCTACAAAATATATGTAGATGGCCCATCTTGCCATAGGATCATCACTTGACTGGGTATGTTATGCACTGAGGTATCGTATATCCCCATATACCACACTAGTAGAGCCTCACCTAGATAATTAATTATGTTCTCCATCTACAAACTTCACCAATTGGAAGCTCTAGATGATGTTTCCGACTATCAGTCGATGTGGCACCAGATCTAGGTGTCAAACTGCCCTGATTCGTACCCCCAACCTCTCTCACCTTACGCTCTATGATAAGTGCCTATATCACTAATGAATAAATGTTAGTTGGATGAAATACATTCACTTATGATGAGATTATATACATGATACCATCCTTGAATCATCTGGCTTTAGATAACTTGACACCCATCAGAATAGGTTTGAAGCACTAGAGCTCTATAAATCGGGTTGAATGATCCATGAATGATAACGTTCCCTACTTCAAGTGCATGAAATATTAGGATTTATCATCCCTAAAAGTATTAAGATATAATTAATCATATAATACCATAATAAAATCCCTCCAATCCACCTCCCAGTGATGATCCATTTGTGTAATTCCATCCCACCATCTATTGAAATAATCACATAGCATATAAGTATTGATCTTTACCCTTCCATTGGGAGGCATCTCTAGATGAAAAAAGATATATAGAATAGCCTCTATCCATGAATCTTTAGCCTATGGTCCCCCATCCTCTGAGAACATGGGTGGATATTTTTGTTGGAACTCAAACATCAACTCTACCATAGTCCAGAGAGGTTGTGGTGCTCCTCAAATGGTCATCATTAAAAATAAAAACCCCTCACAAAATTTTGCCTCAACACTTATGTCTGGAACAACTACTCATGTCACATATGTCACTACTGTAGTATCTACTAGTATCCCACAACCCACTACCTCTAGAGCATAATCATCTCCACCCTCCTAGCATGCGACTAGAGGACGTCGTAGTGTTATACCTCTACAAATTCCAAGTGCATGCCTCATATTAAGATTCAACAACCACTAAAAACACATATTTTAAAATAGTATATGTTAAATACTTCCCATATAAGAACACACCTCTATTCTAGATCCTTGATTCAGGTATGAGTGATGTACATATCATATAAAATAAAGAGATACTACATACTTCCTGCTACTAAGTTCGGGTCAGGGTCAAGTTCGCTTATATAAACAATTTCATTTTCTATTTTATTTCACTTGTTTTTGTAATCATTTACCATTTCATTTTAAATGGTTTAACCAAATGGTTCACCAAAATCTAATATGTAATGGCCAAAAATCCTCATGAATTGAAATATAGGGTCCACCTAATCCTCATCATAACATGTTCCAATTCATGAGAAGCATGGTCCATGACTCAACGTGCCACAATTTACTGCTTCAGGTGTCTATTGAAACATAATTAGGAAAACATGGCTTAGTTTATGGTAGGAAATCTAAGTAACACCCATGTTTTCTAATTCCCTTCATAATCATTTATCAAGAACTAGGTTTACCAATCATGGAACATATCAAAACATCATGAACTCAAGTAATGAATCCTATATGTAATGGCATAATGCATGGAAGGTGAATTCTAGCAGGTGCCTAAAATGATGCATGACATAGAATACCCTCATATAAATAGGTTACAACAAAACAGAACCCACAATCATTTCAATTATAACATCACAATTCAAGTTTATCACCCAATGGTGGAATCAAATCAACTATAATAGACAAAATTCAGAAAACAACAATTTTTATTCGAGGTAATTTGGATTTTTCCTATACGTGGGTTAGATACTCTCAGGAAAAACTCATTACCAAATTCCTATTCCTTCCTATCCATTTTGATTGTCTCACAATAGTAAATGAGACCAGAAAAGGCCCCTTTGATACCATTTTGTAATGTTCCAGACCTGGATTCCACTGAAATGTGCTCCAAGCCTGGTTGGCAACATGTCCTCAAGCACATCTCCCCAAATGCCAGAGGCTACAGACTAGCAATGGGGGACTAGGGGTGTCTATAGGGAGACTATTTTCTATTATCTTATCATAACACAATTGAATAAATCATACATTCAATAGCGAAAGCAGTAAAAAATAGAATTATGGTAAATAAAAAAGACCGGAATACATAAATATTTCCAAAAGTAATCTCATATATAGATTATGATGATGATACATGACATGTCACTAAACAACAGCCAAAACAAGTATACATAGAAGGCGTAAAATACATGTATTAGAATACCAAAAATACCAAAACTATCCCAGATAGCATCACAAGCCTTAGCTCAGTCCCGTTTTCCCCTTCTCCTAAGCAGAAATCATAAAACTATAGCAGGGCACTTTACCTTGTCTATAGATATAGTCATATAATCTTCTTAAATACCAAAGGCATCCCAAGTTGGCTGTGAGATAAAATCCGAATAGTCCACCACCAACAGTGTCTAATTCCATCCAATTAGTGAATATATAAAAATAAAAGTGTGAATGTAATAATAGAATATGTATAGAGAGTACAAAAAGTAAACAACCCATGAATTTTCAGGTTCTAATGCACACCCATCCTATGCTACTTGATTCAGACATAAATGGTAGTCTCTGAGTGAATAATAAATCATATATCAATTTGTAATTAATTACACTTAATAAAAAAGTCACAATTAATAAGTAATTCTCATTTAATAGGTAATTATCTTTTAATAAGTCTCAAGACCTGGCGCATAGCCCAGCATCCCCTATAAAGATATGTGATCATGAGATTCCTAACAAGTCCATCAGTATAGTGTAAGTCTATAACCAAATCCAACCATGTGATTTTTCTTGATATATGCATCATATAAATCATTTCATTAATTATTCAATTATGAACTTGAGCCCATCCTTGGAAACCCATATTTTTCTAAATAGCCCAAAGGCCTCATTTTTTTATTATTTTTGATAATCCACCTTTCAAGGGGTGAGGTGGAACACTTACAAGGACCTAAGGCTTAGAGACAATTACATGACTTGTAGGTCTTAGAGGAAATCACCCAAACAAGACAACTTGGAACTGGTCCTCCCCAACACATGTCGTGATATCAGTACTCCACCTTCACAAGGCTAGTCGACTATCTTTCCTGTGGAGAGCTGCACAGGCCCAGTACTGATGGTAATTTCATACCCTATCCTTCTTCCAAATCCGGTTAGCTCTTCTTTGGTGAATTTTCCTACTCTTGATCCTCATCTAAAGCCTTTTCCCTTATAGACTGACGGGTACATCTACATATTCATGTGGCCTGAAGGCCTTTTGGTGGCCAGAAGGCCTTGAGGTTGCCCTAAGGCCTTGAGAGACAATTGTCTAGAAGTCCTTGGGTGGCCCAAAATCCTTACAAGACATGAGGACCAAAATGGTGGCCCAAAGTCCCAGATAGATGAATAGTTCCTGCTACTATAGTACTAAACAATGTTGCTACAGTCCCTACTACAATACTATTATAGTAACTTGGAAATATTTATCCACCCGGATTTGATCTCAAGTCTCTTGGATGCACTTTCTGAGTCCTCACGAACCAGGAAAGGGTTCATGTTGACATCCCTAGTTTTGAATCTAGGTATTACTTTATGCATTACATAAACCAAAAACCCTGCAATTCAATCAAAGGAGATCCTCATTAGTACCCATGTATCACTCAAGGTGTGGCATAACATCACAGCTCAATAATTTCATCCTTGGAGGTCCACTAAGGGAGCCCAAGTGTCACCCATGGCACATATAATCAAATTCCCTCTGAGTCCATCCTTGGAAGTCCATATAAAGAGTCAAAGTGTCACATGGACGCATAATAGTAAAGCCTTCTGAGTCCTTCTTTGGCAGTTCACCATGGATTCTAAGTGTCTCTTGGGCGTAAGCAACGCAGTAGCCAAATGAGTCTTTTCATGGTGTTTGTATGAGAACCCATGTGTCACCCAAGGAATATGATAAACATTCAATCAAATTCAATTAATTGATTTAATGTTCATCACCATGATCATTTCATTTAACCTCACCTAAGAAGGTGGATTAAGTAAGTGTCTAATATTAGAGGTTTCAGCCTATTAATAAACCCACGTTGGCATATCAATATAAAAAGCAACCCATGCTTAAGAAAACAATGAAATGGACAAAGCCTAGGGACATGGTCATCCATTCCCTTTCTTGAATCAATTCATATTTCAATTTAGAATTAATCATTTACATCACATGGAAAGGGATAAATGGAACACCTTAATGTAATACAATTCAATATGCCACCCATGGTGGTCCATTTAATTAAACAATGCACCTAAGTGGTAATTCCAATTCAATTTTCATAACACGTAATCATTTATCAATGCGTATTTTAATTATATAGGTCATACATATCAAATTTAATCAAGGAAAAATCCCATTTCAAGGGTATCTCTTAGAAAAATGGGTGAACAACACAACATCATATATATAAACACCTCAACTTTGATGGAAAATCTCGAGACCACCTATCATAAGTCTTTAGTGGAGTGGTTGTCCTGTATCAACTCCTAATTTGACTCAAATCAGGAGAAAAATGAATAAGGGATGAAGAACCTTAAAATAGGGAAAATTATCATAACCTAAATATCACAATAAATACTAAGGAAAAATGAATAGGGGTACAAAATTAATTTATTACTCACCAATTTAGATCCAACGAGACAATCGGTGCTCGAATCTGATTTCGTGTGTAGATTTAGTGGGAAAGCCTAGATTTGGCCTCAATAAGGAGCTTCTCATATTCGATATGTTGTCCATAGAAGGAAAATTGAACTATATTTATGTTATAAGATTCAATAAAAGAAATTTTTTTATTTTACACTAAAAACCTAGGTCACAGGGTTTGGTCACACGATTCGTCAAATCGTACACCCATTGATGTAAGGAGAGGCACATCGCATGGTTTGAACACACAGTTTGATCATCATGGAAAAACCATTTCTAATACCACTATCAAAAATTAATGAGATAATTGTAAAAGGGTTCACCCCCATTCACATGGTTTCCTTGAACTGTGCAGCATATAGGACCTCATTGTCCAGCCTTGCACGTTTAAGAGTACTCATGCAACCTACCCCACACAATTTCTAATAATCATGTAGCTTGTTCTTTCCTTCTAAAAATCTGAGATTTAGGATATAAATAATCCACAGACACCCTATATACACCCTCAACCTCAAAGTGTAATCACATTAGGCAATAAACAAGTATTTAATTGAAAAATTTACAGAATGAAAAATATTATGTACCTCAATAAAGAATCGGTTTCTTGCACCAAAAGGGTATAAAATGGAGTACTGTCAAGAATTAAACATTAAAAGGGATTTATTTCAATCAAATAGATTTTAGACAGGTTCTTAGTTCATTTTAACCCTTATATTTTTATTTTAACCCTCTATAAACCCATTTTTACCATAATCGTGTGAAATAATTTTTACTATTTTTACTATTCAATATGGTCAAAAATTAAGTTAACCTTATTAGATAATATGAATTATTCTGATTGAAAATATGGAATCCATTTTTTGAAATTCTATTCCAACAATTCAAAAAATTTAATTTAAAATGAATCCTGTAGAGGCAACAAAAAAGTGGGTTTTCAAAGAAAAAATGTTCAAAATATTACAAAGTTTTTAAAACAAAAATTCATATGAAGATAATTACAATGACATAGATTGGATTAATAATTATAAAATTGAACTAATTTTACTTTAAAAAAATTAAAATTATAATTTAACATTACAAATAATTTAAATGAAAGGGTGATTTTCAATTAAAATTCAGTATTTTTCAATATTCATCAAAAAATGAAACATTTCAAAAAAATAATAAACATTCAACCTAAGATCCTTTTGATATGATGATTTCAAAAATGAAGCATATTTTTTCAAATAAATTGGTAAAAATTAATTTTAAATTATGTGTGAAATTCGTGACTAAACGGTATTTTAGAAAAATTATAGATTTTTAGAAAACATTTCTTTTTGTTTTAAAGGATTGTTTTTTTATATCTAATAAATAGATGACTAATGAATTTATTTTTTTTATGTGTGAACCATATCATTTTCATTATTTAGTTATTACTATTCATAATCACCAATTTAACGGGTAGTTTTTTAATGGTATATGATATTACGGTTCATTTAGACTCTGGGTTGCGTCTTCCAAAATATATCAAAGAGATTAAATTTAAAGATGTATATTTTTTGATTTGTTTAAGATTAGTGTTGCAAGTATAATAATCTATCTAGTAAAATTTTATTATTTTATAATTTGGGTGTGAAACACTAGAAATTAATGGTAAAGTTAGTACCTATAAGGAAAGATTGGTTACTGAATGGATTAAGTAATGTCAAGGTATAAAATATGAAAAAACCTTTTCACCGGTGATTATATTAAAATACATTAGGATTATAAATACCATAAAAAACTTATATTATTATGATATTTTAAAAATAGGTGTCAATATCAGCATCCTAAATGGAAACCTTGAAAAATATGTATACATGAAACAACTAGAAGTGTTTTCAACGCTAGAGATTCACAATAACATGTGAAAGTTATAGAGATTGATTTATGGGTTCAATTAAACATCAAGATAATTGAATAATTGTTTTTAAAATTTCATAACACAATTTTGTGTTATTAATAATAAATGTGATCCCTGTGTCGACAAGTGGTTTTGTGGTAATATAGCCATTTTCTAATGATATATGATGATGATATATTACTAATGAGAAATGAGATACAAGCCTTACAGTCAATTAATACAAGGTTGAAAAAATTATTCTCCATGAAATACATGAGGTAGCCTATATTATAGGAATCAGTATCCTTTGGTATAAATATAATAGGTTGATTGGACTAAGTAAGAGTATATACATTGAAAAGGTAATGAAAAGATACAAGATAGAATGATCCAAGATGGGATTTCTTATTATGTAAGATAGTGTACATATCTATAAGTAATACTTTTCTTATAAATAATTTAACCCCCCAATATTTTTAATATATTTATTTAAATAAATACTTTATCTGAAAGCTTGTTCCATTAGCAACATTGAGCTCAAATGAAAACTATGATATATTTAAATAAAAAAATAAGTATTAAATAAAATAATTAAAAATTAGTCATTTAATTAGTGGTTATGAATAGGAGTAACCAAATTCTGAAACATGGGTATAATGAAAGTAAATTGTTCTTTTAATAATAATGAAATTCAATTAGTGTAGCTAAAATAACTAAGAAAATCATTTTATGCTTAAAAATATAATTTTCTATAATAGGTGATTTATTTCAAGAAAATAAGTATATTATGATTAAATAATAATAAAATATGATGATAATATTAATAATATCTTTCCAATTAATTAATTAGTAATTCATGAGAAATAAGAATAAATAATGGTTAACATTTTAAAAATCCATTTTGTAGTATGAAACATTTTCCGCTATATTTGGGATTTTATTTAAATATAAAATTATAAAATTTTAGAAATTTAATTTTAAAAAATAAATATCATTATATTATTAATCATGATAATATAATATTAAGATGAATTTTTTGTATTTTTCTAAAATAATTCATTTTTATGTAAAGAATGAAAAATGTCGTTTTTGAAAACATCATGACTTTTTTGACATCACTATAATATAAGCATAACCTAAAACTTATAAATCATTTTTATTAAAGAAATATATATATATAATTAAAATTATATATTTTAAAATATTATTTTTTAACTTCAAAATTATATTTTATATTTTATAACATAAGTAATATTATTCCAAAAATTGTTTTTAATACGTTATACAATAGTATTTTAAAATTAATTTTTATCACTATTATAAATAGAATCAAATGAAATGGATTTAAAATTTATAATTGGTGGGTATAAATTATCTAAATAGTAAAACTTTATTTTTAGGAATAAATATTAAGTTACCTTAGGTAAAAATTGGTTACCATGATAAATTCTTAAATGGAAAATGTAATAATTCAATGGGTGAAGGGCTTGAATCATGATAAACACATATTTATAATTGAGTGTTTGAGGTTCAGATATACCATATCTCTTATACTTTCTTTTATTTTTCAATATTGGATCCACTTTTATTGAGAATGATTTTCCATTATTGAAAAGTTTTTGGTATTTACAAAAATGACAACCCTTTTCAATTATAAAATGGGCAGTACTATCCTTATTTCAACTCATAATAAAACCCCTAATGTATAAAAAAAATCTACCCAAACATATCTTTAACACTCCTATCCACCTTAATAAGTCTCTATTATTCTCAAAATATATTCTCTCAAAGGTTTAATTCCCTTCTCAAAGGAGATAATCCAAGTAGTAAAGTATATATTTCTAACTGCTCCTCCCTATTTTGTATTTCTTTATGTGTTTTTATTATTCAAAAAATTTATTTACACAATATTACAATGATAAAATCAGTATAATTATCATTCTGGTATGTTATTATAATTATGGTACATTCATCAACTATCCTTCCCATTTCTATTAAGAAAAATGAAATTTTGAATCATGTGTGGGGTGAACAGCTGCCTCCACGACTCAATGTGTTCCGCTTTCCTTCACAACCTTATAAAGCTGGTCCTTATATGAAATTTAATTTATGATTATGATATTTATAAAAAAATATTCCTATATTATGAACCATATTACACCTTTTCTTCATTCTGTTGAAAATGAAATTATCATCCATGTGTATGTGTGGACTACCGCCTCCATGGAACGATTGATTTCTATTTTATTCATTTCATAACTGACTTATATGGATGGTCATGGGAATAGTTATAAATGAAAAATATTATTTTTTTTGATATTAATAAGGTTATTGTCATCCTTATTTAATAGCCTATTAATGATATGAATGATAAATAGTCATTATAAAATTAACCATCTTAGACAAGAAAAATAAGAAGAAGAAAACAATTTATTTATATTATATAATATTTTCATATCCATTAATCAATCTTATAAATTATTAAAATTATGATATATTTCACTAATATGCACTAAATATTACAATTATTCTTCTGGTATAATAATATTACCACTAAACCACTAAATAAACATTCATTGATCATGGCATGTACATATTTGCTCTGCTTTAACCAATTACTTAAACAATGCACTGAATTTATATCTTGGATGGATATGTTGATTACATTTCTGGTAATATATGTTATAAATAAGTAAATAATGAGTTTTTTTGTTCTATAATGGTAGAATATTTTAGATTATATGCCCTAAAACCAACTTATTTGTACTTTATGATAAACATGTATTCATTGGATGAATATTAATAAACTTCTTATCATGTCATGATTGTTCTACTACATGAAATTGTATGTAATAATGTCCTAAGAGTTTCTATCACACTAAAAGGTCATATCATATCCCTACTACGATGAGAAATCAGAAGTTCCATGGCACAATTCTTGAATATATGTTCTATATCCAGATGATATCATTTGAAGGGACACAAGTGATACAGGCTATTAGGGGTGGAGACTCACAGGACTTTGAGAAACCTTATCAGGATGTACACACTTGGTAATGTTCAGGACAATATTATGAGAACAAGACCCACCAGTAGGAAATCCACATTTCCATGTGTCATTGGATGTTCTTTTCTGTGAATGTGTGTATTGGTTCTTATATGATAAGATTATTATTAATGGGTATTATGACTTGTGCACTTAGATGTATTGGAAAAAACTGTGATGACATAAGTTCACGGTGAGGTAGGATATGTTGGGTGGGTCATGAGTAATACTGAATTAATGAATAATGAGTGATTGGACTTTTCTTTTATTCTATATAACGGAAGTTGATATCTCATGACCTAGGATGGAAATGATATGGCCTTAATAAATACCTAGCCATGGTGTTCTATAGGTAAGCTCAAATTCTAGGAAGTCAAAGAATGAGAAATCGAGCACATGGGTTGATGCAACTTGCATGCAACCCACTTGATTATAGATATCGATAAAAATGGATTATATTACATAGTAAGCATTCGTATGAGGTGACATGTCATTGTAGTGTAAATTTATTTCTCTATGGGTACCTTGGCGTGCTACTAGACGTTAACCTTATACTTTAGGTTTATCCACCTAATTCCACAGAGAAAGAGGCCTAGAGGGTCACAAAGTAAGTTTATCTAGTATCTCACTTAAATAATATATTACATATTATTCAAAAAGTTGAATAAATATTATCCCCAATTTTGGTTTAATAATTATTCATGGATTCCTGATCACATTTATTTCAACACTAGTTATTCGAGAGAATATATTGTGGGTGGAATAATTAAAAATATTTATTTGTTGTTTAGTGAATATAATATTTATATATTTATTGATGAAATAATTCATTAATATTTTTTAATAAATAAATATTCATTATTCAATATTCAATAAATATGGTGGAGGATTGGTAGACTGATTTAATGGTCCGGTGAGAAATAATAAGATCAAATATTATTTCATTAAATAATATTTTATTATAACTCGCAAGTTAAGCGCATGTTAAGATATAATACTGTTGTTGTTTTTATTTGACATGGGGGTTTCACTAGGATTAATAAAATAATTAAGACACTTGTAAAAATTGTTTATTATTACACTAGTTAATTAAATACCCTGTTATATTATTCTTTTATTAGACAAGCGCTAGTGAAGCGATGCCTATTGGGTTGTGCACAACTCTCAAGCCTAGAGAGTCAATCCCTCTCCAAGAAAGACAGAGATCCTTCTCCAATGGATCAAGGAGAACTCTTTGTAAGTGGTTCTCAATATGATCTAAGTTGAACATAGCAAGTGCAAGGATCTTTTGTGATATCCCCTCGAGACTCCTTCAGCGATGTCTGGAGAAACATGGAATATGTGTGGATCACCCCTAGAAAAGATATACACTTGATATCTACAACCCAATGATAGTATACCAATAGATTTATGGCCAAACGTATCAACTAAGAAATAATTTCCTTAGAAGTAATTATTATTTAATTAAATTAATTATAAATAAAATATGTTAATCCTCTCTCTTGGTTTCAGGGACAATTCTTATTTGTCTAAATCCTTGATTCAATAACATGGATATATACTGGCATTCATCATCGTATTGATCCCATATTTATCATCGATTTTTGAAAAAATAAAAGTTGGTCATCGAACCTCCTGTGCTTCCGCTATGCTCAGAACCTAAAGCATCGTTATTAAACTCGTCAATTAAGAAAACACTATTTTTTCATCAATAATCACCAATACATACTTGTTATCAGTTTCATATTCAAGGATAAATAATGAAACACTCATCAAAGGAAATTTAAACTTCATAATTCCTTATAATTCTTCTATTATAGTGAATTTAATGAACTTATAATGATTAAATTTTGGATAAAAAAGAATACTGACATTACTTCAATTAAACCAGTACAAGCAGTTATGACTGAAAACACCTGATGTGTAAAAATAGGTAAAAACTAAAAGATTTATATGTTGATAATTATCATAAATTAATAGTGTTTTTGATGAATATGTTTCTTAAATTATTTGTTAAGATAGGTATCTCTTCTTATACTGGTGTTTGAAGCACTTCCATGTAAATCAAGAGTAAAGGTAAGGGTTTCTTTGTCTCATTTTCAACTCCATGAGACATTATTGATATTATGCATCATAAATTATTTTATATGGTGTATTTACTACCCAATTTCTACCACATAAGAAAATATAATCTATTTCATGGTATTTTAATGTTTATTTCAGGATATTTCTCTAAAAATATATTGATTATTCTGTTACCAATTCTGTAAGATTTTCATCGACACAATTTCTGATTCATCATGTCATAGCCTTTCTTACATGAATATAATTTTAACATTTCCTTTTATCCAACCATTCCCATATTTTATTTGGTATTTAATTTTATTCTCTATAAAAATTAATTCTCATCATAAAAAATAAATTATTTGATAAAAAATTTTCGAAAATAAAAGTGTACCATTGGTAAGAATAACTCCAATTCTTACTAATGAATCTTTTATCACTTCTCCATATTTTACTTCTGTCTAATGTTCTCCCCTCTTATTAGGAAATCTAATGATGATTATTTTCAATGATTATCATAATTATATTTTCCCATTTTTGAAATTGATGGGTAATACCCTTTTTATGATGTGGGTTTTCAAACAATGGTATTTCAAAATATTAAAAAAATGGTTTTCCTTCCTTTCAAAATAAAATGTTTTACCTTCTACTCCACATTTTTTTAATAACAATTATGTATTTCAAGGATCATTTATTTAGAAATCCTGAGAATAATTTTTCTGAAATTCTACTCTTTCCCTACACAAATTTTTTTAAAAGTAATTTTCAATTCATCTTTTATAATAATGTTTAAAAGGTTTTGTGAAAACTTTTATATATTCATTTTTATCTATTCTCTAAGTTTTATCTCTTATCACTACAACAAAATAGGACTTTAACAACACTAACCTTTATTAGTGCTAGAAAAAAGTTGTGATAAAGGTACCCTTTATCAATGCTAAAATAAGCGATGATAAATAGTCCCATTTATCAGTTCTTTTTTCTAGAACTGAAAAAAGGTACCCTTTATCAGTGCATTTTTTAGCACTCATAAAAGAAAACCTTTATCAGCGCATTTTTTAGCACTAATAAAGGGTGTCCTTTATCAATGCTTTATGTCTAGCGCTCATAAAGGACACCCTTTTTTAGTGCTTTATTCTTAGTGCCCATAAAGGAATAATCTATCAGTGCCTTTTTATAGCTCATAAAAGCACAAATAAAAAAATAATTAAATAAATAAAAAATAAAAAATATTTTATTAAATTAATGAAAGAAATTTTTTTTAATTAAATAATTATTGATAAAAATGAATAAATTGACTATACTATATATAAATTATAAATATTATATATTAAATAAGTATATATATATATGTAAAATAAAAATTAAACAAAAAAATTAAAAATAAGTAAATTGGGAAATATATTAAACATTTCATTAATTATATAATTATTGATAATGTTAAAAAATAGTATATATTAAATATATAGATATATATGTGTGTGTGTGGATATATATAAATGTTATTTATATAATAAATAATATTATTTATTATTTACATTAAATAGTAATATATTTAGGGAATAATGGTTTATAATTAAAAATTAATATGAATTAAAAGTACTGACTAATTGTATCGAGTAATGGAAATAATTGAATGTCGTTTGATTTTTTAATCTAACATTGATCAAATGTATTGTATTGATTTCACATATACATAATTAATTCATTTTTATATATACAGACACACACACAAATATTTTTTTAGATAATTTAATCGATTTATATTATTTATTTTAAATATATTAATTTACAGTGTTTTAATAGTTTCAATATCGATTCATCTTTATTTCAATATATATCCATTTTTTAAATAATTATATTAATCTAACTTATCCAAATTTTCAATATTGTACTAATTTTTAATTAATCAGATTTACTCATTTTTAACATGCATGTACTTAAGATTAAATATTCATTAATAATGTTAAAAAATAAATATATTTATAAATATATATTTACTATTTCTATAAATTTATAATTATAAATAAATAAATAGTAATTATTAAAAAAGTATTCATATAATTATAATTAAATAATTATAAAATTATAATAAAATTATTTAAATAATGAATATATTTACTATATTTATATATATAATTATATAAATATATACAATGACATAAATATTTTTTTTTAAAAAAAATTATTTATATAATTATATATTCAAAGAATTGTAAAATTATTATTTTATAAAAAGTGTTATTATAAGTATTATAATTATATATAATAATTATACTTTTTAAAAAAATTATTTGTTAAAAGTATTATATGTATTTATCAGTTCTTTTTTAGCACTGATAAATCTCTACCTTTATCAGAGCTAAGAAAATGATGATAATGATTCATTTTATCAACAATTATTAACTTATCACTGGTAAAAGGTATCTTTATTAGTTCTTTTTTGGAAACATTGATAAAATTTTCACAATCTATTTTAAGAACCCTAACCATCACAAACCAAATTGCAATATATGTGGATCTCTATGAAAGAAACCTGTTGTCGGTGCTCCTCGTTGTCGAATCCAAGCTCGAATCTAGGCTAAAATCAACGCTCCAACTATTCCAAGGCTCAAGTGAATAAAGTGTTGAATGAAACCAAGGCTCGAACAAAATCCAGGATTTTCAATATCTATAATTTCCCTCAGTTATCCACTGAACCTTCTCATCCCATGTTTGTGTATACCAACAAGCCCGATTGCACTGTCCTATAATAAAACAATCCAAAATTCATTGTTTTTTCTTTTGAATGAGGTATGTGGTTCTTGAAGAAGCCTCTGTTTTTTAGATTAAAACAAGGTTGAAAATAATAAAACTTTCAATCAATATCTGTATCGTTTAAACTCTATGTTGTTTTCTTCTTTGTTTCGATTCTGTAAACATCAATGAAAAATAACAATGCATATAATTAGACTCAATAATAGATTTTTGGCAAGCTACACACTGAATTAATGAATTAAATATAATCCTTTTTTATCAGTAGGCTATAAATTAGAGTCATGCTCAACAGTTTCTCTTGGCCTTCCTCATTCATTTAAGTGTTTCATTTGCTTATTTCATCTTACTAGTATACTGCAAATAAATATCAGTGAGACCAAGTGAGTTTTTCTAGTGAGTTTTTCAACCTAGAATAAGAAGAAGAAATATTCTACAATCAAGTAAGGGATATTATCCATTTTTTCAGATTTTAATAGTAAGGAGATTTATTTTTATTCTAAGGATTTATTTTGAAGATGATATTTTTTTAGAATTATAATCTTTGAAATATATTAATATTGTATTTATTTTAAAGTGGTTTATTTTTCAGTTGGGAATTTATTTTCATATGTCAAATTTTTATTCTAAGGATTTTTCTTATAAAATTTCATTAGAATCAAAATAATTATCGTTGATTAGTTATTTATCCAAATTGCGTTATTGAAATTTATTACGTTTTCATTATGTAAAGATTTGTATTTTTCAGCAAAAATTAAAATATCATGTATATGTATGTATATTATGTTGATATATGTATATGAAATTATTTTCAAGTTATTTAAATTTCTAAATCATGTTTTATATTCATTCAAGTATTTCTAATCTTAAAATATAATATATAAAAAATAATTTCTTGATTGTTATAGTTAATTGGATTTTATTTTATCAAAATATGTGTTTGTATTTCAAACTATAAAATTTATTATTTTATGCCTCTATAATAAATAAATGTTATTATCATTTGATGTTTATTATTTATAGTAAGTTTTAAATAATTGAAACTATCATGGCAGGTTTTAAAATTCTAAATAAAATCAAGAATGTCATTTATAATATAATATATGGTTATCATCTTAAATCGTGACATAACATGCATGCAATAGTTTTATTATTCATGTACATGTATGTGTTTTGAATGAATCATCCCTTTATTCCATTATCTTATTTTTCATGCACTAGTTTTATTATTCATGTTTTTGTGAGGTATAATAGGATCCTAATACCAAAATTCTTGACATATACCTATTTTCAGTCATCAAATTTTGAAAATTTCATCCATATAGTGGTCGGTGTTTTCATTGGTTTGGAATATTCCACTGAAAATCACATGGGAACCTATTTTTCATATTTTTATTGAGAAATAAATGTGTTATGATTTCCTTGATTCGCCAATAAACCAAGTAAAATGTTTCATCAATCCTAGACATACCTATATCATACCTCATATGATCAAAAAAATTGCATTGTTCTTTTTTTCAATCCTCAAATATTATTTCTTTGATATATATGATTACCAATATCCTTTGATCATTCTCCTTCTTGATGTAGAGGGTGTGATCAACTCTACCTCGCTAAAAATCAATCATCCTTAGGTATTGATCTAACCTTAAACACCTGGTCCTTAGTGATTTCATTGTCTTACATAAAGAATTCTTTAACTTAGACCCATTTCTCTCATTTTCATCCATAATAAACCCATCCAGTTTCTCAATGTATACTCTCACCTTAAAAACTCTATTGAGGAACATAGATTTGACATCCATTTGGTATACATTTAACTACATTTTCAATAAAATATCGAAGAAAAATAAAATAGTTTCCAACTGGGCTATAGAATCATATTTATCATAAATATAAATTCCTTTTATCTAAGAGTTATCCTTGCACCCTATCCATTCTTTATTTTGAGCCACTTTTCCATAGTCAGTGACTTTATTACTGAACACCCACTTCGTTTTGATAACATTGTTTTCCAGCAGCCTTGGAATAATTTCCCATGTCACATTGTTCTTATTCAGATCAAGCTCCACATACATAGATTTGATCCAATTATTATTCTCTTCATGCATCTCTAAATGATTTAGGCTCTAATTGGGAAAAAATGAGGTTTTTTGTAGAGTCCTACTCCTTTAAGTTTTCACTGAAACTATCTGATCACCAATGAAATTTTACTCATTTATTTCATCCTTTCTTGTATATCTTATAGTTGATAATCCCTCATTATTTTCCTCACCATCAATTTATTATTTTGAGTCTACCTTAGCCTCATGTACACTCCCATATGCTACTCAAATCAAAATTAATTTTCTCTGATGTTTCACCATTATTTTAATTATTAAAAATATCCCCAGTCTAATTAGTAAAAAATATCTATAATTTTATATTTTCATCATAAAAACAACTCAACCCTCACCTTTTAAGTTAGTATTTAATTGTCTCATTGTATAATATGATTAATTTTTCACTACCACAAATCAATTTCCTCTTTCAAAAAAAATTACCACAAATTGTTATAGACCCCAAATCAGAAAATGGTTTGGATAATTTCCTATATCATTATATTAAGTGATTGGGGGTATAATTACATTAAACATACACACACCACACACACACAGGCCTAAAATGTAGGTCATAGCCCCCCCAAGGGATAACCCACCCAATAAGATGCTTTATTACCTAATATTTTTGTCCTGGAAGCCCAGTGGGCATGAAGCCCATTACATTCTTGGACCATATCCCATTATATGAATAGTAACCTTGCTCCTATAGCACCCACTACAGTACTTGCTACAGTACTCACCGCTGCTATAGTGTCGCCCGCCACTCCTATAGTATTGCTACAACCCCACTGCCACTACAGTTCTCACTCTAATGCCTACCTTTGGTGAGCAGTTTCACCACTTCTACAGTACTACTACAGCAACCTATGCCAAATGGGTTTTGAAGCCCAAATTTTTATGTAGTATTACAGGGTCATTACCACTAATCCAATCCCCAACTACATTATAATAGAAACTTGTATTCGAGTAATGAGGTATAGGTGCGTCCTCACCACCTACGCACCACACATCCCCAGTGAGGCCCAAGGTGAAAAACCTTGGGTTTACGCCAGTTCCCAATAGGGTATAGGGGCCCATGAGAGGTTATAATAGCATATAGTGTGTTTTTCCATGTGAGGGACTCAAACCCGGAACCTCGGGGTCAAGATGCCACCTCCAATAACCAACTCACTAGTGCCCCATGAGTGTGGATAATTTTATATACCTTTGTAAAAATATAACCAACTTTGAAATGATAACTCAATCATTAATACTACATAAAAATAACTTCAGTTATTTCACTATAGATCTAATAAATATTGTGTATGTTTTACTTTAATCCATATAAAAACATATCATTCTTTAACATTATCTTTTGGTTCCACCCTTAGGAATCTCTAATTAGCATCCATGTAATTATCACAAATGAGTGGCATTAACCCTTTTAGAGAAAATAATAGAGTACAAATATCATATTCAATAGTTTCATCTCCTGAATAGTTATTATTAAAATTTTCTACTTGGGACACATCCCCAATAAATTTTATATTTCTTGTACTACTCTGAGTAGTAGTCATTATATGGATGACTATGACTTTGAGTATTTCAAGAAACAAACATGCATATCAACAATATAAGGGGGATGAGTTCTAAATAAAAAAATTCAATGATAATTATTTTAAGGATGAGCCGATATGGTTTATTCAAATATTCAATCCCAAGTATCTTATTTTCCTCTCATTCTCCTCACTTTTTGATTGATTGTTTGGAGAGATCTATTTTATTTTTTATTTTATTGCCATTCTTTATTTATTATAGTTATATCCCTATGGTCAACAATTCTTTTAGAGTAAAATCATTATCCATGGAATTAATATATTATTTCATATTTATGTTTAATTTATTTATTTTTGGTATTAATCATATAATAATTGTTTCCTGTATAAGTGGACCTTTTTTTCAAGTTGGTATGGTTTTTTCGAAGCTGCCCATGCTCATGAGGGATTGGACTTTGAGCCTATAACTGAAATAATGATAGCTAGGAAATACTTCAATAATTCATACAACCATCATTAAAAGGTGAATTGCTACTACTTATTTAATTAATTTTGTCATCATTTTATCTACTATTTTTAAGTTAATTCCCTTATCATTTTTTTATAATACCTATTTAGTTTTTTTCACAGATCTTCTTGGAAGTCATATTTTTCTTTCAATTATCTATAATAATCCACAAAAAGAGATAAAATGATTCTTTCTTCCAATGTAACCATATTTTTCATTTTCATTGTCCTTCTTTATCAGACTCCCAACATTGCATATCGATGTGATTCTATTAGTTAAAAAAAATTCTCATCATTAAAATCTAGAAGAGTATTGGAAGCTTATGTTCCCATTTTGGTTACTTCTCGTGATATAATGGGCACATGAGCTTCCCCTGCTCTTCTGACTATCAACAATGAGAAAGGTTTTTTTGCTAAGAACATTGAGTTAATATGTAGTGTTAGTAGTTTGGTATATAAATATAATGTAAATGTTGAAAAATTATAAGTTAGGTTTTTTTTAGACTTTGGTATGTGTAAGAATTAGACACACCTCAATCTGACACACAGTGTGGCCAGTATGACTCAAAGTTCTTATTTTTACTTAAAATTGACATTAATTTTAGTAAAAATGATGACTGAAATAATCGAAACAAAGAAAACATATTCTGATTGTCTTTATAATTTAATAAAATTATCCATATGACATTTGAGATATGTAGGAATCATCCACACCACAATTCGATGCATAGTGTGACTGTTATGACTCAATGTGTCTGTTATGAGTTTAAAATAGACAGTTTAGTTCAAAAAGTACCACTCACTAAAAATAGAGAAAAGATGCTCATATTTTTTAGATAATTTTTTACATAAATTCATAAGTCATTTGTGACATTTAGGAATCATTCTCACATAAAATCGATACATGATGTGATCATTATGAGTCAAAGGGTATGTTTCTAATTTAAAATGATGTTTTAATAAAAAAAAGTGACATAATAAAAAATAATAAAACACATTTATATTGATTTTATACTTTAATAAAACAATTCATGAGTCACTTTAGACATGTAGGAATCATCTACACCTCAATCTGATACAGATAATGACCTGTATAACTCAAAGTGAATTTTTTTTAAATTGACATAAATTTTAGTAAAAAGGAAAACTAACCTACTCAAAACTAAGTAAACGTGTTCAAATTATTTTGATAATTTAATTAAATGATCCATAATTTATTTTCGACATGTAGGAATCAACCTTGCCTCAAAATGATACACGATGTGCCAGGTATAACCCAATGTGCCCACTATGAGTTCAAAATCGACACTTTAGTTCAAAAAATGTCACTCACTAAAAACAGAGAAAAGGTTCTTAGAATTTATTTATAATTTAGAAAATAGATTCATAATTAATTTCCAATGTGTAGAAATTGTACTCAATTAAAATAGATACTTGATATTATTAGTATGATTCAAAGTGCGTGTTTAGGGTTTAAAATGACTTTTTTGTAAAAAAGACAAGGGATGTACTCAAAATTGATCAAACGCATTCAGAATATTTTATAGTTTATAAAAATGTTCCATAAGACATTTGGGACATTTAATAATTATCCTCATCTCAATATGATTCACAGTGTGGACAATATGACCCTAGGTGCATATTTTTATTTAAAATTGATATCAATTTTAGTAAAAAGGAAAATCGACCTACCCAAAACTGAGAAAATGGATTCGGATTGTTTTGATACTTTAGGAAAATGATCCATAACTCATTTTTGATGTGTATAAATTATTCTCACCTCAATATCATACATGATGTGTCCGGTATGACTCAATGTTTCCATTATCAGTTCAAAATTGACATTTTATTTCAAAATGTGTCACTCACTCAAAACTAAGAAAACATGCTTGGATCGTCTTCATAATTTAGGAAAACAATTCATAAGTAACTTTTGATGTTTAAAAATTCGTATCACAAAACCTGACACACTTTGTGACCAATATGAGTCATTGAATGTGTTTCTAGTTTAAAATGACATTTTAGTAAAAAAGATAAGTGACATACTCAAAATCAAGAAAACACATTCAGATTGTTTTTTTACTTTAGGAAAATGATACATAAGTCATTTGAGATGTTTAAGAATCATTATCACCTCAATCGATTTATGGTGTGATTGGTATCACTCCATGTGTGTCTTTTCAATATATAAGTATCATTTTTGTTTAAAACATGCATCAAATCGCAAAAACTGAGCAAACGATCCTATATTATTTTCTCATCATTCTATATTCTATTACATAATTAATTTCCTTATCATTTTTATCTTATACTTATATTGTTAATTTTCACAGATATAATTCTTGAAGATGAACAAGAAATTATTTGATGTTCAAGAATCAACCACAACTCAATATAATAAACAGAATTCCTTATATGAATCAAAGTTTAGTTTAAAATTAACACTTTCTATTAATTTATTTATTTATATTATTACAAACATAAGAATAGTTTTATTATACAGGTTCTTTTTTTGATTGAGAAGTGTTTTGGATCAAAAGACAAAGTAAGACTGCTATTTTTTAATGTATGTAATAATTTTTACTTATGTAATTGTATAAACTAGTGTTTGAAAATTCGATAATATAGTGTGTGTGTGTGTGTGTTTTATTGTATTTGTGTTGTAAATTTTATTTCATTTAAATTATGTATTCGTACTTGTTTTTTCTGATTTTGTGGTGTTTTTTGTGTTATGTTATGATATTATAGTACACTCCACTAGTGTTTCAATGTGTTGTTACAGAACACTATAGTATTCCCCTTTATCAACACTAATAAAGGACTAGGGCTTTCAATCTTTCTCCAGTAGTCAGTGTTTTTTTAACACTGATAAAGTCCAATTTTAGCACTATTAAATGCCTATTTTGTAATAGTGTATGAAGTGATGTTTTTATAACCTTATATATGTTATTATGATTTTATTACTTTTATAAAATGATATTTTTTATGTCTTGTGATTTCTTAAGTTTATGATATTTGATGTTTTATAAAACCCATTTTATTTCCATGGGTTATTTATGAAAAATGAATGGTTTCAATTTGGATGTTCAAGAATACCATTATTTTTCAATGGGTTCTTTAAGATATTTTGATGGTTGATTTTAAGTGGCATGCATATGTATAGATGATTATTGTTGGGGTTCTATATCGTCCTCCTATTTATTTATTTAAGTTTATTTATTATGAGTTAAAAAGGGTACATGATAGTATTTTTACCAAGCGAAAGGGTACACTAGATTATTTTAACTAAGCCAAAGCGGTACACGGGAGGTTTTATCCCTATCCTAAGGTTACACTAGAGGATTATCATAATCCCAATAAGGCACAAGGGTGATTATACCAAGCCTACTATTTGATTAATGTCTTGGTGTGTATCCTTGACATATGGTCATTATTTTTATGTTTATACCACACTCTTATCTCATAATCTTGTTCCTATGATTATGCTCCTTGACTCGTGTTTAATTTATATTGATTCTGTACACTTTTTCCATGGTATATTTTTTTTATTTGAGATTACATGTCCTTATATCATGAATTATATATAACTATTATTGTACCATGTTATTTTTAATATTAAATTTACAACCTTCTTGTGTTTTCTCATATTCTTATAATCTAACTCTTGGTGACATGTTGATAATTTTTCCATTACTAAGCACTTTTTTTGAGCACTGCCTACCACCCTCAAACTGATGGACAATTAGAACGGACTATTCAAACCTTAAAAGAAATGTTTAGATTTTTCTCACATGACTTTAAAGGTATGTGGGATTAGTATTTACCTCTAGTAGAATTTTCCTATAACAATAGCTTCCATTTAAGTATTCATATGGCACCATATGACGCGTCATATGGAAAAATATGTCTCACACCAACTTGTTGGGATGATGCTTGTGAAAGAAAACTCTTAGGCTCAGAACTTGTTGAGTAAATAATATAAAAGGTTAAGATTATCCAAACCCATATCAAATCAGCTCAAAGTAGGCAAAAGAGTTATGCCGATAATTGAAGGGAGGATTTGGAATCTCAAGTAGGAGATAATGTTTTCTTAAAAGTATTTCCATGGAAGGGTGTTTTATGATTCGGTAAGAAGGGTAAAGTGAGTCCTGGGTACATCAGACCTGAAATTATATAATGAATTGGATTTGTAGCTTACCATTTGGAAATACCACCAAGTCTCTCCAAAGTTCATGATGTGTTCCACATATCACTGTTGAGAAAATATATGCCTAACCCAATGCATGTACTCAACTATGAAGAAATAGAACTATAAAACGGTCTATCTTATTCTAAATAGCATGTCAAGATTCTTGATACCAGAGAACTGGTGTTGAGAAACCAGATGACTCGTTTAGTAAAAGATATATGAAGAAACCATAAGATGGGAGAGGCGATGTGGGAACCCAAGGAAATTATGATAAAGAACAACCCAAATCTTTTTATGCAGTATTATTCTAGAAATTTTGGGGAAAAATATTTGAATGATGGAAGAATATAACACCTCAAGTTTCCATGGTGCATTTCTCTTTGAATAATGCAATATCTTACGTTGTACGCAACTTGAAGTTTTAGCAAATCATGACCAATCAAACTAGTCGTTATGAATATTAATACCCACTTTTGGAAATTTTATAAATTTTATATTTCCAAATAGACTTCATTTTTTTATTCCTAATATCAAAATTATCTTAGGGTGAATTTTTTGTATTTTTCTAAAAACTTTCAATTTTTATGAATAGTGAAAAACACTATATTATTGTTTAAAACCTAATTTTTATAAAACAATTATTTATTTTAATTAAATTTTTTTGAGGTCAAAATAGATAAATAATATATATATATATATAAGTTCAATTTAATTCATTAGAGTCATTTTATAATTAAATTAGATGTATAAAATTTTATTGAATTTTTTAACGTCTTTTACCCACCTTCTAGGCACATTTGAAAATTTTTATAAAACCTAATTTTAACACTTCTGTGAATTGAATTGAAAAACTCCAAGAGACACAATTGAAATCAGTAAGTAAAATTTGGTTCCATAGGATGAAAATAATTTTTGGTGAATAGTAACTTTTGAATTTTATTTACCATGGTTAAAATTAATTAGGGTAATTAAAGGTTAAAATGATATTATAATTACCCTAAAACATGTAATAATTCTATTGTATAAGTGTATTTCGACCAAAATAAAACTTAGGAATAAAATATGATCCTTTTAGTCCACTTGGATTAGATTAGGACATTTATTATTATTTTATTTTAGGAATAGTTAAAAGTGTTAAATTCAAAGTTTAATAACTAAACCATTTTTACAATATGGTTATACATAAGATAAATTAAAATATAAATATTAATTATAAATCTAAAAATATTTTCTACATAAGTTTATTTTATTTATAATTTTTAGACATTAAATAATTAAATTTATTTATGACACAATGATGATACAGTAATTACCTTATTATTGAAAGATTAAAATAACTGATATTATAAATATTAATATAATTGTAAATTGAGACGTTTGATGTATTCCAATAATTTTCTAGGTTAATATGACATGTTAGGGTTTATTAATTAATTTCTTTCCTAAGTGATAAAGTTGTTATGACTTTCACAAAAACCAAATACTAAATAGTGTCAAAATTGACATAAATGAGTTTTTAAAAACAATACTATATTATTAATTGATATAATATTCCTAAAAATATAAGGTTTGTCTAAAGGACTTATATAAGGTTATATATATCAATAATGAACTTCTTGGGATTCTCTTGTCTTTTTATAGTAAGTTTATTAACCATTTATTATAATAATACAAGAATACATCGGAAAAGTTAAACTATTTAACTAAGAGTTCAATCTAAACGATAAGGTTAATATAATGACATAAACCTATCTAAAACCTTTTGGTTGAGAGTTTTTGGACCCAAAACTACCTTATCCTAGAAATAAATCCTTTTGTAGCCATTATAAACTGAATATGATTGTATAATAAAATAATATTTCAAGCTTTTAATAAAGTGACCCTCACCTCTCTTATAAAAGGGTACTTCCCCTTCTCTTAATTTCACACCTCCAAGCCATTTTTCTAGGACAAACCCTACTAAAATATTCTCCCAACTACCCTCAATTAAACCTAGAGTCCTTACTTTGATCATAATCCAACCTAAGGATCCCTTTTGATCATATCAAAAGGAAGCACTAGAAGAATGGGTAATAATTTCATCACCTCTTTCAAAGTTATTTTCTTCTTCCACTTCCACTTTCTTTGTTATTACCATACCAAATTTATATCTCTATTACCTTCTAGATAATGGTATTTTATTATATGGTACAACCATATTCATTATTCTATCTATCCTATGAATGAAAAAGTCATCATACGTGCGTACGTTTGGCTTACCGTCTCCACGTCGTGGTGTAGTTTGTTATTCAACACTTCATCATTTGGATGGGTATAATAATGAGTATAATTGATGTAAAATATAAATATAACGTGTTAATTATTATTTAAGTATGATATAACTTCCAATTACATACTATTTCACCATCAATATAATGGTATTGTCTCTCGTGCGTACGTATGGATTACCGTCTCCACGAATGCGATGAGATTCATTCCCCATCGTAACCATTCAAGAATAATTTTCATTTTATGATTAGAAATAATGTTTAAGAACTTAATATCATTATGTATATGAATCAAATATATCCTATCCATATCAAACATGACTTATGTAACAAAACATATAAAGGAAAACGAATCAGTTAACACCTGAAACAATGATACTACTGAAATATTATTAACAAAGAAATATTAGAAGATCATATATGATATCATATTTATGTATGTGGTTCTTGTATAATTTAATAAAAATTATTTAACTATTATACAGGAGGTTAACGTACCCTCAACCAAGGAAAATTAAAACTTAAGGGTTAATTCTACAATCTCTTCATTATCTGAGGTTGTTTATACATGAGTATCTATTGAGACCTCTTTATCATTCACATTTGTGTTTCTTAAAAATGTATTTCAAAACATTTTTATTATTTCCTAGACTATGGGTTAAAGTCATTTATACCCTTGTCTAACTTTTTATAAAAAAATTATAAAGTAATATTTCTTTCGTTTTCCAAACAATTTCCTTTATGAACTTTTCAAAAAAATTAAGGAAAGAATGTTTTTTTCACTTATACAATGATTCTGGATATTTTCTGCCATTAAAACACATTCAAAGCTTCCCTGACAAGCTTATAAGAATATTTTCAAAATAAATGTTTTCTTTTATAATTATGTGACTTTTAAATGATTTCAAAATAGAAAGTGATATTCCTCTAAAATAGTTTTGATTTCTTCTATGTCAACATCCTTTGATGGATTTTACACTTGTTTGAAGTTGATTTATTATGATAAAATCTTCCATATTGTATTGAAGGTTTTATGATATGTTTGACTGTGGATGTGTTATTTTTCTACCATTCATGGTTTATGGTTAAAGTATTAACATTTTGTATGATATTTTTAATATGAATGTCTATGTTATGTTTCAACCTTTTCATATGAGGAATTCATTGGACTTAGTAAGTGACCGGTGCATCGGTAGGTCTCATGAGACAAACTAGTGTCTCAGCATAAGGCATTGACAAAATATTATTTTTACTCTTGGAAAGAGGATTTGACTCTATGGTTATGATGTTTGGCATTATGCATTCTATCATTATGAAATTGTTTATTAATATTACATGTGATTATTAGACTATTAGAATATCCATGTGAATAAGTAAATAGAATTATTTGATTTATCTTTTCCAAATTATGCTAAAGTTTAAGTTTAGAAGGCTTTTGTTTTAGTCTTATACATTGCCTTGAATGTTTATTCTTATTTATGATAGTTTCTACTATATTTTTATAATTACAGAGAATCTGATCTCACCCCTTTCTTATGTTTTATTTTTCCTAGGATGTGAAGAATTATATTATGATTAACCTTCAGGAATAGGATAAGGGGTATAAGAGCATTCAAAGGGGACACAATGTTGTTTTTTTATTTCATTATGTAATGTAAAACTTATGTATGTATCTATTACTTCCAAATCTACTAAACTAATCGGTCTTTTGGGACATGATTCCTTGTATCATGCCAATGTTATGTAATAATGCACCAACTCTGGGAAACTGGGGTAGGGGAATTACAGTCATCCAGTCCCTTTCTTCAATAAATTCAAATTTTAATTTACAATTAATCATTTACATCCCATGGAAAGGGGTAAATGGCACACCTCAAGGTAGTCTAATTCAGTATTCCACCCTTGGTGGTCCATTTAATTAAACAATACACCAAAGGGGTGGTTCCAATTCAAGGTTCATAACCCTTAATCATTTATCAATGGATCTTTATAATTACATAGCTTAGACCTATCCATTTTAATAAAAGAATAAATTCCATTTCAAGATAATTACATAGAAAAATGAGCACGTAGAACAAAGTAATAAATATAAAAGCCTCTAATTTTAGGGAAAATCATGAGACCACCTACCGTAAGTCTGTAGTGGAGTGCTCATCGAGTATCATCTCTTGATTCAACTTAGATCCAGATAAAATGAATAATAGATGAAGTACCTAAAAATACACAAAATTATATTGCACCTAAATAGTGCAACTAATACCAATAAAAATGAATAAATGAATAAAAGGAATTGATTACTAAATGATGTAGATTTAATGAGATGATCGGCGCTCGAATCTGAGCTCAGATAGAGATTCAGTGGAAAACCCTACATCTGGATTCAAGAAGGAGCTTCTCATATTTGAGATACTTTCCGTAGGAGTAAAATAGAAATAGATTTAGATAATAATATTAATTATGGAAAAATTGGTCATTTTACCCCAAAAACCTAGGTCGCACAGTTTGGCCACGTGGTTGGTCAAACCATGCGCCAACCATACACCCACTGTTGTAATGAGGGGAACCTCACATGGTTTGCATGCACGGTTTGAATAACCATGTGAAAATGTATCTCATCCCACTATCAAAAACTTCAAAGGTTTTTACATGTTCATGCACCCCTATTTGCATGGTTTTCTCAAACTGTTTCTCCTATAGGACCCCACTGTCCAGTCTCTCCTGGTTAGAAGTAATCAAGTAACCTACCTCGCACAGTTTCTATTAATCGTGTGGCTTGTCTTTTCCTTCCAAAAAGCTTGGATCTGGGCTCTAAAAAATCCCTAGACACCCCTGATACACCCATGACCTCAAAGGTTAATCGCATTATTCTATAAAAAATCATTGAAACTAAAATATTCTGGAACTTAAAGAATATTGTACCAGAAGAAATAACTATTTTCTTACAAATTTCTTCCATTAAAGAAATTGACCCCTGAATTTCCCTTCCATGGGTGGTGAAGCTTTATCTATGCACAACTCTAGACACTATGCTCATACATCAGCCTCTCACTCCCAAATCTTTTCTTGTACATGGCCTAGCTACCCTAGCACTCATACTAGAGTAACTGATCGGTCTCAATGAACTTTATGCTATGATCCACAATATGAGTAGGATTATCCTAAAAGGATTCATATACCTCTAACTCAACCTCATCGGGATGAAAAAAATGGATGGATCTTAGTGATAATGGTGAAAGTGTGATACATGGAATACATCGTTCAAGGCCTGGTACCTCTAATGTAACTATAACTAACAGGCTACTAGCCTTACCCTTTCTAGAATCTCAAATTGCACTTCATATCGTGGTGAGACTTTACACTATCTCCTAATACTCCTATGTCCCAGCCTCGATGAGACACTTAAAAACCCAATCCACAACCTTGAAATCTAGAGTTCTGAAGCAGTGATTGGTGTAAAATTTATATCAAGACTGTGGAGTAGCCATCTACTTTCAAATCAACTAAACCTGCTCTATAGTCTCCTATAAGTGATGAGGTCCAAGTATTGCTACCCCTAATACCACTAACCATCACAGTGGTGATTGGCATGGAGTATCATATAAAACATCATAAGGCACCATCTTTATAGTATCATGAAATATATTTTTGTAATAGAATTCAACCAGGGGTATGTGCCTCTCCCAAGATCCCCTAAAATCTAAGACACTTGCCTGCAAAATATCCTCTAGCACCTATATTGTGTGCTCCTACTTTCCATCATTTTGAGGGTGGTATGTTGTGTACAGAGGAACCTGTGTACCCAACTCCCTTTCCAACACTTGAAAGAACCATGAAGTGAATCAGGCATCCCAATCTAAATAGATAGTATAAGGGGCCATGTGAAGTCGTATTATCCCACAGATATAAAAACTCCTAAGATCATATACTGAAAAGTTCACCGTAATAGGTAATAAATGAGAAAACTTTTTGAACCTTTAAATAACAACCCAAATGAAGCCATTTCCTCATGGTGACCTCGGTAACCTGATTATAAAATCCATCATAATGGAATCCCATTTCCACATTGGAATGGGCCACTGCTGTAAAAGTTCTTATGGTCGCTAGTGTTCTGCCTTCACCTCCTAATAGGTGGAACATTTAATGAAAAAAACAAATACATATCTTTTCATACCCATCCACCAGTATTCATGATGTAAATCTTGATACATCTTGGTGACGCTGGGGTTCACTTCCCATGTTGAAGCATGAAATTATTGCATCATCTCCTCACACATGTGTGCTGAAACCCATACATGGCCAAGTATATTCTGAATTTCATCATTTCTTGCAGCCTAACTAGGAGGAGTGTCCTAACCTTTCACACTATCCCATAGGACTAGGTCCTCAGAATATGATAGTTGCATCATCCTCACTTTGTCCAGAAGGGTAGAATTTACATCTAAGAATGAAATAAAATTCTTCCCCTGACTTTCCTCCACCTCTAAGTTCATCTCAGAGAACAAATCCATAAGCTTCCACATGCTACTTTCGTCCTAAACTTCCTCTACTTGAGTCCTCCTACTCAATGCATCAACCATTTCACTACCTTTAATAGGTGTAAATGAAAGTTAAAAGTCAAAATATCGTAGGTAATCATCCCACATTCGCTATATTAGATTCATATCACACTATTTTAAAATATACTTGAGGCTTTTTTGGTTCATGTACACCAAAAAATGATATCCTAGTAAATAGTGCATCCAACAGCACAAAGCATGAAAAACTATAACTAAATTTAGATAGTGTGTTCGGTTAATTGATCTCATATGGAATCAACATAAAAAACTCATATTCTATGACTTTATCCCCCTACATCATCACTAATCCAAGCCTGATACATGATGTGTCCAAATACATAGTGTACCTGCTTCCATGTTCTAGAAAAATAAGTATCAATGTTGAGGTCAATCTCCCTTTCAGCTCTTGAAAGGATGAATTACATACATCTGACCATACAAAAATTACACCCTTCTTAGTCAAGCCAATGAGTAGCACTACTAGGCATGAGAAGTCTTTTATTAAACACAAGTAATATCCAACCATCCCTAAGAAACTATATATCTCAAAGACGGTCTTGGGCTACTCCTAGGAAACTACAGCTCCCACCTTCTCTAGTTCGACTGATATTCTATCTCTAATATAATGTGACCCAAGGAGTGAATTTGATCTATCCAGAAGTGGAACTTTATGATCTTAGAATATAATTGATGTTCTCTCAGTGTATCCAATAAGATCTCAATATGTTTTTCGTGGTTGTATCGAGTGTGATAATACCCCAAGATATCATCCATGAATACCACAAAAAATGAATACAGATAAGAATAGAAAACTCAATTCATCAGTGCCATGAAAATAGTCGGCACATTCATGAGACTAAACAACATAACCAAATACTCATATAGACCATACCTACTATGAAAGGCTATTCAAGGTGTTTTTGATGGTCTAACATGCACCTAATGATAACCTGATCTCAAATAAATCTTTGGGTATACTAGAGATCCTCTAAGCTATTTGAAGAGATCATATATCCACAGCAAAGCATATTAGTTCTTAATAATAGGTTGGTCCAATTTCTGATAATCTATGCATAGCCTGACGGTACCATCTTCCTTTTTCAAAAAAAAGGATCATTGAACCCCACCGATAAGTATTGGGTCAGATAAACCCATCTGCATCCAAATACTCTAGATTCCTATTAAACTCTTGTATCCCATTAGTAATCATCATATAAAGGGGAATGGATACTGATGTAACTCTTAAAACTAGATCAATATAGAACTATACCAATCTCACTATAGGTAGTCAGGAAAAATAATTTGTGAAAACATCCATCAAATGATCAACCAGTGGAGAGAAATCATCTTGATGTGTTCCTTCATCATCCAGATATAAACTTGCAACATGGTATATCATCCTACCTAGCCCATGATGCTCGAGTCCATCTCGACTCACTTGGACATCCCATTCACCCTTGTGAATAAACTCACTACCCTCTGGTGATGTGACGGTCACCCTTCGGTGATAGAAACCAATAAAATCATGGAATGGAATCAACTAGTCCATCCCGAGAATGATGTCAAAGCCTATCATCTTGAGTAAATAGTCGTAACATATGAAATGAAACCTTACAATATCAATGGGGCATTCCCTGAATTGATATACGTCCTCTGTTTGAATTCCCAATCGAGTATCAACTGTCATAAATCCATCAAAACACTAAATGTTGAACCCAAGTATCTCTAAAATGGGCATAGATATAAATTTATGATAAGAAGTTGTATCAAAAAGAGTTGATTCTAAAGTAGAGTCCACTAGAATAGTACCTCTCACCGTAAAAGGTTTGGGACTATGCTCTTCATGGGTTTGTTGCATTTTTTATATCCAGATTAATATGTGGACCTATGATATAGCATGTCTACCCAGAGAAAATCTGTTATTATATCACTAAAAATATGTGGCCTGACTACCATAGCCAAGACCACCACCTCAACTTGATCAGTCAATTTTACTCCAGATCCCAATCTACAAAGAAATTGTTGACCCCACTCCTACACATGGAGTTGATGCAGACCCTCTCTCACTAACTATCGGAGGAAAATTTCTACAAAATATATGTAGATGGCCCATCTTGCCATAGGATCATCACTTGACTGGGTATGTTATGCACTGAGGTATTGTATATCCCCATATACCACACTAGTAGAGCCTCACCTAGATAATTAATTATGTTCTCCATCTACAAACTTCACCAATTGGAAGCTCTAGATGATGTTTCCTACTATCAGTCGATGTGACACCAGATCTAGGTGTCAAACTGCCCTGATTCGTACCCCCAACCTCTCTCACCTTACGCTCTATGATAAGTGACTATATCAATATTGAGTAAATGTTAGTTGGATGAAATACATTCACTTATGATGATATTATATACATGATACCATCCTTGAATCATCTGGCTTTAGATAACTTGACACCCATCAGAATAGGTTTGAAGCACTAGAGCTCTATAAATCGGGTTGAATAATCCATGAATGATAACGTTCCCTACTTCAAGTGCATGAAATATTAGGATTTATCATCCCTAAAAGTATTAAGATATAATTAATCATATAATACCATAATAAAATCCCTCCAATCCACCTCCCAGTGATGATCCATTTGTGTAATTCCATCCCACCATCTATTGAAATAATCACATAGCATATAAGTATTGATCTTTACCCTTCCATTGGGAGGCATCTCTAGATGAAAAAAGATATATAGAATAGCCTCTATCCATGAATCTTTAGCCTATGGTCCCCCATCCTCTGAGAACATGGGTGGATATTTTTGTTGGAACTCACACATCAACTCTACCATAGTCAAGAGAGGTTGTGGTGCTCCTCAAATGGTCATCATTAAAAATAAAAACCCCTCACAAAATTTTGCCTCAACACTTATGTCTGGAACAACTACTCATGTCACATATGTCACTACTGTAGTATCTACTAGTATCCCACAACCCACTACCTCTAGAGCATAATCATCTCCACCCTCCTATCATGCGACTAGAGGACGTCGTAGTGTTATACCTCTACAAATTCCAAGTGCATGCCTCATATTAAGATTCAACAACCACTAAAAACACATATTTTAAAATAGTATATGTTAAATACTTCCCATATAAGAACACACCTCTATTCTAGATCCTTGATTCAGGTATGAGTGATGTACATATCATATAAAATCAAGAGATACTACATACTTCCTGCTACTAAGTTCGGGTCAGGGTCAAGTTCGCTTATATAAACAATTTCATTTTCTATTTTATTTCACTTGAGTTTGTAATCATTTACCATTTCATTTTAAATGGTTTAACCAAATGGTTCACCAAAATCTAATATGTAATGGCCAAAAATCCTCATGAATTGAAATATAGGGTCCACCTAATCCTCATCATAACATGTTCCAATTCATGAGAAGCATGGTCCATGACTCAACGTGCCACAATTTACTGCTTTAGGTGTCTATTGAAACATAATTAGGAAAACATGGCTTAGTTTATGGTAGGAAATCTAAGTAACACCCATGTTTTCTAATTCCCTTCATAATCATTTATCAAGAACTAGGTTTACCAATCATGGAACATATCAAAACATCATGAACTCAAGTAATGAATCCTATATGTAATGGCATAATGCTTGGAAGGTGAATTCTAGCAGGTGACTAAAATGATGCATGACATAGAATACCCTCATATAATTAGGTTACAACAAAACAGAACCCAAAATCATTTCAATTATAACATCACAATTCATGTTTATCACCCAATGGTGGAATCAAATCAACTATAATAGACAAAATTCAGAAAACAACAATTTTTATTCGAGGTAATTTGGATTTTTCCTATACGTGGGTTAGATACTCTCAGGAAAAACTCATTACCAAATTCCTATTCCTTCCTATCCATTTTGATTGTCTCACAATAGTAAATCAGACCAGAAAAGGCCACTTTGATACCATTTTGTAAAGTTCGAGACCTGGATTCCACTGAAATGTGCTCCAAGCCTGGTTGGAAACATGTCCTCAAGCACATCTCCCCAAATGCCAGAGGCTGCAGACTAGCAATGGGGGACTAGGGGTGTCTATAGGGAGACTATTTTCTATTATCTTATCATAACACAATTGAATAAATCATACATTCAATAGCGAAAGCAGTAAAAAATAGAATTATGGTAAATAAAAAAGACCGGAATACATAAATATTTCCAAAAGTAATCTCATATATAGATTATGATGATGATACATGACATGTCACTAAACAACATCCAAAACAAGTATACATAGAAGGCGTAAAATACATGTATTAGAATACCAAAAATACCAAAACTATCCCAGATAGCATCACAAGCCTTAGCTCAGTCCCTTTTTCCCCTTCTCCTAAGCAGAAATCATAAAACTATAGCAGGGCACTTTACCTTGTCTATAGATATAGTCATATAATCTTTTCAAATACCAAAGGCATCCCAAGTTGGCTGTGAGATAAAATCCAAATAGGCCACCACCAACAGTGTCTAATTCCATCCAATTAGTGAATATATAAAAATAAAAGTGTGAATGTAATAATAGAATATGTATCGAGAGTACAAAAAGTAAACAACCCATGAATTTCCAGGTTCTAATGGACACCCATCCTATGCTACTTGATTCGGACATAAATGGTAGCCTCTGAGTGAATAATAAATCATATATCAATTTGTAATTAATTACACTTAATAAAAAAGTCACAATTAATAAGTAATTCTCATTTAATAAGTAATTATCTTTTAATAAGTCTCAAGACCTGGCGCATAGCCCAGCATCCCCCATAAAGATATGTGATCATGAGATTCCTAACAAGTCCATCAGTATAGTGTAAGTCTATAACCAAATCCAACCATGTGATTTTTCTTGATATATGCATCATATAAATCATTTCATTAATTATTCAATTATGAACTTGAGCCCATCCTTGGAAACCCTTATTTTTATAAATAGCCCAAAGGCCTCATTTTTTTATTATTTTTGATAATCCACCTTTCAAGGGGTGAGGTGGAACCCTTACAAGGACCTAAGGCTTAGAGACAATTACATGACCCGTAGGTCTTAGAGGAAATCACCCAAACAAGACAACTTGGAACTGATCCTCCCCGACACATGTCCTGATATCAGCACTCCACCTTCACAAGGCTAGTCGACTATCTTTCCTGTGGAGAGTTGTACAGGCCCAGTACTGATGGTAATTTCATACCCTATCCTTCTTCCAAATCTGGTTAGCTCTTCTTTGGTGAATTTTCCTACTCTTGATCCTCATCTAAAGCCTTTTCCCTTATAGACTGACGGGTACATCTACATATTCATGTGGCCCGAAGGCCTTTTGGTGGCCAGAAGGCCTTGAGGTTGCCCGAAGGCCTTCAGAGACAATTGTCTAGACGGCCTTGGGTGGCCCAAAATCCTTACAAGACCTGAGGACCAAAATGGTGGCCCAAAGTCCCAGAAAGATGAATAGTTCCTGCTACTATAGTACTAAACAATGTTGCTACAGTCCCTACTACAGTACTATTATAGTAACTTGGAAATATTTATCCACCCGAATTTGATCTCAAGTCTCTTGGATGCACTTTCTGAGTCCTCACGAACCAGGAAAGGGTTCATGTTCACATCCCTGGTTTTGAATCTAGGTATTACTTTATGCATTACATAAACCAAACACCCTGCAATCCAATCAAAGGAGATCCTCATTAGTACCCATGTATCACTCAAGGTGTGGCATAACATCACAGCTCAATAATTTCATCCTTGGAGGTCCACTAAGGGAGCCCAAGTGTCACCCATGGCACATATAATTAAATTCCCTCTGAGTCCATCCTTGGAAGTCCATATAAAGAGTCAAAGTGTCACATGGACGCATAATAGTAAAGCCTTCTGAGTCCTTCTTTGGCATTTCACCATGGATTCTAAGTGTCTCTTGGGCGTAAGCAAGGCAGTAGCCAAATGAGTCTTTTCATGGTGTTTGTATGAGAACCCATGTGTCACCCAAGGAATATGATAAACATTCAATCAAATTCAATTAATTGATTTAATGTTCATCCCCATGATCATTTCATTTAACCTCACCTAAGAAGGTGGATTAAGGAAGTGTTTAATAATAGAGGTTTCAGCCTATTAATAAACCCACGTTGGCATATCAATATAAAAAGAAACTCATGCTTAAGAAAACAATGAAATGGACAAAGCCTAGGGACATGGTCATCCATTCCCTTTCTTGAATCAATTCATATTTCAATTTACAGTAAATCATTTACATCACATGGAAAGGGATAAATGGAACACCTTAATGTAATACAATTCAATATGCCACCCATGGTGGTCCATTTAATTAAATAATGCACCTAAGTGGTAATTCCAATTCAATTTTCATAACACGTAATCATTTATCAAAGCGTATTTTAATTATATAGGTCATACATATCAAATTTAATCAAGGAAAAATCCCATTTCAAGGGTATCTCTTAGAAAAATGGGTGAACAACACAACATCATATATATAAACACCTCAACTTTGATGGAAAATCTTGAGACCACCTAGCATAAGTCTTTAGTGGAGTGGTTGTCCTTTATCAACTCCTAATTTGACTCAAATCAGGAGAAAAATGAATAAGGGATGAAGAACCTTGAAATAGGGAAAATTATCATAACCTAAATATCACAATAAATACTAAGGAAAAATGAATAGGGGTACAAAATTAATTTATTACTCACCAATTTAGATCCAACGAGACAATCGGTGCTCGAATCTGATTTCGTGTGTAGATTTGGTGGGAAAGCCTAGATTTGGCCTCAATAAGGAGCTTCTAATATTCGATATGTTGTCCATAGAAGGAAAATAGAACTATATTTATGTTATAAGATTCAATAAAAGAAATTTTTTTATTTTACACTAAAAACCTAGGTCACACGGTTTGGTCACACGATTCGTCAAATCGTACACCCATTGCTGTAAGGAGAGGCACATCGCATGGTTTGAACACACAGTTTGATCATCATGGAAAAACCATTTCTAATACCACTATCAAAAATTAATGAGATAATTGTAAAAGGGTTCACCCCCATTCACATGGTTTCCTTGAACTGTGCAGCATGTAGGACCTCATTGTCCAGCCTTGCACGTTTAAGAGTACTCATGCAACCTACCCCACACAATTTCTAATAATCATGTAGCTTGTTCTTTCCTTCTAAAAATCTGAGATTTAGGATATAAATAATCCACAGACACCCTATATACACCCTCAACCTCAAAGTGTAATCACATTAGGCAATAACCAAGTATTTAATTGAAAAATTTACAGAATGAAAAATATTATGTACCTCAATAAAGAATCAGTTTCTTGCACCAAAAGGGTCTAAAATGGAGTACTGTCAAGAATTAAACATTAAAAGGGATTTATTTCAATCAAATAGATTTTAGACAGGTTCTTAGTTCATTTTAACCCTTATATTTTTATTTTAACCCTTTATAAACCCATTTTTACCATAATCGTGGGAAATAATTTTTACTATTTTTACTATTCATTATGGTCAAAAATTAAGTTAACCTTATTAGATAATATAAACTATTCTGATTGAAAATATGGAATCCATTTTTTGAAATTCTATTCCAACAATTCAAAAAATTTAATTTAAAATGAATCCTGTAGAGGCAACAAAAAAGTGGGTTTTCAAAGAAAAAATGTTCAAAATATTACAAAGTTTTTAAAACAAAAATTAATATGAAGATAATTACAATGACATAGATTGGATTACTAATTATAAAATTGAACTAATTTTACTTTAAAAAAATTAAAATTATAATTTAACATTACAAATAATTTAAATGAAAGGGTGATTTTCTATTAAAATTCAGTATTTTTCAATATTCATCAAAAAATGAAACATTTCAAAAAAATAATAAACATTCAACCTAAGATCCTTTTGATATGATGATTTCAAAAATGAAGCATATTTTTCCAAATAAATTGGTAAAAATTAATTTTAAATTATGTGTGAAATTCATGACTAAACGGTATTTTAGAAAAATTACAGATTTTTAGAAAACATTTCTTTTTGTTTTAAAGGATTGTTTTTTTATATCTAATAAATAGATGACTAATGAATTTATTTTTTTTATGTGTGAACCATATCATTTTCATTATTTAGTTATTACTATTCATAATCACCAATTTAGCGGGTAGTTTTTTAACGGTATATGATATTACGGTTCATTTAGACTCTGGGTTGCGTCTTCCAAAATATATCAAAGAGATTAAATTTAAAGAAGTATATTTTTTGATTTGTTTAAGATTAGTGTTGCAAGTATAATAATCTATCTAGTAAAATTTTATTCTTTTATAATTTGGGTGTGAAACACTAGAAATTAATGGTAAAGTTAGTACCTATAAGGAAAGATTGGTTACTGAATGGATTAAGTAATGTCAAGGTGTAAAATATGAAAAAACCTTTTCACTGGTGATTATATTAAAATACATTAGGATTATAAATACCTTAAAACCCTTATATTATTATGATATTTTAAAAATAGGTGTCAATATCATCATCCTAAATGGAAACCTTAAAAAATATGTATACATGAAACAACTAGAAGTGTTTTCAACGCTAGAGATTCACAATAACATGTGAAAGTTATAGATATTGATTTATGGGTTCAATTAAACATCAAGATAATTGAATAATTATTTTTAAAATGTCATAACACAATTTTGTGTCATTAATAATAAATGTGATCCCTGTGTCGACAAGTGGTTTTGTGGTAATATAGCCATTTTCTAATGATATATGATGATGATATATTACTAATGAGAAATGACATACAAGCCTTACAGTCAATTAATACAAGGTTGAAAAAATTATTCTCCATGAAATACATGAGGTAGCCTATATTATAGGAATCAGTATCCTTTGGTATAAATATAATAGGTTGATTGGACTAAGTAAGAGTATATACATTGAAAAGGTAATGAAAAGATACAAGATAGAATGATCTAAGATGGGATTTCTTATTATGTAAGATAGTGTACATCTCTATAAGTAATACTTTTCTTATAAATAATTTAACCCCCAAATATTTTTAATATATTTATTTAAATAAATACTTTATCTGAAATCATGTTCTATTAGCAACATTGATCTCAAATGAAAACTATGATATATTTAAATAAAAAAATAAGTATTAAATAAAATAGTTAAAAATTAGTCATTTAATTAGTGGTTATGAATAGGAGTAACCAAATTCTGAAATATGGGTATAATGAAAGTAAATTTTTCTTTTAATAATAATGAAATTCAATTAGTGTAGCTAAAATAAATAAGAAAATCATTTTATGCTTAAAAATATAATTTTCTATAATAGGTGATTTATTTCAAGAAAATTAGTATATTATGATTAAATAATAATAAAATATGATGATAATATTAATAATATCTTTCCAATTAATTAATTAGTAATTCATGAGAAATAAGAATAAAGAATGGTTAACATTTTAAAAATCCATTTTGTAGTATGAAACATTTTCCGCTATATTTGGGATTTTATTTAAATATAAAATTATAAAATTTTAGAAATTTAATTTTAAAAAATAAATATCATTATATTATTAATCATGATAATATAATATTAAGATGAATTTTTTTTATTTTTCTAAAATAATTTATTTTTATGTAAAGAATGAAAAATGTCATTTTTGAAAACATCATGACTTTTTTGACATCACTATAATATAAGCATAACCTAAAACTTATAGATCATTGTTATTGAAAAAATATATATATATAATTAAAATTATATATTTTCAAATATTATTTTTTAACTTCAAAATTATATTTTATATTTTATAACATAAGTAATATTATTCCAAAAAAAAATTTTAATACGTTATACAATAGTATTTTAAAATTAATTTTTATCACTATTATAAATAGAATCAAATGAAATGGATTTAAAATTAATAATTGGTGGGTATAAATTATCTAACTAGTACAACTTTATTTTTAGGAATAAATATTAAGTTACCATAGGTAAAAATTGGTTACCATGATAAAATCTTAAATGGAAAATGTAATAATTCAATGGGTGAAGGGCTTGAATCATGATAAACACATATTTATAATTGAGTGTTTGAGGTTCAGATATACCATATCTCTTATACTTTCTTTTATTTTTCAATATTAGATCCACTTTTATTGAGAATGATTTTCCATTATTGAAAATTTTTCGGTATTTACAAAAATGACAACCCTTTTCAATTATAAAATGGGCAGTATTATCCTTATTTCAACTCACAATAAAACCCCTAATGTATAAAAAAAATCTACCCAAACATATCTTTAACACTCCTATCCACCTTAATAAGTCTCTATTATTCTCAAAATATATTCTCTCAAAGGTTTAATTCCCTTCTCAAAGGAGATAATCCAAGTAGTAAAGTATATATTTCTAACTGCTCCTCCCTATTTTGTATTTCTTTATGTGTTTTTATTATTCAAAAAATATATTTACACAATATTACAATGATAAAATCAGTATAATTATCATTCTGGTATGTTATTATAATTATGGTACATTCATCAACTATCCTTCCCATTTCTATTAAGAAAAATGAAATTTTGAATCATGTGTGGGGTGAACAGCTGCCTCCACGACTCAATGTGTTCCGCTTTCCTTCACAACCTTATAAGGCTGGTCCTTATATGAAATTTAATTTATGATTATGATATTTATAAAAAAATATTCCTATATTATGAACCATATTACACCTTTTCTTCATTCTGTTGAAAATGAAATTATCATCCATGTGTATGTGTGGACTACCGCCTCCATGGAACGATTGATTTCTATTTTATTCATTTCATAACTGACTTATATGGATGGTCATGGGAATAGTTATAAATGAAAAATATTATTTTTTTGATATTAATAAGGTTATTGTCATCCTTATTTAATAGCCTATTAATGATATGAATGATAAATAGTCGTTATAAAATTAACCATCTTAGACAAGAAAACTAAGAAGAAGAAAACAATTTATTTATATTATATAATATTTTCATATCCATTAATCAATCTTATAAATTATTAAAATTATGATATATTACACTAATATGCACTAAATATTACAATTATTCTTCTGGTATAATAATATTACCACTACACCACTAAATAAACATTCATTGATCATGGCATGTTCATATTTGCCCTGCTTTAACCAATTACTTAAACAATGCACTGAATTTATATCATGGATGGATATGTGGATTACATTTCTGGTAATATATGTTATAAATAAGTAAATAATGAGTTTTTTTGTTCTATAATGGTATAATATTTTAGATTATATTCCCTAAAACCAACTTATTTGTACTTTATGATAAACATGTATTCATTGGATGAATATTAATAAACTTCTTACCATGTCATGATTGTTCTACTACATGAAATTGTATGTAATAATGTCCTAAGAGTTTCTATCACACTAAAAGGTCATATCATATCCCTACTACAATGAGAAATCAGAAGTTCCATGGCACAATTCTTGAATATATGTTCTATATCCAGATGATATCATTTGAAGGGACACAAGTGATACAGGCTATTAGGGGTGGAGACTCGCAGGACTTTGAGAAACCTTATCAGGATGTACACACTTGGTAATGTTCAGGACGATATTATGAGAACAAGACCCACCAGTAGGAAATCCACATTTCCATGTGTCATTGGATGTTCTTTTCTGCGAATGTGTGTATTGGTTCTTATATGTTAAGATTATTATTAATGGGTATTATGACTTGTGCACTTAGATGTATTGGAAAAAACTGTGATGACATAAGTTCACGGTGAGGTAGGATATGTTGGGTGGGTCATGAGTAATACTGAATTAATGAATAATGAGTGATTGGACTTTTCTTTTATTCTATATAACGGAAGTTGATATCTCATGACCTAGGATGGAAATGATATGGCCTTAATAAATACCTAGCCATGGTGTTCTATAGGTAAGCTCAAATTCTAGGAAGTCAAAGAATGAGAAATCGAGCACATGGGTTGATGCAACTTGCATGCAACCCACTTGATTATAGATATCGATAAAAATGGATTATATTACATAGTAATCATTCGTATGAGGTGACATGTCATTGTAGTGTAAATTTATTTCTCTATGGGTACCTTGGCGTGCTACTAGACGTTAACCTTATACTTTAGGTTTCTCCACCTAATTCCACAGAGAAAGAGGCCTAGAGGGACACAAAGTAAGTTTATCTAGTATCTCACTTAAATAATATATTACATATTATTCAAAAATTTGAATAAATATTATTCCCGATTTTGGTTTAATAATTATTCATGGATTCCTGATCACATTTATTTCAACACTAGTTATTCGAGAGAATATATTGTGGGTGGAATAATTAAAAATATTTATTTGTTGTTTAGTGAATATAATATTTATATATTTATTGATGAAATAATTCATTAATATTTTTTTAATAAATAAATATTCATTATTCAATATTCAATAAATATGGTGGAGGATTGGTAGACTGAGTTAATGGTCCGGTGAGAAATAATAAGATCAAATATTATCTGATTAAATTATATTTTATTATAACTCGCAAGTTAAGCGCATGTTAAGATATAATACTGTTGTTGTTTTTATTTGACATGGGGGTTTCACTAGGATTAATAAAATAATTAAGACACTTGTAAAAATTGTTTATTATACACTAGTGAATTAAATACCCTGTTATATTATTCTTTTATTAGTCAAGCGCTAGTGAAGCGATGCCTATTGGGTTGTGCACAACTCTCAAGCCTAGAGAGTCAATCCCTCTCCAAGAATGACAGAGATCCTTCTCCAATGGATCAAGGAGAACTCTTTGTAAGTGTTTCTCAATATGATCTAAGTTGAGCATAGCAAGTGCAAGGATCTTTTGTGATATCCCCTCGAGACTCCTTCAGCGATGTCTGGAGAAACATGGAATATGTGTGGATCACCCCTATTAAAGATATACACTTGATATCTACAACCCAATGATAGTACACCAATAGATTTATGGCCAAACGTATCAACTAAGAAATAATTTCCTTAGAAGTAATTATTATTTAATTAAATTAATTATAAATAAAATATGTTGATCCTCTCTCTTGGTTTCAGGGACAATTCTTATTTGTCTAAATCCTTGATTCAATAACATGGATATATACTGGCATTCATCATCGTATTGATCCCAGATTTATCATCGATTATTGTAAAAATAAAAGTTGTTCATCGAACCTCCTGTGCTTCCGCTATGCTCAGAACCTATAGCATCGTTATTAAACTCGTCAATTAATAAAACACCATTTTTTCATCAATAATCACCAATACATACTTGTTATCAGTTTCATATTCAAGGATAAAGAATGAAACACTCATCAAAAGAAATTTAAACTTCATAATTCCTTATAATTCTTCTATTATAGTGAATCTAATGAACTTATAATGATTAAATTTTGGATAAAAAAGAATACTGACATTACTTCAATTAAACCAGTACAAGCAGTTATGACTGAAAACACCGGATGTGGAAAAATAGGTAAAAACTAAAAGATTTATATGTTGATAATTATCATAAATTAATAGTGTTTTTTATGAATATGTTTCTTAAATTATTTGTTAAGATAGGTATCTCTTCTTATACTGGTGTTTGAAGCACTTCCATGTAAATCAAGAGTAAAGGTAAGGGTTTCTTTGTCTCATTTTCAACTCCATGAGACATTATTGATATTATGCATCATAAATTATTTTATATGGTGTATTTACTACCCAATTTCTACCACATAAGAAAATATAATCTATTTCATGGTATTTTAATGTCTATTTCATGATATTTCTCTAAAAATATATTGATTATTCTGTTACCAATTCTGTAAGATTTTCATCGACACAATTTCCGATTCATCATTTTATAGCCTTTCTTACATGAATATAATTTTAACATTTCCTTTTATCCAACCATTCCCATATTTTATTTGGTATTTAATTTTATTCTCTATAAAAATTAATTCTCATCATAAAAAATAAATTATTTGATAAAAAATTTTCGAAAATAAAAGTGTACCATTGGTAAGAATAACTCCAATTCTTTCTAATGAATCTTTTATCACTTCTCCATATTTTACTTCTGTCTAATGTTCTCCCCTCTTATTAGGAAATCTAATGTTGATTATTTTCGATGATTATCATAATTATATTTTCCCATTTTTGAAATTGATGGGTAATACCCTTTTTATGATGTGGGTTTTCAAACAATGGTATTTCAAAATATTAAAAAAATTGTTTTCCTTCCTTTCAAAATAAAATGTTTTACCTTCTACTCCACATTTTTTTAATAACAATTATGTATTTCAAGGATCATTTATTTAGAAATCCTGAGAATAATTATTCTGAAATTCTACTCTTTCCCTACACAAATTTTTTTAAAAGTAATTTTCAATTCATCTTTTATAATAATGTTTAAAAGGTTTTGTGAAAACTTTTATATATTCATTTTTATCTATTCTCTAAGTTTTATCTCTTATCACTACAACAAAATAGGACTTTAACAGCACTAACCTTTATTAGTCCTAGAAAGAAGTTGTGATAAAGGTACCCTTTATCAATGCTAAAATAAGTGATGATAAATGGTCCCATTTATAAGTTCTTTTTTCTAGCACTGACAAAAGGTACCCTTTATCAGTGCATTTTTTAGCACTCATAAAAGAAAACCTTTATCAGCGCATTTTTTAGCACTATTAAAGGGTGTCCTTTATCAATGCTTTATGTCTAGCGCTCATAAAGGACACCCCTTTTTAGTGCTTTATTCTTAGTGCCCATAAAGGAATAATCTATCAGTGCCTTTTTATAGCTCATAAAAGCACAAATAAAAAAATAATTAAATAAATAAAAAATATAAAATATTTTATTAAATTAATGAAAGAAATTTTTTTTAATTAAATAATTATTGATAAAAATGAATAAATTGACTATACTATATATAAATTATAAATATTATATATTAAATAAGTATATATATATATGTAAAATAAAAATTAAACAAAAAAATTAAAAATAAGTAAATTGGGAAATATATTAAACATTTCATTAATTATATAATTATTGATAATGTTAAAAAATAGTATATATTAAATATATAGATATATATGTGTGTGTGTGGATATATATAAATGTTATTTATATAATAAATAATATTATTTATTATTTACATTAAATAGTAATATATTTAGGGAATAATGGTTTATAATTAAAAATTAATATGAATTAAAAGTACTGACTAATTGTATCGAGTAATGGAAATAATTGAATGTCGTTTGATTTTTTAATCTAACATTGATCAAATGTATTGTATTGATTTCACATATACATAATTAATTCATTTTTATATATACAGACACACACACAAATATTTTTTCAGATAATTTAATCGATTTATATTATTTATTTTAAATATATTAATTTACAGTGTTTTAATAGTTTCAATATCGATTCATCTTTATTTCAATATATATCCATTTTTTAAATAATTATATTAATCTAACTTATCCAAATTTTCAATATTGTACTAATTTTTAATTAATCAAATTTACTCATTTTTAACATGCATGTACTTAAGATTAAATAATCATTAATAATGTTAAAAAATAAATATATTTATAAATATATATTTACTATTTCTATAAATTTATAATTATAAATAAATAAATAGTAATTATTTAAAAAGTATTCATATAATTATAATTAAATAATTATAAAATTATAATAAAATTATTTAAATAATGAATATATTTACTATATTTATATATATAATTATATAAATATATACAATGACATAAATATTATTTTTTTAAAAAAATTATTTATATAATTATATATTCAAATAATTGTAAAATTATTATTTTATAAAAAGTGTTATTATAAGTATTATAATTATATATAATAATTATACTTTTTAAAAAAATTATTTGTTAAAAGTATTATATGTATTTATCAGTTCTTTTTTAACACTGATAAATCTCTACCTTTATCAGAGCTAAGAAAATGATGATAATGATTCATTTTATCAACAATTGTTAACTTATCACTGGTAAAAGGTATCTTTATTAGTGCTTTTTTGGAAACATTGATAAAATTTTCACAATATATTTTAAGAACTCTAACCATCACAAACCAATTTGCAATATATGTGGCTCTCTATGAAAGAAACCTGTTGTCGGTGCTCCTCGTTGTCGAATCCAAACTCGAATCTAGGCTAAAATCAATGCTCCAACTATTCCAAGGCTCAAGTGATTAAAGTGTTGAATGAAACCAAGGCTCGAACAAAATCCAGGATTTTCAATATCTCTAATTTCCCCCAGTTATCCACTGAACCTTCTCATCCCATGTTTGTGTATAATAACAAGCCCGATTGCACTGTCCTATAATAAAACAATCCAAAATTCATTATTTTTTCTTTTGAATGAGGTATGTGCTTCTTGAAGAAGCCTCTATTTTTTAGATTAAAACAAGGTTGAAAATAATAAAACTTTCAATCAATATCTGTATTGTTTAAACTCTATGTCGTTTTCTTCTTTGTTTCGATTCTGTAAACATCAATGAAAAATAACAATGCATATAATTAGACTCAATAATAGATTTTTGGCAAGCTACACACTGAATGAATGAATTAAATATAATCCTTTTTTATCAGTAGGCTATAAATTAGAGTCATGCTCAACAGTTTCTCTTGGCCTTCCTCATTCATTTAAGTGTTTCATGTGCTTATTTCATCTTACTAGTATACTGCACATAAATATCAGTGAGACCAAGTGAGTTTTTCTAGTGAGTTTTTCAACCTAGAATAAGAAGAAGAAATATTCTACAATCAAGTAAGGGATATTATCCATTTTTTCAGATTTTAATAGTAAGGAGATTTATTTTTATTCTAAGGATTTATTTTGAAGATGATATTTTTTTAGAATTATAATCTTTGAAATATATTAATATTGTATTTATTTTAAAGTGGTTTATTTTTCAGTTGGGAATTTATTTTCATATGTCAAATTTTTATTCTAAGGATTTTTCTTATAAAATTTCATTAGAATCAAAATAATTATCTTTGACTAGTTATTTATTCAAATTGCGTTATTGAAATTTATTACTTTTTCATTATGTAAAGATTTGTATTTTTCAGCAAAAATTACAATATCATGTATATGTATGTATATTATGTTGATATATGTATATGAAATTATTTTCAAGTTATTTAAATTTCTAAATCATGTTTTATATTCATTCAAGTATTTATAATCTTAAAATATAATATATAAAAAATAATTTCTTGATTGTTATTTTTAATTGGATTTTATTTTATCAAAATATGTGTTTGTATTTCAAACTATAAAATTTATTATTTTATGCCTCTATAATAAATAAATGTTATTATCATTTGATGTTTATTATTTATAGTAAGTTTTAAATAATTGAAACTATCATGGCAGGTTTTAAAATTCTAAATAAAATCAAGAATGTCATTTATAATATAATATATGGTTATCATCTTAAATCGTGACATAACATGCATGAAATAGTTTTATTATTCATCTACATGTATGTGTTTTGAATGAATCATCCCTTTATTCCATTATCTTATTTTTCATGCACTAGTTTTATTATTCATGTTTTTGTGAGGTATAATAGGATCCTAATACCAATATTCTTGACATATACCTATTTTCAATCATCAAATTTTGAAAATTTCATCCATATAGTGGTCGGTGTTTTCATTGGTTTGGAATATTCCACTGAAAATCACATGGGAACCTATTTTTCATATTTTTATTGAGAAATAAATGTGTTATGATTTCCTTGATTCGCCAATAAACCAAGTAAAACGTTTCATCAATCCTAGACATACCTATATCATACCTCATATGATCAAAAAAATTGCATTGTTCTTTTTTTCAATCCTCAAATATTATGTCTTTGATATATATGATTACCAATATCCTTTGATCATTCTCCTTCTTGATGTAGAGGGTGTGATCAACTCTACCTCGCTAAAAATCAATCATCTTAGGTATTGATCTAACCTTAAACACCTGGTCCTTAGTTATTTCATTATCTTACATAAATAATTCTTTAACTTAGACACATTTCTCTCATTTTCATCCATAATAAACTCATCCAGTTTCTCAATGTATACTCTCACCTTAAAAACTCTATTGAGGAACATAGATTTGACATCTATTTGGTATACATTTAACTACATTTTCAATAAAATATCTAAGAAAAATAAAATAGTTTCCAACTGGGCTATAGAATCATATTTATCATAAATATAAATTCCTTTTATCTAAGAGTTATCCTTGCACCCTATCCATTTTTTATTTTGAGCCACTTTTCCATAGTCAGTGAGTTTATTACTGAACACCCACTTCGTTTTGATAACATTTTTTTCCAGCAGCCTTGGAATAATTTCCCATGTCACATTGTTCTTATTCAGATCAAGCTCCACATACATAGATTTGATCCAATTATTATTCTCTTCATGCATCTCTAAATGATTTAGGCTCTAATTGGGAAAAAATGAGGTTTTTTGTAGAGTCCTACTCCTTTAAGTTTTCACTGAAACTATCTGATCACCAATGAAATTTTACTCATTTATTTCATCCTTTCTTGTATATCTTACAGTTGATAATCCCTCATTATTTTCCTCACCATAAATTTATTATTTTGAGTCTACCTTAGCCTCATGTACACTCCCATATGCTACTCAAATCAAAATTAATTTTCTCTGATGTTTCACCATTATTTTAATTATTAAAAATATCCCCAGTCTAATTAGTAAAAAATATCTATAATTTTATATTTTCATCATAAAAACAACTCAACCCTCCCCTTTTAAGTTAGTATTTAATTGTCTCATTGTATAATATGATTAATTTTTCACTACCACAAATCAATTTCCTCTTTGAAATACAATTACCATAAATTGTTATGGACCCCAAATCAAAAAAAGGTTTGGATAATTTCCTATATCATTATATTAAGTGATTGGGGGTATAATTACATTAAACATACACACACCACACACACACAGGCCTAAAAAGTAGGTCATAGCCCCCCCAAGGGATAACCCACCCAATAATATGCTTTATTACCTAATATTTGTGTCCTGGAAGCCCAGTGGGCATGAAGCCCATTACATTCTTGGACCATATCCCATTATATGAATAGTAACCTTGCTCCTATAGCACCCACTACAGTACTTGCTACAGTACTCACCGCTGCTATAGTGTCGCCCGCCACTGCTATGGTATTGCTACAGCCCCACTGCCACTACAGTTCTCACTCTAATGCCTACCTTTGGTGAGCAGTTTCACCACTTATACAGTACTACTACAGCAACCTATGCCAAATGGGTTTTGAAGCCCAAATTTTTATGTAGTATGACAGGGTCATTACCACTAATCCAATCCCCAACTACATCATAATAGAAACTTGTATTCGAGTAATGAGGTATAGGTGCGTCCTCACCACCTACGCACCACACATCCCCAGTGAGGCCCAAGGTGAAAAACCTTGGGTTTACGCCAGTTCCCAATAGGGTATAGGGGCCCATGAGAGGTTATAATAGCATATAGTGTGTTTTTCCATGTGAGGGACTCAAACCCGGAACCTCGGGGTCAAGATGCCACCTCCAATAACCAACTCACTAGTGCCCCATGAGTGTGGATAATTTTATATACCTTTGTAAAAATATAAGCAACTTTTAAATGATAACTCAATCATTAATACTACATAAAAATAACTTCAGTTATTTCACTATAGATCTAATAAATATTGTGTATGTTTTACTTTAATCCATATAAAAACAAATCATTCTTTAACATTATCTTTTGGTTCCACCCTTAGGAATCTCTAATTAGCATCCATGTAATTCTCACAAATGAGAGGCATTACCACTTTTAGAGAAAATAATAGAGTAAAACTATCATATTCAATAGTTTCATCTCCTGAATAGTTATTATTAAAATTTTCTACTTGGGACACATCCCCAATAAATTTTATATTTCTTGTACTACTCTAAGTAGTAGTCATTATATGGATGACTATGACTTTGAGTATTTCAAGAAACAAACATGCATATCAACAATATAAGGGGGATGAGTTCTAAATAAAAAAATTCAATGATAATTATTTTAAGGATGATCCGATATGGTTTATTCAAATATTCAATCCCAAGTATCTTATTTTCTTCTCATTCTCCTCACTTTTTGATTGATTGTTTGGAGAGATCTATTTTATTTTTTATTTTATCGCCATTCTTTCTTTATTATAGTTATATCCCTATGGTCAACAATTCTTTTAGAGTAAAATCATTATCCATGGAATTAATATAGTATTTCATATTTATGTTTAATTTATTTATTGTTGGTATTAATCATATAATAATTGTTTCCTGTATAAGTGGAACTTTTTTTCAAGTTGGTATGGTTTTTTCGAAGCTTCCCATGCTCATGAGGGATTGGACTTTGAACCTATAAATGAAATAATGATTGCTAGGAAATACTTCAATAATTCATACAACCATCATTAAAAGGTGAATTGCTACTACTTATTTAATTAATTTTGTCATCATTTTATCTACTATTTTTAAGTTATTTCCCTTATCATTTTTTTATAATACCTATTTAGTTTTTTTCACATATCTTTTTGGAAGTCATATTTTTCTTTCAATTATCTATAATAATCCACAAAAAGAGATAAAATGATTCTTTCTTCCAATGTAACCATATTTTTCATTTTCATTGTCCTTCTTTATCAGACTCCCAACATTGCATATCGATTCGATTCTATTAGTTAAAAAAATTTCTCATTATTAAAATCTAGAAGAGTATTGGAAGCTTATGTTCCCATTTTGGTTACTTCTCATGATATAATGGGCACATGAGCTTCCCCTGCTCTTCTGACTATCAACAATGAGAAAGGTTTTTTTGCTAAGAACATTGAGTTAATATGTAGTGTTAGTAGTTTGGTATATAAATATAATGTAAATGTTGAAAAATTATAAGTTATGTTTTTTTAGACTTTGGTATGTGTAAGAATTAGACACACCTCAATCTGACACACAGTGTGGCCGGTATGACTCAAAGTTCTTATTTTTACTTAAAATTGACATTAATTTTAGTAAAAATGATGACTAAAATAATCGAAACAAAGAAAACATATTCTGATTGTCTTTATAATTTAATAAAATTATCCATATGACATTTGAGATATGTAGGAATCATCCACACCTCAATTCGATGCACAGTGTGACTGTTATGACTCAATGTGTCTGTTATGAGTTTGAAATAGACAATTTAGTTCAAAAAGTACCACTCACTAAAAATAGAGAAAAGATGCTCATAATTTTTAGATAATTTTTTACATAAATTCATAAGTCATTTGTGACATTTAGGAATCATTCTCACATAAAATTGATATATGATGTGATCATTATGAGTCAAAGTGTATGTTTCTAATTTAAAATGATGTTTTAATAAAAAAAAGTGACATAATAAAAACTAATAAAACACATTTATATTGATTTTATACTTCAATAAAACAATCCATGAGTCACTTTAGACATGTAGGAATCATCTGCACCTCAATCTGATACAGATAATGACCTGTATAACTCAAAGTGAATTTTTTTTAAATTGACATAAATTTTAGTAAAAAGGAAAACTAACCTACTCAAAACTAAGTAAACGTGTTCAAATTATTTTGATAATTTAATTAAATGATCCATAATTTATTTTCGACATGTAGGAATCAACCTTGCCTCAAAATGACAAACGATGTGCCTGGTATAACCCAATGTGCCCACTATGAGTTCAAAAATCGACAATTTAGTTCAAAAAATGTCACTCACTAAAAACAGAGAAAAGGTTCTTAGAATTTATTTATAATTTATAAAATAGATTCATAATTAATTTCCGATGTGTAGGAATTGTACTCAATTAAAATAGATACATGATATTATCAGTATGATTAAAAGTGCGTGTTTTGGGTTTAAAATGACTTTTTTGTAAAAAATACAAGGGATGTACTCAAAATTGATCAAACGCATTCAGATTATTTTTATAGCTTATAAAAATGATCCATAAGACATTTGGGACATGTAATAATTATCCTCATCTCAATATGATTCACATTGTGGACAATATGACCCTAGGTGCATCTTTTTATTTAAAATTGATATCAATTTTAGTAAAAAGGAAAATCGACCTACCTAAAACTGAGAAAATGGATTCGGATTGTTTTGATACTTTAGGAAAATGATCCATAACTCATTTTTGATGTGTATGAATTATTCTCACCTCAATATCATACATGATGTGTCCGGTATGACTCAAAGTTTCCATTATCAGTTTAAAATTGACATTTTATTTTAAAATTTGTCACTCACTCAAAACTAAGAAAACATGCTTGGATCGTCATCATAATTTAGGAAAACAATTCATAAGTAACTTTTGATGTTTAAAAATTCGTATCACAAAACCTGACACACTTTGTGACCAATATGAGTCATTGTATGTGTTTCTAGTTTAAAATGACATTTTAGTAAAAAAGATAAGTGACATACTCAAAATCAATAAAACACATTCATATTGTTTTTTTACTTTAGGAAAATGATACATAAGTCATTTGAGATGTTTAAGAATCATTATCACCTCAATCGATTTATGGTGTGACTGGTATCACTCCATGTGTGTCTTTTCAATATATAAGTATCATTTTTGTTTAAAACATGCATCAAATCGCAAAAACCGAGAAAACGATCCTATATTATTTTCTCATCATTCTATCTTCTATTACATAATTAATTTCCTTATCATTTTTATCTTATACTTATATTGTTAATTTTCACAGATATAATTCTTGAAGATGAACAAGAAATTATTTGATGTTCAAGAATCAACCACAACTCAATCTAATGAACATAATTCCTTATATGAATCAAAGTTTAGTTTAAAATTAACACTTTCTATTAATTTATTTATTTATATTATTACAAACATAAGAATAGTTTTATTATACAGGTTCTTTTTTGGATTGATAAGTGTTTTGAATCAAAAGACAAAGTAAGACTGCTATTTTTTAATGTATGTAATAATTTTTACTTATGTAATTGTATAAACTAGTTTTTGAAAATTCGATAATATAGTGTGTGTGTGTGTGTGTGTTTTATTGTATTTGTGTTGTAAATTTTATTTCATTTAAATTATGTATTCGTACTTGGTTTTTCTGATTTTGTGGTGTTTTTGGTGTTGTGTTATGATATTATAGTACACTCCACTAGTGTTTCAATGTGTTGTTACAGAACACTATAGTATGCCCCTTTATCAACACTAATAAAGGACTAGGGCTTTCAATATTTCTCCAGTAGTCAGTGTTTTTTTAACACTGATAAAGTCTAATTTTAGCGTTATTAAATGCCTATTTTGTAATAGTGTATGAAGTGATGTTTTTATAACCTTATATATGTTATTATGATTTTATTACTTTTATAAAATGATATTTTTTATGTCTTGTGATTTCTTAAGTTTATGATATTTGATGTTTTATAAAACCCATTTTATTTCCATGGGTTATTTATGAAAAATGAATGGTTTCAATTTGGATTTTCAAGAGTACCATTATTTTTCAATGGGTTCTTTAAGATATTTTGATGGTTGATTTTAAGTGGCATGCATATGTATAGTTGATTATTGTTGGGGTTCTATATCGTCCTCCTATTTATTTATTTAAGTTTATTTATTATGAGTTAAAAATGGTACATGATAGTATTTTTACCAAGCAAAAGGGTACACTAGATTATTTTAACTAAGCCAAAGGGGTACACGGGAGGTTTTATCCCAATCCTAAGGTTACACTAGAGGATTATCATAATCCCAATAAGGTACATGGGTGATTATACCAAGCCTACTATTTGATTAATGTCTTGGTGTGTATCCTTGACATATGGTCATTATTTTTATGTTTATACCACACTCTTATCTCATAATCTTGTTCCTATGATTATGCTCCTTGACTCGTGTTTAATTTATATTGATTCTGTACACTTTTTCCATGGTATATTTTTTTCATTTGAGATTACATGTCCTTATATCATGAATTATATATAACTATTATTGTACCATGTTATTTTTAATATTAAATTTATAACCTTCCTGTGTTTTCTCATATTCTTATAATCTAACTCTTGGTGACATGTTGATAATTTTTCCATTACTAAGCACTTAAGCTCACCCATTTCTTATATTTTTCTTTCCTTGGGTTATTAAGATAAGTATAATTTTTGTAAAGTCTAGAAGGGAGTCCATAGGAGTTCAGTTATAGAGAAATGATAGTAGAATAACATATTTATGTTCTGAATATCCATGGTGCTAATTCTTTATCTCCTTAGGTTGTTTGATTGTTTATGAGATGTATTATTTAAGTTATGAGATTAATTTATTATTTATTTCATGTTTATTTTGGGTCTCTTTATATAATAACAAAGATAAATGGTGACTAGGATCATGTGTGCATCAATGATGGGATCTATCGTGTATGTAATGTTCTGTATCAGGCTTAATGTTACTTATGCCTTGTGCATGGTAATCAGATATCAAGTAGACCTGGGAGATCCAAATTAGTTATCTATGAAGACTATCATGATGTGTATGAGGCATACAAAGTATATGCTCCTGGTTTTTTGTATATATGAGGAACTTGTTGCGAGGGGATACACAGACACTATATTTCAAACAAATTAGAATAATCTAAAATCGTAGTTTAAGTTTTTGTTTTACCTTAATGGAGGAGTTATAAGATATAATAGTTCTAATCATTTAGTGGTAATTAATTATATAAAATATTATAAGTATATTACAGCTTTTGATGTATCTAAATAATCAATATGGATATGCAACATCTTCTAGAATCTTTGTGTAATAATAATAATTAAAGATCCAATCACTGTGTATTATGATAATATTGTAGCAGTGAATGTATCCAAGGATCCCAAGTCACATCAATATATAAATAATATAATTAAAAATTATCATCTCTTGAGTTACTTTTCTCAAAGGGTTAAATTCAAAGTAAGTAGAGTGGCCATGGAAGAAAATGTGGTACACCCATTGAATAAATCCTTATCTTTGTATAATCATGAATATATAGTGAGAGATATTGATTAAAAACTATTATTATTTAGAACTACTATAGGTGGGAGTTGGTTGGAGTTGTTTACCTAGAACAAACTAACTTTTTACCTTCAATTACTATTATATTAATAAATATCCTATGAAATAATTATTTTTCTTCTATGTTATAAAAATATAGAAATACACTTAGAGTATTTGCTTCTTCAAAAGGATATAAAAATTCTACACTATAATGAAAACAAAGTTATGTTATGAAAATGTTATTAAATATGTGTCCTATGATATAGAAAATATTTGAAAGATAGGAAATAGATGATATTTTACTATCAGGTGTTAAATATTACCAACCATGAGTATGTATATTGGTCTATAGGATTGAAATTATTATTAATGTGTATCATGAATTATACAATTTGACATATATATATATATATATATATTTATTTATTTATTTATGAAACCCATGGTGTCATATTCTTGGGGAAATGTATGATACATTTTGGGTGTTATAATTTATATGAAATTAATAAAAAAAAGTAAAGGATTTATCACTTATGATTTAATGAAATAATATATATCTGACCCTTTGGCGGAAAAAGAAATGATTGGTTAAATATATGGTCATGGTAGTTTATAGATGAGTTCATTTTGAAGAGTCAAATAAAGATAAATCAATCATACAAGTTAATGACACAAGTATGCATCATGCTTGATCAGATATCAGTAGACAAAGTTATTGTATTACATGGTAGCATTAGTTGGACGGTTTTTGTAATTCATATATTCACTTTTTTATATATGGATTCCTTTGTTTTTATACATTTATCTTGGTCTTTAGGTAAGTTCACCAAATTTCAATGAGAAATTAGGTTAAAGGCTCACACTCTAAGTATAGATAGAATCTCATTAATTTCTATTGAATTTGATATATAGAATAAATATTTTTTTTAGTTTTTTGAATAATAATTATTTAAGTTTTATTGATCATAGAAAATCAACAAAGATATATTAGAGTTTATAATATATGAATTTAATTTTATTTCTTATTTATTTATTATTAAGTTAATAAATAAATATTTCTTTATTTACTAGTTCAGTGAATAAATTAATAGAAATATTTATTTAGTTATGTGAATATTAAAATAAGTATTTATTCACAAGTTTAGTGAATATAATATTTATTTATTTAATAAATGAATAATATTTATTTTAATACATATTTTATTATTCAATGTTCAATAATTTCCATGGGGGGTTAATGGGTCGAGTTAATGGTCTGATAGAAATGATATATTTTTATTTAATATCTTTTAAATGCAGATTAATATTTTTATTTAAGAACTGATATTTTAATAAACACATTTCATGGAAATATTATTATTATAATTACTATTATTATTATTATTGTTTAACATAGGGATTACTTAGAACAAATAAAATGATAAATTATCGATGTGAAATTATAAATTGTTTTAACCCTAAGTATAAATTCCAGGTTATATCTTCTTAGAAAGTGTGATACTTTTTGTTCACAGTGAAATCCTATCTATAATTCTCTAAATTCCTAGAGAGATTAATCCACCCATTACCTCTCTAAGGAAACAAGAGAGAATAAGTGAACACCTTGTTGTAATGAACGGTGAATAGTATGAAGTACTTGGTTCTATTATGACAACAATTGGATTCCATGAACATTGCTTAGGGATTTTTAGAACATGTCAGGACAAATCTAGAGGAGTCCTCACTTAGATTTTCCTCCACAACAACATCCCAATGTGAGTAGAAATATAAATTAATTGGAATTATTTTTGAATTCAATGTAATTATTTTTTAAACTAATTATATATTAAATGTGAATGATCATCTCTAGGATATTATAGGGCTTTATCCATCATGTTCTATAAATTTTATCCTTTGATATCAATGAAAAAGAAAAATTGGGTACACACCCATCACATCTATTTCACCCCATAATCTTTACAAAAATCACTCTAAAATGACTAATTTCACCACCAAGATTATCATATGTCAATATATATCAAATACATAATTTCATACCTCAAATGGATCCCTACACCATGAAACAAAATAAACATCATTTTATTTCATAACATTAAATTACAAATGAAGGATAAATACATTCCATGTGATCAATACATTTAAAATGGGAAAATAAACACATGAAAATAAATTGACTAAAATATTGAAATCTTATGAGTCATGGCCACTTACAAATACCATTTTCATTAAAAATATTATAAATAAATAAACATTAAAAACATGATATAGATTTAATAAACCTTAAGAAAAAAAAGTGAATAAATATTGAATAAATTAAGTGGTATATAATAGAATTATAAGTATTGTATAGTTATTATAAAGGAGTAAATTATTCATTAGAAATTTTATCGTTAAAATATTAATATGATTTTTAGAATAGTAACATGACCGTTATAATAATAAAAAAAGTTTCGTAAAGAAGTTAAAATTTTTTAATCTTGACTCTTTTAATTTTATTTCACTTCTTACCCTTCTAAATTCTATTTTATAATTATAATGAAATGATATAAGTATTATAAGTTTAATTTATTATAAATATGAAAACATAATACTGATTATTTTCTTTTCTTTTTATTCTCTCTTACAAATATCATTCACTCATGGTAGTTTTATACCACCTATATGAACAATGATGTTCCATATTCACTTCCTCCTTTCATGGATGGTTTTAAACATGGTTTTATTATATAATTATAATATTTATATCAAATTTAATGAATAATCAATATTATCAAATTATAAAATAGTAAGAACAATAATGGTGTTAAAAATAAACCATCATGGTTGGTTTAATGATTTTAAAGCAACCTTATCAAAAAAACTTCTTGATTTATAAATATTTTAAAGAGTATTATGATCGATGGAAATTTTAAACTACTGGAATAATATGAACCCAATACCTTTACACTTTTAGAGATTATGGGACCATTGAAAAATACCATCAATCGTTACTATTATACAAAAACACCTTTGGAACTGTAAACCAAAAAAACCAAACCAAAAACATAAGAAAAATAAATTCAATAAATAAATAATAAATGATAATAGAATAAATAAATATCAATAATGTTTTTTAATATGTAATTAATTTATTTAATTTGAGTATTCAAGAGGTTTGAGGAGAATCCAAAGAAATTCAAGACTCGAGGTAAGGGGACTCTCACTCTTTCATTACATCTTTTACATTATTATATCCCTCTATATATATATCTATCTCTACCTCACCCACTTCATGTTTTTCATATAATTTATTTATGTTTTTTATACTTACTTTTTCTTTATTAGGGATATTCTTTCCTTTCATGAATATTTCCTATAATTATTTTTATGTTAAACCATAAATTATATGTAAGGAAAACTCCTCCAAACCAATTTATTTCATATATCTCTTACCTCATGCTTGATTTATTTTATTCTTACCACACTTAAATATTTGAACATATATTATATTTTATTTTCCATTGGTTTTATATTTTTCACATGCCCTTATTTCCTTTGTATGGATACTTATCCAATTCTAATGATTTTTTTAAAATTTTTATTTTCATAATCACTCCATGATTATTTTTAGATTGTATAATTCACCTTTTTATTTTATTCATGGAATATAAAATTTTATTATTTATTAATAATAATCATTTAATATCTAATAGGAGGTTTCACCTTCTTCTTTTTGGTTCCTATATGATTATCCATTAGTATTTTCTTTGTGAAATTATTATGTAACTCGTTTTCTTCTCATGGGTTTTCTTTCACACTTATGCTTGATGTATGGTTTATTTTTCAACTTGACACATATATGTATAACATATTATGAGAAAATGTGGGAGCCCGGAATTACTCATCCCCTAATAAATTGGGTAATTCTTACATCACAAGAGATATTATGTATGGTGTATTTATATTTTTTCCAGTATATTTAGTTATCTTTTTTTTATTAATCCTTAAAATATGTTTATAATGAAATTTCATACGATTCTTCTAAATTTTTATAATTGACATGATTAAAATGCTCATATGATATCATTTACATTATGAAATGTTTATATGTGATGATTTATGATCATACACTTTTATGATCCTGTGTTATTTTTATTAACTCGTATGATTTATCTCATCATCATTTTTTTTATTATACCTTTACTAGTATTTTCATCTCCCTGTTTATTTTATATATATCCCTATGGTATCTCATGAAATAATATGAGTGTGATGCGATATAAGAGTGAATTATGAATATGGAAATAAATTATTGTGTAATTAAGTTTCAAATTTGTTTTATTATGTAGCAAATCTCAAAAAAGACATTTGACCTTTAGATTCTGGGAGTGTTTTAGTATATGGGTTTTGTGTGAAAAAAAATGGTGTAATAACATGTTTAAGAGTTATGGTTCATTATATATTCATAATCCAAAAACATAAAACATCACTTATCAGTGAAACAAATTTGTTTGAGTAATATCACATTGATGTAATTTCAATCCAAGGTTATAATAGAAATATATTTTCATTTTTCCACCAGGGTCCCTTTTCCATGAAAATTTTTTATTTCACGTATTTTTTTCTAAAATTATTTTTTATTTACTTAAACCTTTTAAAACCATAAATAAGTAAATATTAACACCAATAGAATAAAAATAATATATAATTATAGACATAAACTAATTAATTCTCAAGATGAACTTGGGGTGTTACATGGTCACCTTATTTCTTATCCATATTGGGTCACTACTCCATGGACACATTCTCCATAGCACTATCCTTAACATACCCCATGATCGAAAATATTATCATTATTGATCTCATAATACTCACATATTATGATCCACTCTTCACCTTTTTAGACAAGTTGGGGTGTGTATAGGGTCATACACCTACTTTATACCCCATGTTCTCTTTTTGTCTTTTTTTAATCAACCCTGCTTTCTTTTTTCACATGTTCCTTTAATTTTTATTCACTAATTTTTCTCAATGAATTACATTTCATATTGAATTCAATTTAAGGATAACTAACCAGTAGTCCATTATCCCCATGAACACTTCATTGGTTCTTTTCAATTTTCTTCAAGGCGTGTCTCTTTTGAATCTACCCAAAATTACCTCAAGCAATTTTTAATTAAACACATTCTAAACACGGTGTTCCTTGATATTTAATAGAAATTTTGTTCCTCTTTTTTACACTAAAAAACCAACATGATGTGATAAATGATCAACTCAGTGCTTATTTTATATTAAAACACATATAATGTCCCTTCATCAATCCATTCTTTATATTTTGAAAATATTCAAATATATTTTATTCATTGTTTAGGAGGTTTTAATTTCAATAATCCTTCATGAAACATCGTAAGATGTCCACCATATTTTTTAAGGAATTCGAAACTTTGTGGAAGTATAAAAAATAGTATTTCAATTTTTTTGGTTCATATTTTCCCATAACACTAAATATAAAATACCAGTTTCTAGATTCTTCCATGGATTATGTGCAATTAATTTAATTATAAAGAGAAAAATGAAACCATACTTCATTCGTTCGATAAGTATTGATGTGATCTACTCATTTTCAAAGTGTCATGGCTCGAAGGTACTAAGAAAGGTTCCCTTTAAATAATGCACACATACACCTGAAGCTCTTATTTCACTATTATTTGATCTTTATACACTATCATAAAGTAATTGAGAGATTTAATATAAATGCATGATCATGGGAAGAACATAGACTTGATTTGAGAAGTATGGGTTTATCTAGTCTTATTCTTATAAAAATTTCTATCTCTAGGTCTTTAAATAGGGGATGGGATAACTAATATTATTTAAATGGATACCATGGATGAATTTTTAGTGTAAAATTCCCCTTTATACTTAATTTATCCTTCTATAAATTTTGTTTTGGTCCCTATGAAGTTAACCTAGAAAATAAGACGAAAACCATCACCAAAGGACTATTTGGATATCCATAAATGTCATGAATATTTAATCACTCACATGTATCACTCTAATATGTCTTATGAAAATATATAAATCATTAACTCAATCCATTCCTCCTATATTTTATTAATAGACTTTGAATAAGTAATATTCATTTGAAAAACATTTTTCACATATTCAATTATTTTGACTTAAATAATTCGTGAATACCTTGATAAATAAATTAAATTATTATTATTCTAAACTATAATAATATATTTAAATTAATTTACTTGTGATCGTTTACACTTGTATGTTCACTAGCCCCAACATGTGGGTCCCACTTTTTTCTAAGCTTTAATTCATCTAAATTGGTGAAACTTTGGAATAAACATTATGTGTGACCCTCTAAGACCTTATCTAGATAGTATTGAATCATATTTTGAAGTTCCTTAAGATTTTGAGAACTATTGAGAAGGGGGGTTGAAATAGTGTTGATCCTTTACAATTTTAATTTTCTTGATATTAACCCCTATAACTTGTTAGTGTTTTATCTGTATCAACTTTATTTAAAAATCTCATAGGTTTGAAAAGATAGGAAGGTTAATTAAGGCACACAAGATTTACAAGGTTCACCAACAATGTGGGTGACTATATAATTACCATGGAAACACTCATTGCTCCTTAAAAATTCACTATAATATAAAGGTGGATACAATGAGAAAACTCTTTTTGGACTCCTATCTTCTGATGGGTAATTATACTAACTCCCATCAGTTGATTATAATTACTAACATCAGTATATTTTTTGACTTTGTGATAACATTGTTACAACATATAAATACATATGTCACAGAATACTTCCCCCTTTTATTTAGTTATAACATCCTTTCTCTTTCCATTATTACAGCTTCAGCTTTTGTACAACTTCTTGAACAAAAATATTCTCACACCACTGTATATATTCCCCTGTGGTCTTTATACACTTTGTATAAGTGTCTATAAACTCATCATTGAGAACTTCATGAAAACCTCAGACCAGTAAAAATTCCCCTAGTCTATACGATAATATTAAGAAATTGTAACCTATAACTTCAAACAGTTGTATCTCTGTCTAATCACATGTTTCTAGTGATCTGTGTCTGGTTGCCTCAATCTCCATATGATAACTTCATTCATGGTTTCTCTATCTTTTTATAAAAGTGTAATACTTCATTTTAGATCAGGAGTTTCTTTTTTATGTTACAAACTTTGAATAATGACACAACATCATCTAACTTAACTAAATTTTTCTTAACATGGTTAAGGAAAAACTTCCTCCACCTCCTCCAGTACTTTATAATAAAAAAATTCTTAACAACTTTATAAACTCTATATCAACTATTTAAAAAAAACATACACAACAAGATAAATTGACAATAAATAAAAAACCTATTATAAAAACATCCCAATGGATATTCAATTACCCCCTTTGTATTTTTTTGGAAACATTCACAAGAACTTCTCAATTTTTTTAAAAACAACTATTTTCTCGACTTTTTATTAAACCACGTCCTTTATCATAGATAATTTCCTGACACCACATTGTTGAATAAAGTGATTTTTTTAAGTAATTACATACCTCTATGATAAGTAATGTTATGGATATGAAAACATAAACTCAGGGTTAATTTTATTTCTATCCCCTATTTTATTATTTCACAGCTTTAGATACATAACAGAAAGAGTTGTATGCCGTCTTAAAAAGTTTTAGTTACTCCCCCCCCCCCTTTGACAACATAATTCAAGCATGGTGGGGGAACTTACTTACAAACCTTAGGAAGTCATTGGTGTAGGTTGAACATGTAGTTCAAGAAACAATTCATCAAATATTTCCCTTGGAATATCTTTGGTAAAAACATCAAAAATTTGATACTTTCCTGAAATGTACTCAAGAACAACATATCCACCAGCAACTTTATATTTTATGAAAGTGATCATGAGTGTTGTATAAGATTTTTGGAAAGATAAATGAAACTTTGATTATCAAAAATAAACTTCAATGGTTTTCTATCATTCACTCTCAAAACTTCCAATTGAAATTTCATCCATATCATTTGTGTGAAAGAATGGGTGGAAAAACATATTATGCTTCTACTATACTTAAAATATCATGAATTTTAAATGATAATAAAAACCCTCCGGTTAGTAATTTATAAATTATTTTTATGTGGAAATTTAATTGATCAATAAATATAACTTAATAAATGTTTTAAAGGCTTTACATAAGGCTAAAAGTCCAATTATCACCTTGGAATGTTCTATAGAATATATTCAGATTTAGGCATTGAGTTAGTATGAGATTTTGAGGCCTGAAGAGCCCTAGCATAAATAGAATAAAAAATATTAGATATATAAAAGTATGTGTGCATGACTTATCCAAAATAATTGAATGAACACCAAAAAGTGCACTGTATGAGAAATCTGAGACTATCATCCAGTCTAGGACATAGTGTTTACCCTCTACGGGGTATAACATTTGTGAGAGTCAATCGTTTGGTCGTGCCACTCAAAGAGAAAAGTTATTTAATATTTTTATTATTTTATTTTCAAAAATAATTTACTATCTCTCAAACAGTGTGTTGTGTGAGAAACCTGAGACTATAGTTACAATACCATAGATCGATGCAAAATCATCATCGCTTTTATCAGCACTAAACAGAAAGCGCTGATAAAAGGGTCACATTTATTGGTGATAAATAAACTCACTGATAAAGGTTGATCTTTATCGACGATATTATTTGCACTAATAAAATTTTTAATAAAAAATATTAAAAATGTATATATATTATTATTATATTTATATTCAAAAATAATTTTTATTTATATATATTAATAAAAAATTCATGTTTATAATTAATATAAATGTGATATGTTAATATATATTTTTTAATAATTCAAATATATATATAATGTTTTAATAAAAGTATTTATAAGATTATAAATATATATTTATTTATTTATTTATTTAAATAATTATAAAATTATAATAAATTTTTTAAAATTATAAATATTTTTATTATTTTTATAATTATATATTTATAATTATATATTTATAATTATATATTTTGATGTATATATAAAAAATTTAAATATATTTATCTATAATTATAATTATAAATATATATATATATATAAATAAATATATGTCTCCAATTAATTAGGTGTGTATATATATATCATGATATAATGATGACATTCATGGATATGAGTGTCATTTTTTAGTTCATATATTGATACATGAGTATAATTGACAGTATATGATCATAAATTTATTTGCAGACATGATTGCGGTATGTTATATTCCAAATGTTAATATTACCTATATTATGATGACACATGCATATGTTATGTATTCAAGACTTGTGAATGTTCATTTATACATTGACACTGTTATTATTCACGCTTTTATATATGTGATGACTCATTTTTTATGATCTATACTTTACTATGTATGATTCATTCGAGTTATACCCATGAACTTATTATATTCTCATAAATAATTATAAAATTACAATAAATATATATTAATAATAAATATATTTATTATCTTTATAATTATATTTTTTATTATATATAATTACTTTTCAAATATATTTATTTAAAATTATAATTATAAATAAAGATATTTATATTTAAATAATTATAAAATTATAATAAATATATTCAAATACAGGTGGGAGTGAATTTCCACTCGCAGGAGGTGACGCAGGCATGACGTAAGCAGGTGGTGACACAGGCATGACATAGGAAGACGATGACGTGGGCATGATGCAGGCATGACGCTGCACTGGGACTTCGGGCTAGTTTTTGGGCCTTTGGTCCATGTAATGGGCGACATGCCCACTGGACCTTCAAGCCATGTACTACATAAAATAAGGCTTTATGGGTGGGTTACCCTTTAGAGGGGCTATGGAATGTCTTTCTGACCTAAGTGTGTGGTGTGTGTGTGTGGTGTGTGGTGTGTGTGTGTGTGTGTTGGGATGTGTCTCAGTAGTTGAGGTGCCCCGTGATTCTGCATCAAATCCGAGTTCAAATTCGTGTGGGAACAAATTTCTACTGGCAGGTGGTGACGCAGGCAGGTGGTGACGTAGGTAGTGACGCAGGCAGGCGGTGACGGTGACATAAGGCAGGCGGGGGGTAGCACAGGCATGATGTATTCCTGACACTGCACTAGGCTTTCATGCCAGATTTTGGGTCTTTGGTCCATGTAATGGGCTTCATGCCCATGGGGCCTTCGGGCCATGTATTGAATAAATAAGGCTTGATGGATGGGTTATCTCTTGGGGGGCTATGACCTACCTTTTAGGTATATGTGTGTGGTGTGTGTCTATTTAATCTAATTATACCCCCAAGCACCTAATATATATTTATATACATATAATTATATAAATATGTCAAAAGTGGTGTGGACCATGAGCTATAATTATATAAATATATTTATAAATATATAGAAATATTTTTAAATATATATATTTATTTAATAATGGCTAAATTATAAAAAATATATTTATTATAATTTTATAAATATATATTTATATATTAATAAATATATATATATATATAATTATATAAAAATATTTATAAAGATACTAATTTATAATTATAATTATAAATAAATATATTTATTTAAATAATTATAAAATTATAATAGATACATTTATTATAATTTTATAAACATATATATATATATATATATTAATAAATATTTATTTATTTATTTATTTATTTATAATTATATACAAATATTTATAAATATATTTATTTATAAATATAATTATAAATATATATATATTTATTTACTTATAATTATAACTATATATATATATTTAAATAATTATAAAATTACCATAAATGCTTTTATTATAATTTTATAAATATATATATTTATATATTAATAAATATATATATATATGAATATATACAAATATTTATAAATATATACAAATATTTATAAATATATAAAAATAATAATAAATATATAAAGGTATTTATAAATATATAAAAATATCGACGGCTAGTGGAATTGAGACTCTCTCTCTCTCTTCAGTGATGGCGCGAAGGGTTTCCTCCCGTGATGAATCCATTCATAGATCCGATTCACGATCCTGTGGTTTCCTCCACAAGACCTTCAAGATCTACTATTTTCTGTGGTATCGGTGGAGATATGGTTTCCTCTGTGAGTCCTTCAAATAGATCTAACTTGGTCTGTGGCATCAGCAGAGCAACTGACACTGATCAGGTTTGGGGATTGGTTGCGGATCTCAGCATCGGCGATCTTGATGCTGATCGGATCTTTTCCCCCATGATCCCTCTGAATAAATATGATGTGTGGAATCCTGATGTGGATTTTCCCTCCGATGTTGATAGGCAGGTCAATAGCCCATCGGGGCTGGCAAATCCAGAGCATCCTCCATTAAAGTGGTCAAGGTTGTCTGGCGAGCAGTTCTTTCTTGGCATACATGGTAACTCTACTTATACACTCAACTGGGTGTCAAATAATGGCAGTGTGGATTTCATTGAAGAAGATCCAAAGTTATTTGAGACACGGATCGAGGACTTTTGTTTCTCGATCATTTCACAGCTCACCTCAATCTCAAAGAACATTGTTTGGAAACTTGAAGATATGTGGAACCATCCCATTCATGTATGGGGCTTCGATGGATGGAACATGGTGTTGATTGGAAAGGGTTTTCTTCACATTACTTTCCCTTCCCAAGAATTAAAATTGTGGGCATGGATCTATGGTTTTTTAAATCTTAAGCCAGGCGGATTAAGGTTCCAGGATTGGCACCCTTAGTTTGATCCATTTCAAGCCAAGAAGTCCACTGTTCAATCTTGGATTCATGTTTCTAGGTTGAGCTAGTTTTTTGGAATCCAAGTATTCTTTGGGATGTTTCCTTAACTGTTTTAACTCTGCTAAAATTTTACAAAGAGACTGAGATGGCCATGTATGGACATTTTTCTCGAATATTGGTTGAATTTGATATCAGAACTACTCTTGTTGAAACAATTTTCTTGGTTGTATGTGAGTTCAAATTTTATCTTTTAATTGAATATGAAAGTGTACCCAATTTACTTTTCAACCATTTGTTCATTAGGCATACTACAAAGAATTACCTTAAGGGTATGAGATGTGCAAACTGCAAGAAATTTGGGAATCACGTTGAAAATTGTAAATTCAAGTTACCTGTGTTCAGCAAGAAGATTCTTGATCAGTACATGGAGTCCTTTATAGTGAAGAAGAATGATCACGTTCCTCATCAAGAAAGAACTGTTGAAAGAGGTTGAGGTTGAGGAAGTAAAACATAGGGAAAGGGCATTTATCCTTAATTTCCTCCCAAGTCTTACAGGCCGGTGGATAACAGGGCCCCCTCTTTTGCTGATGTGGTTGCTGGAACCAGCCCCCCACCTCATGTCACTGATGTGCCCTCAAATTTCAATAATACAAAGGTTTGGATTTTTTTTATAGCACTCAAAATTTGAGTAGTGACATGTTCATTCCTAACCCTCATACTTTGGGCAGGACCGAGGATGATAGTCAGTGTCTTCATTAGGTGAGTAAAGATGTCTCATATGACACTAATTGTGTAACATATTTCACTGGTGTTATTAGAGATGATTTCATGAATTATGGTAATAGTAAGTTCAAGTTTAGACTTTGAAATAAACCCCATAAACCTAAAAGGGTGTCTGGAGCCCATTCTACAGTCTCTGTTGGGGATCTCTTGTAGGGGATGATTGCTTCAGGGAGAGCTGTCAAGTCGGCACCAGCAGTTGTTGATCAATACAGTTCAAATGTTGCATCTGATTTATTGGTGAAATTTTGGTGGGGAAGGATGCTTCACCACAGGAGGCAGGGTAGGTGATGGTCACTCCTAGGGATACCAAATGTGTTTCTTCGGATGTTTCTGCCACTTTTAAAGGGGCGTCTTTCATCAAAAAGGCTACGTCTAACTTTGATAAAATTAGCCTGCTTGACATTTTAAATAGTTTTAATAGTATGGAAGTATTCCATAAAGAATTCGGCAATGTCCATAGTGATATACAAGTTATAGTTCAACACTCAGGTTCTAATGAGGTCATAGAAAATACATGCCCGCCTCCTGAGGACCCTACACTACCGGATGTTAGCACTGATACTCTCATGGATGATGCACCATGGAAGTAGCCTAAAAGCTGGAGAAGGGTCTTCCATTTGTGAGGAAAATGTGGTGGTCTCTCCCACAGATGAAGAATCTCTTTTCTCTTGGGTTATGGTCTGAGTTGTTTTGGAGTAGTGGCTTGTCACTATTTTTCATTTTGTGCCTCTCACTTTCCACTTTCTCTTGTCTGTTGTTCTTTTATTTTTAATAAATTTTGTGACCATGGGTTTCATCCCATGGTTCACGTTGTCTTCATATATACAAATTTCTATAAATATATACAAATATTTAAAAATATATTTATTATATATATAATTCTAAATAAATATTTATTTATATTTTTAATTACAAATAAATATACATATTTATAATATATCTAATTTTATAAATATATCTAATAATATAAATAAATAATTAATATTAGACATTTATCGGTACTAATAAAGAGTATTTTTATCATCACTTTCTATTTTAGCACTAATAAAATCTGGGCAGTGACAAAATTTCGAGTACTATAGCAGGGGCACTGTAGCGGTGGAGTAACTGTAGTAGCGGTAGTACTGTAGCATTACTATTCACTGAGGGGTCCTTTGGGCCAAAAAATGGGCTTTCAAGCCTTTTATTCAGGCCACTTGGCATTGGGCCTTTGGGTTATGTAATGGGTCTCCCTCTACCCACACTGAAGAGGTCTTTGCTTTGAATAATAAATTGAGGCTTCGGCCCCAACCTTTAAAAAAACTAATAAAACCACTCGTTATCAGTATTTTTTGGAAAGAGATGATAAAATCCTTAAGGTTTCTTATAAAAATAACCCTAATAGAGGGTTGATGCTACTTGTGCTATTAATATTTCATGAAACCAGAGTGTTTTCATCATTGTCACCACTATCGTCGGACACTACTGTTATCGTCAGTCGTCTTCTCAATGAATCGATCTATCCAAATCTAAGGTATGTGACATAGTTTGTCTTATCAATCCCTCTAGTTCTTTAATAACACCTCGTTGAATCCTATCGGATGCTTCTTCACTTCTTCTCGATGAACCGAACAAACAACCCCAACACTGATCCACCCCTTCATGCCAGTGCAACAAAGAGGCATCATCATTATGATGCACCACCCCTACATGTTTATCCTCTCCCTATGTATTTCACTAAATGTGTCAAGCTCCCCTATGGATCGAATGCCCTCCCTCTACCCTACAGTGGACCAACCTTTGTTTGCTCTACGTCAAAGGAGCCTGATGCCGCCTCATTTTCACTTTGTTATACACCAGGCTCAAACTGAAAGTGTGGCGTACTAACCAAAATTGATACTCTCCTTCATCATTATCTGATACACACAAAACAAAGTGATATATGCATTTTTCGACATCTATTTTTGTTATGAGTTTCAGTCCCACGCGAATTCATTCTTCATCTCCTTCTCAATAACCTAACACTCACCCACACACAACTAATACCTATAACCAATAGCAATTTATAATTTTTATTAACATCAATTATTACTTTTAAAAAATTATAAATAATAATCAATATAAATTTATAAATTTTTTAAGTGTAATTTACAATATTTATACTTCAAGATATAATTTTTTGTAATTATATATACATCTATAAATTATATAGTATATATTATTATACTTATATAATTATTATAAAACCTTTTGTTAAACATTTATAATTTATAGTTTTATAGGTTTTTAAATTTATATACTTTCATGTTTTCTTGTTTTTTATTTCAATAAAAAGGTCTTCGGTCCTACCTTTTTCAAAAAAAACCTTTATACTTTCATAAATTCAATATCAGTGTTGAAAGTATTTTAAAAATATAATAATTTCATTTTTCTATTTTTGAAACCATTATTATATTCAATAATCATATTTTCTATTATAAAAGTGGTTTTCAAATAATATAGGTTTTATTTTTTCCATTATTAAATTCAATATTCATATTTTCATCAGTTATTTATAATGTAAATGTTATTTTATACTTCATTTATACTCATAAAAAGAGTTTTGATCATTAAAAATATGGAATAAATTATTTATTTATCACTAATCCTTCCTGATTATTGTTTTATCATTTAATGTTCTAATGACCCATTTGTTCTACCTTAAAATATTTTCATTCCCATTGTCAAAATTTAAAAAATGCTCTAGGGATTGTGCCGCAATCCATCAACAAATAGAATATCATTTGATCCAAAAATATTCATTATAATTTCAATGATTCTTACACCATTAAATTTAACTGAAAAATAGTTTTTAAAAGTGAAATTTCCTCCATTATATTTATGAATTTTATTCAGAAATGTTTTTTTATAATGTGGGGTAATAAAACATATTTCAAGATCCAAGTATTTTTTTCCATTAAGTTTTTTTATTCCTCCTTAATCACCATTACATACTCTTTATCACTCCATGTATTGATAGATTTATAGATTCCATTTTGTTTTAGTTTCTCTAGTAGTAATGTGAAATAATTATTGTAGGAATGTTTGAGTTTATCTCACCTTATATAAGTTTTATCAAGTGCATCAAATGAAAATTTCAATTTCACCTTTCTTTTTTGATGATATCATGGTTAGATTCTTATAAATTCAACTTGTATCCCCCTTAAAATTGTAGCCTCTATTTAACTGTATAAAATACATATTTCAGCAACATGTATACTAATTGTGTTTGCATACTCTTCAGTACCAAAATCTTTAAACAAAAATCTCTATATCATTTGGGATTTTGGGTTGTTAGAATATTCTCATTGTATTTTATTTAGATTTGAACTCCATAAATTTTCTTTAATTTCCTCATTCTTATAAATTATATCTTTAACCTTCAATTTCTGCTTAGTATTATCCTCATATTCCTTATTTTTAAGTATCTAATTGAATTTGGTATTTTTAAAACAAACACATGATGTATAAATTGTCATATCACATTTATTTAGTATTTTGTTACTTTCTTCCCATTATTTCCATTTTTGACACTAACTATTTTTCCTTCTTGAGTATCCACAAAAAGTTTCCATTGATAATTTAGATAATAGTCATGTTATTTTGGGGAAACACCATCATTTTCCATATAGTTAGAATGTTCTTCAGTATCCTTGACTGGATTTATAATCTCAAACTGAAATTTATTCATGGAATTTTTAGCTTCAATAAACATTTCCTCAAAGAATTTAGACTCCTTGTTCATGAAAAAACAAGTTCTCTATAGTAATATCAAGAATCTTCCCTATTTCTTTAAGGATTTCAATGTGATAATCCATATTCATTTTGAAATTCAGTTCCATCTTTGTAATATTTTTTATTTTTAATTTATAAAGATATTTCTTGAAAGATTCATTCTCTTTTTTCAAAGACTCTTTCTCCCATTAAACATTTCCATTTTATTTCAAGAAATTAATGAGCTTCATATTCAATTGAACATCTATTGGATTTTCTTTTTCACTACCCAATTTATTAATTTCTTCTACCTAATTTGGTGTTAACTTCTAAAGGGATGATTCTCAGAAAATGAAATGCAATAATAACTATCATCCTCATTGGATTCAACTTATGAATAGTTATTATTGTATTTTGTTTCTTGAGACTCATCCTCTATATCTTCTATACATTCACATATGTTCTTTAACTAATCTGGGTAGTATTAACCCTGTACCAGTGGAGTAATTATTTTCTTAAATTCAATTGCCCATTTCCTTCAAATCATGATGAAATTATTTGAAACTATCAAATGTTGGGTTCCCCTTATTTCAAAGTACCCCTTTTGTCTATTTATTTATTTTGAAAAATATTTATATTATTGAATCAAATAAGATAGATATGAATAGAAAATGGTTTTTTTATAATCATATGAGAAAAACGTGTATGAAAATGGGCTGAAAGAGTTCATCAAGTATTCAAAAGGTCATGTAGTTGACCCTTCTTAGATACGTTTTCTATGTTTACATTGTTATTATTCAAAACTAATTAGTATATAAGAGATGGAAGAACACTTGATCTATCATGGTATAAATATAATCCATAAATGTTGGAATAAACATAGGTAAAAACCAAATGTAGCTAGTGACTAGGATTAAAATACATTTTATGGATCAACTAACATGATTAAAAGTGTGGACAATGAACAATACCATACTGAGGATATGATTGCAGGTTTGAATGATGATGAAGATAGTATTAAGGAAATGATAATGAAATTTTAATATTAACTTCATGATTTTCAAAAAAAAATTAATATGTTGAAGTGTTGTGAAAAATATTCCATTGTATTCTGGTGGCACTAAATATACAGCATTTTCAGTTGTATTGAAGATGTGTAGTTTAAAAGTTGGCAACAGATGGAGTGATTCCAATTTTACTAAAATACTTGCTCTCTTGAATGATATGATCCCAGAATATAATGATCTCACTAGATGAATATATAATTCTAAAAAATGATAAGTTTAAAGGGTATTATCTCTAAAAGAATACATGTTTTTTCAAATGATTGTATATTGTTTCGTAAGGACCAAAAATCACATAAATAATTCCCAAAGAGTGGTTCTTACTGACATAATAAAGATGAATCGATTCCTAAAAAAATTTTATGGTTCTTTCAAATCATTCCAAGGTTTATGCACCTATATGTAAGTGAGGAGACTTCAAGGAAATTGATGTGGCACATAGATTCAAGAAATAATGATGGGAAACTTCCCCACCTGGAAGACTCTCCTTGGTAGAAAAGAACTGACCAAGAGTATCCTAAATTTGAAAATGAGCATGAAACCTTCATCTTATATTATATAAAGATGCATTTGATCCTACTTGTTTAAAGAGAATCCCTCATAGTAAATGGCCAGTTATATTGGTAAATTATAACTTGCTATTGTGGTTATGAATTAAATGAAAATACATTGTGTTTTCTATGTTTATATCAGGACCAAAAAAATGGGTAATGATATTGATGTTTATTTGTCTCCATTTATCAAGGATTTGAAATTATTGTGAGATTCAGGTGTTACATTCTATGATTCTTATAGAAATAATATTTCACGTTGAGATCCATGTTGTATGGGATGATAAATGACTTTTATTCTTATAGAAATTTGTCTGGATATAGCTTAAAGTAACTCAAGGGTGTCTCATTTGTGAACAAATTACACAATCAATTAGGTTAAAACATTCATTGAAGATAGTTTTTCTAAGACATCATTGATTTCTACCCGGATGATATAAGTACCAAACTTGGATGACATCATTCGATGGAATTTCAGAAGAACATACAAAATTGTCTCTATTAACAGGTGATCAACTGTTTGAGAAAGTAAAATATATGTAAATTTATTTTGGTAAAAAACAATTGAAAAACCTTATGAAAACAACTTGAAAAAAGATATTTGTTTTTTTAATTACTATACTGGAACTGTCTATACGTAAACCATTTTATTGATGTTATTAATATTGAAAAAAAATGTATATGATAGTGTCATTATAACATTACTAAATACACCCAGAAAAATAATGGATAGAATTAAGGCTAGGTTGTATATGATTGACAATATAGGAAGAGTTGGTTCTAGTAAAGGGTGAAAATTGAAATTTATTCTTCCAACTTCTTACACTCTTTCCAGGAAGGAGAGATATTAGTTTTTCAACTTCTTGAATAGTGTAAAGGTTTTAGAGGGGTGTTCATAAAATATAAAGAATATCATGTCAATGAATTATATAAAGTTAAAGGGTCTAAAATCACATGATTTTAATATTTCAATAAAAGATATAATTATTGTAGATTTACATTATATTTTTTCCAAGAATTTCAATCATACATTAACCAAGATTTATTTCTTTTTCAAAGGTATATGTAGCAAATTTATAGAACCTATGAAATTTCCAGCTATGGAAAAGGAAATTTTCATCATATTATGTGAATTGGAAATGTTTTCCCCTCTATCAATCTTTGATATGGTGGTTCACTTAATGGTTCACATGGTGATAGAGATTAGACTATGTGTTCTTGTACATTATAGATGGATGTGCCCCCATTGAATGGTTTATAAAGATTTTTCAAAGGTATGTCAAAAATCAAAGTCACCCAGAGAGCTGTATTCTGGAGAGATATATTGTTGAGGAAACTGATGAATTTTTTAATGACTACATGTACAGGGTGGAAAGAATTTTTCAACTAAAATATCATTACACTAGGTGGATTTTGGGTAGAGGATTTTCTAGAATATATTTTTTCACAATAAATATTATGGATCTGGATCATACCCAACTATATGTTTTATGTAACACTTAAGAGGTTTACCTATATATTGAAACCCACAAAGAAATTCTTAGTAATTTGAATCTATCAAGGGATGGTATCTGGATATTAAATACACATAATCAACAGTTTATAGGATGGTTTTGAGACCATCTTTTTAAGGAGTCAGATGAAAATATGGATTCACTTTTAGAATTGAATTGATGGCTACCCATAGGACCAAGTGTGTATGTATTATCTTATAATAGTTATGTAATTAATAGTTATATGTTCTATACAAATGAACATCATGAAAGAAATATCATGTTATGTAGTGCAGTTGCACTTGTGCCTGAATTGATGCATGTTTCTTGTATTATGGATAGAAATACAATTTATATGAATATGTTATAATTTGTAATCATCAAAAAAATATTGGATTTTGATTATACAACATTCCAAGTGCAGATTTTTCTATGAAAGTGGTTTAATAACAGGGGTGTTATTAAAATAGAAGAATTGTGATTCATGAAAGTGTATTTTTTTAAGGAAGGCTATGAAGATGAACTACTTATAATGGAAACACGGGAAGTAAAAGTATTTTATGTTCCATATCTCAAAAAATTAAAGTGGTCAATTGCTCTATTATTGGCCAAACCCACTAAACGGTCAAATGAACATTCAACTGAGGATGACCTATTCATTGGTACGTCACAATCATTTCACAGCATTCCCAATGTAGATGGGGTTTTTATGTCATAAGAAACCACAATGAAGAGATTTTGATGCTCGATGGAGGGTTAAAATTACTTCAACATTTAAAAAAAAGTTCAATAATCAGGTTTTATTTTTTTGTAATATACATTGTGTTACCTCATGTTATTATTTTTTTTCATCACCATTTACATAATATAAATTAAATTATAAACTACTTCTATTGATAATTATTATTTCAAATGTTGATGCTCCCAATCCTGAGGAACAATAGATTTCTCAATCTGATGTTTCTCCTAGTGTAGAGGAACACTGACCTTCTGCATATGCCAATGCTACCAATCCAGAGAAACAATGGGTTTATCAACTTCTTGTTACTCTCAGTGCCGAGTAACAATGATCTTCAACACAAGACAATGCTACCAATCTAGAGGAACAATATATTGATGATTTTGAACTCAAGGAATTTGTATAAAACAAAGAACCAATGTTGTGTGAAAAAAAAGGAGCATCGTAGCGTCATGGTGTTAGCAAAAATTATTAAGGTGAAAAGAAAATGTATAAAATTAAAGGTCATATAGAATGCATTTGGATTGCCTATTAACCTAAAAAAGGCCATGTTCAGTAGTTTAATTGGGCATATCACTCGACAGCACATTCAAATTGATGTAGATTCATGGCACCATGTTTTTCCCACGATTAAAACACTAATTTGGGAAGATATTAGGGTAACACTATGATATACTTTCTTTATTTTACTAAAAATTAAAATAATAAAACATTGACTTACTCTTCATATCCCTTGTAGAGTTTATTTATAGTAGATGAATCCTATAAGAAATCTGTATTAATACTTGTTGGAAAGACTCTTATAGGCTTTTGAACAATTCTAACAAAATTTCATCTTAAAGATGCTAAAGGGAAAATAAACTTTCACCCACCACTTATTTATGAACACCTAACAAGCCAAGAAGCATGGGATGTGTTTACTGGCCATCATGGGGAAATATCTTTTCATGTACATTGTGTCTAGTAATACATTTTTTGATAATACATTTATTAAACATTTTTATTGATAATTTTTTTATTTATGAAATAGTATTTGAGTGATGAAATTAAGGAATGGGAAACAAAACCAACGTACCCTACCATAAAGAAAGGATGGGGTACTCTTCACTTGAGAAAATGGTAAATATTTTAAATATACCATAAAACTTTTATGTGATATGAAATAACAACATAATTATATTCCCTTGTTTATATGAAGATTGAGGAATCCAAATCCAAATCCACTACCATCCCATGTCATGTGTTATGGAAGGATTGATTTGTAAATAAAGATGGGATACTAGTAGATTAAAACACAAAAAAACATGTGGGAATCATGTGTAAGTATGACATAATAAAAAAAATTTGATTTAAATCTCTATTATATAATAATGATTACTTATTTTCCTATATTTTTTATCAAAATTATACATAAGAAGAATCAACACTTATACTGGATGAAAAACTTCTATTAGTGGCCTTTGAAGCAGCCATAAAATTATGGCCATGTCAGAGGTGCGGGTTTCGGGGTGACACCCTGAACATATGTTTTAGAAAAGAAAACAACATGGGGGTAAAGATAAATAAATGGTAGATATAAAATCAATATTATCTGACCTTGAAGAAAATTATCACTATTAGTCTAGTTGAATATAAAATGTTATGGGGGAAAATATAAGAAAAAACTCATGAATAAACACTACATAAAGATCACACCCCCCAGCTTTGAGGTGATCTATTCCCCTCAAATAGCATTCTTAAATGAGGTAATAAATATTCTCATGATTTTTTTAGTAAAATCTGAATCACATAAACACTGATACCATAATTGTACTGATATTATATATAGTGAAAATGAATATGATTTATATCTATCAACACATACCCATCACCTTGTTGAGGGGGGATACCATTTTCAAACTCTAAGAAGGCAGTATATATAATAGACTACTTCCAAAGGGTCCTGTTATAGTGGGGATTACCATAGCTCATGAGTCAAGCACCGAGCTACCAGTTTCACTTGATAGTGTGGATATTTATATAGTCAACCAAGTTGTTGTAACATTCATAGCATGATCATCACATCTTGTAAAAAACATTTTAACAATGAGTTATTCATTTCAAATTAATTTTTCATGCTAAACCTTTAACAACTAATGAAAAAAGACATGAACTAATAAATCTTTTTACAAACGGACAAAGGTAATGGGGTCAAACAAAATCTCAAATAAAAATCATCTAAAGAATCAACCATCCAATTGAAAAGATCTTTAGAAATAACTTTCACCCTTCTCATTCAATATTCACATTTACTAACGATGAAGGCTCATGCAGATAAAAAGTTACAAAGTGGTAGTAATCACATAGTTTATGTTGAAGAAAAAATGTATAGAGCCACCATTACAAACTTCATTGGTCTTGATAATGTAAATTAAATCCTTAAGTATGAATGGCTAGGAGTCTCTGTCGTAAATGTATACATGAGGAATGTTTTCATAATTTGTTTTTCAATAGTCGGTATACTATATTAATTATGAATAAATACAATTCATATTTTTTGAATGCTTTTATATCAATACCAATTAAATGGATTACCCTCATGAACATAAATATGGAATCATTAGTCCTCACTTAACTTTTACAGACCAAATAAAAATAGAATCAAAAAAATGAATAAAATAATGGAAAAACTGGCCAAATCATTTTAAAGAAAACTTACGAGTGAATAACTCTTCTTAATACCAATAATGCAAGGGTTAAACTATAAAATTTAATTATATCAAATATATTTTCATTCCTTTCATTACTTATTAATTTTTTTAAGGAAACATTGGGTACTCATTGTGGTCAATTTGGATACTCCAAAGATTTATTTCATGAATTCGCTGCATGGATAACCAACAAAACAACCACACATGATGACATTATTCAAATTTTAATACACTGTATTAAATGTTTTATAACTAAACATAAATTTATATATTTTATATTATGTTTTAATGAGAATTTTGTTCTGATAGGGAGGTGTCTAAATATCATGAATATCTTGGAATAAGGGTAGTCCATGCGCACATGGATCCTGTCAAATTCTACAAGTGTAAAAGTATCAAGGTATATATAATAATATTTCACTATAAAAACACATATCAAAACAAATTACTTATTTTTATCAATTTTTTTAATGTTTGAAAAAAAATTGAAAATATTGTGGTCATTATGTTTTAAAATTTATGAGAGATATCATATACCATCAACAAACTAGAATCCCCAAAGTGGTATTTTGCGAAGATAACTACTATTTCATTTAGAATATTTTTTAATACTTTGTGTATTTTCATTCATTTCAGTACTACTATGACTATCGAAAATTACCATATTCACAAGATAAAATAGATTTGTTTCGAAACGAATGGGTAGTATACCTGATGGTATAATGTACACATATGTCATAAATATGTGACTTCCAACTTCTTATTTAGTTGAATTTCTTGTAATTTTATCTATTTTTCAGTTAATTTACATAGAATTTCTATCTGATACTTATTTTTTAAATATTTACAAAGATCATAAAGAAATTACCACACATGAGATTAGACTTTGAGGTTGTAACTGAAATAATGACAATAAGGAAATGGGTCAAAAATGTATACAACAATCAAAAAAATGTGAATTCCTACTACCATTAAAATAAACAAAGATAGTTCAATGAGAAAGTTAATTTTTTTTTAATATACTATGGTTTTACTCATAATATTATTTTTACCAACTATATTAACATAATCTAAATTAAATGTTTGACTACTCATGCAGAAAATGTATTTTACACATGATTATGTTACCAATACCAAGGAATAATAGACTATAAAAAATTAAACCCTTTGAGAAAATGTAAATCTAATGTTACAATATAATTTTTCTATTTTACAAAAAAAATTATAAAATGAAACTTTGATTTAATTTTCATTATTCCTTGTAAAGTTCTTTAAATTTAGAATATTTATATCCATATATCATACCTTTATGCACCAAAACTTAAACATACCTATTCTCCCTTAAAATCTTTTAACCCATGAAGTGTTGGTATTTATTACTTTCCTTCAAGTTCCCTCCACTGACTTTGTAGGAAGAGATATAGTGCTACATATGCTCAATAAAAAAGGTAATATTGATGTTTGAATAGTAAAATCATTGTCCATTGAAGTATTGTATTGTTTTATATTTATGTTTAATTTATTTCTTTTTAGTATTAATCACATAAAAATTGTTTTCTTATACTAGTGGATTGTTCGAGTTGGAGTGGTTTGTTCAAAAATGCTCATACTCATGAGGGATTCGACTTTGAGGCTACAACTGAGATAATGAATACAAGGAAATGGGTCAAGAATGTATACAACCATCATGAAAAGGTGAAATCATACTACTTAATTAATTACTTTTTTCATCATTTTTTCTATTATTTGTAATTTAATTTCCTTATCCTTTTTATCTAATACTTATTTAGTTTTCTTCACAGGTCTTTTGGGAAGTCATATTTTACTTTAAAATATCTTCAACAAGAAAAAAAAGATAGAACATATTCCTTTATGATGTAAGAGGATACCACATGATTTCTGAAACATAAGTGTCTTAGGGATCATGGGGTTTCTTTTTTTAAAAAGGGGAATCCCTAGGTGTGTCATTTATTAACCCTCCACATAAGGAAACCCCCTCCCTGTGAAGAGGTCACTCCAGATAGAGCCCTAGTTAGGAAGGATTAATTTCTAGCCTAGATGGAAGAGTATCCCAGAGGGTTATATCCTAATTGGTGATGGTTCAACATAGTAATTCATCAGAACAGGTGGATTGAGTCTCATTTTTTCAACCCACTTAAGACTGGGTGACCCAACAAGACAATTAGGGCTGAGGGAAGGAGAAATTATCTCAAGAGTGGGCTCTCAAGAATCAAACCCTACACCTTCTAAAGTACATCATGTTTTGTACTACCTCCGACACTACTATGCCACCGCTGAATCGGCATCATGGGGTTTCTATTCCATCAGAATGCAACATATTCTATATTTTGTAACTTTTTAAAGATACTTAAAAGAAAAACATATATCTCATACTCAATCAAACACACTTCAATATGATACACAGTGTACTTGGTATGACTCAGACTCTATTTTTTTAGTTTATAATTTATATTTTAGTTCAAAACACACATCACATACTCAAGCATGTGTTTTAATTTAAAATTGACGTTGATTTCAGTAAAAATATTAAGTGAAATACTGAAAACCAAGAAAATTCATTCGTATTGTTTTGATACTTTAGTAAAATGATCCATAAGTCATTTATGATGTGTAAGAATTAAACCCACGTCAATAATTTTCACGGTGAGACCGATATAACACCAAGTGTGTCTTTTTATTTAAAATTACCATTATTTTTTGCAAAAATAAGTGACATATTGAAAACTAATAAAATTATTTTATATTGTTTTGACATTTTATTATAATGATCTATAATTCATTTTTTACATGTAGGAATTGACCGCACCTCAATCCAACACATGGTGTGACTAATATGACTCCAAATGGATCTTTTTATTTAAAATTGAAATTAATTTTAGTAAAAAGAAAAAGTGACATACTCAAAATCAAGAAAACGCATTCGTATTGTTTTTTTAATTTAAGAAAATGATCCATAAGTCATTTTGGATGTGTAGGAATCAACCGCACCTCAATATGATGCACAGTGTGACCAATATCACTCCAAGTGTGTCTTTTTATTTAAAATTGACATTAATTTTAGAAAAAAGAACAAGTGACATACTAAAAACCAATAAAATGCATTTTTATTGTTTTGATACTTTATTAAAAAAATTCATAAGTCATTTTTTGTGATTAGAAATCAATTTCACCTCAAACAGATGCACGATGCGATTGATATGACTCAAAGTTTTGGTTATCAATTTAAAATTGACATTTTAGTTCAAAACATGTGCCACACACTTAAAACCAATCAAATACACTCTATTTATCTTTATAATTTTGGAAAATATTTCATAAGACAATTTTTATGTGTAGGAAGAAATCTCACATCAAACTGACACATGATGTTACCAGTATGACTCAAAGTGTGTGTTTCTAGTTTTAAATTATATTTTAGTAAAAATAACAAGTGATATACTTAAAACCAAGAAAAATAATTATAATTGTTTTGATACTTTAGTAAAATTATCCATAAGTCATTTAGTGCATGTATGAATTAACCACACCTATATCTGATGCACGGTGTAACTGGTATAACTCTAAGTGTGTATTTTTATTTAATATTAACATCAATCTTATTAAAAAGAACAAATGAAATACTGAAAACCAAGAAAAATAATTCACATTATTTTCATACTTTATTAAAATGATCCATAAGTCATTTTTAATGTGGAGTAATCAACCTCACCTCAATCTAACAAATGTTGTGATCGTTATGACTCAAAATGTCTTCTATTAGTTTAAGATTCATATTTTAGTTCCAAATGTGTCACTCACTGAAAACCAAACAAACAAGATCTATATTTCTTGATAATTTAGGAAAAAAATTCATAAGTCATTTTTGATGTGTAGGAAGTAGTCTCATGTCAACAGGACACATGATGTGACCAGTATGACTCAAAGTATATGTTTCCTGTTTCAAAATAAATTTTAATAAAAACCACAAGTGACATACTCAAAAATAAGAAAATACATTCATATTGTCTTGATATTTTAAGAAAACAATCCATAATTCATTTTTATATGTATGAATCATCCTCACCTCAATCCAACACACAGTGTGACCGATATAATTCCAAGTGTGCCTATTTAATTAAAATTGACATTAATTTTAGTAAAAATAAAAAGTGACATGCTAAAAAACCAAAAAAATCGGACCATTTTGATACTTTAGTATAACGATAAAAAAAGTAATTTTTGATGTGCAATAATCAAAAAAAACCTCAATATTACATGCGATATGACCATTATAACTCCAAGTGTATCTTTTTATTTAAAATTGACATTAATTTTAGTAAAAAAAACAAGTGGTATGTTGAAAACCAAGAAAATGCATTATGATTGTTTCAATACTTTTGGAAAATGATCAATAAGTCATTTTTGACATGTAGGAATAAATATCACATCAATATGATGCATGGTGTGATGAATATGACTCCAAGTGTGTCTTTAAATTTAAAATTAACATTAATTTTAGTAAAAATAACAAGTGACATACTGAAAATCAATAAAACACATTCATATTGTTTTTATACATCAAGAAAATGATCCATAAGTCATTTTTGATGTATAGTAATGAATTTCACCTCAATCTGATCCAAAGTGTAATCGATATGACTCAAAGTGTCTGATATCAGCTTAAAATTCACATTTCAATTCAAAACGTGTGTCACTCACTGAAAATCAAGCAAAAATGATCAAATTATCTTAATAATTAAGGAAAATGGTTCATAAGGCATTTCTAACGTGTAGGAAGTAGTCTCATGTCAAGCTAACACACGATGTGACTGGTATGACTCAAAGTATGTGTTTCTAGTTTGAAATGGCATTTTAGTAGAAAACAAAAGTGACATACTAAAAACTGAGCAAATGCATTTGTATTTATTGATACTTTAAGAAAACGATCCATAAGTAATTTTTGATATGTTGGAATTATCCAAATCTCAATCTGAATCATGGTGTGACTGTTATAACTCCAAGTGTGTCTTAGCTTTTAAAATAGACATTAATTTTAGTAAAAAGAATAAGTGACATACTAAAAACTGAGAAAATGCATTCGGATAATTTTGATACTTTAAGACAATGATCCATAAAATTTTCTCTACATTTAGGAATCAACTGCACCTCAATATAACGCATTGTGTGACTGGTGTAACTCCAAATGTGCCTTTTAATTTAAAATTGACATTTTATTAATGTATTCTTTAATATTAATGTTTAATTTATTTCTTTATAATATTACTAACATAATATTTTTTCCCTCATATAGGTGTAATGTTTTTCTTGGGTTAGGGTGATTTTTTTGGCAATTGATATCATAGTCAAACTTTTTTGAGGGGGGTCGTGGTTGCCAAGATGATGAAATATTAAGGTTTTAAATTGTTTATGGATAGTAATTATAAATGTAATTATCAAAATCATTATTTTAAATGTATATAGTAGTGTTTTTTTGTATTCATGATGTCAATTTTATTTAAATTAAATTATATCTTTTCATACATGTTCAAAGAATTTACTACAGTATGTTATTATTCAAACAGCACAGCCTTTATTAGTGATATTTTTAACACTCATAAAGGGGGCCTTTATCAGTGCTATTTAAAGCACTGATAAGGGAGGGTTTATCAATTCTAATGAAAGTGCTAATAATGGGGGTATTTATCAGTACTAAACTAACGTTAATAAAGTGTGGAGTTTATCAGTGATTTTTTTAGCAATGATAAAGGGGACCCCCCCCCACCTTTAGTGGTGTTGACGACAAAAACATTTGTTTAGTACTACTAAAGTAATTTTGAGTTATGTTAAAGGGCTCATATATAGTAGTTTTAGGCCTGGGATGTGGTGTTTACCCTAAGCGGGTTATAAAATTTGTGACTGTCAGATGTTTGGTCAGGTCGCCTATGAGGATGAGTTTTTTTTCATTTTTATTATATTATTTTTTGAAAATAATTTAATATCTCCCAAATGGGGAATCATATGAGAAATTTGAGACTACAATTAGGTCTGGGACATGGGGTTTACCCTAAGTGTGGCAAAACTTTTATGCCCATCAGTCGTTTAGTCAGGTCCCTCATTAATTTAAGTTATTTAATTTAAATATTAACTAATAATTATTATTATTAATTTAATTAATTGAAAATGGGTATTGTACATCTTCTTAGTTGGAAATGTATAGACCACCATTTCGGCATGTAGAGTGATTTCAAAACATCATCGTTCACTCATTTTTGAATTACAGAAATTCATTAAAGGGATGAATTTATTAACTCTACATTGAATTTTTCAGATGAATAATGGATTTTAATGGGTGTTTAAATATGGGGTGATGAATAAAACATTTTTGGGTTATCAAATAACCAAACCACCAGATTTTTCTTTATTGGAAGTTTTCATAAATCTTAGACTATCAAGATCGCCCTTAAACATATTTTGGGCAGATGATTGATCCTTTTTTTTTTGTGGTCCCAGGTGTGGTGAAGACCTCCTCCTCTGTATTGTGCGTAATGTGTTGTAGGTTTCTTTTATTTTTATTTTTTTTTATTTTTTTCTCTTTCACATTCACAATTTAATGAAAAAACAAAATATTACAAATAAAAATGATAAATCTAAAATTATTATCCAATAATTTTAATTGAATTGTCAAAATACAATCTTAAAAATAAATTATCAAAAGACGTTTATCAAAATTATTAAAGTATTTTATTTAAAAAATATAATCAAGGATAATTTTATTCAATTTATGAAAAGATAATTATCATAATTATCAAATAATAATTTCATCTAATTTTTATTGATAATCCCAACAGATTATCAAATGATAATTTTAAAAAAAATTATCGAACTATATGTTATTAAAATTACCAAGCGATAATTAAAAATTAATTATCAAAGAATAATTGCATGATATTATCGAAGATAATATTACAAAAATTATTAAAGGATAATTATAAGGTAATTATCACGTAACAAATATTATCGAAATTATCATAGGATAATTATGTGTATTTTCAATGTATAATAATTATAATTATAAAACAATAATTGTGAAGGTATCAAGGACAATTTTTAAAGGATAATTACAAACACATGCATTGAATTTTAAAATTTCTAATTTCAAAATTTTTCAGGTGAGATAAAATATTATCACCTGTAATATTTTAAAATGATAATTTGAAAATTATCCTAAAGATATAAAATATTATCAAAAGTAATATTTTAAAAATAATAATTTGAAAATTATCTCAGAGAGATAAAATATTATCTCATGTAATATTTTAAAATGATAATTTAAATAAATATCATAGAAAAAAATTATCATTACATGTTGTATTTTATTTCTTTTTGAAATTAAATAGTGGGTTTTGGATTTAGGGACCCTTGGTGAACCTCGAGTATCGACGTTTCGATAATAAGGTTGAGAAGAGGTGTTCTTGACTAGTTTATCCTCGTCTTTCACATAAAAAACTTTTTAGGTAGGAAGTTCCTTACCTTTTTGGGCTCTTTTACACATATTTTTTTAATATGATTATGGGTAGACCTATTTTTTATGACCATTCTAGAGTATGATTGCATGTGGGTGTGGGTGTAGCTCTGGAAACCTTATGTTACACTTGTTTTCAGGAGTACTTTGTATATTCGTGTTCATGTTCGATGTTGATTACATGTATTTCATGTCATATCATACTTATAACGATATTCTATTCTTTATCGTGTATCCTACCATGTTATGTGTGATTTTTTGGTATTATTATTGGAACTTAAGGTAGGTGGACCATCGTGACATGTTTATCCCTTAGAGGGGGAGTGCACACAACCTATGTTGATGACAATGAGAGACTAAATACATGGGGTAGCGATATTAATATTCCTCAAGGATTTCATGTGATGTACTCAATGACTAGAGGATTCCAAGGGTTATGTTACTCGATGACTAGGGGATGTAGAGTTGTTCTTGATACCTAGGGGATTTCAAGAACATGACCTTCTTGATGCACAATGATGTCGAATTCCACAATCACATGATGTTGAGTAGCATGATTCATTAGCCTCTTGGATAATCATTCATCTGGTACCTTGATTATCCATCTGGCATTGATCCAAAGTAGGTACATTTGAGGGTTTATGGTCTCTTGGTTTTCACATGACCACTCGGTTTTGGATTGTGAGTTACTATGCATGTTACACAATTATTATTATTGTGGAAACACTTGTATACTTTATCACATCAAGTTAAGGATGCATTGGTGGTATCTTACTGAGTCTTGTACTCATGCCCGACTCAGGAATTTTGGCGTGCTTATAGATTTCATTAGAGATTTGAAAAATCTCAAGGGTCCTATGGTAGACAGTTGAGTTGAGGATCGTGGAGATAGTAGCAGACCAAGATAGACTCCAGAGAACCTTTTGTTTATTTATTTACTTTTTATAATGGTTATTACACTGGTTTTGGTTTCCACTTTAGGATATTCTTATTTGTATGGCATGTATTCCATACTTATCTTTCTATATTGTTTAATATAAATATTTATTATATTTTTTATTGATGATTATTGATCATATGACATGATACTGAGGGTATAGTCTTCCCACTGATAGAATCATCCCACCACTTCTAGTTTATAGCCTCTTACATATGGGGAGGAATGCATGAGCTCATGTGTCATTCTTCTCGGACTCAGTGGTTTGGGTTGAGAAATTGCAAAAAACTTGGCTTTGATACCATTTTGTAACATCCTAACCCAAAATACAGGGTCTGAGCTGAAATTCCACATAACCTCATGCATTACGCCCTATACGCAAGAGGCTACAAACTAGAAGTAGGGGTTTGAGTCCATTAGTGGGGATACTATACCCTCAGTATCATGTCATATGATCAATAGTCAACAATAAAAAACATAATAAATAATAAGATTAATCAATATGAAAGCTAAATATGGAATACATGTCATAAAAATAAGCAGCTCCCAAAGTAGCAAGTAAAAATAGTGTAATAAGTAGTAGAAAAAGTAAATAAATAAATTGTGGGTCCTTCAGAGTCCATCCTAGCTTTTTACTAGCTCTACGATCCTCTACTTAGTTGTCCACCACAATTCCTTTTCCCATCGTCGAATCCCTCAAGAAATCTACACGCGCACAAAAATTACTAATTATAGTGTGAGTAAAAGACTCAGTAGGACACCACCAATGCATCCTTAACCTGATGTGCTAAAGTATAAATGTGTATGACATTATAATAATGAATGTGTAACAATCATAGTAACACAAAATACAAAATTTAGCAGTTGTGTGCTAACCAAGCTGCCACAAACCTCTGAGCATACCTGCTTCGTCTCCATACCTGGTGGATAATCAAGGTTTCAGAGGAATCAAGGATTAGACATGTGGATAATGAATCATGCTACTCAACACTATTTGATTGTGAAACTAAGAATAATATTTCATAAATAAGTTCAAGTTCTCATCATCCCTTAGGCATTAAGAGATACTTGTCATCCCCTAGTTATCGAGTAACATACCCCTTCAAATCCATTAGTCATCGAGTGCACCACACGGCATCCCCATGGCATCGTTGTATCCCTACCCTGTGCATAGTTCCCTTATTTTCATCATCATAGGTTGTGTGCACTCCCCCTCTAAGGGATAAACATGTCATTATGGTCCACCTACCTTGGGTTCCAAGAATAATAGCACAAAAGCACACATATCATGGTAGGATACATGGGAAAGCCTAACATATCATCATAAGTAAGATAGAACACACAATACATGTAATCAATATCAAACATGAATAATAAGCTACAAATTACTTATGTAAACAAGTGTAACATAATGTTTCTCAGGATACACACACCCACATGCGATTATACTCTAGAACGGTCATCGAAAATATGTCTACACATAATCATATTAAGAAAATATATGTAAATGAGCCCAAAAATGTAAGAAACTTCCTCCCTTAAAATTTTTTGATGTCAAATATGAGGATGAACCAGTCAAGAACACCTCTTCATGGATTTATTATCAAAAAACATCGACACTTGAGATTCTCCAAGGGTCCCTAAAGACAAAAACCAATATTTTATTTCAATAATAAATAAAATATCACAAATTATAATACCATCTCTCTCTAGGATAATTTTGAAATTATTATTTTAAAATATTATATGTGATAATATTTTATCACTCCGAGATAATTTTCAAGTTATCATTTAAAATATTACATGTGATATTATTTTTACGTCTCTTGAATAATTTTCAAATTATTGTTTTAAAATATTACATTTGATAATATTTTACATGGGTGGGATATCCCCTTAGGGGGGATATGGCTTGCCTTTCTAGCTTGTGTATGTGGTGTGTGTGTTTAAATATAATTATACCCCCAAACACCTAATATATATATATATTATCTCTGGTAGATAATTTTAATTATCTTTTAAATTCAACTCATGTGTTTTCAATTATACTTCAATAGTTATCCTGAATAATATCACAATTATCATTTTATAATTATAATAATTATGCTTTGACAATACTAGTAATTATCCTATGATAATTTTGAAAATCATTGTCATGTGATAATTACCATATAATTACCCATTAATAAATTGTGCAATATTATCCTCGATACTTTCATGCAATTATTCTTTGATAATTCATTATAATTATCACTTGATAATTTTAATAACTCATCCTTTGATAATTTTATTTAAAATAATCATTTGATAATCTGGTCGGATTATCAATGATAATTCCATGAAATTATTATTTAATAATTATGATTTAATGGATTTAATAAAATTATCCTTGATAATAATTTTTAAAGAATACCCTTTTTAAATTTTTATTAACATATTTTGATAATTTAATTTAATATTATCTTTTGATAATCCAATTAAAATTATCACATGCTAAATTTATAATTATCATTTTTATTATAACATTTTGAATTGATTTTTTTCTTAAATCGTGAATGTGAAAATAGAGAAATAATAATAATAATAATAATAATAATAATAATAAATTAAATGAAACCTAAAGTGTGCACTAGAAAAATAACAAAGGAGGATTTCTTCACCACACCTACAATTGCACAAAAATGCATCAATTAACAACTATTAAATGCGTACAAGGGATATTGGGATAGTCATGGTTCAATGAAAACCACCGATGAAGAAAAAACCAGTGATTCATCTATTTGATGTCCTAAAAAGTGTATCATTGATCGCCCCATATTTAAATAACTGTTAAAATCCATTATTCAACTGAATAATTCAATGCAGAGTCAATAAAGTCATCCCGCTAATGCATTTCCGTCATTAATTGGTCAAAATGAGTGAAATATAAAGGTTAGAAATCACTATGTGTGCTAAAATGATGGTATACACATTTCTAAAAAGTAATATCTATAGAACCCTTTTTAAAATAATTAAATTAATAATTATAATTATTATCAGTTGATATTTAAATTAAATAACTTAAATTAATAGGCGACTTGACAAACCATCCGATGAGTATAAAAGTTATACTCTGCCTAGGATTAGCTTTGCATCCTAGACCAAATGGTGGTATCAAATTTCTTATACGACACCCCATTTTGGGAGATATTAAAAAAAATTCAAAAAATAATATAATAAAAATATTAAATAAATTATTCTCACGGGTGACTAGACCAAACATTCAATCATCATAAATGTTATACCCAATCTAAGTAAACACCACATCTTAAAACTAATAGTGATCTCAGATTTTATATACGATGCACCATTTGGGAGATATTAAATTATTTTTGAAAAATAATATAATGAAAATATTAAATAAATTATCCTCATGAATGACCTGACCAAATGTCTAGTGCTCACAAATTTTATACCTCATCTAGGATAAACACCACTTCCCAGACCTAACGATGGTATCATATTTCTCATACGATGAACTGTTTAAGAGTTATTCGATTATTTTTAATAAATCATGCATGCATGCTATAATATATTTAATATTTTTATTCTTTCTACCTAGATTCTCTATGAGCCCCAAAATCTTGTACTAACTCAGCACCTATCTCCAAAAATATTCTATAGAATTTTCCAAGGTGATAACTAGGCTTTCAACCTTACTCAGAGACTTTAAAACGTTTATTAAGTTATTTTTATTAATAAATTAAATTTTCACATAAAAATAATTTATAAATTATCTATAAGATGTTTTTTATTATCATTAAAAATTCATGATATTACAATTTTCCCCCTCTATCGAATCCATGTCCCTGAGAAGTATATATAGTGGTAGTGATGGAATAACTTTGTCAATTGAGCTCAAACATCAAATTCACACTCTCACATATCCTTCTAGATTCGTCCATGATGACACTGAATCTGGACTAGTGGTATTATATTTCCTCACAACACCTTATCACTTAAATCCATGATTCGCACTGAATGCTCCTCATAAGATGCATCAGTCTCCAACTCAATGTTCTCACATTCAAAAACATGTGTGGGGTTGGGTATATACCTCCAAAGTTGTGACACATGGAACACTTCGTTCATATCTTTATAGCGATAAGGGAGGTCCATAAGTTATGCCACTACCCCTATCTACTCGGTGATCTCAAAGGGTCTAACAAAACATGGTGTTAGATTACCCTATTTCCCCAGATGTTTGTTCCCTAATTGAGGAGTCACACTCAAGTGATAATTACACCAAATTATCATTGAATAATTACATGAAATTATTAGAGATAATATTTCACAAATTATCAAAGGATAATGATGGAGAATTATCAAGTGATAATTATAACGAATTCTCAAAGAATAATGGCATGAAATTATCAAAGATAATACAATACAAGTTGTTAAAAGATAATTATAAGCTAATTATAATGTGATAATGATTATTGAAATTATCATAGGATAATTATGTATATTTTAAAAGGATAATTATTATAATATAAAATGATAATTTTGATAATATCAAGGATAATTATTGAAGGATATTTGTAAACACATGAATTGATTTTAAATGATAATTAAAATTATCGAGGGGAGATAAAATACTATCTCATGTAATATTTTAAAATTGATAATTTGAAAATTATTTAGGAGATATAAAATATTATCACATGTAATATTTGAAAAATAATAATTTTAAAATTATCTATGAAAGATAAAATATTATTGCAGGTAATATTTTAAAATGATAATTTGAAAATTATCCTTGAGAGAGAAAGTATTATCGCATGTCATATTTTATTTATTTCTGAAATAAAATAGTTGTTTTTGGATTTAAGAACCCTTTTTGAACATAGAGTGTCAATGTTTATGATAATAAGATCATGAAGAGGTGTTCCTGGATGGTTTATCTTTGCCTTTTACATCAATGACTTTTGATGTAGGAAGTTTCTTGCCTTCTTGGGATCTCATTACACATGTTGTCATGCTATGATTATTGCGTTAGCATATTTTATAACCAAGATTGACTTTTGATTACTTGTGGGTGTGGGTGTGTAGCCCGTGACACTGTATGACCTTTCCCCATGAGAATTGTTGAAATTTCTAGATTCCATGTTGATGTTTGATTCACATGTTATATTTATGATGATACTATATTTTCTCATGATGTGTGCCTTGATATGTGTGTTTTGATACATGGTCGTAATATGATGTCACTTTTTCCTTGATATATGTCTGGTATATGTTTTGTTTTTTTTGTTATGCATGGTACCTATGAGACAGGTTGACCCATCATGGATTTGTTTCCCTAGAGGGGTAGCGTGTTTAGACGTTTCATGTGACTTGATGATGAGACCAATATGGACGACAAGGAATGATGGAATATTGTGACCTAACCTAAGGGTATGATGATCACGAGTGATCAAACCCATATGTGATGAATGTGGGGCATGACAATCATGAGTGATCAGACCTACGTGTCAATAGTGGGGCATGATGGTTTATGTGATCTAACCTGAAGATAGCCTTAGGGAATGATGTACTAGTGCAGTCTGACTTAGAGGCCTAAGGCTAATACGGCTATCGATCATCTTAAGGTTGGCTCTGACACTAAGATTTTTCCAAGATTGTTTTGATTTTTTCTATCATAGATTCGAACTGGGTGCGGTCGGGGATATGTGGAAGCTTGGTTCTTACATGACCGCTCAGTTTTGGATTTTTTGTTTCTATCCTTGTTACTCATTTATTATTATTATTTAATACAATTGTATAATTGATCACATCATGTAAAGTATGAATTGGTGGTGTCCTAATGAGTCTTTTATTCACTCCCTACTCAATAATTTCAATGTACTTTTAGATTTCATGGGTGATCCGGAAAAGGGAAAATTCCATGTGGAAGACTACTAAGATGAGGAGTGTAGTGATTGTGGTGGGTTTGGATAGACACTAGAGGGACCTAGATTTTATCATTTTTTGGTTTATCTTCTCTATTTACACTATTTATGTCTTTCTTTTCAGGATTCTACCTGATTAAAACTCTACAATTAGGTGTTCTTTTCCTAGAGTAGTGATCAGGATGGGTGACCTTCTAGAACGTTTCTCAAGGGGTATGTGATTGAAGAAAAAACACACTAGAAAGAACATGTATTTTCATGTGGAAACAATCATTAGTCTAATGACCTATTTGTACATGTGGGTGGCCCCTAGGGAGGGGACCATGTGTTTTTGGGGTAACCAGTGGTACCTGGCAGGCCTATACCCAATGATCATGTTAAGTAGGGGTGTTTGTGATGTCAATGGGGCCTAGTTGTTACACTAGTATCATAGAATGAACCTAACCTTAAGTGAAGTGGCATTATCTAGGTTGAGATGTATAGTCCACAATGAGGAGTTTGTGCTCTAAAGGGGGGTGAATGGAACACCATCAAATGAGAAATTATTAAATGAATAAATGATATGAATCATTTCAATAAGATGTACCTTTATTTTTTAGGGCCTACCTAATTATAACTCAATAGTTAAGTATGATTGACCTAGAGTATTGATCAAGATGGTTGACCTTCCGGTAATTTTCCCATGGTGTGTACAAGTGAGGAAAAAATACACTAGAAAGAACATGTGTTGGCATGCAGATGCCAAGGGGTATGTTACTCAATGACTAGGGGATGTGGAGTATATCTTGATGCCTAGGGGATACTGAGAACATGACCTTCTTAAGGCATAGTGATGTCAAGTTTCACAATCACATTATGCTGAGTAGAATGATTCATTATCCTCATGGATAATCCTTGATTCTTATGACACCTTAATTATCCATCCAGTATAGAGCTGAAGTAAGTACAGTCAGGGGTTTGTGAAAGTTTGGATAGCGCATGACCACTCGGTTTTGGATTTTGTGTTATTATTCTTGTTACACAATTATTATTATTATTTAATACACTTTTATACTTGAGAACATAAGGTTAAAGATGAATTGGTAGTGATATGTTGAGTCTTGTACTCACACCATACTCAGGCATTTCGATGTGCTTGTAGATTTCATGAGGGATTTGTAAAAGGGAAAGGGCCCTATGGTGCACAGCTAAGTAGAGGAGCGCGGAGATAGTAGTAGATCGGGATGGACTCTAGAGGAACCTATGTTTATTTATTTACTTTTTCTATGGCTTATTACACTAGTTTTTCCTTCCACTTTGAGAGATTCTTATTTGTATGACATGTATGCCATATTTAACTTTCCATATTGTTTACTCTAATTATTTATTGTATTTTTTATTATTGATTATTAATCCTATGACATGATATTGAAGGTATAGTCTCCCCACTGATGGACTTAGACCCTAGCTACTAAACGACAACCTCTTGCGTACAAGTAGGTGTGCATGAAGTCACATGGCATTCTGGCTTAGACCAGGTGGTTTTGGTCAGGATGTTACAAAATGGTATCATAACATCAGGACTAACTGACTTGTTCTTATATTGGGGTTGGGATAGGTTAGACATGAGATAGGATATTAGGACTCAGGAATCAGAACTATGTAAGTTCATATCCAGAACTGTATAGTGGACCTCCGAGTTACCATAAAATGGGAATTATGTTTCTCTATTATTATTGATAAAACTCACCTTGGTTGATGCACATGATATTGATATGTAATTGATGGTATTTTGGGTATGTTCGTGCATCATGACTAGGCATGTAGGTTCACATGCTATATATATACCTTTTGATCTACTGCATAATAGTTATTTAATTAAATGAATTATTTTTCACTATCTGTTCAGGATAGTTTCTTCTTGTTTGGTATATTTGTTTCCTTGCAATTATGATATATCTTTATTGGAATTAATTATTTGAATTGATCATTTTTTTGTGTTAGTATATATATGATGACTATGACTAATTTACAAGGATTATAACAATGGTTATCCCTAGGAGGGTTATACTTTGGGTTGAGGGTAGAATTCTAGGGAAGACTTTTCATGATCCCATAGAATGGTTAGGGACTATTTATCTTCCTAATGATTTTAATTATTTCATATATTCCACCTTAGATATGTTTGATGGGAATTTAGGCTGTGGTATCCCAGGATGCTCATGTTCCACCACCTATCATACAGGGGGATATACCTCAGCACACTCCTGTATCGGCATAGAAAATCTAGGTTATAGAGCCCATTCAGTCATAACTCTTTTGGATAGTGCCTTTCTAAGGGGGAGATACACAAAATACCATGACCGATCATGCTTGTTATTTTTATCTCCATCACCCTATGGAATTCCAAGGCACTGGTGGAATGAAAGATGAATAGGATTGGATAAAATTTATTGTGATCATCTTTTATCTGGTCCAAAATCCTAAAGAAGGGCATGTGATTATAGCGACCTTCATGTTTCAAGGACACGCCAAGAGGTGGTGGACTGGAATGAGATGGTATGGGATATGAGAGGGTCTTACTTAGATTACCTTCAAAGATCTTTTTATCAATTAGTTTTTTTCCGACATGATGAAATTGGACTGTGTACAGGATTTCATGGAATTATGAATGGGTTCCATGAATTTCTTCACATATTATGCCCAATTTATGGAGTTGCTTCTCTTTTCTACTTTATTAGCTATGAACAAGGTGTGGAAGGCTTATAAGTTTGAGATAGGCCTTCGAATAGAGATAAAACATCAGGTTATGGATTTTGAATTGATAATGTATACCTAGGTATTTTTCAAGGCCCTGGCCTTTGATAAAAGATTAGAGGAGTATACGGTATTAGGCTTAATCCCAGCCCATAGTTGGAGAGTGACTAAGTTTCCTCTCACTAATATGATATTTTCTTCTGGAAGTAAGAATAGGGATACTAGAGACATACAATGTAGTACCATTATTTATGTAGATAATAGTATAGCTTCATTATCCCTTCAAAAGGAGTTTCACAATGTTTCAACAGTGGAAAGGAAGGACACTTTTATAGGTTATGCATTGAACCTCTGAAGATGTGTCAGTGGTGTGTAAATAAGAAGAATCTTCATCAGTTTTTTATCAAAAAAGAGTGTTTAGGTTTCTACAAAGGTAAGTTTCACACACGAGGATCTGTTTGGGGTTGTTGGCAATAGACTCGAACAAGTCACGCACCCTAGGGAAAGGAAAGAGGAGATAGGAAGGTCATGAGTATGTTGTGGACCAAACTCCAAAAGATGGTGGAGAGGGACCATCTATTATTTTAAGAATAGTATTGATCACATCTACTTTACCAACTACATTATTTGATACTGGTACCTATCATTCTTTAATATCCTCATATGTAGTTTTTGGACTTGACTTACCATTCATGTTATCATCTGACTTACTCTCCCTTGATACAAAATTGGGTATGAGAGTGGACCATCGTCACCAATGCCTAGAGTGTCCATCAGTCATCACGATCTATGGAAATATATGGGAATTCAAGATTCTAAAGATGAATACTTTCAATGAGATTATTGGCATGGACTGGCTCACCAGCTTTTGAGTTTACAATGATTACTATCATAGAGAGATATATTTTACCTCACTAAAGTGATAGAAGTTCATGATGTCTAAAGAGTGGTAACTGTTGGAACCAAGGTCGTCTGTTGCTAATAATAGAGTTTGGTTTCTATTTGTTTTAAATCTTCACATGGATGTCTAGAGAGTTTGCAATAAATGAGGTCATACGTTTGAGGTTGAAAGCAGTATTGAAGGTGGAGCAGTTTCCCAGTGTTTGCCAAATTTTTGGGCCTCGAGATCGGGAGTTTGGTGTTGGAAAACAAAGGGTTTTTAGTTAGGAGTGAATGGTATGTGGAATGACAAAGAAAATTGGAAAAATAAGGGAACTGCATACCTTGGAACATGGCTCGCGTACCATGTTCCGGTAATGGTTCGCGGACGCGTTCCAAATAGTGGGATTGGTACACGGAGTGGTGCGAAGAGTAGTGCGTGGAACTAAAAATAGTTCGCAGCAATAGTATGTGGTGAATGAATTCAGTATGCGGAATGCAAAAGGAAGAAACAAAAAATGGTTCGCAACGATGGTATGCGGTGAAGGCATGCAGTATGCAAAGTGAGAAAGGTTGGTAGGATTGCTGCATTTTGCAAAATAGGAGAGGTACATGGTGGAACCTAACAATACACGGATGGAGTATAGTGTACAATAGTAGTAATCCCACATTGAAAATTTGGGTAAATCAGACTACCGAAATATTCAGAGTTTTGTTCCTATTTAAGGAAAAGTAATCCTCTTTGTTGAAAAATTAGATTGAAGATTAAAATTATGGGAATAAATTCAATGATGTCCAAAGTGGTAAGCGGTTTAGGAGACGGTACACAGATAAAATCATCCATGTATGAAAAACAGTATATGAAAGAGAGTGTGGTTCGCATAGGTAGCCCTTGCAGTATACTGCAGAACAAGGCAGTACACGGAGCAGGATGGTACGCAGAGGAGTGGAGCAGTACGCGGAGCAGAGAAGTATGCCGAGAAGGGAAGTTCTCAGAGGAGTTAGATGGTACGTAGAGGAGTTGGATGGTATGCGAAAATAGTAGTGGTACATGGAAACAGCAGCAGTACGTAGAACACCCAAGGAATCCTAAAAATTAACCAAATCAGTTTTTCAAATTAATTTCCATAACATATCAGTGTACGAGAAAATAAATTACATTTTTGGGTGATTACAGGACTTTAAAAGAGCATCCATTTACAGTTAAGGATGCATTATTTTATGATAAACCATTGAAGAGACCTTCAAGTATTTAAATTGAGTGAAGAGTCTTCTAACATAGTGAGCAATGGGGAGTAAGTGGAGGTGATCCGAGGGACGCATTGTGTAATCCTTAAAACCTTGTAAAGTTAGTGCGCCTAGAACAATGTGACTATGATAAACACTTGTAATTCACAACTTGTGAATATTAATGGTTTTGGTATGACCAACACACTGTCGGCGTATGCTCCTAGGATGTATCCCTTAGTGGTGAACCAAGTAAAATTGTTGTGTCGTTACTTTGTATGTGATTATTTATTTTCTGCTCATCTTTTTCAAACAGGTTTATTAGGTTCCTACTAACATGGGAACAATATCCATTCGTTTAAAAGAAAAAGTTGACACCTTGATTCACCCCTCCCCTCTCAGCGTGTTCTAAGGTCCTTCAAGTGGTATCAGAGGTTAAAGGTTACTGGTGTTGAATCTATCTTATGCTGTCATAGAGAATCCAATCAATGTTAGGGGAGTTCCCCTCTTCTATGGAATTAATTATCAAATATGGAAAAATAATATGAGATCTCACCTAAGAACTCTTAGAATGGAAGTCTTATTTTCTACTACACAAGTAATACAAGTCACTAATCCTACAGGACTGTCGATGACTGATACAGACTGAAAATTGATTGATGCTGATGAAAAAGCACAAAATGATCTCACTGCAACCCTTTCTGATCATATTTATCTAAAGGTAATGATTTTCACATCTTCCAAGTCAATTTGGGATAAACTGGAAAATATTTATAAATGAGATAGAAAAGTGAAGGAGGAAAAACTTCAAGTTCTACATAGCAGGTTTAATGATCTGAAGATGCACCCTAATGAGAACTCTTTTTTTAATCGAATTACTGAAGTTATAGGAGAAATCCTAGGTCTAGGAGAAGAAATCAAAGACATTGACATAGTGAAGAAAATCCTAAGAATACGTTCACCCCTTTAAAATGCAAAGGTGTCATCCCTTGAGGAAAGAGATCTCTCCAAACTCTCAGTGGATGATCTTCTGGGAAATATATATTCTTATGAAATGGGAATCAAACCAGAAGAAGCTATGACTCGTTTGAGAAAGAAAATTTCATTCAAATCCATGGAAAAACTAAAAGTTTCAAGTGATAACAGTGATTCAGATGAGGAGGAAAACGAAACTCTTTCTTTCATTTCCAAGAATCTCAAGAAGGGAATAGGGAAAATTGAAGGAAATCTACCTATGTATTGTTTTCATTATAGAAAATTTTGGAACATTGCTTCTCAGTGCTCAAGAAAATTTGATGATGAGGAAAGCGAATTTGAAAACATGGAGAAGCCTCAGAAAATATTCTTCAATAAGGGAAACTTCAAATTTGAAAAGAAAGTACAGAAGAAGAGTTTTTTCTATTGGGAGGAAGATGATGATAATGAATTATGTGGGGAAGATGAACCATAATTTAAGACTAGAAACCATGCCTCCATGATGGCTATTATTGAAAAGTTAGAACCATTGACAGATAAAGATGAAGATAATCAGTTGACTACTAATGTTGATCCCAAGTTTCAATTTAAGGATGTTTTTGGTAATATTGAGGTTAAATGTAAGAGATGTAATATGTGGAAAGCAATGGTGGAGGAATAATCAATAATATATTGATTATCTGGAAGTAGAAATTGAATAGCTGGAAGAACTGGTGAAAGTTCAATCATCAATCCTTGAAAGCACTAATGATGTTGTGGAACTAAAACTCTGAATTAAATAATAATAAAATTCAATCAATGATCTTACCTCGATACTAGAGGAGAAGTCTAAGACCATTGAAAGACTTGAAGAATAAGTTGTTACTCTGAGAAGTAAACTTGAAAGAGAATCAATTTCAAAATAAAAAAATAATAAAATAAAATTTGGAAGGTTCTCATATGCTAAGCTGCTAGAGAGAGAAAAACATGGTTCTGATTGAGTTGAAAAGGTCTTGAGTGATCAAAATCCACATTCATGGAAAATAGTGGAATTGGTTGTGATGCCAAAATTTCAAATACTATAAATAAAGTGAACTAGAATAAAGGCAATATAAAAGTTGATCATGTTGAAAAGCCACCAGAAGTGCTGAAAAAACCCTTAAATAAAACTGAAATGATATTTGAAGATTATCCTCGAGTCTACATAAATGATATGCAGTCAAACTATTTTCCTAAGGAAGAAGGCATGAGGATAAATATAAGTGATAAGACATTTCCTTTCATGAAGTGTCAGTTTTGTGGCTATCTAGACCATACAATGTCATACTGTGAAGAGGTAAGGAGTTATATGAATGGTGAAGAGTTAGGAGTTCAACAAAAGAGAAAATATTCATATCCTAATTCTTATAGAAGAAATAATTTCTATGGATATTTTTTTCACTGTTCTAACTTTGACTATAAATCTATGTATTGCAGGCAGAGGTATGACAGGATAAATTCTTTCAATGCTCAGAGATGGTTCAATACACAACAACTAGGCAGTGTTGCTATTTAAAACAATTTTAATCCTATGGAAGAAGAATTTGAATATGAAGAACCCATGTACATGGAAAAGATAATTTAAAGGCCATCAACGTCCTACACTCAATCCAATATCTCATGGAAATAAAAGAGGAAATGGAAAAGTATAATTTTGCAGAAGTATCCCTCAAATCTATAAATAAAAAAATAACATGGATTCTTGATAGTGGATGTTCATCACACATGACATGTAATGCATACCTATTAACAAATGTCAAGAAAAAGGTTGATAGAACAGTGAGGTTCGATAACGATGGTGCTTTAGAGATAAAAGGCAGTGGAAGTACTGAGTTTGCTAATAGAGAGATGAAGAAAACTGAAATCCTTTATATGGATGGTCTGCATCACAATCTTCTTAGTGTGAGTCAACTTTGTGAATCAGGTCTTATTGTGACATTCAATCAGAATGGTTGTACTATAAGAGGAAAGTCCAGGAATTCTCTCATGAAAGGACGTAGAAAAGATGGAAACTTATATCAAGTTGACAGCAAAGAGAACATTTTCTGCTTAATAGTTGAAGAGGAAAACAACTTATGGAATCAAATATTGGGTCACATCAATCAAAAAGACTTGGAAAAGATATCTAAATTGAATATAGTTGTGGCTATCCCTAATATAAAGCGTGAATAAGAAAATATCTGTGATGTGTACATGTGAGGAAACTGGTCTGTAGTTCCTACCAACCAAAGAAGAAAAGAGCATAAAATCTCCTTGACATCATCCATATAGATGTATGTGACCTGATAAATGTTTCTAGAACACATGGAGAAAGGTGCTGTGTTATTTTCATAGATGATTATAGTAGAATGGTATGTGTGATCATTATACACATGAAGGGACAAGTTCTTGATTGCACGAAAACCTATCATCGAATCATTGAGAATGATACTATATGGAAGATCAAAGTCTTCTGGTCTGACAATGGAGGGTAATACACATCCATTTTGTAACACCCCGAGATTTTATGAAAAATATTCTTTTTAATTTCATTAATGTCTTGTGTTATATGCTACACCAAAAGGAGCTTTCACAACACACATCTCTGACCTGGCTTGAATTACACGCAATCGCGACCTTCCACGATAGCGTGTGTTGTACGCAACCCCAAGTTTCGCTAAACAATGATATGCTATTAAAATATTATTAAAACTAGCCGTTATGAATAGTAATAACCACTTTTTGAAATTTTGTAAATTTTATGGACTTTATTTTTGGATTCGTAATATCTAAATTAGCTTAGGGTGAAATTTTGGTACTTTTCGGATAACTTTCATTTTCTGATTAATAGTGAAAATTACTAAATTTTAATTAAAAACAACTTTTTTAATCGAAATAATTAATAGTGATAAATTATTAATTTGAGTGGTTTTAAATTATATTTAGAATATATTTTTACAATTCAATACAATTTTGGTCATTGCATGTAATTACACATTTACACCAGACATAAACAAGTGTTAATCTTTTGATAGTTATTATCTCTTAAAAACACGCTATTTGTTGTGACAGCGGAAAATAATTATAAAATTAATTAATGCAACTTATATTTTGGGAATTTTTTAAAATAGAAATCATTTTTGAATTCGGAATATCAATTATAGCTTAGGTTGAAATTTTGGCATTTTTCTGAAAAACTTCAATTTTTGATGAATAGTGAAACTACTAAGTGGAAGTTAAAAAAATTAATTTTTTCATAAATCTTAATTTTACTCCTTCTGTGAATGGAATTTCAAAAATCCGAGAGACACGGTTGATGTCAGTAAGTAAAATGTGGTTCAATGAGATGAAAATAATTTTTGGTGAATAGAACTTTTTACTTTTATTTACCACAGTTAAAAGTAAATAGGGTAAAAAATGATATTAATATTACCCTAAGACATGTCCTAATCCTATTGGACAAGTGTATCTCGACCATAAACAACCTTAAGTGTAAAATATTATCATTTAGGCCCACTTGGATTAGATTAGGACATTTATTATTATTTAATTCAAAGAAAAGTTAAAAGAGTTAAAATCAAAGTTTATTTACTAAAACATTTTTAATATAGGGTTATACATAATATAATTTAGACTATAAATATTCATTAGAAAGATAAAAATATTTCCTACATAATGGTATTTTATTTGTAATTTTATACTTTAAATAATTTAATTTATTTATGACACAACGATGATGCAGTAATTACCTTTTTAAGAAAATATTAACATAATTGATGTTATAAATGCCCAAATAAATGTAATTTGAGACTTTTTATGACTTAAACTAATTTTTTATGTTAATATTACATGTTATTGTTGATTTAAGTAACTTTTTCGAACTTATCATTCTGTTTGAAATTTCATAAAAATCATGTACCAAATAGTGTCAAAATTGACATAAATTAGTTTTTAAAAAAATATTATATTATTAATTGTTATTTAATTCCTAAAAATCTAAGGTTCAGCCAAATGACTTAGATAAGGATATATATATTAATAATAAACAACTTGGGGTTCGTTTGGCTTGATATAGTAAGTTTATTAACCATATAGTGTAAGAAAACCAAAAGACGCGGTAAAAGTTAAATTATTTAACTTAGAGTTAAATCTAATTGATAAGGTTAAAATAATAACCTAAACTTGTCTAAATCCTATTGGATGAGAGGATTTCGACCTGTCCCCACTTTATCTTCTAAATAAGACCATTTGGAACCATTATAAACCGAATTTGACCTTAATATAAAATAATATTTTGAGATTTTCCTAAGATGCCCCTCTCCTCCCTTATAAAAGGGCACCTCCTCCCTCTCCTCCTCACACCAATTTGAGCATTCAAGCTCGGCCAAACCCTTCCAAAATCTCTTCTCCACTTCCCTAGTATCATCCTAGAGGTCCTGGTCTTCTTCAAAGACCATCCTTAGTTCTTTAAGTGGAGGTTATGTGAAGGCGCGTCAAAAAGAGGTAATATCCATTACCGATCTTTTTCAATTTCTTTCTTCTTCAACTTATTCTTCTTTAGTTGTTTCATGATAAAGTAATAAAATAAGTATTTCTTATATACTGATATGTTATTATAAATATGAAACAACTCTAATTAACCTTCTATCCATCCTACGGAAAAAGGAAATCACCGCGCGTGCGTACGTACGGAATACCGTCTCCACGCCGTGGTGTAATCTATTTTCCACCACCACCTTAATTGGATGGGTATAATAGTGTAATGAATAATTATATATGATTATTATAAAGTTATATTGATACTGAAATAGTATACATACACTTCAACATAATTCCATGACCATGGGAATGATATCATCGCTCGTGCGTACGTACGAACTACCGTCTCCATGATGCGATGAGATTCATTCTCAATGATTAACCATTCATGAATGATTATAAAGTATATATAATAAGTACTAATGAAATATATGACATAATAATGATACTGGACTTATGTATATGTATATGTATGTCATCTACTTAATTCCATTCAATTCAATAAGGAAACCAAAATAGCGTTCATGTGTACGTACGGACTACCGTCTCCATGAACGGTGTATTTCTTTCCATTTACTAATTTATTATATATATGTATATTCTGAATATATACATATAAATCATGTTTTATATTCTGGAATTAATTAATCATGATCTAAGTAATCATATGAATAATTACAAGTCAAAACACGGACGACAAATGAAACAATTTTACCCAAAACGCTCTTTAACATGGAATTTACAAAAGAACGGATAATATAAAGTCATAAGTGAACCATATATGATATCATAACAATGAATATGATTCTGTAATAATTCAATGACATTATTTAAATCATTATACAGGAGGTTCGGACACTTACGAAGCAAATCGGACCTAAGGTAAGGGAAATATCACAATCTCACTTTTATCTGAGATTGTTTATACTTTAGTATTTATTGGGGTGTATTTTATCATCCAAATCCATGTTTCCTCAATATGTAATATTATTTCCATTCATGTACAATTGTTTAAATCCTATTTTACCCTTTGGTGAGTTTTTAGTAAAATATATGAAAGGAATCTTTTATCGTTTTTCGTACGAGGTACTTTTTGACTTTTCTGACAAAAGTACGAAGAATGTTTTTTTTAACTTATACGGCATGAATGGATTTTTAAAACATTATTTCCAAGAAGCTACCATTAAAAGTTTTCAATTTTATTTTTAATCAACTTCTTTTAGTTTAAAATTGTATGACATGTTAAGAAAGGAAAATGTTTTTGAAGTAGAAAGGGTATTTTCCTCAAGAATGAAGTTCAATTGTTATATCAAAATTATTTTCCATCTAAGATAATAATGGGTTCTGTTTTTATCCTTATTATTACATTGATTTGATTATGTTGTGATGGAATTATTTTTATGAATTCCTTTATCGTATATGAATTGTTTTATGATGTCATGAGGTTTAAGATTCCCATTTTTATTACATGGGTTATGAAATGATGTATGATTTATGATTTTGTGGCACACATAAGAATGGTATCATTATGAGATGGGTGGGACCTATATCTCCCTCCAATTCATTGGGTAAAGATTTTATATCTCATGAGATAGACATGGCTGGAATGGTAGGTTATACCGGTTCAGTGAAACAGGACTGAAATGAGGGTGACTCGGTTCAGAAAGGGACTTTGTCCACTAAGATAGTCTTGGAAATGAGTCTTGACTAACAAGAAATGATTCTCTATGATTATGTGTGCATGCCACAAAGTTTAATGTTTTAAGTTATGATTATTGTGATTACATTTCACTGCCATGAGTTATCCCAGGTTATGAAATTATGATTTCTTTTACAGGTTAAGATTTCCAAAAGTTATGTGTCTATGTATATGATGTGATTGATATTTCTTTTGTTTACCCTTACTGAGCATTTGAGCTCACCCTTTTATGTTAAATTTCCCTTGGATATAAAGAAAGGTTTTAGGTAAAAAAAGGGGAAGATCTTTATGGGAGATATTGAAGATCTTTCACCACGATTAGAAGATTACGTTCCGAGTTTCCAAAGACACTAAACTATTAAGATCCTTGTGTGTGTGTTTTTGTTATGTACTAAGTATTCCGCAAATGTAATGTAATGTTCATGTACGTTAAGCTTCGGGTCTCTACAGTTGGTATCAGAGGAAAGGTTTAGTCAACCTTTGGAAACTAGGATGTGAAAACGTTAGTGAGATCCCTAGAGATATTTCTAAGGTATGTCTAGGGATGTCCCTAAGGTTAAGTATACGTATAGGTTATAGTACTAGAATTACGCTAACGATCATAGAATTAAACCTAAGATGTTAGATATTGAAGGTACTTCCCCTTTATTATGTTGTTTTCCCTAGCATGATTTTTGCCTCTCACACTATTCTTTTTGGGTTTTAGACGATGGCTGGAACCCGAAGGAACCATGTTGATCAATGCAATGGACAATTCAATGATTGTCCTCCTGAACAAACAAATGTTATGGGAGATGGAGTGAAAAATATTATTGCTATACTTACTCAAGATATGAATCATTCTGGACTTCCAAATGAGCAGAGAAGGGAACAATATTCTATTGAGTCCTTCATGAGGCAACGTCCACCTTCTTTCAGTGGGTCTTCTGATCCACTTGTTGCTGAACAATGGATCAGTACCACTGAAAAGATATTTTCAGTTCTTCAATGTTCTGAACATGATAAAGTCATCTTAGCAGTATATCGTTTGGAAGGTGAAGCTGATCAATGGTGGAATCTTATCAAGAATACAAGGCCAAGAGATGAAATTGAGTCCATGGAATGGGACGAGTTCAAGAACTTGTTTTTCAGTAAGTACTTCCCTCGTATTCTTCGAACAAAGATGGAAAAGGAGTTTCTTGAGCTGAAGCAGAAGGATGATGAATCTGTTGGTATATACGAAGAGAATTTTACAAGACTTTCAAGGTATGCATCTGGCATTATCATCCAACCTGAAAGAAAAGTTGATCGATTTTTCAGTGGCTTAAAACCAAGTCTTCGAAGGACATTAGCTATAAGAGACTTCAGTAGCTATGAAGAAATTGTGCGTTGTGCTATCAAGGTAGAAATAGAAGTTGGTGTTACATATCCATCTCATGGTTTTGACAAGAAATGAAAGATGGAGTTCAAGGAGAAATCTCAGAATAATGGTGAAAAGAAGATGAATGTTTCCTTATGCTCAAAGTGTGGAAAGAAGCATGGTGGAGATTGTCTTAAAGGGACTAGAAAATGTTTTAAGTGTGGAAAAGAAGGTCATCGAGCAGCTGAGTGTCGAGGTAATGGAAAAAGGGTTTCTAATGATGTGAATAAAGAAAACACTGCAGAGAACGCACCACCAACACTTCAATGCTTCAAGTGTAAGGAAATAGGGCATTATGCTAATAAATTCCCTAGTCAAAGGGTTAGTGATGATCGACATGAGAAACCACTTAAGGCAAAGGACAAAGGGAAGTCACATGCGATCACCATTGGTGATGTTGAATATGACAACGATGTGGTGGAATGATTAAGTGTTTATGTAATGGGATTCCAAAATAATGTGGTATCATAAAGTATTGGAATATTTATGTGTTGGTCTAATGTGGTATTCAAAGTGATTGAGATATTTTTGGAAATAAGATGATATGCGAATAATGAAGGGAAAACGAGAAAATGAAATGTTTAACAGTATTCATGAGCTCATGATTGATATAAGGACTAAGTGATATCATGGTTTGAGTATATAGAATTTTGAGGATTTTGGTATGTGGAAAGTGTTAACTTTTAACTGCATTCATGTTTTCACTAAGGTTCAATGGGTATTCATTCTTCTAGAGAATACATGATTAAGGTATTCACATGTTTGTAATTTGACCAACAAGATATATCTTATGATATATGGGGGATAAATGATGGCATTCACGTGATTGTTCTGTGACATTTCAAGTAATCATTTTCTTTATACTATGAGCTTGGACCGAAGTACTTTAGATAAGCCTAAATATTAGAATGGATTATGTTGGACATAAGTTAGGATAAAACGTTTTTTCGATATTATTGATGGGATGTTATAGTAATATAGTTTTAGAAAAAGGACAACCTGCAGGACGGGCAACAGCCCATCGCATCGGACAAGGATGTGGGAATCGAACCCACAATTGAAGTGCGACTGGCTTTTATCGCCTACCACTGGCCTACAGGAAGTCCCTGTTTAGTAGAAACTAGTTTAATTATATTAAGCAGTATGATATATGAAGTATAAGTCCATTTTAGGAACCATATATGATTAATCTCACTATAGATCGACTTATGTATATAATTTTTGCTAACCTTTTGTTTGAGATAGATGGAATGACCCGTCATTCTATCACATGATCTTCTAACACTTCACGAATAACAAATTCAATTTTATTTATTTAAAGATGAAGTGGAAATTGTTCAAGGCACGAACAACAGTGAAATTGTACCAAAATAAAGTAAGTATTTATTCTAATTCAAATTTTCAAATTTAGGGAAATGATCTTGAAAACCAAAAATGTTGTCCTAGTGCCCTTATATCCGATGAATCAGATGGTACCCTAGATCGTCACAAATTTATGGCTTTGTGATTGCTGGATTTTCCATAGCCATGTTCTCTACCACTCTCCATCAGAACATGATGGTTAGATTTCTCTTCCATATCCATATTTTCACCTATGTGGAAACCCAGTGATTAGTTTATTTGGGTAACTGTTACGTTTCATACTTTCGTTTTTAAAGATTGGTTTTGGTATTCCTTTTTACGATGTTGGTTTCGATTAAAGAAACTTTTGAATAGTAAACCATTTATAACCCCGACGAATTTCGAGGGCGAAATTCATTTTAAGGGGGGTAGAATGTAACACCCCGAGATTTTATGAAAAATATTCTTTTTAATTTCATTAATGTCTTGTGTTATACGCTACATCAAAAGGAGCTTTCACAACACACATCTCTGACCTGGCTTGAATTACACGCAATCGCGACCTTCCACGATAGCGTGTGTTGTACGCAACCCCAAGTTTCGCTAAACAACGATATGCTATTAAAATATTATTAAAACTAGCCGTTATGAATAGTAATAACCACTTTTTGAAATTTTGTAAATTTTATGGACTTTATTTTTGGATTCGTAATATCGAAATTATCTTAGGGTGAAATTTTGGTACTTTTTGGATAACTTTCATTTTCTGATGAATAGTGAAAATTACTAAATTTTAATTAAAAACAACTTTTTTAATCGAAATAATTAATAGTGATAAATTATTAATTTGTGTGGTTTTAAAGTATATTTAGAATATATTTTTACAATTCAATACAATGTTGGTCATTGGATGTAATTTCACATTTACACCAGACATAAACAAGTGTTAATCTTTTGATAGTTATTATCTCTTAAAAACACGCTATTTGTTGTGACAGCGGAAATTAATTATAAAATTAATTAATGCAACTTATATGTTGGGAATTTTTTAAAATAGAAATCATTTTTGAATTCGGAATATCAATTATATCTTAGGGTGAAATTTTAGCATTTTTCTGTAAAACTTCAATTTTTGATGAATAGTGAAACTACTAAGTGGTAGTTAAAAAAATTAATTTTTTCATAAATCTTAATTTTACTGCTTCTGTGAATGGAATTTCAAAAATCCGAGAGACACGATTGATGTCACTAAGTAAAATTTGGTTCAATGAGATGAAAATAATTTTTGGTGAATAGTAACTTTTTACTTTTATTTACCACGGTTAAAAATAAATAGGGTAATTAAGGGTAAAAATGATATTAATATTACCCTAACACATGTTCTAATCCTATTGTACAAGTTTATCTCGACCAAAAACAACCTTAAGTGTAAAATATTATCATTTAGGCCCACTTGGATTAGATTAGGACATTTATTATTATTTAATTCAAAGAAGAGTTAAAAGAGTTAAAATCATATTTTATTTACTAAAACATTTTTAATATAGGGTTATACATAATATACTTTCAACTATAAATATTAATTAGAAAGATAAAAAGATTTCCTACATAATGGTATTTTATTTGTAATTTTTATACTTTAAATAATTTAATTTATTTATGACACAACGATGATGCAGTAATTACCTTTTTAAGAAACTATTAACATAATTGATGTTATAAATGCCCAAATAAATGTAATTTGAGACTTTTTATGACTTAAACTAATTTTCTAGGTTAATATGACATGTTATTGTTGATTTAAGTAACTTGGTTAGAACTTATCATTCTGTTTGAAATTTCATAAAAATCATGTACCAAATAGTGTCAAAATTGACATAAATTAGTTTTTAAAACAAATATTATATTATTAATTGTTATTTAATTCCTAAAAATCTAAGGTTCAGCCCAATGACTTATATAAGGATAGATATATTAATAATAAACAACTTGGGGTTCGTTTGTCTTGATATAGTAAGTTTATTAACCATATAGTGTAAGAAAACCAAAAGACATGGTAAAAGTTAAATTATTTAACTTAGAGTTAAATCTAATTGATAAGGTTAAAATAATAACCTAAACTTGTCTAAATCCTATTGGATGAGATGATTTTGACCCATACCCACTTTATCTTAGAAATAAGACCATTTGGAACCATTATAAACCGAATTTGACCTTAATATAAAATAATATTTTGAGATTTTCCTAAGATGCCCCTCTCCTCCCTTATAAAAGGGCACATCCTCCCTCTCCTCCTCACACCAATTTGAGCATTCAAGCTCGGCCAAACCCTGACAAAATCTCTTCTCCGATTCCCTAGTATCATCCTATAGGTCCTGGTCTTCTTCAAAGACCATCCTTAGTTCTTTAAGTGGAGGTTATGTGAAGTCGCGTCAAAAAGAGGTAATATCCATTACCGATCTTTTTCAATTTCTTTATTCTTCAACTTCTTCTTCTTCTTTAGTTTTTTCATGATAAATTAATAACATCAGTATTTATTATATACTGATATGTTATTATAAATATGAAACAACTCTAATTAACCTTCTATCCATCCTACGGAAAAAGGAAATCACCGCGCGTGCGTACGTACGGAATACCGTCTCCACGCCGTAGTGTAATCTATTTTCCGCCACCACCTTAATTGGATGGGTATAATAGTGTAATGAGTAATTATATATGATTATTATAAAGTTATATTGATACTGAAATAGTATACATACACTTAAACACAATTCCACGACCATGGGAACGATATCATCGCTCGTGCGTACGTACGGACTACCGTCTCCACGACGCGATGAGATTCATTCTCAATGATTAACCATTCATGAATGATTATAAAGTATATATAATAAGTACTAATGAAATATATAACATAATAATGATACTGGACTTATGTATATTTATATGTATGTCATCTACTTAATTCCATTCAATTCAATAAGGAAACAAAAACAGCGTTCATGCGTATGTACGGACTACCGTCTCCATGAACGGTGTATTTCTTTCCATTTACTGATTTATTATATATATGTATATTCTGAATATATATATATATATATATCATGTTTTATATTCTGGAATTAAGTAATCATGATCTAAGTAATCATATGAATAATTACAAGTCAAAACACGGACGACAAATGAAACAATTTTACCCAAAACGCTCTTTAACATGGAATTTACAAAAGAACGGGTAATATAAAGTCATAAGTGAACCATATAGGATATCATAACAATGAATATGATTCTGTAATAATTCAATGACATTATTTAAATCATTATACAGGAGGTTTGGACACTTACGAAGCAAATCGGACCTAAGGTAAGGGAAATATCACAATCTCACTTTTATCCGAGATTGTTTATACTTTAGTATTTACTGGGGTGTATTTTATCATCCAAATCCATGTTTACTCAATATGTAATATTATTTCTATTCACCTACAATTGTTTAAATCCTATTTTACCCTTCGGTGAGTTTTTAGTAAAAGATAAGAAAGGAATCTTTTGTCGTTTTTCGTACGAGGTACTTTTTGACTTTTCCGACAAAAGTACGAAGAATGTTTTTTTTTAACTTATACGGCATGAATGGATTTTTAAAACATTATTTCCAAGAAGCTTCCATTACAAGTTTTCAATTTTATTTTTAATCAACTTCTTTTAGTTTAAAATTGTATGACATGTTAAGAAAGGAAAATGTTTTTGAAGTAGAAAGGGTATTTTCCTCAAGAATGAAGTTCAATTGTTATATCAAAATTATTTTCCATCTAAGATAATAATGGGTTCTGTTTTTATCCCTATTATTACATTGATTTGATTATGTTGTGATGGAATTATTTTTATGAATTCATTTATCGTATATGAATTGTTTTATGATGTCATGAGGTTTAAGATTCCCATTTTTATTACATGGGTTATGAAATGATGTATGATTTATGATTTTGTGGCACACATAAGAATGGTATCATTATGAGATGGGTGGGACCTATATCTCCCTCCAATGCATTGGGTAAAGATTTTATATCTCATGGGATAGACATGGCTGGAATGGTAGGTTATACCGGTTCAGTGAAATAGGACTGAAACGAGGGTGACTCGGTTCAGAAAGGGACTTTGTCCACTAAGATAGTCTTGGCAATGAGTCTTGACTAACAAGAAATGATTATCTATGATTATGTGTGCATGACACAAAGTTTAATGTTTTAAGTTATGATTATTGTGATTACATTTCACTGCCATGAGTTATCCCAGGTTATGAAATTATGATCTCTTTTACAGGTTAAGATTTCCAAAAGTTATGTGCTTATGTATATGATGTGATTGATATTTCTTTTGTTTACCCTTACTAAGCATTTGAGCTCACCCTTTTATGTTTTCTTTTCCCCAGGATATAAAGAAAGGTTTTAGGTAAAAAAAAAGGGAAGATCTTTATGGGAGATATTGAAGATCTTTCACCACGATTAGAAGATTATTTTCCGAGTTTCCAAAGACACTAAAATATTACGATCCTTGTGTGTGTGTTTTTGTTATGTACTAAGTATTCCGCAAATGTAATATAATGTTCATGTACGTTAAGATTCGGGTCTCTACACATTTAATTTTAAAATTACCTAGAGAAGCATGGGATACAACATGAGGTGGTTGTTGTGAGAACTCCATAGAAAAATGGAGTTATTGAGCACAAGAATCAACACATAAAAAATATTCCCAGAACTATGCTAATCAAGAGTCATATTCCTCAACTTTGTTGGAAAGAGGTAGTATAAGAAGCGATGTATATTAAAAATCTAATAGGGCTATATATGGTTGAGACAAAGAAACCCTCTGAATTGTGGCATAGAAGTAAGACCTCTTTGAAATATTTTCATGTTTTCAGAAGAAAATGTTTTATCCGAAACAAATAAGGCAATCAAGGGAAGTATGGAGATAATGTAGATGAAGGAATATTTCTTGGATACTCAATGAACATCAAATCCTAAAAATGTTTCAATAAGCTCTTGGGATGAATTTTGGAAATCAAAGATGTAATGATCATTGAAAAAAACATTAATGCTTCATGGAATTCTTATGTTGTTGTGATAGAAGATAAGTAAGGATATGAACATGGAACAAATGTTAATACAGGGGTAGATGAAGGGGTGAAAAACTCTTAGGAGTCACATCAGGATGTTGAATTTGAAGAAGAATTGGAAGAGGAATCCATAGCTATAGAGAATTTGGTTGAACCAAAAAAGAGAAATCAAAGAGTATAGATTGATTAGTCCAACATTATCGAGGATCATAATGCACCTACACAGAAAAGGAGAATGAGGAATAATGCACATTTTTCATTTCTATCAGTTATGGAACTATCCTCATTTGAAGAGGCTGCAAAGGATGAGTCATGGGTAAAAGAAATGATTTAAGAGTTAGATTAGATTGACAAAAATAAAACTTGGGATCTTGTCAAAAGACCTAAAGGTCACAATGTGATTGGTACAAACTGGATTTTCAAGAAAAAATTTTATGAGCATGGAAATGTGATTAGAAATAAGGCACACTTGGTCTGTAAAGGATATTCACAAATCAAAGGCATTGATGTTGAAGAGACATTTTCTCCTGTAGTGAGACTGAATTCAATCATGATATTTCTTACCATGGAAATCCAAATAGGTTTTAAAGTGTATCAAATGGATGTTAAGATAGAATTATTAAATGGAGCATTAGAATAAGAAGTCTACATTGAACAAACTGTAGGGTTCTTGCTTGACAATGATGAACTGAAAGTTTTCAAATTAAAGAAAGATCTCTATGGCATGAAATAAGCACCACAGGCATGGTACTCGTGATTGGACTCTTATCTGAGAAATCTTGAGTTTAAAAAAGGAGGAGTGGATCACAATCTCTCTACAAAAAACTAACTAAAGGATAAATTCATGGTATTGGTATACATGGATGATATTTTTTTTAGTGGAAGTAGGCATAGATCAGTGGATGAATTTTCCAATCACATGAAATCATAATTTGAAATGTCCATGATTGGTGAACTCACATACTTTTTAGGGTTTCAGGTGATTCAGAAGAAGGATTACACTTTCATTTATCAGGAAAAGTATACAAGAGATCTGTTGAAGAAATTCAATATTCATGATTCCAAACCAATGTTGACTCCAATTTCGGTTGGAACAAAGCTTGGGAATCATGAGGACGGGACTTTTTTGGATCCCACCATGTACATAAGAATCATTGGAAGCCTATTGTACCTGATAGAGATAAGGATGAATATTTGTCTTTGCAACTTGACTTACGGCCCGCTTTCAAAGTAATATTAAGGAAGAACATATGGTGGCAGTGAAAAGAATCATGAGATACATTAAAGGTACACATAATTATGGGGTACACTTTGCTGCAGGAAGAGGTAGTGAATTTTCCTCTATTTCAGATGCTGACTGGGCTGGAGATGTAGTGGATATAAAGTCTACCAGTGGTAGATCATTATATATTGGGAAGAAATATGTGGGCTGGTTAAGAAAGAACAGTAAAGTACTTCTCTTTGTACTAACAAAGCTAAATATATATATGCTACCAAGGATTGAACTCAGTTACTTTGGATGATGCAGCAAATGATTGACATAGGTAATGAGGTGAAACAACCAATGGTTAATTATTGTGATAACAAGAGAACAATTGATTTTATTAAAAATCCTATTCATCATTCTCATATGAAACATATTGAGATTAGATATCACTTCATCAAGGAAAAAGTTGAACAAGGCATGATCAAAATGGACCATGTGGGAACTGATGAGCAAGTGGCTGATATTATGACCAAGCCACTGTCAGTGGCTATGTTTGAGAACCAATACAGTTTAACGTCATGTTGGACGATGGGGGACTATGCAGTTTAATGTCATGCAGTAAGGACAAAAGAGGGGGTTGTATAGTTTAACGTCATATAGCTAGGATGAAAGAGAATATTATGCAGTTTAAAGTCATGCAGTAAGGACTTTGGGGACTATGCAGTTTAATGTCATGATGGACGATGGAGTCTTGTACAGTTTATCATCATGTAGCTAGGACGTATTAGGGACTTTTCCACAGTTTAATGTCATGTGGGACGAAGATGTGCACAGTTTAACATCATATAGCTAGGACAATGGTTATGCAGTTTAACTTCATGTTGGACGTCACAGTTTAACGTCATGTTGGACGTCACAGTTTAACGTCATGTTGGACGTCACAGTTTAACTTCATGTTGGACGTCACAGTTTAACGTCATGTTGGATGTCACAGTTTAAAGTCATGTTGGATGTCATAGTTTAACGTCATGTTGGACGTCACAGTTTAACGTCATGTTGTACGTCACAGTTTAATGTCATGTTGGACGTCACAGTTTAACATCATGTTGGATGTAAGGGAATTATGTACAGTTTAGCGTCATGTAGCTAGGACGTCACAGTTTAACGTCGTGTTGGATGTAAGGGGCTATGCAGTTTAGAGTCTTGCAGCAAGGAAAACACAGTTTAACGTCATGTTAGATGAAAGGGTATTTGTGTTACACAAAATACTTCTTCAAGAATCTTTCATTGGTTGGAGTTGTGATGAGTTCTCCATCCATTGAGATTAAAGAATAATCTCCATTGGAGTAGACCTTATGTATTGAGTAAGGTCCTTCCCACTTTGGCTCAAGCTTGGGAGGTTTCTTTCTGGGTATCATTGGAGTTCTGAGAACCAATACCAATTCTCCCTGAATGAATGAACGAAGACAAACTTTTTTGTTGAAAGCTCGTTCTATTCGATTCTAATAGACTTCCAAGTGATGTAGGGTGCGCAATCTTTTCTCATCTAATCATTCCAATTCATCCAACCACTTTTGAGATTGTTCATCTATGGATGACTGATTACAAATGGATACTCCAAGATAAGGTAATTGAACTTCAATGGGCAAGACTACTTCTATTCCATATACCAATGTATATGGAGTTGACCGCGTTGCAGTGCGGGTGGTGGTTCGATAAGCCCATAAAGCATGAAAAAGTTTATTAGGCCATCACTTCTTTTCTTTATCCACCATATTTTGTAGTATATTTTAATGAATCTTATTAAAGGCTTCTATCTGGCCATTGGCCACTGCATGATACCGAGATGAATGGTTGGATTTGATTTTGTATTCTTGATACAACTTCCTTACCTCGGATGAACAGAAGTTGGTGCCATTGTCTGTCAATATGGTATGAGGGACACCAAATCTGGTAATGATGTTAGACTTGATGAAGCTAAAAATTCTTTTAGAACTAACTTCTTTGAGAGGTATTTCCTCTATCCATTTGGAAAAGAAGTCAGTAATAGTAAGAATATACTTAAACTACTTGGTTGTAGCTGAAGGGTAAGGTCCCACTACATCCATTCCCTATGTGGAAAATGGCCACGAGTATTTAGCTGTATGAAGCAACTCTGGAGGTTGATGAATGAAGTTGGAACATACTTGGCATGAATGACATTTCTTCGTGAAATCAACACAATCTTGTATCATTGAAGTCCAAAAGTATCCAAGCCTTCAAATTTGATCAGATAGTCTATGTTCAGACTGGTGGGCACCACCGACTCCTGCATGTACTTCTTTCATGAAAACCATTATCTCTTCACCATCAATGCATATAAAGATAACTCCATCAAAACCTCTTTTGTAGAGAATTTTTTTCTAGGTGATCTAGGCTGTCATAAAGAGTAAAATTGACCACATGTCACCAGATTTGTTCTTTCCCGACTCTATCAGGTGGAAGTGTTCCATTTTGAAGGTATTCCCTGATAGGTTTCATCCATCCTGTAGTATGACCATATGGTTCAGAAATGGGACTGATTTCATTGATTTCCTCTGTTCTGGTTTGAACATAAGGTGAAATTGTACGATGGTGGGAAATACTGATGATTGTTTCATCCCGATTTGGATCTGCCAGAGCTGTGGCTATATTAGTCAGTGTATCAACTTGGGCATTTTGTGATCGCGGGGCATAAGAAAATGTCAGTTTTGAAGGAAATTCCACCATTAACTCTCTGACATAATCATACGAAGGTATTAACTCTTCTTTTTTGATAGCATAATACCCATTGACTTGTTTGATTACCAGGTCTGAATCACCTTTCACCTTTAAGTGATTCACTTGTTCTTGAAGCGCCAACTCCAATCCTGTGATGAGAGCTTGATATTCTACTTCATTATTTGTACCGCCTTCCCACAATAAGAAAAAATAAGGTAGCACTGCCTTTTTCAGAGAAATGAGCACAATTCCTAACCCAACTTTGTTGAATTTAGGATCTTCTTTTTTCTTCACTGTTGGACTTCTAGAAGCACCATCAAAGTACATTTCCCATGTTTGAAGATTATCTTGAATAGAAAATACTTCTTCATCAGGAAGTTCAATTTCTAAAGATGTATCTTCTACTGAAGGATGTTCAGCAAGGAAATCAGCTAGAGCTTGGCCCTTTATCACCTTTTGAGACACATACTAGATATCAAATTGCTGCAAAATAACTACCCACCTTGCCAGATGTCTGGTAAGCATTGGACGACTGAGGATGAATTTGAACGGGTTATTGCGAGATACCAATTGGACCTCATGATGTTGCAAGTAATTTCTAAATTTCTGAACTAAAAAGATTAATGCTATGAAGAACTTTTCAATACTTGAATATTGGGTTTCTGCTTCAAGCATAGTTAGACTGAGATAGTAAAGGTTGTTTTCATTCCCAGCATCATTCTTCTGGGCAAGGAAGGCACCCAATGATCGCTCTAAAGCTATCACATAAAGAATAAGTGACCTTCCTTCAAAAGGTGGCATTAATATCGATGGACTCAATAGATATTTCTTGAGAATATTGAATGCTTCTTGACAATCTTCAGTCCACTAGTAAGTGACTCCCTTCTTCATCAATTTGGTGAAGGGTAAACTTTTTCCTCCCAAATTGGCGATGAAACGCCGAATATAGGATAAGTGTCCTTGAAGTCCCCTCAATTCTTTCAAATTTAGAGGAGGTGACATACCAAGGATTGACTATGTCTTCTTAAGATCGAATTCGATACCACGATGGTGTACAACAAAGCCAATAAATTTTCCTAAGGTTACCCAAAAAGCACATTTTAAGGGGTTCATCTTCAAATTGTGTTGTTGAAGTTTGTGGAATATGATTTCCAAATCAGCCAAGTGATTAGAACGTCATCTGGATATAACCACCAAATCGCCCACATATCATTCAACAAACATCACTAAAGGGGTTTGAAGATATGACGCATGGCACGCTGATATGTTGTGCCTGTATTCTTCAGGCCAAAGGGCATTACCCAATAGCAAAAAACACCCTGGGGGGGCTCTGAAGGCTGTAGATTCTTCATCTTCTAGAGCCATTTGGATTTTATTATACCCTGAATATCCATACATGAAGGAAAGTGCTTCATAGCCAGCTGTTGCATCCATTAAGAGTTATGTGATCAGAACTGGAAAATCATCCTTGGGACAATGCCGATTAAGATCTCTGAAATCAATGCAAACTCTAATTTGTCCGTTCTTATTTTTCACAGGTAAAATATTAGCCAACCATTTGGGATATTGAAATTATCTGACGAAGTTATCTTTGATAAGCTTATCCACTTCAACTTCAATTTTGGAAGCATAAGTTGGGTGTGTTCTTCTTGCAGCTTGCTTAAATCCTCGATGTTCTTCTAGAAAACCCAAACGATGAGTAGCAACATCAGGATCAAGCCCTGGAATTTTTTTATAGTTCCAAGAAAATATATCTTGATTTTTCTTCAAAAACGAAATATACATTTCCTTCTCATCAAGAGTCATGGCCGCATTAATTAAAGTGGGGTGTGGATCTTCTTTTGTACCCAGATTTATTTCTCTGAGTTCATCCACAGTAGTAGAGATACCCTCTTCAAATGCTGGAGGAGCATCCCTGAGATCTTCCTATTCTTCTTCAACACATGTTATTTATTCTGTTTCTACTTGCATAGTAGATGATGAAGCAGAATTTCCAGGATCAAGAGAGATGTTAAAATTCGAACATCTTGAAGAAGAGGCTTCCATTTCTAACCCTATTGATGATGAAGGGTCTTCCTTGGCTAATAAAGAGGAGATGATGGATTGAGAATCGACATATTCATTCACCTATGACATTGCTATAACTTTTTCTCACCTGGTTGGTTAAGTATAGACTTGTTGGATTTCAGTAGATGAAATGAAGACATCTCCATTTGAGCTTTCATCATTTCTTGGTGAATCACCAATTTCTCTTATGTTTTCTGGATTGATTGTCGTAATTGACATTATAGAAGTTTCCATAAGAGTATTTGGATTTGGGTCTATCTTATCAATTTTACTGATAGGCAACACATAATTTGTACTCACATGTATGAATGGATTTACTGGAATCTTTTCCAAACCATATGGAGCATTAACTTTGGTAACCTCCCTTATTGTAGATTTATCCTTTCCCTCCATGTGATATAATTCCACCTCAATGTATTGAGATTCACATGTTTTTAATGGGGATTTATCACTATACAATGTCCCAATTTGGCCATTGAAATAATATTTGAGACATTGATGGTATGATGAGGGTATAGTCGCATGTCGATGTAGCCAAGGTCTTCCAAGAAAAATGTTGAAAGCTGTGTCATGACGAACAACCATGAAATCTGAAGTGGATACAAGATCTCCAAACTAAGTTCTAAGTGTGATCTCGCCCAGAGGTTCTTGTTCATTTTTATCATATCCTTGCAACATTAGAGTAGAAGGAGATAAATCAGATTCGGTGAGGCCCAATCGATTAAGTGTACGAATGGGGATGAGGTTAACTCCTGAACCATTATCAATGAAAGATCTTTGTATGTCTATATCATTGACCTTGCCAGATAAATACAAAGGTCTAATATGTCCATGCACAACATCGTCTTCATCTTCATCTATGAAAGATATCACTGCATGGCATTCTGCAGGATTATTCTCTACATGGTAGGCTTCAGCTGTAGCAATTTCAGTTTCGAATTTCTGAGGACTTGACAAAGAATCAATGAGTGCCTCTAGAAGATCCTTTGATAGATTTAAAGCATCCAAAATTGATAACTTGGCCGGTACTTGGGCCAAATGTTTCAATACATCATATTTTTGGTCCAAAGGTCTGCGTTTCCCAATAGGAACATGTGGTTTCGCAGGTGCCTTAGAAGTTGATACTTTGGAAGTATATGCTTCTTGTATCAGGGTAAGAGTTGGAAATACTTCTGGCTTTAGAAGATTAGACTGACTAGGTCTATTTACTTACTGTGAGGAAGAAGGTGTAACCTCCAACCGATCCTCTAGAATAATTGTGCCAGGACTGAATCTTCCATGAATGGAAGAATTTTCTTGTTCTTGTTGAGCTCGCTGAAGGGCTCTGCCACCAGTTTTTGTTGCATACACAGTTCTAGCAGGGGTAGAATTGGAATAGTGGCTTCTGGGATATCCACGTCTTCCTCTGTATCCTAGACCTTTGGAACTACCTCTAATTCCTCTATTTGATACAGGGAACTCAGGTTCATCAAGATCGAAATTGTGACTGGTATAAGGATATGTTGAGTGAATCATGTTAATAGAACCAAAGATCAACTCTTCATCTGATGAAGACCCTACCTGATTATCTAACTTAGGCTGTGCCATTTGGTGGGACGGTGCCCATGGCTTCTAAGTAGATGGGATAAAATCTACCAGAGTCAAAGACATCTTAGGCTTTGACATGATCTCATCTTCTTATGACTGCTCTTCTTTCTTTGAATTATGCCGTTTCTTTGAGGATTTTCCCTCTGATGAAGGGGGATTTGCTGTGGCATTCATAGCATAAGACACAATTGGTTTCTTCAATTGTGTTCGTAAAATGGCATGAGATCGGTTGATCATTTTTATGACCATCCAATCATCATATTTCTGTGCATTTTTCTTTTTACTTCTTGTCACTCACCTTCTTCCTCTGGATCTATAGTAGTAACACATTCTACCTGAGCTGAAGAACCTTTTAATTTGACTTGTCCTGAGCCCACCATCTTTTGCAGGAGGTCCTTGAAGAAAAAACACTCCTGAATGGGATGCCCCAACATCTGATGAAATGGGCAATAATTGGGACAGTCTTCATCTCCTTCCTTTTTCGGCCTTTTGGGCCTTGGAAATTGAACCAAATTATTTTCCAGAGCCGAAATGAAGTAACCCGAAACTTGTTCATTTCAGAAATAATAAAGTTTTCTTTTCAACTTCTAAAATTGTTTCCATCTTTGATCTCTTTGATCATCTTGACGAAACGGACTATGTTGTTAATGATCAGGAGGTGGAGCCCTTCAGAAAGACAAAGGTTTTAAAGTGGCTGCAGGTACAGGTGTTTGTTTAAGCGTAATTGTAGCAGTCTCTTCTCTACCCATTCTCCTTCCTGGAGCTGATGGAATTACATGAGTTTTATCCTTAGTCTTCATAAGAGAGTCTTCAATCTGCTGAGTGATCAAAGTAAGGTCTTGAAACCCTCATGTGTATTTCATAGGGATCAATGGTGTGCGTAATTCATCACGCAAATTTCCACACAGATTGGCAACAATTCCTCTTGAGGGAGTGCTAAGCTTAGGGAATATGTTAATCCCTTCCAGCGAGCAATGAAATCTGAAACCCTTTCATTCTCCCTTTGCTTACAATTTTTAAGATCAAAAACTGTTGTCTTTGGAAAAGTTGAGCTGAATTGAAGAAGGAATCATTGACGAAGATCTTCCCAACTTGTAATCGACTGAGATTACAAGCTTATATACCAAACAAAAGTAGGCCCTTGTAATGACTGTACAAAACACCTGAGCTGAATTGCTTCCTATTACTGAGGGGTTCCCATCATAGGGTCACAATGAGAAAAAAATGTGTTAAGTGTTGCTCTGGGTCTCCCGAACCATTAAATATTGGGAATGTGGTACTTGAAAAATTTGATGGGGGAGAAATTGCTTCAACTCATTCAGGTTAAGCTCTCTTTTCTGGTTGAATTTGAGCACGTTTTCCCTCCATAGCTTCCAACCGAGCTGTTAATGACTCAATAGTAGTTATTAATTTTTGAGAAACATCCAGTTGAGCTTGGACTTGAGTAGGTGCAATAATTGGAACTTGAACAGGTGTGGTGGTTGGTACTGCAACTGATGATAACACCATCAGTTGTTGTTGCACCTGACCCATAGGATTAGACCTGTGAGGGTGTACTGATAAAGGAGGATATTCTTGATCCATCTTAGCAGCTTCAACAAATTCTCTTGGATGACTAACTCCAGCACACTTAGGAAGAAGACTACCTTGAAGTAGTTCTGCATTAAACCTCCTCAATTCCTTCATTTCTTCCTCTTGTTGTGTGAACCATTTCTCTAGTGAGAGTGATTGGCCTTCTCCAGAGGAAGGGTATGTAACCTGATTCTTTCCTTTCCCCTTGTTGGATGCCTTTCAGAGAGGGGGAAGTTGATTATTTGAAGGAATGCCTAGATTCTGGGTAAGACTTTGATTTCATGTACGCACACCTTCTTCATTTGGGTCTGTGTGTACAACCTCTTGAGTAGGAACTTCTTCATTTGATCCCTCTAAATGAGCCTCATCTGGGGGATCAGGAACAATGGCATTGATGACATTTATTGATGCATAACGCATTTCATCCCTTCTATTGGCATTTCTGTGATACTATCTTTTTCCATGTCCTTGATGAGACATTGCCTTTTGTTGATTTGATCCCTCATGAACTTCTTGACCAACCATAATTTGGAGGGAATATCCCGATAATTCGGCTCTTCGTTCCTCTTGTGGCTTCTTCCCTAATCAAGATAAGACTGAATTTATCTAAGGAAGAGATTGAGGGTTTGAAAAAGTCCCCAGTCTGGTGGACTGGGGATATTCCTATTGTTTTTGCTCAACTCCTCGAATCCTATTTGTTAATTCTGAGGGTTGGGTTAAAAGATTCCCCAGTCTGGCAAGCTGGGGTGGTTCTTGAGCTGCTACATCTGAGACTTTCTTAAAATATTATCTGATCTTGCAGACTTTAGTCTGAAAATTGGCTGGATGCATCAACCTGCATCCACTCAAATCACCTAGCTCAAATGATCGTTGGATGATTTCTGACACTTCTGTCACCTGATGATGCGCTCACTCTAAATGAGAGGCTTGTTAGATATTCTCATTTTCCTGATGTAAGAGTAATTCAACAACTTGTTCTTTTCATGCCTAACTTTGGGAAGAACTAGTTGAGGCATGTTCCTGAGAAAGCCTTTGATTACAAACAAAGCCAATTGGTTGTGGCCGACCATGGGCAATAACATTGCATGAGACCATTTTCAGTGGGATTTGTTGGCTGGAGAGTATAGTGAAATGTAGTTCTCCATGAACACACCATCCCCTGATATGAATACCAGATAGGGCATTATAAATTAACTAGCGTAATCTTTTTAGTGCACCAAGGTATGAATGATAAAGGGCTCCCTGCTGCTTTTCAGCCTTCGGATATCGAGAAACTGAGAGAGATTCCAAATCAATTTGGAGTTGTAACCATTTTATTAACTTGACATGATTTTCATAATCATAATAAGATAATATTTTCTTTTTCAATTGATAAAGATTTTTCCACATGTTGAGACGAATATCGTGAATACAATCTTCCGTCAACATTTCTGGAATATTATAATGAGATTCAACCAAAGGCCAAAACATGACTGGCACTTCACCTTTCGCTAGTTGTTTTCTCATATTCATCACTTCCTCTTTATCAGTCAATGAAGATTCTTATAACTGATTAGACCAGAGCTGGTGCTTACTTGTTGATTCATCAGATTCAATAGTATTTGTAGAGAATTCACTTATCAAACTAGAATATGAATGACCCAGGGGTGGTTCGGAGAATGACCTACACCCTGGGCTATCTTCTGATTGAGAAAGTATTTCACCTTCTAGCGGTAAAGCATTAGACATGATTAGCTTCACATTTGCAAGTGCCTCAAGTTAAGAGGGATTTATCTTCATTATATTTTCCATTGGAGCATTTTCTAGGAAATGTGAATTACTACTGCAGAGATGACTTTTGCAACTAAATTCATCATCATGGGGAGGAACACCATGGTGGGTTACAGCAAAAGATGAAACCTTCTGCTCCTTGATCTTCTGGCCACACATAGGGTTCTTATGGCTTTCATCTAAAGATGAAACTTCGAGATCGACCGAACTATCATGAAGCAAGCCTTAATGAGGAAGTGTCTGATGAAGACCTTCGAAATTAATGTTCCCACTATTAGGAAATGAGAGAGTAGAATCTTGAATTCCAATAGATAATTGTCTGAGGGCTTCAATAACTCTAGCATCGAGAAAGGCCTTATTACATATTGGATCTTGATTTATTGATTGTGATGGATGGGTCTTCTTATTATATGCCTTCCTACTCACTTTAGGAACCACTTATTGACAAAAGTGATTATTATGGGCAGGTGTATGTGCTTGCTCAGGAGAAATTGTCAGGTTAGGCTAATTATCTCCACTCAAATCAGGTGTATGTGCTTGACTTGGTTGTCCATATGACATGGGGGAGTATGCCCCACAACTCTATTAGACTAGAACAGAGGTGTGTGTCTATTCCAAAGTGATATGTTGATGTGTCATTCCACTGGTAGGGATAGATTTTCATTTATTTCCATGTGATGCTACTTAAGATGTTATAATATTCTGACAGGCATCCAGAATATGAGCAGGGATTTGCTTCTGCTCTTTTACCATTGTTAGAATATTCTTGGTGACTTCAGCTACCGGAATGGGAATATATTTCCATTCCATGCTTGGAGTAGGTGTGTATTCCTACTCCTGTCCTCCTTTTCCTGTCAATGAATTCTGACAGTACTCATGTGTGGGGGCAAAGAGTTGAGTATGCTCCACATTTGTCATCGGAGCTTTCCGACTAACTTCTCCGGATGCTACCAAACAAGACTGTTGGCAGGCTTGATGAATATTGGAAGGTGTATGTGCCTACTGTGCATTCTTCATCAAGTATAGTTGATTATTTTCCTTCAATACTGGCAGATGAGACTGCTGACATAATTGTTGATTGTAAACAAGTGTATGTTCTAGCTTATCAGTTGCCACCATATCAGATTGGTGAGCTTCTTTGGTTGTAGTCATATGAGCCTTCTGACTAGCTGATGAGTTATAAATAGGTGTATATGCCTGCCTATAATACTCCACCAGAATTGCCTGGTGGGATTGGCGTGTTGCTGTCAGACAAGTCTGCTGAGCAGTAACATCAGGACGGACGGGTGTATATGCCCTCTCGTATCTTGCCATCAAGTTGGATTGATGGACTTCTATAGAGGGGAAGAAGTAAGAACTTACTCCCTGTTGACCAAATTTTTCCTCTGGTGGTTCGTCTTGTGAACTCGGGTTTGAGGGAACTGATTCGAACCCCTAAAGGTGATACCCTCATCATGTTGAGGGTGCACTGTCGCACGAGTCTGGCGGCGATTGTTGATGGGATCCCTCGGGAAGGACTCCTATATTTTTTAATTAGGTCCCTGAGTGACCTTCTCATTCACCTCCCCAGAATATGGGAGGGACTGGTGATTGCGTTCTGGGGATAACGACCCGAAACGGTTGGAGAGAGTGGTTGGCACCACCTGCTTCTTGATCATTGGTCATCGCTGTCCAGACAACCAAGGTGAATTATTGACCTGGAGGGCTTGTCGAGCAGCCTCTAGAGTTGGAATGGTACCGTGTTGATGGTATTCCTTAACCAGTTCATTTGATACCTAGCGTTGAAGACGCTGAGTAGGTGATGTCGTCCTCAGAGCGGACGAAGATCCAGCAGGAGTAGCAGCAGAGGTATTCACTGGTGTGAACTTTAGGGAAGCCATTTCTGTAATACGAAATATTTTAGAAAAGATTTCATGTTTGATATAATAGACATAATCAAGATAATTTCGGCCACTACATCTTTTGGATGAGCACATATGTTATTGATTGTTTTGTTGGCCCTCTCATTGAGTTTAAATAGGGGCCTAACAAATAAGTAAAACATCATTTTAACATGGTTAAGGATTCACGTTAGGTTCACCATTTTTTGTTTCCCTCTAGAAATGGGGATGACCTCGTTGGTTGAAGGTTCAAACATTCCAATCGGTTTATAACAGGTTTATTCGTAGAACCAGAAACATCCAATGATTCTATATCTATTTGGGCCTACATTCCAAAGGTAGGTTCTCATTAGTTATGGACCGATGAGGCTTAAGAATTTGCATTGGTCCAGAGGATGGGAGGTCAGACTCATCACGCCTTTTTTGAGGGGAATTATTGTCTACTCCAGGACTCTCTTTATAGATTTAAGTTATGTTCGTGAATCCTTATTAAATTACCAAGTATGAAAATGAGCTTTCCTTTAGATTTGACAATCAATGATTGATATGTATGAGATTTAGAGAATATTTTATATTTATTTGAGGTTCTTTATCGATAGAGAATCATCTGTATTTGTTAGAGATTATTAGTCAATGGTATCCTTCAATACATTATATAGAGATCTCTTGGTCATTATGATAACCATACTAGTTTTAAAGCCATTCAGTGGGGCACTTGAAGTTTATTGTCGTTCAGAAGGACATGGATTATTTTAGAGTTGGGATCTTACCTAAAGATGGGATACCTATGTATCCTTGTTTAGAAAATGAATCAGAACCCACATAGTTCGAGCAAAGAAGTATGATGTTTATGCATGATTTATGGCCCAAAGAAAGATGTCATAATTACTTTTATGCTCTAAGCTCACGTGATTCATGCTCGGTGTGAGAAATAAGAGGTATCAGTAAAACCTGACGATTGTGCCACGAAAGATGCAATTATAAGAAATGATGTGGGGATTATGTATGTATGACTACCCATATAGATAAAGATTAGGATTTACTTCAGGGAAGAAACCCAAGAACAAGGTCTATAAAGGTATATGTGCTTTATGGAGATTTGGATACTTAACTTAGGACTTAATCCTGAGAAGGATGCCCAAGTTAGAGGGGACTTATGATTGGGTTTTATTCCCTAGAAGAAAGCCCAAATCAAAAGTAAATTAAGACTGGGGATTACTCCTAAAGAGGAGGCCTAGGTTAAGGGAAATTTAAGACTGGGGCTTACTCCTGAAAAAGGAGGCCCAGGTTAAGGAACTTGGAATTTGGGGCTTACTCCTGAGAAGGAGGCCCTAAATTTGGGAACTTGGGGATTACTCCTAAGTAGGATGCCCAAAAATTAAGGTAACTTGAATACTGGGGATTACTCCTAAAAAGGAGGCCTAGGTTAGGGGACTTGGGGCTTACTTCTAGGAGGATGCCCAAATTAAAGATCTTATCATCATAAAGGATAAGGTTGAATGAATGAAATCTCTCACCTTAGTGACATGAAGACATGTAAATCACTAGGTTTTGAGATGTGTTCCACAGAATTCCTTTCAGATAAGGAATCCAACAAAGGAACCATGCCAAAAAATGGATTTGTTCCACAGGCCAGGGGCTGGCGACTAGTATCAAAGGCATAAATCCCTATAATTGGGAAGGCGTTACATTTATAAAACGTAGACACACACACAACCAGAGTACAAGAGGAAGAAAACACTAAGTAAATTAGTATAGCAAGAATGATGAAAGTACAAAGGGTCCAAAAATACATGCCCAACAGAAAGGTACAGCTACAACTAAAAGAAAGTACAACTGAAAAGACAAACAGCTGAATGGTGAAGCATCTCCTGGATCGTCCTCCAGGTTCCTACTTAAAGGGTAGGTACAGATGTCCTCCTCTGCACTCTATGTATATCGGTCCGCTCTATGTTCCGTCACACCGAGTGTCCACCTCCGGGTACCATCCAGTCCTTGTACACTCTACCTCGGTCGGCGTTGTCTGTCTTCTGCATCCAACACAACGAGGTGCAGGCATAGCTCGTGCAGGGGTGAGTATAAAGATACTCAGTAGGGACCCTGAGACCCTCAAGGTCTCACTAAATCCAACAAGGATAAACCACAAAGAAATATCTCAACAGATAACCTTTACTTAGGTATATTACCATACATATACCTAAGTTATCATGTAACCCATCTCAATCATGAGGAAAACACAAAGGTCATTGACTTAGCTCAAACCATAATTTTATGCATGATGTTGAAATCACGGCTACTGGAGAACTCCTCCTATGTTGAGCATAGTAGTCCTGTCACAACTCTGAGGTGCTACTCACTAACCTTACACTACTGAGGTACTCCTCCTGTCGAGTACCGTGGGTCTACCGCCTCACATAGTAGCGCTCCCTGCCATGGTTCTGCCACCTCACACAGTAGTACTCCCCTTAATAGCCTACATAGGTACTCCGTCTATCGAGTACCGCAGGTCTACAGCCTCACAAAGTAGTGCTTCTCCTCCATGGGTCTGCCACCTCACACATTAGTGCTCCCCACTGGACTAGTCAAGTCACTCTGAAATGTATCAGACAGGTAGTCATCAGGTCTCAGCTAGCTACTAGGTCTCTGTACTCCGTATGCTCGTCTCCAGAAGGATCCACTCCATGAGCTACTGGTCGATACTCCAAGTGTCACGAATTCCCACGAAGAAGTATCTCAAAGGACCGCCTCATCATAGGGGTCTCAACGCAACAGGCGGCGCGTCAATCGGACGCCCAGTCTGAGAGTTGTTGGCATTTCCGTTCCAGGGGTCCGGTTGGTTTTTAGGTTCAAACTAACCCAAACATACTCAAACTATGTCCGAACATCAATTATAGTATGCCAAAAGAACCGTCTAATCAAAAGGAATCCAATGTATTTGACGGCACATCAATCGGACGTCCGGTCCTTAAGTTATAAGTGTTTTTGCTCCGAGGGCCTGGTTGGTTACGGGATCGAACCAACCCGGCCAAACCCAAACTTTGCCAAAACCTTGAGTGTGATATACCGAATCAACCGTATCAATCCAAGGAATCCAACGCAACTAACGGTGCATAGATCGGAGATCTGTTTCTCAAGTTATGGGTGAAAAACCGAAAACGGTCCGAAGAGGGGGATCTGGGAGCGTCAACACCTATAGAGAGAAAGTGTCATCCCAAGTGATATTTTATTTCTTTTTAAAACAAAATAGTGGGTTTTGGCTATAAGGACCCTTGTTGAATCTCGAGTATCAATGTTTTTCCGATAAGGTTGCGAAGAGGTGTTCTTGACTGGTTGATCCTCATCATTGAAATCAATGATTTTTAGGTAGAAAGTTCCTTACCTTTTGGGCTCATTTACAAATATTTTCTTAATATGATTATACATAGACATATTTTTTATGACCGTGCTAGAGTTTTATCGCATTTGGGTGTGTGTGTAGCCCTAGAAACCTTATGTTACACCCATTTCCAGAAGTACTTTGTAGATTGTTATTCATGTTCGATGTTGATTACATGTATTATGTGTTCCATCATGCTTATGATGATAAGATATGCTTGCTTGTGTATCCTACCATGTTATGTGTTCTTTTGTGATATTGTTCTTAGAACCCATGGAAGGTGGATTGTCGTGACATGTTTATCCCTTAGAGGGGGATTGCACACGGCCTATGATGATGAAGAAGAGGGACCTATGCACAGGGTAGGGATATGATGATGCCTCGTAGATTCCATGTTATGTACTTGATGACTAATAGATTTCAAGGGTTATGTTACTCGATGACTAGGGGATATTGATTAGCTCTTAATGCCTATGGGATTCCAAGAACATGTCTTTCTTGATGCGCAGTGATGTCAAGTTACATGATCACATGGTGTTGATTAGTATGATTCATTAGCCACATGAATAATCATTGATTCTTCTAACACTTTGATTTTGTAAAGTAGGTACGGTTGAGGGTTTGTGGCAGCTTGGTTAGCACATGACCACTTAGTTTTGGATTGTGTATTACTATGATTTTTACACATTTATTATTATTATTATTATTATTATTATTATTATGGAATACACTTGTATACTTGATCACATTAGGTTAAGGACACATTGGTGGTATACTAATGATTCTTGTACTCACACCCTACACAGGGATTTCAGTGCGCTTGTAGATTTCATGAGGGATCCAGCAAAGGGAAAGGGCCCTATGGTGGACTGTTGAGTAGAGGAGCGTGGAGCTAGTAGCAAATCGAAATGGACTCTAGAGGAACCTATGTTTATTTATTTAATTTTTCTACTACTTATTACACTAGTTTTTATTACCACTTTGGGAGCTGCTTATTTGTATTATATGTATGCCATCTTTAGTTTTCTATATTGTTTACTCAGATTATTTATTATATTTTTTAATGTTGATTATTGATCTTATGACATGATATTGGGGGTATAGTCTCCCCACTGACATAATCAGACCCTCGCTATTATTCGGCAACCTCTTTCATATAGGGAGGCATGCATGAGGTCATGTTTCATTCCAGCTCAGACCTGGTGGTTTAGGTAGGTACATTATAGTACTCAATGTAACTAAACTTTTTTTATTACTATTTCATCTCAAAAAAAATTCTCCCAAGAAGAAATTTCTTCCTAATGTTGAATTTATATCATTAAAATCTACAACCTAATCAGTATTAGAGTATCCAATAAAGTTCATATTATAACTTATATTATACAGTAGGTTATAAGATGATGTTCCTTTAACACACCTGAGTATTCTTTCTTCTACCAAAATATATGATTCCTTTGGATCTATTTGATATCTTGAACACAATATAACAACATATACAATTTTTGGCCTTAAATATATAATATAGAGCAATATTCCTATCAATTTTTAGAAATAATAAATATTTACAATTTTCCCATCTCTATCATTACTCAACTTTACCCTAATAGAGATAAGTTTAGAAACTTCTTTTGATTCTGCCATAAAAAACTTATATAAAAACCTTTTGTCATAATTTTACTATGATAGAAAGATATATCTTTCCTTTTATTGAAGTTTATATTTAAAAAAGATTCTTCATTTTTTCAAAAAAAATATTTAAAAATTTTATCCCTATCACCTGAAAAAATTATGTCATCAACATAGACAATAATAATAAAGGTACCTGAGTTCATCTCCTTTACATATAACTTTCTCTCAACTTTTCCTTTAGGAGACTTCAACTATTTTAGGCAACTATCAAATTTTAAATACCATGAATGAGGAGCTTGTTTCAACCCATATAAATCTTTCATCAACATACACACCATAGTTTCATATTTATCAACTGAGAACCCAGTAGGTTGATAAATGTAAACTTGTTCTTAAATTTCTACATTTAAGAAAGATAACTTGACAACCATATAATATAATTTATAAAAATAATGTGTAAAAACTTCCAAAAACATTCTTATAGTTTCAAGTATTGTAAAAGGGGAAAAAGTTTCTTTAAAATCAACACCTTCCATCTATGAGTGACCTTTGAAAACAAGTTTTACTTTTTTTGTTGACATATTTCCATGTTTATTGAGTTTATTTCTAAAAACTCACTTTGTTCTGATAATATTCTTTCCTACTGGTCATGGAACAAGATCACAGGTGTCATTTTTTCATAATCTGATCTAACTCTTCATTCATCACATTTATCCACTCTTTATATTCAATTGTATCTAAAATTAGTTTTGGTTCCACCTGTGACATTAGAAATCTCTGATTCTTAAATCTCAACTTCCTTCTAGTTAGAACTGTATATTTTTTATTTCCAATGATTTTTTTAGTTTCAACCTATTTTTTAAAATTTAAAACTTTAGATATTTCCTTACAAACTTACTTTCCTCATCATAAGAGTGATCTGAGTCACTTTGTATAGTGGTATGAATGTGTTCATATTCTCTATTATCTTCTTTGAATGTCAACATTATTTTTTTGTAATGTATCTATTACCATCTTCAACAACTTTTGTAAATGAATTTTGATTTTCAACAACTTTCATATCATAAGAATAAACCAACTTTTGTAGATGTTTACTCCAACACTTATAGCTTATTCCATCATATCCCACAAACATTCCTTCTCAATATTTTTCATCAAACTTTACAATATATATATTTATATATATATATATTATCTTTATGAAACAAGGGATCCTAAAAACTTTAAAGCATTTTAATAAAGCCTTTTTCTTATACCACATCTCATATGTACTCATTTTAGATTATGGATACAACAAACATTTATTTTTTCAAATGAAAAACAATACTAATAGCTTCTCTCCAGAAAAACATAGAACATTTATATTCAGCCAGCATTCTTCTTCCCATTTCAACCAAATTTCTATTTTACTTTCTACATTTACATTTTTTTAGGATTGTAGGGAGCACAATATTGATGTTTGATTCTATGTTTCATTAGATAGGATCCAAAATAATTTCTTGTGTACTCATTTCCATTATTAGTTCTCATCTTCAGTATATAAACATTCATTTCTCATTCAACTTATAAAGTTCCAAAGGATCGTAGAACAACTGAGAAGGGAAGGGTTGAATTAGTTTTATTTTTACAAATTTCAACTTTAGGAGACTTAACCCTAGTAACTAGTTATATTTTATTCTTTATCAACTTTTTAAAAAACTTAAGTGCATATAGAAATAGAAAAGTAAAAAAGGTACACATGATTTACAAGGTTCGACCTTGATGTGAGAACCTACATCATTTCTATAGCCACTCTCATGGGTCTATGGAAATTCACTATTAATAATAAGTGAATAAAACTGGTGTCAATTCCCATTAGACACATTATATCTCTCTATAAGAATGATTATACTAACTCATGTCAGTTTAAAAAAAAACAATGTTATAAAAAATAGAGCCAAAATACAAAATGTAATAAAGAAAATTCCTTCTCCACAAGGATCCATCCAAAACCTCAGTCTGATGTACCTTGGTCCTATTGACTCGGTCCAATGAACTTAGCTAATTCATCTTTTCTCTATTTGAACCTATTAAAAAAATTCATGATCTAACTATTTAATAAATCTGTGCTTTTTAAACTTCTGCTCAAATACTAAGTCTGTTATTTCACTCGGCGATGCAGCCAGGATCCATGTCGGCAAGAAACCCCCTTCAGCAGAGTGACGTGTGCGGTCAAGATCGACGGAGCGATGCGTGCAGTCAGGAGCGACGGAGCGACATGATCTCTGTCGTCAGACCCTTCGACATAGAAAGTCTTGCTGTTTCGCCTGGGGATATCACCACATTTTTGTCATTTGGATTTGATGGAGTCGGTATGAGTTAGGGGCATTGTTTCCATTTTCTAGTGCATTGTTTTTGGTTGTTTCGTTTGCTGAATCTGTGATCTGTGAAGCTTGTGTGTTGTTTGGTTCCTACTTGATTTAGATTTGTTGGTTTCTCTGATTTTGGATGGATGTAGGATGATGGCGGTTGTTTGATGCCTCATTGTGATGTTTTTCTGTTTTTTTTACAATGGAAATGAGTCCTTCCTGAGGGCTTCGGATTTACGGTGATGCGATGGCGACAAGGGGTGGACTGTGAATCCAGGAGCATGAAAATCCAGGAGTGTGCCTTGATAAGGATAATTTGAAATCTGAATTTATGTTTTGATGTTTTGAGGTGGATTTTGGAGGCTGTTTGTGATGTTTGAAATTTGGTCCTTTGGTGTTTGAAAAAAAAGTATGTTCTTTATCAGACTGATAACCCTTTTTTAATAATTTAAACTATCTCTAGTTTTATCTTTTGATTAGAATCCTCTATCTAAAAACTACTCTTCAACATAAAACAAATTCAATTTGAAAAGTCATTTCTGGAAACAATTCTAAAAACTATTAGATTTTATTCATAGGTGAACATTTTCAAGTATCATTTTACTTTTCACCTTTATTTATAGGTACTCCAAGAATAGCAAAGGTGGGAAACCAATTTCTTTCCCTACTCACTCAAATTCTAAATCTATGAATTCCATTTTTATTTGATCTTTATTCTGACCACTTCAAATATTCTCAAATATTCTTGAGTCTTCTCAAAACTTATTGATTCTTTCTCAAATTTAAAAACATCAGTCCAGAAATGATATTTTGGAACATATCAGTTTGGAACTTTGTTCAGCATTATGATTCTCTTGACCCAATTGAAATAAACTCAACTATTAGATCACACTTTGAAAATGCATTTTCCAGAAATTGAAGTTATGAAATATCTTAGTTTAATTATTATTCCATCTCTCTTTAAATGGTTAAAATAACTCACAACTATTTGTCTTGACCCATTTAAAGAAAAAAAAACTTGAACTCATAAAAAAAATATGATTTCTCACTCTGATACTCCAAGACAACTGAAAATGGTGAACTGCATTTTTGAAACTCCTAAAAACTTCAAAAACCTACAAAGACTATTTGGTATCAACCTCTATATATTTCAAATTTTCATCCAATTTTCCATCAGTTCAACTTCTCTTTAATCCCATCAAACTATGTCTGATAGAAATCAACAACTGATGACTTATTAATGTCAAAGTCATCCGATGGATCGGTGTCATCTGCTAGTTCAATAAATCAGTGCACGATACCTTGGATCAAAACTCCTCTTTGTAAGGACCCAACAACTGCCTCTAGTCCGATTTCAAACTGAAAATATTATTTATTTCAACAAATTCTTATTCTAATCAACTTTTGTGGTGAAATAACTTCATATTTATTCATATTTTTGGTATATAGAAAATATGATCTCTTTTTTCTTTACTCATATTTACAAAAAATGATTTCTTCAGTCATTGTATTTCCTTAACTAGTCATCTTAAAATTTCAGAATAGTTCTCTTTCTGATTGATTGATATCTCCATCTCGTCTGATGGATCAGCATATTCATCTCATATGATAAGAGACTTTTCAAACTCTTCAAATTTCAGTAAAAAAAATTGCATCCTTCTAATAATTTCTTTTCCCAATGCTTCTCTTTGTGATGAACTACATCTGTAAAACATAAAATTTGGAAACTCTAGAGATTCTTACTTATCTTCCCTTATAAAAGATTTATCTTGTATCATAACTTCTTCATGATTTTTTAGGAACATAAAATAATATAAAATAATCATTTTAATTGTATTTTAAAGTACTATGCCTTCCTAACTTTTCAAGCCCAATAACTTTCAAACTTTATTTAGTTCAACAGCTTTTGAATTTTTGAAACAAAAACTCAATATGATGGAACATGTCTGGTGTATTTTCCAATTGAGAGTTTGATTGCCAACATTACAAAATACTTTCTTCAACCATATTTTCATTTTATTCTCAACAAAAAACTTATAAACATCCATCACACATCTTTCACCTGAGTTACAAAAACATTCTTTTAAAAAAAGTTAGTTTTCAACAAAAACAAAAAAAATAAATAAAACATCAAAAAGGATATTCAATATCCCCCTTTATATTTTTTGAATACTGTCATTAATAAATTTCTAACTTGTAATTTTTTAATACACATATTTCTTTACAATTTATTTTTAAACAATTCAATTTTTTTAGAGTTTTACCAAAATAAAACTTTCTCAAAAGACACTATTGTAACACAACACTACTAGATAAAGTAATGTTTTTTATAGAATTTAATACCTAATTGAGAAGAAAATTTTCATCCATGTTAATATAAAATCCCCCGTACTTTTATCTTTTCCTCTAACTTTTCCTTATCTCCCCAGTTTTATTATAACTACAGCTTCAAATTATTTTAAGTAAGAAAATTATGTCTCACTCACTTGAAGGATAAATTTTTATATATTCTCTCCCTTTGTCAACATAATCCAAATCACAATGGGGGATCTTCCTTAAGTTTTTTAGGAGGTCCTTGGTGGAGAGTGAACATGAAGTTACAACCTCAATTCTTCAAATATATCCTTTGGTGTAGATTTTTTGAAAACATTGGCAATTTGATATTTTGTTTAAATATATTCCAACACAACATCTCCACCAGAAAACTTCTCTTTGATGAAGTCAAAATTAATATCAATATATTTTAATATTTATTATTGGATAGTTTTTTTAGAAAGATCAATTATACTCTTATTATCACATAGTATCTTCTATGGTTTTCAAACTTCAACTTTCAAATCTTCAAACTAATCTTTCATCAAAAACATTTGAGTAAAATCCTATGTAGCTGAAACATATTCTTATTTTTTGGTGCTCAAAGTTACTAAATTTTTTTTCTTACTATTAAAACTCAAACAATGATCTCTAAAGAAAAATGTTCGCCTGGAAGTTTATTTTATGTCATTAAAATCTCCAATCCAATCGGTATCAATAAAACCGTGAAATTTTATTTCACAAATTGTTTTTTATAAAATCCCATGTGAATTTATTCCTTTAACATATCTCTTAATTATCTTTACTAACAACATATGAGATTATTTTGGATCACTCTGATATCCGGTACGCAAAGTCACAATATAAACAATATCATTTCTTGAGGCTATGAGATAAATCAACCTTCCTATTAGCTTCCAAAAATATTTCTGATTCATAATTTTTATTATTTCATCTTTACTCAACTTCATCCCAACTGAAATAGGGGTAAAACTTTATTTGGATTATTATATACCAAACATTTGTAACAATTCCCAAGAAAACTTTTCTAGAGATGGAAAATGTATTTTTTCCTTGTATTAAACTTTTATACCAAGGAAGAATATAAATTATCCCAACATTTAAATTTCAAAGTTATTATTCATTTCCTTGGAAAATTATTTAGAAAATTTTTATTCATCTCCAGAAAGAATTATATCATCAACATATACAATTATAATTAGGGTGTTGGAGTAAAATTATTTCTCATACATGTTGTTTTCAGCTTTCCTTTAGAAAAAATAAACTTTTTCAAAAAAACTTTCAAGTTTTGAATACCAAGAATGTGGGGATTCTTTCAACCCATATAAGGATTTCTTCAATTTACAAACCTTGCTTCCATAATTATCAAGTAAAAACCCACATTATTTCTAAATGTAAACTTCTTCAATTTCACCATTTAGAAAAGATGACTTTACATCCTTCTGATAAACTTTATAATTTCAATGTGCAGCCACTACTAAAAACATTCTAATAGTTTCTAATCTTTCAAATGGGGAAAAGTTTTATTTAAAATACACACCTTCCACCTATGCATATACTTTTTAAACAAGTATTTCTTTCTTTCTTGAAACTACTCCATGTTCGTTCAACTTGTTTCTATACACCCATTTTGTTCCAATAACTTTCTTATTTTTTGGACATGAAACAAGTTCCCAAGTGTTGTTTTTATCAATCTAGTAAAATTCTTCATATATTCCATCAACCCATTATTTATGATCAACTACTTCTTAAACTAATTCTGGTTTAATATTTGAAATGAGTGATGTTTGATTTTCTAATCTCAATTTTCTTCTTGTCTAAACTGGAGCTTTTCGATTCCCAAGAATATTTTCAGTTTCAACCAGTTTTTGTAAAGTATGAAATTTCAAAATTTTCTTCCACATTTACTTTCCTCATCACATGATTATTTTTAATCTTGATAATACTTTTTAAAATCACTTTCACTTTCATTGTAAATCTTTTGTTTGTCTTCCTTAATATTTGTAACATTATTTATTAAGGAATTTAGATTTTCAATAACTTTCACATCATAGGAGTCCACCATATTTTGTAAACATTTGTTCTAACATTTGTAACATATTTTTTTGGGTGAATATCCCATGAAAATTCCTTATTCATCTTTCTCATCAAATTTTCCAAGATCCAAATTGTTTATTTTTAGAAAACATGGAGTTCCAAAAACTATGAAATACTTTAGTAAAGGTTTTTTATTATACCACTTTTAATAGAAAGTCATGTTGGATTCTGGCTTTAGAAAACATCTATTTTTCACATAAATAGTAGTACTCATAGCTTCTCTCTAGAATAACTTTGAAAGTTTGTATTCTGGTAACATGCCCCTTCCCATTTCCACTAAACTTCTATTTTTCCTTTCGGAAACTCCATTTTTAAGGGGTGTATAGATCACTATACTAATGTTTAATTCCATGTTTCTTGAAATATGTTTGAAGGAATTACAAGTGTATTCCATTCCATAATCAATTCAAAACTTCATTATATAAACACTTATCTCTCTATAAACTTCCCTTATAAAAACTCTTAACATTTATATTACCTCTGACTTGGGATTCAAAAACATAATGTTGGTCGTTTGGGTGAAATTATCAATAAAAGTGGTAAATTAAAAATATCCTTTTGTTTATTGATGTCTCATTGACCCACATAAATTATAATGAATAAGTTCAATAGGTATTATAGACTAAATATAAACTTTCTTATGACTTTTATTAGTCATTTTCCCTTTCTGATAAGTTATAAAAAATCTTCTTCTCTTCTTTTCAATTCTGAAAAATTTCATACAGCATCAACTTTATAAAGTTTGTTCGTATTTTTCTATGCAATATGCCCAAGTCTATGGTGTCGCAACTTGTTTTCATCTTCAATTATCAAGTAACATGAGTTGTAAAATTATTCTATTTAAAATATTTTTCCACTAGTTCTTTCTCATTTGGTTAAAAATTTTCCATCTTCCATACTTCTAATGATACAAGAATATTTTCTGAATATTACTTCTTTTCCATCATCAAAAATTTGACTCACACTATGTAAGTTATGTTTGAACCCATCATAAAATAAAACTTCTTTAGACTTTAGTTTTTGAGATTCTATCTCAGTTATCCCTATTCATCTGATTTTTATGAAACTACAATTCCCTAAGGTAATAGATCCTCCATAACAATTTTAAATATCTTTTAAGATTTTCAAATCACCTGTAATTTTTGATAAACAACCGCTATAAAGTATCCATGGTTTTTTGTTTTTTATAGCTTTCAAAGGTGCCTCACTAACAAAATATTTTTCCTTAACTTTCATCTTTCCTTCTTCCTTTTCTTTTCTATTATAAGAAACTTGTTCAGGAAGTATTGTCTTACATTTTTTGTCAAATTATCCCAATTGATCACATCTTCCAAAAACTACCTCCAGACAATCAAATTGATTTTTTTAGAATGTTTCTAAAATCTTGAGATATTACTTTTCTTACTTCCTGTGACTTAGGAAAGTTACTCATTTTTCTTCCACCATTTCTTCCACTATGTTCAAACATCTTTCCTAGATGATACATGCTATTCCAACAATTGTAATCTTTGTGCCCATAAATTCCACAACACTAATAAAACCCATAAAATATTTGTTTTCTATAAAATAATGATCTTTATCTGTAATAAGATTATCGAGGTTCATAACATCATTCTACTTTAGTTACCTCTGGGAATTTGAAAACATTATTATGGGTATAATTTTCATCTTTTGTAGATGTGATAGGTTTTTTACATCCCTTTTCAATCCAAGATTTCCCATAATTTTTCTTTAAACCTGAAATTCTATAAAAATAAGATGAACCTTTTACTTTAGCAGTTGATTATTTCATCTGGTTCTAGATTTTATATTTCTCATCAACTTTAAAATTCTTATCTTTTACTTTTGAAGCCTTTATAAAATTTTAATTTGACTTTCTTAAAGTAATTTAGGCCCCAAGAAGTTTTGATTCAGTTATGTTAACTTCATCTTCCTTATCTACCAAATTCTTACTAATTTCTTCAACCATATTTCCCTATTAATAAATTATCATTTTTTAACTTAATATTTCCTAGATGTATTCTTCTTTTTACTTGACAATATCTTTTCCACCTTCAACAACTTTTCCACTATCATTCTTCGTCATTCTAATTTCTTTATTGAGAGTTATGTTTTTCTAAAGACATGCAATAAGTTATGATCCAAGATTATACTCTCTGTAAGATTATTTACCTCTTTATTATTTAATATATAAGGAATATTTTTTTCATCAAGTTTTTTAATGAATATTCTAAAATATTCTAAACTTTAATCTTCTAAATAATTATTTTTAGCTAATTTTAATTCATATTTCTTACTCGAAATACTTATTTTGTCTCTAGTAAATTACTTATTATATTTTTTGGATGAATGTTCTTCTTTAAAACTTTTATTACACTTATTCCATCGAGGTTTTTCATCATAATGGTCTTGATAATTTAAAAAATTTATCTTGGGGCAATTTATTGCAAAGTACCTAATACCACCATAATTGAAATATTTAAGATGAAGTTTTCATCCATAATTTCATCTTCCTCTCTGATAGTTTTTGAAGATAAGTGACATAATTTTTTCATTTAACTCAACATCCTCCTTATCTTCAGACTCATAAGGATCAGCATCTTTAACATCTTAAATTTTCATCTTTCTCATAGATTTAAAATCTATTTCATCTTTCATCTTCTTTTTGAATACTGGAGATTTTGTTATTTCACTAGAAACAAGAAAGTTATGGAATTCATAAAATGATAAATCATCTTTATCTTTTAAAGAATAAATCTTATAATCAAACATATTCAAAATATTCTCATGAGTTTCTTCACAATTGTAGAATCTTCCAAGTCATCTCAAAAACCTATGATGTTGCAAAAAAATTCATTTAATTTTGTGAAGTACTCATCAATATAATATATATCTCTCATTCTTATGTCTTCAAACTTGATATGATAGATTTTTATCTTTACTCCCTTCACTTTATTATTCCCTTCAAAAAATACTTTTAAGATTTTCCTACATAATCGTTGATGTTTTGAGACCCATAACCATCATATAAACATTTTTTTATAGAGTCATAAGAATATAATTTCTAGCCTTTCCATAAAATTCAATATTTCTCTTATCAAAAAAAGTTATAGGAGAATATTTGTCAATGGGTGGAAAACCAATTGTAGTAGCATTAACAACTTCCATGCCAAGAGATGGGACATATAGAATCATCCTATTTTCTCCAACCATAATATTTTTTTCATCAAATATTGGAACTACTATACTATTAAAAGAATTGAGATTATTCATGATAAGGATTCAATAGTGTAACCTTTCTCTAATACCACTTGAAGTTTAAAATGATCATAGAATAACTAATAAGGGGATTTGAACTAGTTGTTGTCTTTTTAAAAATTTCAACTTTAAAAAACTTAACCCCTATTGCTTGTTAGAGTTTATTCCTTATCAAATTTTTTAAAAAATAAAGTGCATAGAGAAATAGAAAATTAAACAAAGCACTCATGATTTATAAGGTTCAGCCTTAGTGAGAGAACCTATATCCTTTTCATAGCCAATCCCGTGGGTCTATAGAAAATCGCAATTAAGAAGCAGTGAATAGAATTTATGTCAATTCCTATTAGACAATTTTTATCTCCTAATAAGGGTTATTATAATGACTCCACTAAATTTAAAAAAAAATGCTTAAAAATTTTGAGCCATAAAATATAATGTAAAAAACAAACTTCCTGCTCCACAAGGATTCATCTGGAACCTTATCCTGATGTCCCTTGGTTTGATTGACTCAATCTAATGAACTCAATCTCATAGACTCGGTATAATTAATATTTTCTAAATATAAACCTATTAAAAAACTTCATGATTTTCCTATTTAACAAATCTTATATTTTCAAAATTCTTCTCAAATACTCAATCCAATCTTTCTCAGACCAATAACCCTTAGTCTAATAATCTAAAATATCTCAAGTATGATCTTTTAATCAGAACCCTCTATTCGGAAACTCTTCTTCAATGTGAAACAAATTCGGTTGGAAAACTCACTTCTGCCACCAATTCTACATAGTATCATATTTTATGCATTAGTGAACAGTGTTAAGTACCATTGTACTTTAAACCTCCATGTATAAGTGCTCCTAGAATACAAAATGTGGGAAACCAATTTATTTTCCCGCTCACTCAAATTCTAAATATCCAAATTTCACATTCATTTGAGCTTCATTTTTATAGCTTCAAATATTATAAAATCTTCCTGAGTTTTCTCTATTGATTCTTCATAATTCTTCTCAAATTTCAAAACATCAGTCCAAAAATGATAGTTCGAACCATCTTGGTTTGGATCTATGTTTTACATTCTGATTATCTTGAACTGATTGACATATACTCAACCATCAGCACACACTTTGTAAATGCACTATTTGGAAATTGAAAGACTAAAACATCTTATTCTGATTATCATTCCTATTCTATTAACATGATTAAAATAACTCATAATTGTTATTCTTGAACCATTGAAAAACACAAACAACTTGAACTCCTAAAAAATATGATTGCTCCCTCTGATGCTCCAAGACAACTAAAAATGGTTGACTACATTGTTCTAACTTCTAAAGACTTCAAAAACCTACAAAAACTATTCGGTATCAACCTCTGTATGTTACAAATTTTTATCCACTTTCTTCATCGGTTCATCTACTCTTAAATCCAATCAAACTATGTCAGATGAAACTCATCATCCAATGAATTATTAGTGAAAAATTTCATATAATGGATCAATGTCATCAACTCATCTAATAAATTGATCCCAGATACCTTGGATCAAAACTTCTATTTTTAAGGAATCAGAAATTACCTCCAATCTGATTGAAAACTTGAACTATTATGTCTTTCAACAACTTCTTGATCGGATAAAATTCTATGGTGAGAAAACAACTTTTTCATATTGTTGTTAGATATCAAAGATGACCTCCTCATTTTTCTTTACTCGGAATTTAAAATTTGATTTCTTGAGCCATCGCATTTATTCAACTGACCATATTTAACTTTTATAATAGTTCTCTTTTCGATGGGTCTATATTTACATTTCATCCGATGGATCTTCATCTTCATCTCGTTCAGACAATAACTTTTCAAAATCTTTAAATTTCAAAAAAAAAGATAAATTTCCATTATTTTGGTAACTTCTTTGCCTAGGGATTCTCTGTCTAATAATCTAGATCTGGAAAACATCAACTTTAGAAACTCTAGAGACTCGTACTTATTTTCCCTTCTACAAAATTCAACTTGTATCGTGACTTTTTCATGATCTTTTAGGGAATTGAAATAATATAAAATCATTGTCTGACTTGTTTTGGAAATATCTATGACTTCCCAAATCTTTAATTTCAAAAAATTTCAAAAATTATTCAGTTCATCAACTTATTAATTTTCAAAAAAAAACTCAATCTGATGGACTATGATTGATATATTTTCTAATCGAGCGTCTGATTTCCAACTTTGAAAAACACTTTATTCGATAATATTTTTAGAAAATTCTAAACAAACAACTTATTAAATTCTATAAACATGTATTTCACTTGATTTAAAAATGAATTCTTTTAAAAAAAATTAGTTTTCAATAAAAAAACTTTATAAAAAACAAAAACAACATAAAGGGTCTTTAACTTCAATTATGAAATATATGAACATCTCTATAGTCTATAATTTATGTTTCAGAAACATTATGTTGTTTATCTGAGTGAATTCATCAATAAAAGTACTAAATTAAAAATCACATTTTTTTATTAATGTCTCATAAAACCACAAAGTTAAGAGTGAATTAGATTAAGTGGTCTAGTGGTTTAGATTTTAATATTCTTATGTTTTCCACTAACCAGCATCCCTTTCTAACATATTTTAAGAATAGAATCTTATTTCATCTTCAATTTTGGTAAATTTCTTATAGTATACACCTTATAATTTGTTCTTGTTATTTTATTACCATGATTACCAAGTCTTATATTCCTCAACTTATTTTCATCATTAGAAAATAAGTAACATGAGTTACAAAGATCTCTAATCTAGAAAATATTTATTCTATTTCTTCATCTCTTATAAAAAATTAATCTTTTAAGCTTCTAATTATACAAGAATATTTCGTAAAGATTACTTCCTTATCATTATCACAAATTTGGATAATACTTAGTAAGTTTTGTTTGATTCCATAAACATATAAATCTTCCTTCGACTTCAATATTTGAGCTTGAATCTTAGTTTTTCCAATTCCTCTAATTTTTAAGGAACTATCATTTATGAAAGTAACTGATCCACCTTCATTTTCTTCATCATTTTTAAAGAATTTCATATCACCTATCATGTGTGAGAAACAACCACTATCAAGAATCAAATATTTTTTTTATAGATTTTAGAATGGTCTCAATAATAAAAGATCTTTCCTTAATTTTATTCTTTCTAGATTTTTTTATTTACTTGCATAAGAAACTTGTCCCAGAAGTGTTTTCATGCATTCTTAAACATAGTGAATTAGTTGTTAATGCCTTCCACAAACTTCCTTCAAGAAATTAAAATGTTTTTTCTTTGGAAAGTTTCTAACATCTGATTATTTATTTCTTTTTTTTCTTCCTATATCTTAGGAAAGTTACTGTCACACCTGGATTTTTAAAACAATTTTTATTTATTATTTTTATTCTATTCTGCAAATCTTTGTCGAAGTGCGGGCTGATCCTGGTTAAAATTTTTACTTTCTAATGATAAATGAATATTTTAGTTGTGGCGGTGTCCGATGCATGGGTGGGGCACGGTCGAAGCTACACGACTTTGTCTGGGTCACCGCGTGACCTCACCCGATCTATCGCATGCCCTGCCCGATGGTCAACTAATGAAATAAGATGAATTAAGAAGTGTTTTAATAATAATGATAATATTAATGTCACTTGAGAATATTATTATTTTCTTGGATAATAATTTAATTAAGAGTATTATTTTTATTAATAGCATTTTATTAAGTTGATCATTGTATAGTTTATTATTTAGGTTATTAGGTATGTTATTATCTTATTATTATTATTATTATTATTATTATTATTATGAGTGTTTTGGGTTTTACGTCACCAGATGTACGGAGAAGGCACGGTTCTGAGACCGCGCGGTCTGCCCGGCTTTCAGAAATGAGTTAAAACATAAAGTAATAATAAAATTATGGTGAGTAATGAAATTGAAATAAATGAAAATAAGAAGTTTAATAAAATTTAAGAAATTTTTTTAATGATAATAAAAATAATATTGTTTAAGAATATTATTATTATTAACTAAGAATATAAAATTTATTAAGTTACTAATATGGTAATACTTATTATTATTGTTAATATTATGTTAGGTTGTTACCACTTTTACTAATATCATAAATGTCCTAATTATTATTATCACCTTACATTATTATTATTGTCACTTTTAATTATTCTCATTCTTATTTTTATTGTTAAGGTTTTAGTTTATAAATACTATGATTTTTTTTTAATATTAATATTTTTATTAATTTTGTTTCTTTTGATTTTATTTTTATTTTATCTTTTTTTTCATTTATTTCTTAGTTTAGGGTTTCACTTTTTTAGTGCCCCCCCCCCCCCCCTTACCCTTATTCCTTTCAGATCTCACATCCCCTCGGCCCTCTACGTTGCACCCCACTTCCCCCATAGCCAGCTTCCCGACCAACAAAATCACCGGAAACCCCTCCCCCCTTCTTGGACATGCCCGTGTGTGGCCCTCTTGCGCTGTCTGAGAGCCTTCACTGACCTTCCCTAGCTAACCAGCAACCTCTCCGGCAAAGCCCTGTTGTGCCACTACCTTGTTCCCCGAATGCACTCACCCCGTCGCGCCGCTGTCGTGCTCCCTGGCTAGCCCCCTCTGCCCGCGCGCTCACCCTCTTTCACCACTTGGAACTCTTGGCGTCAACCTACACCTCACCGCTGGATTTTCCCCACTGCATGGTTCTGTCCCAGTCACCCCTTCCCCTCCCATCCGGCCACCCGCACAGCCTATTGGCCTATCCTCGCCGATGTCTTCCCCCGTAACTCCTTCTAGCAGCCAACACCTTGGGTAAAACCCCCTTCATTGTTTTAGTTGATTTCCTTTAATTCAATGGGGTTCAGTTAGAGTTTATGGGGTTTCGGTCTAGTTTTAATGTCATCTTTTGTCTGATTCTGCTTTTAGGGTATAAATTGAGTTGGTTGTGATGTGAGTTGGTTGCAATTTGAATTTCGCACCCAAGTTTGGAAGTCTCGGCATAAAAGGTAGGTGGTTCCATGTCTAAGTTATTATTTTATGAATTAATTTGCAGTGCCTAATTTCTTTGGCATATTATTTAATTAATTTTTGTTGTGAAAAGTTGGTTTCATTTGAAGTTTGATTTGCAATGGAAATTTATTAGTAGGTTGTTTATATTAGGAGTGTGTTTTATGCTGAGAACTTTATTAGTGACTTTTGAATTGTGCGGTCATCTTATTAAGTTATGCAAGTGGCGAGAATTGTATTCTTGGAATGACGTCGGGTGTGTTTAGTTGTAAAAGAGGGGTATGTGTGGGTTTAGTGGTTAACTTCAAGCGATTTATTTTAAATCATTTTATAAGATTTTACTTCTGTGCTGTTTATTATTGTTTTGTAAATTGTGAATTCTGTGAGTTAGGGAGTGAGGATGATGCGGTTTATATTTTGGTGTGTGTCAGAATATGTTTTATTTTGGAAAGGGGTTTTGAATGGCTTTTTTCCCTTTTAGAATTTTGTGACATGTTTGAAAACTGTTTACTAAATTCTCTTAGGGGTTTTCTTAATTATCAAGGTATTTTGTTAAACTATGCATCTAGTTAAATTTAATGTGTAAGCAGTGCAGATTAAGTTTTAAAAATATTTTGGTGTGCGTATGGTTTTAAAAGTGGGTTTGGGAGTGAAAAATTGTGATTTTGTGTGTGAAAGTACCCTGTTTGGATTTTATGAATTATTATGATAGGTGACATGAACTTGAAACTTGTTTGAGCACAAACTGGGAAGCCAGGGTAGCTAGGAGTGTGGACTAGACTAGTGGGCTAGTGTTCCGAAGGTGACTCGATCCAGTTTCACTGGCAGGACTGACGATTACAACACTAACTTAACATATGCTTTTCTGAGGGTTGTGGCCTTCTAAACCATGTTTTATGAGTGTCGTGGACTTCTAATCCACGTTTTCTGAGGGTCGTGGCCTTCTAATCCACGTTGGGTCGTGGCCTTTTAATCCACATTGGGTCGTGGCCTTCTAAACCACGTTTCACCAAGACACAAAGATCTAGGGACCCAAGCTAGTTAACACCCATGTGGCCTATCCCATATTAATGCTCAATGGTTACTTCACGCTCGTCAATGTGACACAGTAGTTATTTTTAAAAAGTAAGGGTGTGTGTGTTTTAATTTAAGTTATTCCATTTGAAAATGTTTTCCTTAATCCCGTTTTCTTTAAAACGGTTCCATCATTTACTTCTTTTCTTTAATTAAAATTTCAAATGTATTTTTCATTTAATACTTTTGTGTGGAACCTTTTTATTTGGTGACGTCCTACTGGAATTTTGGCTCACACCCTACATACACCTTTGGGTGTATGTATATTCTGTTTCATTTGTATTCTGGTTCGAAGTGTTGAACTCAGCAGTGGTGGTTCGGGTTGTTGATGGTATTCTCATGCAAGTTGGTGTTTGTGGCTCATGGATGTCACACCTCTCTTGTTGCTTGAAGGTTTGAGTTATAGTTCTAGTTTCTTTTTTTTCGTTACATTCTGGATGTCGTTTCAAGTTGTAGACCTTTGAATTTGATTTTAGTTTAAGTTCGGGTTTAGTTGTCTATTTTTAGTTTTAGTTTATCTATCTTGTTGATTTTTTTATGTATCTTGTTTCGGGTAAACCATTCCCACATGTTATCTTTGATACCCAGGCACTTGTGCCAACTTTTGGGGATCAGGAACTCCCTTCGGGCCATGTCACAGACCGGGTCGGGAGTCGGGTCGGATGGCGACCCGGCCTGGTTCGTGACAGTTACTCTCTTTTATTACATTTTTTATCCCCCTAAGTTTATATCTATTTTCAAGTAGATATATGTTCTGACAAAAATTATATGAATTATGTACATATATACCATAACACTAATAATATCCATTGAATCTTGATCTTCTATAGAATTAGGATCTTTCCTGGTAGAAATTTTGTTGGGGTTCAACATAATTTTTAGAACCTACTTTCTTCAAGCATGTGGAACCTAGGTCTTTGAGTTTCTTTCCAACTTCTGTAGATGTGATGTGTTTCTCACATCTATTATCAATCCAAGTTTTCCCAACATTGTTTCTAATACCTGTATATATAGAAAAACCAGATGAACTTTTATATTTATTAGGTGTAGATTTCACATGATTCTTGGAATGATTTTTCTCATAATTTTGATATGTTTCAACCTTTGCCTCTGAAGCCTTATTGAAATTTTCATTTACCTTATTTAAGTTTATTTCCCCCTAAAGAAATCTTGATTGAGTTTTACAAACCCCATAATCCTTATCCTAGATTTTCTTGACAAGATCTTCCACCATCCTTTCTGTTTTAGAAACTTTCAATTTGAGGTTTTTAATATCCTCAATGTATGCATCTTCATTTTAAAAGAATTATTCTTTTCCTATAATATTTTTTCAATTTCTTTATTCTCCATTCTGATTTATTTATTGAGTTTTGTGTTTTTTTTAAGAAATTATGCAAGCTTTGATCTAATCTAATATCCCATGTAGGTTTATTCACCTTCTTCTTCTTCATTGTTTGATGAATCTTCCTTTCTCTCAACATTTTCCAAGAAATTTATGAACTTATCTAGGTTTTAATCTTCTAAATAACTATTTTTAATATAGTAATATTCAACTTTATTACCCAAAATAATTCTTATATTATTTCCAGTGAAATTTTTCTTACTTATAGTGGATTTATTATCTTCATTGGAAGTTTTTCTCTAATTCTAACACTGAGGTTTTTCTTCAAAATCATCTTCATATTCTTCAATTTTATTCTTTGGGAAATTTATAGAAAAAAATCTAATACCTCTACACTCATAATATTTAATTAAAAAAATTTTATTAAACTTTTTTATACCTTTCTAAAAAAATATATCGATAAGGGACATGATTCTATCATTTTATTCAACATCAAATTCCCTATATTCTAAATCACTAAGGTACGCTATATTATGTTTATATTCATGAATATTTATGAATTAAATGGAAATTTATTCTCTTTTGGAAAGACAATCTCCACGTGTGTACTTTTCGAACCCTCTTCATAAGGGAACCCCCTCCCCACGAAGAGGTCACTCCGGAGAGAGCCCCATCTAGGAATGAGTTGTTTCCAACTAAGATGGAAGGTTATCCTAGAGTGTGACAACCCAATAGATGATGGTTAGACATAGCAATTTTTCAGCATAGGTGGTTTGCACCTCATTTCACCAACCTATTTAGGAACTGTGTGACCTGACAAGATGAGTAGATCTCGCGGGAAGGAGAAATTCACCCAAGAACAGAATATTTATTCATTAATCTTATTCTTCAATATTAGATCTTTCCTTATCTCATACGTAATAAGAAATTTTTGTGATTCATTAAGAGGAAAATTGTATTTATATTATATAATGGATATTTTAGAATCAATTCTATCAGGAAAATTTCTCCGGAGTTTCTTAACAATGGTAAAATTTTCCAAGATATATCTAAATCCTCATATGTTTCTAATAACTTCATTAACTCTGGTGAAGTACTCATTAGTAGTTTCATAATCTTACATTTTGATATCTTTGAACTTTTTTCTCCAGAATTATAACCTTTCATCCTTCACTTTGATATTTCCCTTGAATATAACTTCAACTTTTTCCCAAGTTTCTTTATCTATCTTGAGACCCATAATCTTTATATAAACATTAACTAAAAAAACATAAGAATAGAATTTATAGTTATCCCATCAACCACATTTTTTCATTTGGCAGTGAATTTCATAGTATTATCTTTCTCAAAGGTGGAAACCCAACTATATTTTCATTAATTAACTCCATCCTAAGAGATGGAAGATGAGGTATCATTCTTTTTTCCAACCATGGTAATTTTTTCCATTGAAGTTAGTAATACATATGCTATTAACTAAGTTGAAATTATTCATGAAAAGGATCAAATAAGGGAACCTTTTCTCCGATACCAATTGAGGTTCCTTAGGATCCAAATAACCACTGAGAAGGAGGGTTGAATCAAGTGTGATATTTTATGATTTCAATTTACTTGAAATTAACCCCTATAACTTGTTAGAATTTTATCCTTGTCAATTTTATATAAAAATTTCACAAGAATTCAAAGATATAAAAATAAATCAAGGAACACATGATTTACATGGTTCTCCCCTAGTGTGGGTGACTACATCCTTGCCATGGAGACTCCCATAGGTCTATGAAAATTCAATCTGATAAAAAGGTGAATACAATGAGCCAACTCCCATTATACTCCTTCTATCTCCTAATGGGTAATTATACTGATTATCCTTAATTGATTATACTAACTCCCTTCAATTAAATTTTTTTATTATCAATATGAACCAAAAAAAGAAAAATAAAATTTTATTAACAGCTCAAAAAATTTCATCTGTAAATACTTTATCTAATGTCTCTGTCTGGTAAGAGTCTATTTGGTGTACCTGTGAATTCTACTCCTTAAAAATATTTGTATAAATCTTTTTTTTTGTATAAGTTCTTCTAATGTGACTCCTTCCTTCATACGATATAAGTCTGTCTGATATGCCTCACAACACTACACCTATAATCTATGCTCTATTTGATAAAAAACCATTGTACCTCAAAAATTCATCTATGATCAGTTCTTTATCCAGTAAATACTTCTTTTTTAACCAATACATTCATTGTTTTGAAACTTACACTACTCTAAAGTCTCTAATCATCTTCTTTCTATCTGATTTCTATGTTCGATAACACTTTTTAAGTGCTTCATCTCTTTTGTATGGGTGAATAGTGTTAGTATGAATTGTACTTAGACCCATTTTTATAGGTACACTCATTAAAGAAAAGGTAGGAACTAAAATTCATTTTACCATATTTAGGTAAAGATTCTGGAATATTTATCTAATAATAGATTGTCTGATGTATTATGTAGGAACTCCTCCAATTGATGACTATTCACCACTTCTCTACTATTTTCTTCAATTTATTGCCTCTGTCCAGTGAATGAAGATTTTGTCCAACTGGTGCTCTTCAAATGGTTTCTCTAACTGATAGACTTTAGATAAGTATGTTTGATGTAATTTTTCCAATGGACCAGCATGACTCCATCCAATCATCCTCCCTCAACTCAAGGACTTCATGTAGAAATTGGATCACAAAACTCCGTCTAGTAAAACTTCTCAATATCAATCTCCAATGACATCATGAATGTGTGTCTGATATTCATCTATCTGATGATCTTTGTAAGGATATGAAAGAGCACGCCTTTTTCAAAACTCGTTCTGGTGGTTCTTCATGTGATGGACTCAAAATTATGCCTACATACTATAGTCTCAAGATTTTACATACAATCTATTTATTCACCTCTGCTGCCTATGTCTGATACAGTCGAGTCATTGATTGTGTGATAACATTGTTCTAGATTCTAAATACTTTTGTCACAAAATAATTCCCCCTTTATCTAGTTACAACATACCTTATTCATATAATATTGTAGCTTCAAATTTTGTATAACCAATATAACATCAATCTTCTCTCACCTTTGTACTTATCCCCCCTTTTTCATTTTAATATGAGCTTCTCTGATTTGGTTTTGGTGTTTCAATCGGCCTACTCGGGTGTCGTCTGCGGCCTTGGATGTCCTAGAGAGATGGATGTTTTGAAGATGGATTTCGATGGTGAAGGTGACGATGGACGCCGGTAAAGATCTCCGGCGGTCTGGTTGATGCGGATAAGTACGAAATCGGGTGTTGTGTCTGTTGAGGCAGATCGTGGATCGAGGCGGCGTTGGTCAGGCATTATGTGGTTCTAAGCTCGAGGTGTGATGGGTTCGCGGCTCGAGGCATGGATGGCGGTGTTTTTTGAATTTTTTAAGGTGTTAACGATGTGGTTGTTTTATGTGTGTTGTATGGGTACCAGAAACCCTTAAACCAGCTTTTAGAAAATGATAAAAAAATGGTTTGCAAAAACTACCCCAGTCTGTCTAGTAACATTAAGAAACTGTAACCCCTAACACCATACCAATTCATATATATCCAATCACATTTTTCCGGTGATTTATGTATGGTATCATCGATCTACATATGATAACTTCAGTCATAATTTCTCTCTATTTGTATAAAAGTTCACAACTTTAAATTAGATCATGAGCTTCTTTATGATGTTACAAACTTTTAAGAATATTACAAAATTATCTAACATAAGGAAAGTTTTCCTAAAATAGTTGAGGGAAAAATTACTTCACTTCCTCCATCACTTTATAAGTAAAACTTTCTTAAAAACTTTAGAAACTATTTCTCACTTGTTTAACAAAAACATGCATAACAAGATATGTTGAAAAAAATACAAAACATATTATAAAAATATCCCAAAGGATCTTCATATTCATAGACTGAGAGTCATGTCTAGAAACACATCATAGACCCTAAAGAGATAAGAATAATGCATAGCTTCAGAAACCTCCTACAAACACACATTGTGTTATATAATCAATTTGTCATGTGGTGTCACGTAAAGAAAGATACATACACTGTGTCATCATATTTTATGCATTATTTATCTTTTTGTTTATTGTATTGAATAAATTTTCTTTCATTTACCAGGTACATGGATTTATTCAAGGAACTACCACCTCAAACAAGTGTCTAAGGATATCATCTTCCTTTTAGAAGAAAAAAATCTTACCTTGATCATTCAATCTATTTTGTACCACTAATGATACATGATCGTTCATGGGACGTCATTAGTTCCTATGGGGATAATTAAATTTAATGATATATAAAACTCAAATGAACTAATATTATCTAAATGGATATAGTATTTGTAAATACCAAGCATCAAATTCATAAGGATGGTTTTAGCATATTTTAGGAAAATTAAAGTGATTGAAAAAGTGAAGTGAATAAATAGAATTGAAATTCAGATGGAGAAGGCATGTCAATTTTAGTAATTTTAAGGTTCATGTGCTAGAAGAGTGATTATTAAAGATGATTAGTTATGTTATTTCAAGAGTTGAATCTAATAAATCCCTTATTCTTAGTTATCTCTCTCTAATTCATTGATTTCCATTTCTGTATGGTCAACTACTTTAATTTTATCAATGAAGTAGGTAATTCAAGACCATGTTTAACCATAATCATCCTGATATGGAAAATGGTTATGCATGAATTAGAATAACTATTTGTTTATTAAAATGTAATTTACAATTCATTTAGAAATGGTCATGATAATAGAAAAGGGTAAATATAGAATTAAAACATGATCACACAACCCAAATATAAACTAAAATAGAGAAGAAATTTCAACTAGTATAATACACTTATGATTACATCACTCATCACAAAAGATAATTTATCCCCACATGTTATTTATGAGAGGGTGAGAGAAGTGAAGAGAGTACAAATCCTATAGAAATTATAAATATGGCATGGTAAATGAATTTATATCAACATAACACCTTGCCTCAAACTCTAGTCATCATTCCCTTTACAGTAGAAACCTATTCTTCTATTTATAGAAAATGATCCATCCTAGGTTCAATTTTAATTTTTATAAATTCATCCCTTAAATTCACCCAGGTCAATCTTGAGAGTCCTCGTCTAAGTCAGCATGAAATCCCATCAAGATTATCGAAATTCAAAACATTAATTTTGTTATTGGAGGGATTCACCGCAGGACATGAGGTTTCCACCATGAATTCTTAAGTTAAACTCCTGAGATCAATTTTTACCTTGTCTTCTCATGATGTGAAAACTATAGGATTCATGATGTGAATTTTGGTGATGTGGTGTGAAACCTTTTTGCACATTTTATTTTTTAATTTCGTTTCAGCTTCAATTTTCCAGTGTTGCGTTGTGACTCCTAAATTTCATCTTTCTTTGTTGTTTTTATCTTGATTTAATTCCAATGTATCCATCCATAAAATTAATAATATAATAAATACATTGGAAATAATAATCACCTTTAATACTAAAATCAATTATTTTTATATCCAAAAATTTATGCATGAAATGTTGCTAGAAAATCCACCACACTTGAATTAAATCTTATACTCAATAATTAAATCTCAACATACTATTAATTATGGTCATCCTTACAATATTTAAATTAAATGGAAATATAATAAATTGATTCAATGGGGAATCAAATTTTCAAGCATCACATGAGAAAGAATCATTAACTCCTCACATTTCAAAGAATCAAGTCAATGATTTATTTTACTCTCCCTCTATTGAATTAACCATGCCACTTATTTCTATCATTCATGGTTTCTAATTAATCATTAATGTGCATTATAATTGTAATTTACATCTCTTTGAATTAATTTTCACTCATTACTCATGGTAGAAATATAGATTTAGTTCATCTCGTACCTCAAATCATTCTCCTTACTATAAGCTTTCAAAGCATCTCAAATATCCACCCTGTAGAGATAAAAATCACAAATAATTATAAGGGATTAAATTTTAGGTTCAAATGACTTTGAGGCTTTAGGGAAGGTAGGGATTGATGTTAAAAAAATATAAGGCTCAAAATAAGGTTAATCTATAAGGAATTTTGTATGATAATAAAAAATTATTTCAATGAAAATACTCCCTTTAGAAATTACATCTCCTCTTTTTCCATAAGCTCAAGTAAATTCATGAAGCAATAAATAATAATGAATGATATACCCTCTTGTTTTGTTTTCTTATTTTATTTTTTCAAAATTATGCTTTGGAAAAATCTCACATCTACCACCCAACCCCAAATTATCTCCTCATGGAACTATATATGATAGTTATAACAAGATCATTGGTCAAGTAAATGTGATTTTGGAATTATTTAAGACACAACCCATTTTTCAATTTTTTTAAGAGGGGTGTGTAAAAGAATATAGTTGTTGATTAATCATGAACATTTTCCTAGCATACCATGTAATTCCTTCTTTATCTTCCCTCAATGTAAAATATCCCTTACACCATGTACAACCCCTACCCCATACTTGAATTAATGAATATAATGAAAAAACCTTGAGACTAGGTTAGGAAAGGGTAATATATGATTGTATCATGGATTTTTCTTAAAAAGGTCATCCAAGGTTTCTATGGGATTAAAGAAGGATCAATATAAAGGCAGGTCCAAGGATAAAGGTCTTAAAACAATATGCCTCAATCATTTTAAATTTGAATTTATATAATCATAGCTTTGATGAGATGTAAATAAATTTATAAAATAAAACATGTTTGGGTCTTCTCAATAAATATGCTCAAAAATAGAATTATAAATATTAGGATTAGAAAAAAATCATGAATGGGAACATATGATTGGGAAAATTACTTATGGCAATGCACATTAATAAAAAATCAATCAACACAAAATTCATAAATTCAAAGCATGTCAAATCTAATAAAAATTTCATTTAAATAAATAAAAAAATTCCCCCAAATCATGATTCATTAAATACAAATCCACTTGTTTATATTTATTAATTCATACCTCCATTTTATTCATTTGAATTCACTGAAAAAAATATTTCATGGTTGTTATCACAATAAATTTTTGTAACCTAGATCAGTGATTAAAGAAAAAACATCAAGTGTAGGTCATGAATTTACCAAACAAATCTTGGGAAATAACAAAAATTACTAATATTAAAACTCATACACCCATGTTGAATTTATGTGCTTCAGATTGTAGTCATGAACTCTGATGATTCCCATGCATGGGTTCTATTCTATAACATATCATGTCATGAACCTAAATCTCACATCACGAATCACCTGTAGACATCCTCATTATTTTTTTATAAACCTAGGAACATAAAATTAAAAATCCAAAAAACTTTTATTTCCTTCCATAAACACTTTTTTATGGTTGTTAAGCTCAACCTTACCTATTTTAAGCTCAAGTGATGGGAGGTTTAAAAGAAGTTACCTGACCATGATTGATAAATGGTTGTGTCTAGGTCTTATATGTGTAGGCATTCCCATTTCCTTTCTCTAAAATTAGCTTCACTCTTCTTATGGTAAGAACCTAATCTACTTCTATTAGTACAATCCACCAGTTCTTTGTCAAAATTGAAAATCTAGAATCAATATTATAGACTATACAAACTTATTAACCTAATTTGAACTTTTTTTCCAGTTATTCCTCCATCTTAGATAATATTTTCCTATAAATTTCTTTCTTTCTTCTCAAATTTTTCTTCTTCCTTCTCAGTAATAGTTATAACAACTTTTTTTGGCTTGGGTGTGTTTTCCTCTTCTAGGTCTTCATCTTTCACATCATAATTTTTCATTTCCTGATATATTTCGAAACTAACCTTCTCACTTATAATTATTAAACACAAGTCACCACTTTGGACATTAATCAATTCTCTTCCAATTAAAAAGAATGTTCTTCCGAGGATAATGGGTATCCTCTCTTCATCCATGTCTAGTATGAGGAAATCCAATTGGAAGTAAAACATGCCCACCTTGATCGGAATGTATTTAATGAGTCATCATCGTACTTTACTATTTAATATTCTAATTTCAGTGAAATCTTCGTGGTTTTTATATTTTTAAGTCCCAAGCTCTTGAATGTGCTGTTAGAAATTCTATTTACGCTTGAACCTAAATCACACAAATCCCTCCTAAACTCATAAACCTAATATTAATTGGAATTGAAAACCTACATGGATATTTTTTTTCTTCAATAAATCCTTTGATATTATAGTTGAACACTTACATGTGAGTGGGATCATGACTATTTCATATATACTCTTATTTTTGGATGCCAAATATTTCATGAATTTCACATATATTGTCATTTTATCCAATTCTTATGAAAAGGGAATGTGAAGGTGTGGTTTTTTAATATTTTCTATAAACATAATTCAGTGTGAATTGAATTTTCATTAATTAAACCTCTCTAGAAATTGTGGTTTTGGAATGTATGGTGAGGGTTCTTCTCTCATTTATTATGTAACTACTTTCAATTTCTCATTTTTATCTTCTTGATGTTTTCTAACTTTCTTAATGTTATCCTCAATGGTTTTACCACTCTTTAGAGTTATATCCTATAAGTCTTGTAACTAACCTGACCACAGTAGCCCAGATCCAGTGTCATGCTTCATTACATTGGAATGAGATATAATGAATTACATCCCAAATGACTAAATAGTTTAGTAGTCTTATTAAACTAGATATATAAATGAATCTCATATTACATTTGAATAAAAAAATTACAAAATATTTTTTTATAGAATATCATTATTCCCTCTAGCATATTCTTGCATATCTATCATAGTAACCTTCATTGAATATTGGGGAAAGGAAAAAAATTAGGTTGAGCTCAAATTATTAATAAGGGTAAGTGTATAGTGAAAGAATTTATGAATAAATATTGAAGGTTAAATAACTTATAACACATTCCATTTAAATAACTTGAATATCATGATAACATAAGTCAACATCAATATGTTAAGGTAAATAACTAAAAACAAATTTCATTTAAATAACTTGACTATTAGGATAAGATAAATTAGAATCAATATGGTAAGATAAATAACTTAAATCACATTATATTTAATCAATAAATTAGTAATTAAATGCATCTATATATTATATCATAGATAAAGTATCATAGATAATGATAACTGAATCTGAATGAAGGTAATGCTTAATTATTAAACATCATGTTTCCCAATAACATGACATATTTACCATCAAGATATATCCTCAATATAGTTTAAAACATGTTGGATAAAAACTCATTAGATTTGTGTCAATATCTTTCATAAGACACTTACTTTCAAGATCTATCATCGAGATAGTTTAAAATTACTTGGTTACAAACATGAAGGGTTTGTGGCTAACTGATTTTGTCTCATGATACTATCGATGCATCTAGGTGATTTCATTAACTGGTACAAAACTCATTTATTTCATGACAAAATAATTCCTTATATATAGAATAATTAATTTAATTCATAAATAATGTTCCTTATCAAATATTTGTATTGATTAAAGGATACAGATTTATCAATATTTTCCCAATTAATCAAATAACTTTCCAAGTAAATACCATATGTAAAAAATGGTATATGGTTTAGGAAATAATCATATCCATAAAAAATATGTATATTTAATAGAAATTTAATTTCCAAAAAAATGGTTACAAATTGATTGTTTCAAGATAAAGTTAACAATCACAAAAGAAAGTGAGATTGCACAATAACTTTTACCACTTAGTAATTTTTAATCCAAAACCCCTTGGATGAAATAATTCAAATTGAAACTTAAAATACCATGAATAATTAATGAATTGTGATGTTACATGTCAAAGGGTAAGTATATACACCACATAAAAGTGAATCGGTACATGATAACAAATAAGGCTCAATGAAATGTAAACTGAGATGAAATCCCTTTCCCATTATTCCTTTTGTTTGAACTTGCCTTAAATTCATGTATTGTTGTTTTAAATATGTTATTAAATTATAAAATAACTATATTAATATTTATAATTTCATATATTATCCTTTTATAATATCTTATCACTCATTCATTAATTATCTTTTATTATTTTCATTGTTTTGGGTGTTAATTGCCTTATTTTCTCATGTGTGTTTTATCAGGAAAGATCTGGTTCTTGTGCATATTATATATTTATATCATATCCATAATAATAATCATGTCATAATTATCATATTAATTATGCAATTATACTTATATATCATCCATTTGGTTTGGTGATGAAAGGATAGTCACATCGATTCATGAAGGTGATAGTCCACACGTACATAAATGATGTTATCGCCTTTACATGGGTGAAAAGAAAAGAAATAAAATGATATATATATATATATATATTATTTATATAATGATAAATATTTCATTAATATCATAATAATTTCATGTATATCACATATAATCATTAAATTTATCTTTATCACCCTCTATGTAAAGTGTTAGTGAAAGAAAAATCACACCGCTTCGCGAGGCGGTAGTCCACCGTACACACGAGCGACGTTATCGCATATATAATGGAATGGAAGGTGAAAATATATATATGATATGGTGACTCCATATGTAAAATTAAAATATCATATATATAATTTATATCCATTATCATACACAACCTTGATAGGTGGTAATGGAAAACCGAATGACACCGGTTCGCGAGGTGGTAGTCCATCGTACACACGAACAATAATTTTGTAACCCATTTGATGGAAGTGTGTGCATTTTTAGTTCATACAATTAAAATAAAAAAATAGTATATGGAATATTATATGGTTTTTAAATCATCGTTGTTTGAAAATAATATAAGGATGTGGAGAAGAAAATAAAATGAAGACGCTCGTTGAAGAACATTACCTCTTCTTCGGGTATCCTCCTTAGGTTTTCACTAAAGCCTTAAAATGTTGGTTTTATAAACAAATAAGGATTATAACATTAGTTTAGAATATTTAGTAAGTTAATTTGGCAGATTTTTTTAGATACAAATATCTTGATAGGTGTGAAGGAGTAAAAGGAGTGAGTGCCCTTTTATAGTTGAGGAGGAGTGTCATTCTTATAAATACTCAAAATTATTCACTGTTGGGAGGTCAATATTACCTAAAGAGGATTAAAAAATAATAATTAAAGGTGTGGAGAGATTATATGTTCTATAAAAACCTCCAACTCATAATGAAACACATGTTTTAAACATTTCAGTCCTTATCTTCTAAGTTTCTCTATTTTTACCATTTTGGTTTTTTCACTATGGTAACTAGTTTTCTAACCTTGGTAATTTATCATTTAAAACTAAATTAAAGTGAGCCTTATTATATAATTTGGACCCAATAATTATAAATATGATATATAATTTATAAAATATAAATTCTATATGTGATGGAAATTTATTTTAATAGAAGCGCATGTAACGCGCAAACACGTCGCTTTAACTGTAATCGTGCTAGCAGAGTTTTTACTATTTATGGGTCAATATAGTCATTATAAAAGAAAAATTAGTCCATTAATAGAATATATTTAATATATATTATCATTTAAAAATAACTTGGTATAATATAGTATTTTTAGAAATTTTAAATCATTTAATAAAATATAATTTATCATAAAATAACATTAATGTTAATTTTAACATTATTTATTTAAATTGAAGTTAAAAATATCAATAAAATGATGGAATTATAATATTTTATTTTAACACCTATGTAACATGATATATTCATCTAAAAATAATTATTTACCACAATAATTAATTAAATTTATTTTATTTTTATTATTTTTTTAGCAGTAGTTATTTTATTGTTTATAAACTAATTAATTACTGTGTTGGCATTTCTTAATCATTTTAAGTAACTAATTCATCTCTAAAAATTATATATAAATTATTATGATAAAAAACTTATTTATATTTTAAAATAATACATATAACTGAACAAATTTTTTTATCCATATCCAAAATCTTTAAATAAATTAAAAGGAAGAACAATATCTTTTTTTTCCTTTTCTTTACTCAACTTATTATATGGGTCATATTCAAAAGAAAGGCAAAATTAATTTAAATATTTCAAAAATATTTATGTAAAAGTTATAAATAAACTCATTAAATAAAATTAATATAATTTTTTAGTTCATTTTCACTCTTATCATTCTAGTTTAACCCCCTGGTAAATCAATTTTTACCTTAACCATGGTAATTAATTTTATTGCATTTATTATTATTTTTGGTCAAAAATTAAGTTGAAATTATTATATATTATAAATTATTTTGATTCTAAATATTGAATCCATTTTTTCAAATTCAATTTACATAAGTTTAAAATTTTAATTTAAAATTAATCTTGTAGACATGACGAGAAAACTGGTTTTTAATGTGAAAATGTTCAAAAGTTTACAAAGTTGTTATATCTAAATTCAGTATGAAAATGATTCCAATGACCTAAATTGGATTAATTTATATAAAATTGAAATAATTTTACTTTAAAACAATTTTAAAATATAATTTAAAATTATAAATTATTTAAATGAAATGCAGTTTTTAATTAAAATCCATTATTTTTCACTATTCATCAAAATTGAAATTTTTCAAAAAAATACCAAAAAATCACCCTAAGATAATTTAGATATTCCATTTCAAAAATTAAGTTTATTTATTCATATAAAAGTTCTAAAAGTGGTAAAATTTAATTTTAATTATGTGTGCAAAATATGACAAATCCATCTTTTAGAAAAATACAGTTTTTCAGAAAATATTTCTTTTTATTCTAAATGATTTGTATTTTATTACTAATCAATAGATAACCATATTTTTTATAATTTAGTTAGTACTATTTATACCCTACAATTTAATGTCTAGGTTATAACTATTATAATAATATTTTAATAATATCTCACATTTGGTTTAAATTAGGAGTTACATGTAACGTAAGTTGAACTGAGTGTTGTGTGTAATGCAAGATAAAATCAATGTTGCATATAGCACAAGATAAACTAAGAATTTCATGTACTTAAAGATAACTCAGTATTTTTTGTAACATAATCTATCGAATAAAATGTTATTCTTTTATAATTTTTAGGGTGTAACAAGTCACCCCATAGGTTGACATCTAGGTTTACCAGTAGTGCTCCTCATGGTCTCTTTGAAATTTGGACCACTTGTAACTCTAGATTTCATATTATAACCTTTTGGTCTCTTGATTAATCCTTTAGTAACTAGATAACTTCCCATTGGTCTTTTTAATAACCATTCAGTTCCTTGATGGAAGCCCTGGTGATGGTTATGAATGTGGCCAAAGTATCCTCTAATGTGTGATTTTTCTTTGAAGTGATGGTCTTGGTTATTATAGATATCTTGATGTTCTTTTTTTAGAACATTTACCTTATTTTTTTTGTGGTTTCCAACCCTAAAATTGATTACCATGATTGTAATCTACATAATTAACCACTTCAGTGTACATACCTTGGGGTTGTTGTTAGGCCATCATGGTATCCACCTTTCTAGTAAAAGATTCCATCTAGGTCATCATTCATTCATTGTTTTTAACCATGTGGACTCCTCTTCTTTGAGTTCCTTCATATTTCCATTGAAAAATATTTCTCTCTATTTAATATATAAAATAATAGCTCTCCTCTGGTGAATTTTTCATCAATGATCCATCTACTTCAACATATGTTATTGATCTATTTCCATGTGATAAACCCTTGAAAAAAGTTTGAATTAATAACCACATTTCAATTATGTGATGTGGAAATTTTATAATTATATCATTGAAATTATCCCATGAATCATATATTGATTCATTGACATATTTATTAAAATTCAAAATGTTGATGCAAATATCCATTGATTTTGATGGGGGGAAGAAGCGATTCAAAAAGTTTCTCTCCAGATCACCCCATGTGGCGATTCAATGGGGTGGAAATCTTTTAATATACTCTCTCTATTAATTAAAATATAAATAAACTAAGTCTTACCACATCATTGGAAATGTTCTATAATTGAAAGGTATCGCAAAGTGTAAGAAAACTCCCTAAATGAGAATTTGAGTCTTCATGTGGAAGCCAGGAATGTAACAACCCAGAATTTTATTATTGAAATTTCCCTTATTATAATTATGTTATATAGTTTGAAACAAATATATATCATAGAGAACATAATAAGAACATTATTATCCTAAATTAATAATGAAATAAGTGGTAATCATATAAATTAAGAAACCTATACCGATAGAATAGTAACCTGGTCGTTGGAATAGTAATATGACCATTAGGAATAGTAATCCAGCCAATATAATAGTAACCTCACCTATGAAAGTATAAATAATATTTAAGTATCTTATAAATGAAAATATGATATATTTATATCATGGTATAAGTAAATAAATGTTTTAAAAATGATAAATTAAGTGTTGGTATTTTTTATAAAACGTAAATGTTTATTTGAAATTTTATAATTAATATAATGATTCAAAAGAAAATTTATTTTCATAAAATTGATTAATAAATTAAAATTTTGTTGTCTTAGGATTATAATATAACTTTATTAGACCTTAATTAATTTTTCAAAGTGTCATAAAATCGATTATGATATTAAAATTGGTATTTTTGAATAAATGATAATTTTAATTAAAATTAAAATTTATCATATTTAGAAAATTATTTTCATAAAATGGAGTTTATTTTTGAAATATACGCATTATAAAATGGTTAGGGTTAATTTTTGGGATTTTTCTAAAATAGTTGAATTTTTAGTGAATAGTGAAATATGGTAATTTACGGTATTTAACATTTTAAGACAAATGCATGAATTTTTGAGTCATGGATGATGTAATAACCCATTATTTAGAAATAAAATTCACTATTTACTATAATTAGTTATAATAATCAACACTATTGATAGTCTTGATCCAAAATAATAAACTAATGAATAAAATAATCAAAAACACCCCTCTCCTCCCCCTATAAAAACCACCCCTTACCACCTCTTCTCCTCACACCTTCTAAGATTTTGAGCTTGATAATATTCTACCTAATTACTATCCCAATCCTCTTCCCCAAATTCTAGTCCTTCTAGTCTCACCAAAATACCATTTTCAAGTGCCTTAAGGAGGTTCTCAATGAGACGTTATTCAAGAGGTAAAATCCTTCACCTTTCACTTTTAAATTCATTTTTCTTCATCCTAATCCTTTATTACACTATCAAAAGTAACATGATAACTCTGGTATCATATATATATTGGAATATTAATATGTTAATGGAATATCTATCATCAAATCTCGTATCTTTTCTTTTTATTCTAGAAATTAAAACATTGTCCATAAGGTGTTGATTCACCACCTTCGTGGATGATGAGTTTTCATTTTCCATTACTATCTTCAAGACTGCTCATAAAACCATTATTATGGTTAAACCATATTTAAACATGTATATTATATCTTTTTTCATGTTCTGTAACTAATATACATACATAATATTAAATAATAAAACAAAACTAGTTTGTGATGATCAAAAAACCACCAAAATAAACTAATCATTTTTTTCATTAAAGTTTTATCTAATGAATCATTATCATCTCTAAAAATTATATATATATATATAAGACAATTTAAAATTATATAAGTATATAAATACCCTATCATTCCACTTCTAGAGTTTTTCTTCCATTTTACAAGAAATCCTATAATTAAACTCAAAGGAATCGATCATAAAATCAATAAACTAACACTCTGAAAATAAAGAAATTGAATCTTATAACTCATAAAAAGGATATAATGAACTTAATAAAATTATAATAAAACAAATAATTTTTAATAGGTTCTAAATTAATTAATTAATGTATTTAATTTGATTAACTAATATATTAGTGCAAGTGTTGAACAGTTTCAAACATAAGGTTAAGGGATTCCCTCTAAACCTCCATTTTTCCTTAAAGTTGCGTTTTCTCTATATTTACCCAAATATATTCTTAATTATTCTTATTTACTCCTCCTACATTCTATTTTTATGTTCTAAAAATATGTACCTAGATCAATTCTTCTTTATTTTATGGGGGGTACACATTTATAAGGTTTCCATCTCAATTTCTCTCGATAAGCAAGCCCGATTAAAGGGTACTTCCTAATTTCTTACTCATTTTTAAGTACACTCTATAATCAATATTAATCCACCAATATTTTCATAAAATAAATATTTTTATCATAAAAACTATCTTAGTTTGTTTCTATTTTTATGCAGACAATTATTCATTTATCCACTTTAAAGACTCTTATATTTTCTTTTAAACCGCACTAAAGTGGATCGTTTATAAAGTTTATTCTCTTTTTACATAGTTTCACTTTAGTTAGACATAATTTATCATTATATGTTCCTATTTTACCTTATTAATATCCATGTATTACTTTAATTCATTCTTTCATGGACACCTTTATGATACGCCCATTTTTTATGCCTTATGACATGATTACGATGCCCATTTCTTTCCATGGGTAACCCTTATGTTTATTCCTTATGTTTGATTCTTCATGTGGAATACATATGCATGAAAATGTTATGATGAGTGCACCCATATATTTCTCCAATGCATTGGTTAATTTTTAGGGTCATGATACTTCATGTTGGGATAGGGAGTAAACTTAATTCCTTTATGGGACTTTGTCCACCATGTGATATAGTCTTGGTAGTTAGACTTGACTCATATTTATATCATGTTATTTGTTGCTGCCACATTCTTATGTTTCCATGATTACATGATCCCATGTTATATATTTTATACTTCTATATTTTTATTCGTGTTCCATGCCTTTTATGTCATCATGTTATGACTTCTAACTCATGTGTTATTCTTTATTCATATGTTTATTCCCTTACCGGGTTTTGTATCTCATCCCTTTGTTCATGTATTACCCAGGTTATCCTATAGAGATATAAGATCTCAAAGGAAGTTAAGATATAATTATGGAGATTAAATAAAATCTTTTTTTATTTTGGTTTCATGTTTTATAATTATGTACCTAGTCCTCCAAGGACACTAGACTTTACAATCCTTGATTTTTATTTGATGGTTAATTATGCTTAAAATCATGTTGTAATATGAGAAAAGGGATAGGGTTGATATAGTTGGTATCAGAGTGTGATCTAGTTATTTTTTTAGATTAGGACTAGCGCACTTTAGTAATAACCCTAGGGATAATTCTATCACCATGGATAACCTATATTGAAATATAGGGAATCACAAGATATGATATACTTTTCATGTACAAGTTTATCCTTCTATGTTAAAGGTTCCCATTTATTATGCTTATTTTATAAGTATTCAATTACCCCTAATTGTAATTTATTTTTCTTAGTTAATGGATATAAATAGGATAACACATTCTAACAATCAATTTGATAGGTAATGTGATGATTTCCCTAATGAAATGCAAAATTTTATGGGAAAGGGAGATCAAAAATTCATGACAGTACTTGATCAACTGACTCAAGTTATGAATAATAACTTGAATCATGTTGAATTCCCTCATTATCCTAAGAAAAATCAAGTGTTGTTCAAATACTTTATGTGGAAAAGGCCTCATATCTTTAGTGGATATTTTTATCCCCTCATCATAGAACAATGTATTAACTCCATTGAAAAGATATTCTCTATACTCGAGTGCTCAAAAGAAGAGAAAGTTATACTGGTAGTATATCATTTTGATGGGGAATTTGATCAGTGGTGGACACTATTTAAGAACACAATGTGTAATGAGTAAATTGAATCCATGGATTGGGATGAATTCAATAAAATATTTTTCAATAAATATTTTCCCCAAAATCTTCATCTTAATAAGGAAAGGGAGTTCCTTATACTGAAGCAAAATGAAGATGAGTATATCGATTCGTATAAGGAAAAATTTACAAGGATTGCATGATACGCCTCTAGATTTGTTATGAACACTGAAAGTAAGGTGTATCTCTTATTTAGAAAACTAAAAAAAAGTCTAAAAAAATACTTAGTGATACGAGACTTTGATGGCTATGAGGATATTTTTAGTTATACCCTTAAGGTTGGTATGGATATTGGAGACTCTCAGTGGTCCCATGGGATTAGAGATAAAAAGTGGAAAATGGAGTTTAATATGGGAGAAACAATGGATAAATCATATGATGGAAAGAAAACCCAGCATCCCACATGTCAAAAGTGTGGGAAGAAGCATCGTGGAAACAGTCTAAAGGGAACCAGGAGATACTTTAAATGTGGAAGAGAGGGGAATAAGGCTAATTATTTCTGAAGTGATATGAGGAGGCACATAAATGTGGAAGAATAAAGGAAGGTTCAAATGAACACTCAGCCTATAGTTTAGTGTTTCAACTGCAAGGAACATGAGTATTATGTGAGCCAATTCCCTAAGACAAGGGTTGTTAGAAGAAATCAACAACAACAACCTAAAAGACAAAAAAGAAGGGAATATATTGTCACTACTGCTAAGGTGGAGTTTAAAAATGATGTGGTGATAGGTACGCTAGTTATTCATTCACTAATAGTGAACATGCTATTTGATTCTAATTCTACGCATTATTTCATATCTTGTAAGTTTAGTAGAACTATTAAACACCGCCTAAAAATATAGAGGTTGTGTTATCTATGAGAACAGAAAATAAGGAAATTATTGTATCTATAGTATATAACTCCTCCCTAGTTAATGTTTATGGGATGAAACTACCATTAAATATTATCATACTTTATTTAGTGGAGTTTGATGCTATATTTGGCATGGATTGGCTATCTTTATACAAAGCCAAGATCAACTATCAGGAAAGAGATATCACTCTTCACATCTCGAGGCATCCTACAATTTTGTATAAGTATAATAATGAGGATGAATCTCCTTAAGAATCATCCTATCAATTTTGGATCTTATTACCTTATGAGAAAGTATATCATGCTCAAATGATTGAGAAAAATGAGGGAATCATGCTTGAAGACATGCCCATTGTGAGGGACTACACTGATGTGTTTCTAGAGGAATTAGTTGATCTTCCTCCTGAATGAGAGGTTGAGTTATCAATTGAACTTATTCCTAGATCTATACCTATATTTAATACTCCTTATAGAATGGCTATCATTGAGTTGGAATAACTAAAGAAGCAGTTACAAGAGAATTTGGACAAGGGTTTCATACACCCAAGTGCTTCATTGTGGGGTGCTCCAGTCCTCTTCCTCAAGAATAAGGATAGATCAATGCACCTCTGTATTGATTATCATGATCTCAACAAAATCATGATAAAGGACAAGTATCCCCTACCATGGATATATGACTTGTTCGGTCAACTATGTGGGGCCAAATATTTCTCTAAGGAGGGACTTAGGTTTGGATATCACCAATTAAAGGTGATAAAGGAAGATATTCCTAATACTATCTTTCGAACAAGGTATGGAAAAAATTAGTTCATAGTGATGCCCTTTGGACTCACTAATGCTCTAATAGTTTTCATGGACTTAATTAATAGAGTCTTTAGATATTACCGCAACAAATTTTTGGCACTATTTATCGATGATATTCTGATATACTTCACAAGTAAGGAGGAACATTAGTAGAATTTTAATATTATGCTAATGAATTTGTAAAGGGAGAAACGATATAAAAAGTACAGTAAATGTGAGTTTTGGATGGAGGAAGTGTCATTCTTGGGGCATGTTATCACCAGCAAAAGGATGTCTATAGACCCTTTTAAAACAAAGGGAATTGGGAAGTATCCCAGACAAACATTTGTAATGGAGATCCATGGTTTAATTAGCTTAGTTGGGTACTACCTACATTTTGTGAGGAATTGCTCACAATTTTCTAACCCAATAACTAAGTTAACATGGAAATGGGTAAAGTATGTCTGGATGGAAGAATGTGAGGAAAGATTTAAGGAGATCAAGAAAATGATAATCACTTCACCTGTTCTCACACTACCAACAAGTCGATAAGGTTTTTTGATATATAGTTATGCTTCAAAAAAATGATTGGGTTGTGTACTCATGCATAATGATAAATTGATAGGCTACGCCTCACATCAGTTGAAGATCCATGAGAAGAACTACTTGATGCATGATCTTCAGCTAGTAGCTGTTAATTTTTACATGAAAATCTGGCGGCACTACCTTTATGGTGAGAAGTGTGACATATATATTGATCACAATAGTCTAAAGTATATTTTCACATATAAGGAACTCAACATGCATCAAAGAAGATGGTTATATCTAATCAAGGAATATGATTTCTCTATTCACTACCATCTGGGAAAGGAAAAAAAAGGTATATAATGCTCTTAGTAGAAAATAACCTGCTAACTTATTCATGATGTGGATTGAGAAAGAACTCATATTCATGGATATGAAAAGGATGGATTTGGAAATAATAATGGAAAAGAATACATCCTATCTTTTACAAATAATTTCCCAACTATCTATCCATGATAAGATCAAGGAAGCACAAAGGGGTGATCTAGAGCTACAAAATAATGTGAATGTCATAAAGGAAGGGAAGCTACAAGAGTTCCATATCAATTATGATGGTGTGATTCAGTTTGGAACAAGGCTTTGTGTGTCTTCATCACCCAAGATAAAAAAGGAACTATTAGATAATGTGCATAGCACATCTTTCTTCATCCATACTGGAAGTACTAAGATGTATCGTGATCTTCGAGAACACTTCTGGTGGGACAATATGAAAAAGGAGATTGCGGAGTATATATCAAGGTGTTTGGTATGTCATTAAGTTAAAGAAGAGTGAAAAAAATATAAAGGGATGATTCAATCATTTTCTATAACAACATGGAAATGGGAGAATGTCACTATGGACTTTTTCAATGGTCTCTCGAAAACATCCAAAGGAAATAATGCAATATGGGTTATGGTGGATCGACTCACCAAGACTACCCACTTTATTACTATTCGGAAATATATTTCACTTGAAAAAATTTCCAAGATATATGTGAAGTGGTGAGGTTGCATGGGGTTCCACTTTCAATCATCTCTGATCATGATCCAAGGTTCACATCTAAATTATGGAAAAGTCTTTAACATGATTTGAGTACTGAATTGAATTTCATCATAGACTATTAGCCCCAAACTGATGGCCAATTTGAAAGGACTATTCAGAGACTCGGGGAAATAATTAGAGCCTATGTGATGGAATAAAAAGGAGGTTGGGATCAACATCTCCCATTGGTTGAGTTCTCATACAAAAAAATCTTTCACTCGAGCATTCAGATGGCTCCGTATGAATATCTATTTGAGAAGTGATGTAGAAATCCAACTTTTTAGGATGACGTTGGTGAATGAAAGCTGGTTAGACTTGATCTTGTGTAAGAGATGACAGATAAGGTTCAATCCATCCAACAACATATCCAAGCTACTCAAACTCGGAAAAAAGAGCTATGCTGACAACCATCGAAGGGAGTTGGAGTTTGAAGTTAGAGACAAAGTCTTCCTTCACAAATCACCATGGAATAGAGTCGTGGGATTTAGAAAGAAAGGAAAGATAAGTCTTGGGTGCATTGGCCCCTTTGATATCCTTAATCTTATAGAAAGAGTGTCCAATTATCTTGCACTTCCACCAAATATGACTCAAGTTCATGATGTGTTATATTTATATCTCTAGAGGAAGTACATACCTGACCTCTCACATGTACTTGAATCTGAAGGTGTTATAACTGGAGAATGAGCTCTCATATAAAGAATATCCAATGAAGATCTTATACTGTATAGATAAATTTATACACAACAAGACTACTCACCTATTCAAAGTCCTGTGGTGGAACTATAAGTACAAATAGGCAACATAGGAACCATAGGAATCAATGAAGGAGAAATACTCTCACCTATTTTTACCTTAGTATGTAAAACAAATTTTTGATGTTGAAATTTCATAAGTGGGGAAGAATATAACAACCCATAATTTTATCAATGAAAATTTACCTTCTTATAATTATGTTATATAGTATAAAACAAATACATCATATAGAGAACCTAATAAAAACATTATTCTCATAAATTAAGAATGAAATAAGTGGTATTCATAGAAATGAAGGAACCTATACTAATAGAATAGTAACCCAACCGTTGGAATTGTAGTATGACCATTAGGAATAGTAATTCAGAAAATAGAATAGTAATATCACCTATGAAAGTATAAATAAAATTTAGGCACATTATAAATGAAAATATTATATATTTATATCATGGTATAAGTAAATAAATGTTTTAAAAGTGATAAATTAAGTGTTGTTATTTTTTGTAAAACCTAAATGTTTATTTACATTTTATAATTAATATAATGATTTAAATGAAATTTAATTTCATAAAATAGATTAATAAATTAATATTTTGTTTTCTTATGATTATTAGATAATTTTATGGGACCTTAATTAATTTTTCAAAGTTTCATAAAATTAGTAATAATATTAAAATCAATATTTTCAAATAAATAGTGATTTTAATTAAAAATTAAATTTATCATATTTATAAAATTGTTTTTATAAAATGGGGTCCATTTTTTAAATCTACACATTGAAAAATGGTTGGGGTGATTTTTTGGGATTTTTCTAAAATAGTTGATTTTTTGTGAATAGTGAAATACAGTAATTTGCGGTATTTAACATTTTAACCCAAATACATGAATATTTGAGTCATGGTTGATGTAAGAACTCATTATTTAGAACTAATATGAACTATTTACTATAATTAGTGACAAGAATCAACACTATTAACAGTCTTGATCTAAAATAATAAACTAATGAATAAAATAATCAAAAACACCCATCTCCTCCCCTATAAATACCACCCCTCACCACATCTTCTCCTCACACCTAAGATTTATAGCTTTCTAATATTATACCCAATTCCCCTCCCAAGTCTCTTCCCTATGTTCTTCTCTTTTTGGTCTCACCAAAATATCATTTCCAAATTCCTTAAGGAGGTTCTCAAGGAGATGTTATTCAAGGGTAAAATCATCCTCCTTTCCCTTTTAAATTCTTTCTTTCTTATACCTCATTCTTTCCTCCACTATCCAAAGTAACATTATAACTCTATTATAATACATATACTATAATTTTATTTTTATTAATGTAATATCCATCATCAAATATCTTATCTTCTCCTTTTATTCTAAAAATGAAAACATTGTCTGTGAGATGTCGATTCACCGCCTCCGTGGACTATGAGTTTTTGTTCTCTATTACCACCTTCAAGGCTTGTTATAAAAACATTTTTATTTTTAAACTATATTGAAACATGTATATTATATCTTATTTCATGTTTTGTAACTAATATACATACATAATATTAAATAATAAAAAAACTAGTTCATGATGATCGAAAAACAGACAAAATAAACTAATTATTTTTCTTTAATGTTTTATCTAATGAATCATTATAATGTTTGAAAATAATGATATATAGAACCATTTAAATTTTTTGAATTATATTAATACCATATAATTCCACTTATTTAGTTTTCTTCCATTTTAAAATAACTCTGATAATTAAACTCAAGGGAACCGATCATAAAATCATAAAACAAATGCTCCTGAAATGACAAAATTGAATCTTATAACTCATAAAAGAGTTCAAAATGAACTTAATAAAATTATACTAAATGAAAAAAATGTATAATAGGTTTTAAATTAATTAATTAATTGATCTAATTTTATTATTTGGTACATTGAGTGCAAGTGTAGAACACTTTCGAACATAAGGTAAGGGATCCCCTCCTAACATCCATTTTTCCTTCAGGTTGCATTTTATCTCTCTTTAGACAAATGTAATTCTTAATTATTCTTATGTAATCCTCCTAAATTACGTGTGTAAGTTCAAAACATATTTACCTAGCTCAATTCTTCTTTATTTAATGGGTAAATGCATGTTTGATAAGGTTTTCTTCTCAATTTCTCCGGATAATCAATCTCGATTAAAGAGAACTTCCCAATTTCTTATCCATTTTAAAGAACACTTCATAATATGCCTTAAGCCACTAGTAGTTTTCTAAAATCACTCTTTTTATCATGAAAACTATCTTAGTTCATTTCTTATTTTTTGTAAACAATTAAGATTTTATCAGTTTTAAAGACTCTTTGATATTTTCCCTTGAACCACACTAAAGTGGCTCATTTATAAAGTTTATTAAACACTATTTTTACATGTTTTCACTTCATTTGGAAATAATTTATCATTATATATTCCTATTTTCTATTGTGAATGTCCCTGTATTATTTTAATCTATTCTTTCATGGACACCTTTATGATATGCTCATTTGTTATGCCTTATGACATGATTACGATTCCCATTTCTTTCCATGGGTAACCATTATAATAATATCTTATGTTTGATTATTTATATGGAACACATATGTATAAACATGTTATGATGGGTGTGCCCAGATAGAACTCTAATTCATTGAGTAACTTTTAGTCTCATGAGACGTCATGTTGGGATAGGGATTAAACTTAATTTCTTTATGGGACTGTGTCCACCATGTGATATAGTCTTGGCAGTTAGCCTTGAATCATGTTTATGTCATGTTATATATTTCTTCCAAATTCCTATGTTTCCATGATTACATGATCTCATGTTCTATATTTTATGCTTCCATATGTTTATTCATGTTTCATTCCTTTTATGACATCATGTTATGTCTTTGAACTCATGTGTTATTCTTTATTCCTATGTTTATGCCAGTACTGGGATTTTTAGATCATCCCTTTGTTCATGTATTCTCTAGGTTATCCTATGCAGATGTAAGAGCTCAAAGGAAGTTAGGAAATTTTTATAGAGAGAAAATAAAATATGTTTTTTTTGTTTCATGTTTTATAATTATATACCTAGTCCTCCAAATACACTAGACTTTATGATCCTTGGTTTTTATTTTTTGGTTAATTATGCTTAGAATCATGTAATAATATGTGAAAAAATTATAGGTTTTCTTTAAATAAAACTGAGTATAATTGGATATCATCAAATGATTGTTGGCTTGATCTCAAAGTGTGTGGCAGCCACTGGTTGAACAATTATACTCAATTAGACTCCTATGCTAGAAGGTCTCCTGTAATCTATGAGTATTCATAGCCCTGGATATATTTCATTCACACCTATGGCACCTTGGTTTTGTTCAACACCATTTATGCCTTCCTTTTTATCCTTTCTCAATCTTCTTTTGAGATCAAGGTCATGATCAAACACCTCTTTCCCTTTTCCCCAAGTAAATTATTCATGAATTAATTAATTAGACTAAAATTATAGCATGAAAAAACCAAGAATAAAAATAAAAAATGAAACAAAAATAATAAAATAAAGACAATTAAAAATACTAGATCTGCTTTGAAATTTTCCCTAAAAATGGTTCCAAAAATTTGATTTCCTTTGGGGTCTTATTAGTTCTTACTTGGCTAATAAAATTTAATAATTTATGAAACTCAAACAAACTAATGATAGCTAAAGTGATACAGTATTTGGAAAGTCTAATTTTCAAACCCACAAGCATGATTTCAATATATTTAAATAAAATTAAGGTGATTTTAAAAGAGTAGTGAAGAAATAGAGTCTAAATTAAGATAGAGAAGATGCACAAAATTCAATAATTTTCAGGTTATTATGCTAGTGGAGTAACAATTAAAGTTGATTATTTGTGTTGTTTTCAGAGTTAAATCCAAGAAAGCTCTTGGTTTTGGTGTTATCTCTCCCTCTCTCTAATTCATTAATTTCCCTTTTCATATCGTAAACTACATCAATTTTACCAATGAATTAGGTGATTCAAGACCATGTTTAATCATAATCAACTCAATTCGCACAATGGTCATGAATTAATTATAATGAATAACTATATATTAAAAGGTACTTTCAAATTCAATTTGAAATGGTCATGATAAGAAAAATGGGTAGAGATAGAATTAAAGCATGAACACACAACCCAAACATAAACTAGATTAGAGAAGAAATGTCCATGAGCACAATCCCTTTATGATTGAATCACTCAACAAAAAAGAGAAGTTACCCCCTCATGTTATTCATGAGAGGGTGATAGAAGTGGAGAGAGTATAAATCCTATGAAAATTATAGAGATGGATTGGTTAAGGACTTTGAAGCAGTGCATCAGATTTCCCCAGACTCCGTTCCTTATCCCCTTTTTAGCAAAGACCTTCCCTTCTATTTTCATCCACTGGTTGGTTTTAATTTTCATAAATTCATCCCTTAAATTCATTTGGGTCAATCCTGAGAGTCCCCATCTTAGTCAAGATGAAATCCCATCAAGAATCCCAAAATTCATAAAGTTAATTATTTTTTTAGATTGATTTATGGCATGATGGGAGGTTTTATGTCATAAATTATTAGGCTCTACTCCTGGTCTCTCTTTTCACCTTTTATTCTCATGATGTGAAAAAAACAACATTCACACCATGAATTTTGGTGTCATGGCCTGAAACGTTACAACTCAGTTTCCTGCCATAAAATGAATAAAATAATAAATACATTGGCACGAATAGTAAACTTTAATTCAAAAAATCAATGATTTTTATATCCAAAAATGTATACATGAAGTGCTGTTATCAACGCACCTAATGCACGCTACCTCGCTACATACATAAAATTCCATGGTTCTCTTCATGCATCAAAGTATATGATTAAATGGTACACACTGATAATGATCTCAATTTAAGACTCCAATGTGCATACTCATAGATAGAAACATCCAATAACACCCAAAACATGTGGTATTCTTATTGGAGGGTTGGTCCTCATGATCTCCTCTACTCATGATCACCAAGTATAAACTTAATGAGAATAAGTCTCAATTATTATGATCCACTTCCACATGATAGTTAGATATCATTTATGTCTCATTAGTATGATGTATCTAGACCACATGACATATGTTTAAGACTATTATCACAGTATCTCGAGGTTCTCATTATAGTAGGTAACTACTATAACCTTTTGATATGATAAATAATATAAGGAAATTTTCATGTAAATAGTGTGCACAAAAGTTAAAAAACTATTATGTTAAGATCTAATCATTCAAAACTCTATGTATACATGATATATTAATCAAAAGGTATTATTCAATTTGGGTCTAGGGCATCCATTTTTATAACACTCCCACTTTATAATCATCAACTTTTTATATCTCACATGATAAAATCATGCTTCTACATCGTTATGGATTTAGTCATGGCTCTTCCAAATTTCTTCCATGGACACTCTCTTATCTACAAATTTACCTCCTTGAGTATCATCACTCAATAGATGATATCCTCAAATATATACCTTTTTTATCTATCATAACCTTGACATATTGGCTAGTACTAATATTGTAATATTATCATAATGTATCTTGTGGTAATTAATCATTATTAGATATAATTCCAAGTACTTGAATAATTCATTTTATATTGAACTACTTCTTTAGCTACATCAAAAGTCGCAACATACTTGGTATTTGTAGATATGGGTAACACTGGATTCAATGAGCTTATCTTCCTTATTTCCTTATCCTAACAATAATATTATATCAAATTGATCTATAGGAAGACTAATTTCATCCCCCCTCAATAACTTGTGTTCTCTCTTTTTCAAGTACCGAGAACTTATCCCTTGTACATTCTCAAGTACTATTGGATAGTTCTAATTTCTACCTTGTGTAGTTCTTCCAAATTTATTAGATATTTTCCTTCCATAATGTATGTATTGGAAATATAAAATCTAGTACATAACATGGAATATGTGATGCACATGAGCCTCAGCCCAGTTGGTGAGGTTTCTCTAAGTACATCCATGAGACCCAGGTTCAAAACCAGGAGGAGGCATAATTTCGGGTATTATAGCAGTACTGGAGCAGGTACTGTAGCAGGTACTATTTGGTACTATAGTAGCTGGAACTATTCACTAGGGGTGTCCATGGGTCGAGTTGGGTCAGGTTGAGGGATATTTTGGATCCAACCCAAGCATAAGAGGTCGGGTCGAGTTGGGTCAGGTTGGAGATGTTTTTTAATTCAGAACCAACCCGACCCAACTCATCCCATATCGAGTTGGGTCGGGTCGGGTTGATAGGCTTACGGCAAAAAAAAATTGTCCCATTCTTTTTTATGATTCCACCCCATGGGTTGATTGGGTTAGGATAAAAAGAAAATTGTTCGGTTATTTTTTTAGAAACCCACCCAGTGGGTTGATAGGGTTATGTATTCCACTGCTTCATCTTACTCTCTATGCTAGGGAACACCCACAGCCGCCGCCCTAAAATGAATCGACCCAAAAAAACGCCAGCCTAAAAATCAGTGGTGTGTTGTGATCAGCTCACCTTTGTAGATAGTTTTCAAGGTCTGAGGAGGTTGAAGGCAAGTCCAGTAGGGTGATGAGGATGAGGTAGTTCTGGACACGCACTGAAAAATTTGGGGCCGCACACAGTCGTGGTGGAGACGGAGGTAGTGGCAGAGGAAGAGGGGGTAGATGCAGGTGTGGTGCAGTGGAGAAAGTGGATCGGCGAGGGTGAGGGGGGTATGGAATGATCGTTTTCTTATTCAATACTCCCTTGTCAGATCTTCGAATCGATAAAATCAGTATGTATTACTTTATATTTTTTCATGTTCTTTAGTTACTATTACATAATCAAATGAAATCCATTTATCTTGATGTTGTTGTTTGCTGACTTGGCATCGTTTTTGGTTGATTTCATGTGTGTCGACTCTTCTGAATTTGTTTTATGCTTGTCTAATAAAACTCATAGAAGATTCAATAATCTACGTGATTAATCCTGTATCCATCATGTAATGGTGGGTGATGGCTGGACTCCATAGATGGTGTAGGTAAGGAGGAAGAAAGTGGCACGAGTGAGGGTGAGGGAATTGGGTCGAGAGGTGGGAGGGAGAGGGCGAAGTTTGAAGAGATGACTCGTAGCAGTCGGGTTGGTTGGATTAGGTTGGTTCAATGTTTTCCCAACCCGTGATCCGACCCAACCCGACCATGATATGATACAACCCAACTCAACCCGTGATATAAATTTTTTAACCCAACCCAACCCGAACTGACCCGATCAGGTCGAGTCGGGTTGGTTAGGTTGGGCCAGGTCTGGACACCCCTACTATTCACCTTGGGCCACTGGTTTGGGCTTGGAGTCCTTAAGGCCTTCGGTCCACCTATTACTTTAGGTTAGTAAGGCTTTTAGGACACATTTAAAGGCCTTTGGGTCACCTCAAGGCCTTTGGGCCACCTCAAGGCCTTCGGGCCACATGATCAGTGTAGTTACCCCAAACAAACTCTACAAAAAAGGAGCAGTCCCAAAGGAGGAATCGTAGCAAGTTCACTCACCAAAGAAGAACCAATGGATTTGGAATAATGAGAGGGTATGGATACGCCATTGGTACCAGCATGTGATTGCACAAGAATCTTATCCAGACGGACATGCAAAGGTGGAGAGCTACCATCACGATGCAGATGCTGGGGAGGGGTGGTTCCTTGTAGTTATAGTCTAGTTGATTTCCCTAAGACCTCCGGGTCATGTAATGTATCTTAAGACTATGGGCCATGTAATCTCTATGCCTATGGGCCTTTTAAGGGTTCCCCCTCATCCCTTGAAAGTGGGGTTATAAAAAATCAATAAAAATGAAAGCCTTTGGGGAATTCGGGGTAACATGGAATATGTGATAGACCCATTGATAAACCATATGGAGTTTATACACCATAATAATCTCCTCCTATATATTATACATATATTCTTAGAGAGATTTATTCCATGTGACATAGTTAATAATTCCCTATTGAATTGTTCCAATAGATATTTTCAATACCTTTTCAATTTAAGTACTTTAACTTTTTACAAGTAAAACATAAATCTATCTCAGTAGATATTATTCCCTAGAACTTGGGTTACTACTTTAAGTCAATCCTTGGAGAAATATATTGATTAAGGCTTAACTAACTATAAGACTAATAATTATTTTTTATATATCATTTAGATTACTATGTCACTCCCACTAACCACTTGTAGACACATGGAAAATTAATCATTCTATGATTTAATGCCTTCTTTTGATCTATAAATAGATTCTTATTGAATTTTAATTATATTGACTACTTGTAATTTCAAAAAATATTATAATTATATATAAATGTTATTTTTCAAAAGTTTTTAGTTTTAAAATTCAGTCGCCAAATATAACAATCATGGTAAGTTATTATGGAAATTCGAATTCAAATGGATTTGAGCATATTTATTGGTGAAAAGGTTTTGACACAAACAACACTTTGACTAATCATAAGCCTTTAATAACTAATCATTCTTTATTGGTATTCACATTACCATACATGTCTATATCCCTCTTGGATACCGATTCTAGCGTAGTGGGATTTATATCAATTATAGAGATTACCAAAATTCAAACTTAATTTTGGAACTAGAATCCATTTTTCTAAATTCATATCGTTTTATCATTTTAGAATATTTTTTATTTTCTTATACCCTACCAAATAGGGATTTTTTATTCATAATGAATAATATATCACCTAATTTGGTTATTATAAAACCATCTCTCTTGGTTTTATACCGTCCAATGTGTCTCTGGAACATTCTCAATCCACAAGATCTTGTGAAACTTGTTACTATGACAACTATTTGTACATCTCAAGTCTTGACTTTATCAAAGATTGTCTTTCTCCCACTATCTCAAATAGATTTGTGCACCCTCTTATATAAATATAGTCTTTTTTCTGGAATATAAATTTTTTATCTTAGGGATTTGTGTAATATCGTTAATAACATTAAGTATAATTACCTTAGATGAACTTTGTATTTTTCTTGATGCAAGTTTGTTTATCAACTTAGACTTAACAAACTCTTTGTATCTGAACAAAAAAAAATTTTGACATAATGGATTTATTTCATATTATAAATCATATAATATCCATTTTTCATTATAGTTTTCTTATGGTCAAGTGTTAATGTATCTATTTGGAAAGCATGCCATGAAAGATGATAGAAGGATTTGCAAAACTTATAAGACTCATTATTGATCCTCCTTTTACTATCATTGTGAATTTGATGTGTATACGGAGATGTGAGTTTAGGGATAAATCCACTCTATATTTTAATGATTGATGAATTTTTTTTTAAGATATTCTTTTTCTTACCTACCAAAAGCATCTCTTATATTCTTACTAAGCTTATTCTTTACTTCACTTTTACATTCAATGAACCTCTTAATGGAATATCTTGCCCCTAGCTTCTACTTAAAATAGTACACTTGTATATTATTGACCTAATTCTAGAAGCTTTGAGTTTTTATTACATTTAATTTCAAAAGGTATCTTGGTCATTATAAACCTTATAAGAAATCATGTCAAATACCTAAGATTTTTAGCTCAAAAGGAGTCTAAACGCCCTTTTTGGTATTTCTTTGACATTTTCTTTTGAATTTACAAAAATAAACTTTTCACAACTGGGTATTATTTGAGTCTTATATTTTATATTCATCGATAATTATCAATATTGGACATATTTGATTCAAGTATAATTAAATTATTAATTAAGTATGGTATACCATAACAAATTTATTTCAAACTTGAAATAAAATATCATTGTGTCTAAACTTAACATGATATAATATTTTTAGTAACACGCATTGCATAATAATAGTTTTCAAATACAAGAATCTATCCCCTAGGTATGTAAGGATGTGATCTTCTCTAGATAATATAGGAGTCAAGCTCCATCAGCAACTTGAGGATTCACTTCACTCTTGTAATATTTTTGATCTTCCTCAGTTCTTGTATTTGGATATGAATATATAATTCATATATTGTATCTAATACCCAAGAAGTAAAGTATAAATATTACATTCAATGATAAATATACTTGAAGTATAATCCATTGCTTCGCTTTCAATTCATTGTAATTTATTTTCCAGTGACCTTTCTTACAACATGTGAAACAAATGGCCTCATGGTCAATGAAAGTTAACTTGGAAAACGAGCCCAAAACCATGGATGATTTTTGGGTGTAAAATTCTCTTTTTATACTTGGGTTAAACTTTCATAAATTGTGTTTTGGTCCCTATGAAAGTTAACTTAGAAAATGATCCCAAAACCATCACCAACGGCCTATTTGGATTCTCTTAAATTTCATGAATATTTAATCACTTATATGTAACATTCTAACAGGTATTATGATAATATACAAGTCATTAACTCGATGTGTTTCTTCTGTATTTTTTTAACAAATCTTGAATAAATAATATTCATTTGAAAAATAATTTTCTCATATTCAATTATATTAACTTAAATAATTTATGAATACCTTGAAAAATAAATTCAATTATTATTATTCTAAACTTGAATAAAATTATTGGATTAATTTACTTGTGATTGTTCACACTTGAAAGTTCATTGGTCCCCGCACGTGGGGCCTACTTCGTAAAAACAATTCATTCAGATTAGTGGAATTTGCATATACATGTTTTTTGTGACCTTTTAGTCCTTTATCGTTATAGTAGTTAATCATATTCACAGACCAAGAATGGTATCTTGCACCACATCATGACTCCTAAATTGATGAGGATAAGTCATGACTATGACAACCTGCTACGAACATACATTATCTAATGTAATCTTTTTGTCATATGATATCTCATAAAGCAGGATGTATATTTTGTGTCAACATTATTTAATGTTTTATTTATCTTTTTTTTGATTATATCTGATGAACTTTTCTTCATCTACCAGGACCATGGATTTAGTCAAGGCATTATCATCTCAGTTAAATGGTTAAAGATATTTTATTTCTTTCATAAGTGAAAAATCATGTATTGATCATTTTAATCAATGTCATGCCATTAATGATGCACTTGGCGCATTCTACCTCGCCGTAAAAATAAAATTTCATGCATCAAAGTATGTGATTGAATGGTACACATTGAGATTAGTATCAATGAGAAAAGGTTTCATTGCTTATGAATCTCAACACTTGATAATCAGACATGTAACACCCCGACCCCTCTAGGCTAGATCCGGTGTGTTACTTGTGATATTGGCATGGTTAGAAGGAATGAAAATCCCAAAGTAATGATCAGTTTAATAGTCTTGAAGAAACTAGATACATAGTTTTTACTCAAATTACATTGGAAAAGTTTACAAAATACAACACATAACAAAAACTAAAAACTGCATCCACAAGAACTCGGTAAATGATCTCCTCTTTGTCACCTGTTGAAAGTAGACAATGAAAGAGGTGATCTCAAATGCTCAGTAAGGGTTACAAATAGCGGAAGCATGAGTACAATAATAAGTGAATCAAAATAAATCTGACATAATCAATGTGTCATAGTGAATAAATGAATAACTAATGCCATTAATAAACTGAGAATGAAACTGCATCCATAGATTTTGTCATAGTGAAAACCTCATGGATAATAATAATAAATGATAATGAATAAATAGAATGATTATTAATTGGACATCATATATCTGCCGCATGAAACCATAATACCGTTAAAATGGTTTAGTTTTGTGGGTAGAAACCCGTCTGATTTTTGGAAACAAACTCGAAGGGTTTGTCACCAACTGATTTGTCTCATGAGACCTACTGATGCATCGAGAGGCTGTAGCGGGCCCCACCCTCCACTGTATGTCCAAATAATTCTTTATACATTGATTCAATACAATAGAAATATGCCTTTTCAATATCCATATAGAGTAGAGTATACGGATTCATCAATATTTCCATAATTAAAATAACTTTCCAAATAATCACCATATGTAAAATGGTATATAGTTTAGACAACAAACATATCCATGATATGAGATTATGGATATTTAATATAAATATAATTTCAAATGAAACATGATCTCAAATGGGCAGTAGGTACACCACATAAGGATTATTAGGTGCACCATACAAAGTTAGTCACAACAAAATAGTAGTTGAGACAAAGTCTCTTACCACAATGTAATCGGTCGAATCATATGACCAGAACTTAATAACCTTAAAATGAATAATTGAATAACATTAATATAAATATAATCATGTTATTATATATCAAATGGAATTACACATATACCACATACAAAAAATAAGTGGCGAATAATGAAAATCTCACAGAAATGAAAGTGAGATGAGAAACCCCTTACAAACATTTTAGCATGGTAACGAGTGTCATTACAAGGGATTAATGAGAGTTAAAGGGGTATTTCATTATATATATGTCACAAGGGAAGTATGGGGGAGGTGAGAAAACATACCCCATCATTATGAATTAAAAATAAAATAGCACAACATAGAGAGATTCTTGAACAAAAGTGAGAGAGAGGATCCCATATTTTATGCTTGAAGGCGTTCTTGACTTGTTATTTAAGACCTGAATAAACAAATTAGTGTTATTAATTCATAAGTCCAGAACCTGTTCTATATGTAAATGATTTATTATAACCCTTTTTAGTTTATTCAAGGCCTTTTTGATTAGTTATAAGGTTCAATTTCATTGTTCGGGCTCGTTTGTTTACTTGGTTTTAAATGATCAGTTCACTTATATTCAAGTTCGGATAAATATATAAGATGGATGTGGTTGTCCAGAAATGAAGTTATATTATATTATTGAACATCCATAATATTACATGGTTTTAAATTTAATTTGGTTACTTATAGTGAAGTCAAATTATTATATATATATATATAACCTTAGTGACAACCGTTTTGGCTAAACGGTGGGTTTGATTACAATGAACACGTTTTACTTTATAACATAATACCATTTGTACAAAAGGATTAAAGAACTAAAAATAGAATATATTAAATATATAATAATCTGGTTCAACCATAACACAAATGGTTTCATGGATATAATTAAAGATTATAATAGAAATTGATAAATCGTTGTCCTTGAATGTGCTAAATTAGCACATCTCAAATGGTGCTTTCATTTCTTTCAAATAAATGGTGGGGAAAGGAGAGAAGGTAGTGAAATATACCATTAGAATGAAAAAAATCCAGTACATGTATGTTACTAGATTTATCATACTATTATGGTGAGGAAAGAAACAAAAAGAAAAGAACTTAAAAGAATTGAAGGAATTGGAAAGAGGAATTTACCTCTTGAGACTTCCTCCTTTGAGAACCTCTTAAGGGGAGAGGTTTTGTTATTTTAAAGAGGCTAGAAGCTTTTGGACGTGGGGGAGGATCTCGGGAAGAGACTTGGTCAGAATATTGGCAAGGTACAAGGCTTGAGTGGTGTGATAGGAAGAGGGGGTGAGAGGCGCTTTATATAGTGGAGGGGAGAGGAGTTTTCTTAATATTATAATCATTAATTTATTATTTCCTCTCAAGAAAACCAATAGTGAGTATTCCATGACCAAGAACAGTAATATATGCATGTGACTTCAAACCAATTGGGCTTACATCAGCAGATCATCATCAATTACTCAATTAATCCATTATTTAGCATTTATTGTGAATTATCAGATTTTATTATTCATTAAAAATTTAAGTATTTCAGAAAAATCCAAAAAATTCACCCTAACCATTTTTCGATGTGCAGAATCCAAAAATGAAGTCCATTTTTCAAAAATAATTTTATAAATATTATTAATTAAATATTTAATTAAAATAATTATTTAATTGAAAAATATAAACACTTAAAATATTCATCTTCATTTTTAAGGTGCCTAAATTCATTTATACATTCAAGGGCATGAATACCTTTCATAAGAGTCATATTACTATTCATAAGGGTAAGTTACTATTCATAAGGGTAAGTTACTATTCATAAGGGTAGGTTACTATTCACTGAAAATTAAGTTAATTCTATCAGGCTCTAATTATCATCTTGATCACAACCGTGTATGTTAGATTTTTAAAATTCAAATCACAGAGCTGAAAAATTTAAGTTTTATGGCTAAGTTATGGATATCTCCTATAAGTAACCATGTGTTGTTCCATATAGGCTCAGTGATTCATGAAAGATAGGCTATAACTAAAATTTATTTAAGAGAAACATACCATAAAATGTTTGGGTGCTACAAGACATCATTTGTGCTATATCGGTATAATTTATCTTAATCATAGGACATATGTTTAAGATTAATGTCATAGTATATTGAGGTTCTCATTATAGCTGAGAATTACTTTAAAATTTTAATATGACAAATAATCTAAGAACCTTATCATGTAAATAGTGTACGCAAATGTTAGAACACTACTATGGTAATTAAGAACTAATCATGCATAAATTTTGTATACATGATATGATAATTGAAAAATACTACTTAAATCTGGTTTAGGACACCCATTTTTGTAACAATTTCCACATATTGATATTTTTTATTCACTTGAAGATGAAAAATTCAATCACAACAATATCCATGAGGTCTAGCATATAAATATTTATATTTGAGTGTGTTTATATTGTCACTGGTATTAATTATGAATAAATTAAACATTGATTCTACAATGCTTTAATGCATTATGTAATGATACGTGCGGGGGACAACGCATGAGGGTGTCATCATTATCATATCAAAACGGTCTGGAATGTCATTTGACTCCCGTAAAGGTCTCCCATAAAATACCCAATAGAGGGATGTTTCAATTTTTTTTTCTAATTATCATGCAGATTGGCGTTGCTTATGGAAAGTAAATTGTACTTTTTTATTTAATTTTTTTATAAAATAAAAAGTTTTTCGGCTTTCCCAAAACGAACCAAACCGGTCCACGGGAATGTTCACCAACCAAGACTTTATGATATTTCTACCAAATCAACACCATCCCTTTTTTTAAAAAAAGCCCTTTTTTTAAAAAAAAAATCCCTTTTTTTAATGGGATTGTCATTTTTTTATTTTATTAAAGGTTAAACTTTTATAATAAACTCCCCAAATGTGTACTCATTGTGTCGGTGCCGTAACCCACCCCTTAATTATTATTTATATATATATATATAGTATATTTTTAGCCTGCCACATGCCACACCTGGCATTTCAGGCAGAATGACGAAAATATCCAGAGCGACCACGGCATTCAAAATAATGGAGGGCAGGGGCGGGAGGAGAGCTGCAATTGATATATCAGCTGTCAGATGGGCCAGCTCATCGTCGGGCCTTGTCCCGTGCATTTCCAGAAAACTCTATCGCCATGATTTGACCGAACTACCATTTTCCATCCCACGTAATTACAACGAGGGAGCCTCAGTGTGGCACACATGTGGCCACACAGGCGTGTGGAGCCCCACGGCGATGATGCCATCCCAACTGTGCAGATGGGGCGAATTTACGAAGTGGCCCTTTTTCTCTTGATGACCGGTATCTTTGTTCTGCAGGTAATTAATATTATCCATTGGAAAAGCATCTGTGGCGCGATGACGGTGGAAGCAGCAGGGGCGGTCGGCGACGGTTACTGGTCCAAAAGGCGGTAGGGGGTGATGACGGCGGATGAGGGGTGGAAATCGGTGGTGCTTGACATAAGGCGGCAGACGTTGTAGTAAAGGTCAGACGATGGCGGCGAACGCATACGGGCTGGACTGGATGCGGATGTGTAGGGCCGCAGGTGGACTGGGTTAGGCTAGTTTCAGGTTGGACCGAGCCTTAGGGGCATTTGGGGAAATTGTGGAAAATGGCGTGGTTGGGCTAGTTACAGGTTGGGTCGGGCCTTTGGAGCCTTTGGGTATTGTCCACATTTTAATGTGGGATAATAAAACTTTAGTTCTAACTTTTTTATAACAAAAGAACAATGTGTAAATATTGTATTTTTTTAATGATACATGACATACTCCAGCAAACTCAATGTGTCCAAAAAATACTGTATCATAATAACACTATTGCATATAAGGGATTTATTAGTACCCAAAATTGCTTTTATCATCACTTCAAATGCGCTAATAATGTGAGCACTGTCATTAGCCTTAGACTTTTATCATTGCTAAAAATGAGTTGATAAAGAAGTTCTTTATCAATAGTAGTTTTAGTAATCGCTACTACAAATTGTGTGAAATTCAGTTTCAATCTTTATCAACTCTAGTTAAAAGTGTTTATAAGGGGGCGACTTTACCAGTGCTAATTAAAACTGATGATAAATGTCACTTTTATCAGTGCTAAAAATGTGATGATAAAAGCACATATTTGTCATCGTTGATAAAGGGTGACTTTTATCAAAACCATTTTAGCAGTGATAAATGACAATTTTATCAGCGCTGATAAGGGCACCCCTTTGTTTGTGTTTTTTTAGTACTGATAAAGGGCATCTTTGTCACCGTTTTTTAGTACTAATAAATAGTAACCTTTATCGGCGTCATTTTAGTGCTGATAAAATGTAAATTTCATAAAAATATATACATCATTAAAAATCATATATTAATATATAAATATATTTATATCAATAGAAATATAATATATTTCATTAAATATAATTTATATAAGACTAAATATGCATTTACACTTAATATATATGATATTTAGTGAAAATGACTTATAAAATAACTTAAAAAATAATATTAATTAATAATTTGCTAATAATTATTGATTAATAGTCATTTAATAAAAATTGAATAACAAAAAAATTCAATATATTAAAGAATGGTTTAAGATAAGTTTGAAAACATGACTTGAATTTCAAATCAGATCCTATGAAAAGATCTATGTCATATTAAAAGGATAAATCCCTGTTGCTTTTTTTGAGGTCAAAAAAGGCTCGAAAGGCCTCCAAAACTGAGTTTTTAGTTAGGATACCCTAATTTTTAATATTTCATGGGATTTTAGTTTTGTTTAAGAGAGACTTCTTGTCTTTTTTTCAGCGGAGACTGAATTTATTTTCTATTCTTACATTCACATAGATATTATTTTTGTTAAAATTTTATCATTTTTCGTATTGCATATTTATTTATAATTAAACATATACACATATTTGTTTACATTTACATATAATAAATCAATTTTACAAATAAATATATAAATATATTTACTAAAAATGTATTTTTAAATATATAAACCATAACGAAATAAATATTTATTATGCATTTTGTTTAAAATAAAAAATTATCAATTTTATTCACCTTATAAAAATTCATTAATACACACACACACACATCCATACAAGTAATGTTTATATATAAATATGTGTGTGTCAATAAACAAATATATATTTATGTGTATATTCTAATATATGTAATTATTTATGCCTGTATGTACAAACACTAATACAAAACAGGTTTCTAGCAGCACTGACATTTATCGGCGCTTTTCTCTAGCACTAATAAAAGGTATCATTTATCATGAAATAAAATGAAATAATATTAAACAACATTGACCTTCACTTTTCTTTAGCGCTGATAAAGTCCCAAAATAAAATGAAATAATTAAACAAATAAAAATTAAAAATGAGTAATTTTTTTAAATATTAACAATTTTATCAATTAAATAATTATTGATAAAAATGAATAAATTTAATATACATATATATAAATTATAAATTCTAATAAATAGTATATATTAAATATATAGATACATAAAAAGAATAAAATGGAATAATTAAACAAATAAAAATAAAAAAAAATTAAATTAAGAAAAATATTAAACATTTTATTAATTAAATAACTATTGACAAAAATGAATAAATTTAATATACATATATATATTATAAATATTAATAAATAGTGTATATTAAATATAGATATATAAAATGAAAAAATAGTAACAATTAAACAAAAAATTAAAAATGGATAAATTGTAATAATTAAACAAAAACATAAAAATGGATAAATTGTGATAATCAAACAAAAAAATTAAAAAATAATTAAATTGTAATAATTAAAATATATGAATAAATTAAAAAATTATTAAAAAAATTATTAATGAAACAATTATTAATAAAAATGAAAAAGTTTAATATATATATATATTATAAAAAGTAATAGATAATATATATTAAATATATATATAGAAAATGAAAAAATATAATAATTAAAAACATATTAATATCTTATTAATTTTTAATGGTTTTATACATAATTATTCATTAATACATTTAATATAGAAATATATTTGTATATATATATATTTCTATATATATATATATATGAATGTATATAATATTTCCTAAAATATGATTTATATAATACAAAATATTTTTGTTTTATATTAAATAATTCATATATTTAGTGAGGAATGGTTCGTAATTAAAAATTAATATTAATTAAAAATAATGACTAATTGCATCGAGTAATGGACACAATTGAATGTCATTTGATTTTTCAATTTAATATATATCAAACGTGTGTTACATTGATTTCACACATATACGTAATTAATTCATTTTTATATACAGCACACACACACAAAAATTTGTATAATTAATGAAATCTTATATAGAAACACATAGACCTAATATTTCTATAATTTATTCAAATTTTAGTACTCATTTTAGAATTTCATTATAACATGATACATTTAATATATTATGTCTTTAATCATTATTTTTTAATATTATTATAGTTAGGTATTAATTAAATTTTAATATTTTTTATTTATTTTTTATTTTTTGGGGAATTTAATCATTTTCTATTATTTATTTATATATATTTATTTGATATATTTTAATATTTTCAATATGTATTTATTTTTATTTCAATATATGTCCATATTTTTTTAATAGTTTATATTTAATTAATAAAACTTATCCATTTTTTCAATATTTTTAAAGTGTGATCATTTTTAATTATTCAATTTCACTCATTTTTAACATGCATGCATTTAAGATTATATATTCATTAATAATGTTAAAAATATATTTTTAAATATTTATAAATAAATATATTTATAAATGTATATTTACTACATTTATAAATTTATATATTTATAATTATAAATAAATATTATTTTTTTTAAAGTATCTATATAATTATAAATAAATAATTACATATATTTAAATAATTACAATTTTATAATAAATTTATTTAAATAATGAATATATTTACTATATTTATATTTATAGTTATATTTATATTTATATTTATATTTATATTTATATCTATATTTATTTATTATATATATATATAATTATATAAATATATATAATGATATAATGATATAAATATATAAATATTATTTTAAAAAATATGTATATAATTATAAATAAATAATTATATATTTAAATAATTATAAAATTATAATAAATATATTTACTATATTTATATTTATATATATATAATGATATAATTATATTTATAATTACAAAATCATAAAAAATATATTTACTCAAATGGCACAGTCATGGATTTGGAAACCAAATCCATGACTCCAAATTTATAAATAAAAAGAGAAGCCTACAAAGAGGAGAGCAGGTCAACCAAGGCACATCTGCCCACTTCAAACAAAAATGCCATTTCTTATAACTCCCTCTAATGCCTAAATTTTTAGGGTGTCTTCCTCTACCCTATGGGTGTCGTCCCCTCCGCCAAGTCTTGGCCTGTTGTGGTGGCGCATGATCCTCTTTCGATGATGACTCAAAGAATTCTTCCATGATGGAAAAGATCCATAACTTCTGAGAAAGATCCTGAAAGTCCATCTTCGGGTTTGAGCGAAATACTTACTCTATGTTAATTGCCAACAACTCATGCACAATAAGGTAATCATTGAAGCCAAAGACATTTGGTTCCATCATGGAGTAGATGGCCTCAAGTTGCAAGAAGAACCAATCATTCGCCTCCTTGTTGGTGCCTTCAATGGGTCTTTCACATTCAATATCATCATGAGGAATGATATGAGAATTTTTATCTCGTATAGTGACACACTACTCATCCGAAGCTTTACCAAAAGCATCATATGCATTTTTCATAAGATTAGAGAAATTAGATGGGTGACACCAGTCCATACCTAATTCACGAGGAGAATATGATGTCAACTTAGGTGTAGTCACATATGCCTTAGACTTATGAGGAGGAACTAGTTGGAAGCCCTCTTCATCCACCATTACTTTTTTACTCTTAAGCATGGACTTATCTGTACATGCATGATCAATAGATTTTTCTAATGATTGAGCACTGGCCAAAAACCCCACATTTCTTATTCCTGCATGTATAAGATCAGTAAACAATTCATTAACAGAACCTACAATCCCAACATCAAGACACCGAGCATCCTCTGACTGAGCATTGGAAAAATACCCCCACATTTCTTGTTCCTACATGCATAAGATTAGTAGACAGTTCATTGAAAGAACCTACAAGCCCAGTTTTAAGACATTGAGCATCATCTGACAGACCTGTTGGTGATTCAGTTGCAGCTATGTTTTTTAGAGTTCTATCCACCTGAGAAGCATGTAAAGCCTCCATAACTTTGCCTTTAATAGGGTTTAAGTTGAAATAGATTCATTTCCCTTCTTGTTCCCTTTACTATCCTCTATTGCAAGTAAAATCCTCTCATGCGTGAGCTAGGCATCAACTTTAGCTTGTACATAAGCCTCACAATCAGATTCATCACCTCCAAGCACCCAATCAAGAGTTTCAGTCCCTCCATGCACCTGTTCAGAATATTGAAATCCTCCATCTTGAACCTCACCACTCTCCTGGACAACAGCTCCCACCAAAGCCTATGCTTGATCCAGTAAGTGGCTTGCTTTTTTATTCTCCACATTGGTGATTAGAAAATCCCTAAAGGAGAGGGATTAGTGTGCTTTCACTGAATCCTGATCAGCCTTCTTCTGTACCATCACTGCTTCCTTTTCTACAAGATATGCTCAATTAAAAGGGATACTATTTGTACCAACCAGGGGCTACTCATTCATCATCCCCTTTCCCTTAGGCATCTGAGAACTTCATTTTACAGGGACCTACACCACAGCACCACTGGACATAGGTCGTCCAATTTCAATTCCACCATGATTAGGGGGCTTTATCAGAGCAGCTCCCTTCAAATTTACCTTCCTACGGCAGTGAGCAGCAAGGTACCCCTTCATCCCACACCTCTCACAGGAGACCTTCCTCCGACATGTATCTGAAGAGTGACCAACAACCGTACATAAGTCACAAAATAGAGGTTTCTTCTCATACTCTACATCAATGTATATATCATCTGTAGAAGTATAAAGATATACATTATCAACGGTGGTGGAGCTAAGATCTATCTCCACTAACATCCTCATGAAGTGCCCAAACCACACATGCTCTGTTTCCTTATCAAGCCAGATGGGATTCCCAATTTCCCTAGCAATATCATGCAGAATCATCCGGTTCCAAAGGACCCAATTGAGTCTGTGGAGTCGAATTCAAACCTAAGAAAAAACATTCCTTACCTACGACATGTTGAAGTCTAAAGACCATTCATGCAAATGAATCCATTTAGGTTTTAGGAGCAGGGAGTCGATGCTCCACTCTCGAAGCTTAGTCTTGTTCGAATAAAATAGGCAGTGAAAAAAACCTCTACCAAGGGAGACACACCTCCAATTTAAAAATCCCCATAGAAAAGAAACCCAAAAAATAAATTCTTCAAACTTCTAGGGTTTTTCGCCTTTAGGTAATATAATTCATGCAATTAGAAAGGTTTCCCCCATTGCATGACTCTTAGAAAAAGTGTTTGGATTCACTTCAACATGAGTCGTCGATCACTTTCAAAGTATCCTCCCACTATGAGAGTCCTTGAATGATTCCAAATCCGATCTGACCCCATCCAATTTTAGATCCAAATTTTCTCCCGGTCCCCCATTCAGGTTCGGCGTAGCATCTATAATCCTCAGTTCAATCCTTGAAACCGAGGGTGCTCACTGCGAATCCTTCCCCAAGAGAAGATATGGCCTAAGGAAATGCGGTATAACCATGGTCGTAAGAAAACCCTAGACACCATCGTCTTCCCAGAGTGCTCCCCAACTTGCATTCTCTATCTCCAATCATTAAATAATGAATATATTTACTATATTTATATTTATATATATATATATAAATTATTAAATATATATATAATTATATAATTATATTTATAATTATAAATAAATAATTATAGATATATTTACAATATATTTATAAATTTATATATATTAGGTGTTTGGGGGTACAATTACATTAAACACACACACACACCATACACACAGGCCAGAAAGGAAGGCCATAGCCCCCTGAAGGGATAGCCCACCCATCAAGCCATATTTATTCATTACATGACCCGAAGACCCAGTGGACATGAAACCCATTATGTGGCCCAAAGGCCTAGTGCAGCATCATGCCTGTATCATACTGCCTGCGTCATGTCTGCATCACCACCTGATAAAAGTGTCCCTAATCTATTTAAAGAACCCTGACCAATCGCGAACCAGTCATGATATCTAAAGCTTTCCATGAAAGACACCAGCTATTGGTGCTCCTCCTCTTTGAATCCAAGCTCGAATCAAGGCTTGAAAAAATCCAAAGCTCGAATGAATCAAGACTCAAACGAATCCAAGGCTCGAACGAACCCAATATTTGGTGATATATCCACTTTCTCTCAGACTAATCAAAACTTCAATCCAAGTTATACTATTTTCTCCTCCTCCTCACTCATTGATTGATTGTTCGGTGATATCTTTTTGCATTTTTTTGTTCATTATATCTTGATATTCATTATCCATCATTGTTTTCCCAATTTGGATATTGTGAAGGCACTGAGTGGCATGCACTATGTTGGGATAGCACATCGTGGCATGCGCTATGTTGTTCCATGCCGTAATGTGGCATTGTGTGCGCCATTGAACCATCTTTTTTTTGTTTTTTTTTTGAACTTATTTTAACTAGCCAGCCCAAACCTTATTAAAACACTTTATTAAAACACTTTTTTGTAAGGTAATCGACACCCCTCCTCCCCCTATTTCATTTGACACATCGATCGAGTTCCACAACTGAGCACAACCAGCAACCCTGCCTCCTTCTCGACACCCCTATCATGATCGAATTACGATGATTTTTTATTTGAATGAATTAAGTTTATTTATTTCATTTTAGTTACATTTCTTTATATTGGGTTTTCCTTCTTAGTGACATTTCTTTAAAAACAAATCCAAAAGGGATTTTTAAATGTGTGTTTTTAATAAACAAGGACTCGGCCAAGGAAAATGATTTTCAGGTTATGTAACATAACCAAAACATATGATGGATACATTCCTTTATGTATCTTAAAATGGTTTGGAACTTATAGAATTTATTAGCATGAAATTATATAAATGAAAGAATGTAAATAATTAAAGAACACAAGTCCAAACTTTAATTTCATAAAATAAATAATTTTAAAACAAGTAAACATGTTTAACAGACTTTATAGAATAAACCAAGCATAAATATATAATGTGAACAACACACATAATGAGTTTCCATCTCACCACACCCTATCTCATGAAAAAACATTTTTCAGTCCTCCTTTGGATAAATTTTCACTGAAAATGCTCAGTTGAACCCATCAACGCACAATCTCAACGTTCTGTCGTGATTCCTAAACAACTAAAATCATCTCATGATCTTATAAAAACCCACAACAATGTACAAACTCAAAACTTTTTGTAACTTCATGGTTGGTTCCTTTCCAAACAAAAACCAAATCTGTTACCGTTCTCTCACCCCGGGTACTAGAGCACCTCCAATTCGACTCACACTCAGATAAATTAAAATCAAACCTAAGCTTGATATCACACACGGACTCCGTCTAACACCACATAATATTTTGGAAACTAGTTTTAAATGTCATGAATATTTGTAAAACCTTCTTGATGTTGATTCTTGAATAAATTGTGTGTCATATGAAATCTTGGATATGTGGCTTCTTGTGTGATATTTGATGGAACTAGTTTTTGATAAATGAATACTCCCTTGATTGAATTTTTAAATAAGCCCATGGGAACCTCGATATTTAGGCGGGTAGTCCAGGACAATCATGTTAGGATTTAAATTGTTAATTTACTGATATATTCTAAAAAAAATTTTATTCATGACATATTTATAAAATTTTTATGAAATGTTTAATAATTATGCTTTTCTTTAGATTGGGTGGTGACCTACTTATAATTTGTCTGGTCATGCCTATTTTAAATTTCAATTTTGAAATTGGAAACTTGGTTTTAAATGTTAAAGGGAGTTTTAAAATGAAAGAAACAAGGTTTTCCCTTAAAATGGACTAAAATGGATTCTGTGTTTTGAAACCCATGAAATGATTTCAATGTGAACCTGTAAAGTTTTAAACATTTCAAAGTGAACATTTTTGCATGGAAACAATTTTAAACTTTTAATTTATTGTTAATGTTTTTTTAATATGATTTTAAAAAAAATCACTTGATGCTAATAGTTTTAATAGAAAAGGGGGTTCATATCCCATTTAGTGTTTTGAAAAAAATTGGTTGATTTTCACATGGAATTAAAAAAACATATTTCAAGCAGGGTTTTAAAAATCCAAAAGGCAGCCTTTTGAATTTTGAAAGTGTTTTTGAGATGACATTTGAAATTTTAAATTAAGATATGGTAATTTAAAAAATTTTAAGGATACAACATTTATCCTCATCAGCTTTATCTCTCGAACAATTATTATTGCATTTTGTTGCTTGAGACTCATCCCCCATCTCTTCTATGTTGCTTGAACTACTCTGAGTAGTAGTCATCCAAAGTGATCACTGGTGCCCAATATGGGATGACTACTATTGAGATTAGTTCAAGCAACATAGGGTCATGTCCAAAAGAGATGGGAGATGAGTCTCAAGCAACAAAATGCAATAATAATTGTTCGGGAGATGAAGTTGATGAGGATGATAGTTGCTATAAATTTCACCTTTGGATGAATTCAGAGGATAACACCTACCATAGTGGATTAATTATCTTCTTAAATTCAATTACTCATTTCCTTCAAATCATACTGAAATTATTTGAAATAATCAAATATTGGGCTCCCCTTATTATAATTATCTATAACTTTCACCTTTGATAATGAATATCTTATGTGTATTTATTTATTTATTGTAAAAAATAAATATTTTATGAACCTAATAAGATGGATGTGAATAAAAAATGGATGTACACTGATTTTTTGACAAAAGATTATGAAGATGGAGTTAAAGAGTTCATCAAGTTTTCTATAGAGCATGCATACAACCCTTCTCAAATCCTTTGTTCATGTTTATGTCGTTGTTATTCAAGAAAAATTAGTCTAAAAGAGTTGGAAGAACATTTGATTCATCACAGAATAGATCAAAGGTATAAATGTTGGACTAAACATGAGTAAAAACTAAATGTACACACCGATCATGATGATACTACAGTTTAGGGATCATTTGATATGAATACCAGTGTAAATGATGATGGAGATCGCATGGAAGAAATGAAAATGAAAATTGAAGATGACCTTCATGATTGTCCAAAGTTGTTTGATAAGTTAAATAGTTGTGCTAAGAGACCATTGTATAATGGTTGTATTAAATACACAACATTCTCATCTGTATTGAAGTTATATAATTTGAAAGCTGGTAGCAGATGGAGAGACATCATCTTTACAAAACTACTTGGTCTCCTGAATGATATGATACCAAAAGATAATGAACTTCCATGTCAAAAATATGAAGCTTAAACAAATGTTATTTTTAATGGGAATGATCTCTAAAAAATAAATACTTTTCCAAATGATTTCATATTGTTTCTCAAGGACCATGAATCACTCATAAAATGTCCTAAGTGTGGTGTACATCGATACATGAAAAATGAATAAATTCCATCGAAAGTTGTATCGTAATTTCCTATCATTTCATAGTTTATAAGACTAAATATATGTCAGGACAATTGACATGGAATGAAGATATACGAATTAAATATGGGAACCTACATCATTTGGAAGATTCTCCTCTGTGGAAGAAAATTGATTACAAGAATCCTGAATTTGGAAATGATCTGAGAAACTTTTGTCTTGCATTATTTACAGATGGAATAAATCCTTTTAGTGTATAGAGTATTACTCATAGTACATGGCCCATCATGCTAGTAAATTATAATTTGTCACCATGGTTATGTATGAAGCGAAAATACATTATATTGTCTCTACTTATATATGGACCAAAGCAACCCTATAATGGTATTGATGTCTATTCGGCTCCATTGATCGAAGATCTAAAATTGATGTTGGATAAAAGTATTACAATGTATGGTGCTCATAGAATTAAAGAATTCAAATTTAGGGACATGTTGTATAGGATAATAAATTACTTTACTGCTTACAGAAAATTTTCAAACTATAACATTAAAGGAATATTGGGGGGGGCTCATTTGTGAAGAATGCATATAATCAATTCGGTTGAAACATTCCTCAAAGTATGTGTTTTTAGGACATTATAAATTTTTACCTCGACGACATAAATACCAATACTGGATGACAACATTCGATGGGAATACTGAACAAGGTACAACATCATCTCCACTAACAGGTGATCAATTGTTTGATAAAGTAAAATATATTGACACTATTTTTGGTAAACCATTTTCGAAAAATCTTACAAAATTAGGTTGGAAGAAGAGATCAATTTTCTTTGAATTGTTGTATTGGAATTATTTGTACGTCAAACATTTTCTTGATATCATGCATGTAGAAAAAAAATATATTTGATAGTGTTATTTTCACATTACTAAATGTTCCTAGAAAAATGAAAGATTGCATTAAGGCTAGGTAGGACATGGGGATAAAGGAAGAGTTGGCACCAGTAAAGAGTAAAGGGTGGAATTTTCTTCCTCCGACAGCTTACACTCTATCAAGATAGGAAAATTTTCAATTTTTTATTTTCCTTAACGGTGTAAAAGTTTTAGAGGTGTATTCATAAAATATCAAGAATGTCACATCAATGACTATTTTGAAGTTACAGGGACTAAAATCGCATGAATTTCATGTTTTGATGAAAGATTTGATGCTCATTGCTTTTCATTGCATTCTACCTAAAAGTGTACGACATACATTAACCAAACTCTACTTCCTTTTCAAATCTATATGCATTAAAGTTATAGACCTGAAAATGTTTCCAATCATGAATAAGGAGCTTGCAGTCATATTATGTGAATTAGAGATGTTCTTCCCACCATCATTCTTTGATATAATGGTTCATCTGATGGTTCACTTATTTAGAGAGGTTCAAGTATGTGGTCATGTACATTATAGATAGGTGTACCCCATTGAATAGTATAAGAAGATTTTGAAAGGATTTGTTAAGAATCGAAGTCGGCTAAAAGGTTGTATTGCAGAACGATATATTGTTAAAGAATCTGTTGAATTCTATACAATTACCTATCAAATGTTGACAGCATCGGTCTCCCAAATTTTCGTCACAGCGGACGCCTTATGGGTGAAGGGATTTCTAGAAGAGATGTTACAATTACCATCATAGAGTGGGAGCAAGTGCACCTTTACATTTTATATAATAGTAAATATGTTGATTCATACGCTGAATCCCACAAATCAATTCTTAGATATCTGAATCCATCAAGGGATGAAGGATGAATATCAAATACATATAATCAACAGTTTATAAGATGGTTCCGAGATCAAATTTATAAGGAGTTATTTGAAAATATGAATTTAATTGTTGAACGACTTTGATGGTTAGCCAGATGACCAAATAAAAATGTTATATCTTACACTGATTTTGTAATCAATGGTTATACATTCTATACAAAAGAATATGATGATTGTAGTATGATGAAAAATAGTGGAGTTATGCTTGTGGCAAAAGTGATACACATATCCTGTTCCAAGAATAGAATCCAATTTATGAGAATATATCATCTTTCGACATTATCAAACAGATATGAGAGTTAGATTACATAACATTTCAAGTGCTGATTTTTCATTGCAAATGAGTTGACAATAGGAGTGCAGTGAAAGTTGATGAAACGGGCTTTGTGAAGGTGAGTTTCAGTGTGGAAGGGGAAAATGATGAGTTGTTCATAATGACATCACAAGCAGTGAAAGTATTTTATGTCTTAGATTCAGCAAACAAGGATTGGTCGATTATTTTTTTGGTGACTAAAACAACTGTAGGGTTAGATGAAAATTCAACCGAGGATAACCCTTTCATTGGTAGATCACAAACAGTTCATGTCGGTCCCAATGTAGACAATGTCTTGTACGTTAGAGGGGACCACAGATAGGGGATTTGGATTCTCGATAGTGGATCCAAATCCTTTCAACCTTTAAAAAAAGAGAGTTCAGTGAGAATGTTAAAGTATTTTTAATATACTATGATTTTCTTCATAATATTATTTATTCTCTATTGCATTAACATAATCTAAGATAAATGTTTGACTACTCATGCAAACAATGTCTTCTGCAAATGATGATGTTACCAATTCTGAGGAAGAATAGATTATTGATGCTGATATTATAGAATTATTAGGGGATCAACAACATGTTGATGAAAAAAACAAGAACAATAATGTCACGACCCATCCTAATGGGTCTCATGTCGCGACTCCCCAAGCCCGCCTCCAATAGGCCAGGGGATAACAACTAACACTAAGTAGACATATCACTAACATGGGAGGCCTTAGCCCAAGTACCTATACACATGCACACATCTCGAAGCATGTGCAGTGCTGAAATGTAAAAACAACTGAACAACCATGCATGCATACATCTAACACCCCGCAACCAGAGTACGACATGAAGTATTGTAAAGTAAACAAGTCCAAATACAAGCTCACCACAAAGATTCTAAAAACAAGTCCAATCTAAAAGTAAAGTTGGGACTGCTGTCAAAATACCGTATGAACACACCTCGGTCTGTCTTGTCTCACTAAGCATCGTCTGGTCCTGGTCCGTCAGGAACTCTATCAAAAGGTTGGTCGTCTTCATAAGACACGACACATGCAGGAAAAACACATGCAGAGTTGAGTATAACAATACTCAGTAGGACAACTCGAAACCACAAAACACACAACAAAAGAATACAGTCGGCTCTACACAGATATATGTTTACAACACATATAACAAGAATATCCAGATATACTCAACAAAGACACGGAGTCTAAAGTAAGTCACAATCGTAATACTAGCCTAGGATTTCGACTCAAAAGTTCCACAAAGCACTCGTCTGGGAGAACACACTCCTGAGCCTAATTTCATTTTTAACTATTCAATATATAATTATTGATATTTCATTCTTGAATATTTTCAAATGATTCATTGATCATTTTATTCAATTTTATATATAGTAACTTTAGTTTTTCTTTTTTTTACATTGTTTTTATATTCCATACATTCAGTTCATATTTTTTTAAGTTCGATTTATTAGGTATTTATTATTTGTTTCTTTTTCTTTTTTACTAATATATTGAATATCAAATTAGAGATACATTAAATTTATATTTTTCGATAGATCGTGGTTATCATTAGTATGTTATCAAAACATGAATACAAAATAATGCATTTCACCTAAAATTAATAGATCAAACGAGTTTCTACATCCTTCCTAAAATCAACTATAAGTTTAATACATGAAAATTAATTTTAAAAAAATTGCCATATTTATCAATACTAAAAAGACAGGTGTTGATAAAAATATATTTTATAAGCGTTAATTTTAGCGTTGATAAAAAATCGACACTCCTTACACAACTTCTGTTTAATCTTGCTCAACTTTCAGAAAACCAGAGTTATTTTATAATTTGAACATAAAATACCGGGAGGGGGTGGTCCTGGCAATTGAAAGATATAAAGGGCAGGATGGAGAGACACGGCATGAAGTGTGGGACCCCCACCCAATCAATGGATCGTTAATTAAATGTATAAATCGTGGGGACCCACATGCCCGCTTCCATGTGGGTGCGCGCACAGAATCTCGCGCGGGCCGGGGAGGGGGGTATTTCCGTCAATCAACTGCGGACAGAGTGGCGTGCTGGTAAATGACTCGTGCCACGTGGTTGGGGGCGACTCGTGTACGCAACCGATTGGGAGCGGCGGTGGGGACCGAGGGGAGCAATCCACGTGTCTACGTTTCATCCATGTTCACCGTTGCTTCATTACCTTTCCTAATTTATATTAGTCTAAAGGTTTAATAGTGTATTTGTATACATTAATTACAAAATGTGTATATGATTAAAATAAATATAATATATCAATATTTTATTCAAACAATTATATAGTATATAAATGAATATATTCATTTAAATATATATTTGTATTGATATTAAATAATTTAAAATATATGTATATGTATAAATGTGTGTGTGGATGTTCGTGTACATATATATGTATGTCATGTGTACATGAATGCGTGTGCGCAACTATGTTTATTGATTTAATATTATTTATTCTTTTTTGATCTCTCCATTTTTAAAAAATTCTGTATTATTCATTTTTAATATAAATTTATTTTAATCTACTCATCATGAATACATGTGTGTTTAATTTAATTTGATTTGATATAATTCGATTTAATTTAATTATTAATATTTATGTATAGTTAATATAATTCATTTTTAATAATTTTTGTTATTTATATAATTAATATCATCTTATTATCCATTTTTCTCAATTTTTATGTGTGTAATTCACGTCCATGTTACGAATTCCTTTTTTTATATTTTTGTATTTTATTTAATTTCAGTGGGGGCGATTACGGATGTTGCGCGCCCAGAATCATATCTGAATTGATCTTTCTCTCTTCTCAAGGATTTCATTGTTGGAAGTCTCTAGCGTAAGGGTAGCGTTGCTCATGTAAAAGCGGGTCCAGTTGCAATCTCAGAGTGATTGGAAATTGGTAATCACTTTATCATAGCTCGTCTTATTCTTCATAGGGTTCTAGTCCATGGAGAATGGGAGATCTTGTGACGTGACTCTCGAAAATTTGGGGTTTTGAGAGCTTGAAATGCGTCTCTTTTGGAAGTGGATTCTTTCACATCTTCTCCCCCTTAAAGGCTTTGAAGATGCGAGCTTGGGGTTTCAGTTCGGTCTCCCTCAAGTCGGGTACTCTTCACATCAGAGTTTGAGATCGCAATTTCAACCCAGTGGAAGTATGCAACCCCTCTGTTCAAGCGTTGGTCAAGGTGCACGGGTTAAATTGGATTCTTTGGCATCTAAGAATCCTGCACAACATTGCGCTAACTATTGGTGTTCCGATCAAAATGGATAAGGAAACTGAATTAGCTAGGTCTGGTCACTTTGCTTGCTTCCTTGTTGAAGTTGACTTGAATTCTACTATTGTTGATAAAATGATTCTATCCACCGATGAAGATGAATTTGAAATGAGGATTGAATATGAAAAACTCCCTCAATTTTGTTCAGATTGTAAAGTAATTGGGCATGACAGGTTGAACACTAAAATATCTATCATTCGTGCCTTATGTTCTGTGAGAGGACATGAGGAGAGCATTTGTTTTAGAAAAAATAAATATGGAAAGAGTAGTGTTGGACAGAGAGGATTACTTGATGGGGGGGGGGGTGTCCATGGCGGTCCCTTATTTAAAGACATTTCTTCTAAGGTGGATCACACTCAAAAGAAGGTGAAAAACCATGATGTTGTCTCTTTGAATAGGATGAACAATGTGGTGGACTCCATTGGCTCTCAAGGAAGTGGTCATTCTTCACTTGTTTTGAGGAATAAAAGCCTGGTTGTTCAACAGGATGTCAATTGCCCAATTGAGCTTTCTTTCTGTGATGCTCTTGTTGGAGGAAAAAATGCGCCTAGTGATGAGCATATGAGTTACGATGATTTAGAGCTTAATGCGCAATTGGACGCTGATTCTCTGTTTTGCAAGGAGCTGGGGATCATTTCTGCTACAAACAGTAAAGGTAAATTGAAAGTTGATTCTCCTTTTTTAATGTCAAAGAAGAAGACCACTTCTAATTCTTATGGTAGGGGCTTGGAAGCTTCAAACATTCAGACCGGCAAGGATCTGACCCAGGGTGAGATTGATAAGGCCATTCCTCTATGTGTCCAGGAGGTGGCTGGAACTTTTGTGTAGGAGTGTCCTTCAACACATTCCATAGACCAGTCCAAGGAAAAAATTGTTGGCACTTTGCTTCTACTGGAAAAAGATGGTTGTGTACAACCTGGTGAACATGATGCCAATTCTAATAAGCAATAGTTGTAGGAGGATCAAGGTATGACTGTTGTTGACATGCAGTAGATTGATGGTGAAGATGGGATGCCCATGATGGGTGGTTATGATAGTGTTCCAACTGGAACTCAGATGATCCGTGTTCCTCATGCTGCTCATGTACATGATGAGGCACCAGGAGGCGGCCCTACTGATAGTGCATTGGAGAAGGGTCTCTCTAAGGCTTCCCAACTTGAGAAGAGACCTCCAACGACATCCATGCATGTGATGACTAAGCAAGAACCACTGATCAAAGGTAAAATAATTATATTAGATGAAGAGATTTTTCAATTGGTCATCCCTCAGAAATCCAAAGCTTGTGTGACTACATCTGAGTTAGTGCAGACATCTCCTTCCCCCTTACAGGTGGAAAACCCAACTAACAATATTGATGACCTTAAGAATGTGGAATGAAATTATCCACCCAATTTCTTCGATCTTATGAAAAATGCACATGTTTATTTTTGGCAAGACCTCAGATGAGGAATGTGGCATTGCACGGGAAAAAAACTCTAGTATCATTCCACTAGAGGACCAGAAAGGTGAAAGGCCACTTGAAGACCTCAGTAAGGAGGTGGCATAATGATTTTTCTCACAACTTGAAGTCATTTTTTCCATGCTGGAGTCAGATGTATTCAGTTATAATGATTATCTAATAGTCAAGAAGTTGTTGTCAATTAATTTTGAAGATGACTTTTGATCCAACTCAGAGATGAACTTTCATGATTTATCTTAGAAATTCAGGATCTTCTCTATGTTGGAGGAATCCTCCAAATAGTAATTGGAAGAAGAATATGAGCCCCCACAAAGTGCTAAGACATGACGGAGTGGATGACACCCAAAGGGAAGAGATAGATTTCCTAGGAATTTGGAAACTAGAGAGATTTATAGGAAGTGACCTGTTTTTAATGCAGACATTTTGTGTCTTGTTTGACCCATTCCTTTTATTGTATGTTTTTCTTTTATTAATAAATTTGGAGTCATGAGTTTGGAAACCCAGGATTGATCCGTTTGGATATATATATTTTTAAAGATTATTTATAAAATTATAAATAAATAAATAAATATATATATATATATATTTAAATAAATATAAAATTATAATAAATATATTTAAATAATAAATACATTTATTATATTTATAATTATATATATTTATGTATTAATAAATATATATAATTATATAAATATATTTATAATTATATACAAATATTTATAAATATATTTATTTATAATTATAATTATAAATAAATAAATAAATATATTTATTTAAATAGTTATAAAATTATAATAAATATATTTAAATAATAAATATATTTTTTATAATGATAATGATATATATTTATATATTATTAAATAAATATATATAATTATATAATGATATATAATTATATAAATATATATATATAATTATACAAATATATTTATAATTATATATAAGTACTTTTCAAATATATTTATTTATAATTATAATTATAAATAAATAAATATATATTAAAATCGAAATAAATATATTTAAATAATAAATATATTTATTATAATTATAATTATATATATATATATATATATTAATACATATAAAATTATATATATAATTATATATATATATATATATTAATACACACACACACACACACACATATAAATAATTATATACAAATATCTTTAAATATATTTATTTATAATTATAATTATAAAAAGTAAGTTTATATTTAAATAATTATAAATTTTAATTTATATATTTAAATATTAATCATATTTATTATATTTATAATTATATATATATATATATATATATATATTAATATATATATATAATTACAGAAATATATATAATTACATTAATATATATAATTATATATTTAAATATTAATCATATTTATTATATTTATAATTATATATATATTAATATATATTAATATATATTAATATATATAATTACATAAATATATATAATTATATAAATATATATAATTATATAAATATATATAATTATATAAAAATATTTATAATCATATACAAATATTTTAAAAATATATTTATTTATAATTATTCATATAAATAAATATATATATTTAAATAATTATAAGATTACAATAAAACCTTCCCGATCTTTTAAATAGAGCCCTAATAGAGTCTTCCTCCCTTGTGTCATTCAAGCTCTTGAGGATTTGAATTGTCGTCGCCGCTCTTCCTCGATCTTCTTGGACGAATCGATCCTCTCAAAAGTTAAGGTATGTGATTATTTATACTTCTCTTTAATCGCGATCCTTGAATTTTCCCTCGCCGATTTATTCTGTTAGCGCTTGAAGATCCACTGCTTGCTGCATGACACCACCCTACTCCCATTGCACCATCAACCTAGTCGAGCTCCTCCATTACAAGAGAGTGTAGCACTTGGTCTACCACCAGTGTAGTGAGCCCCAAACACTGTCATCCTCAGTGTCACACTCTCCTGCCTGCACTGCAACCACCCCACCATTTATGAGTGGTTTCAGTCAACTACCATTATCGACGATACAAAAATAAGAGTTTTCATAGTGTTTGTCTGTTTTTCGATTTATGGTTTATGTCATGATTAAGATGAGTAGTCATTTGGGTGAATGAATTGAATTAGCAGCTTTTTTTCATGGAAATTCTTATTACGTTCATAGTTTTTAGGTGTTCATGCTTGTCGACAACACGTGTAGTGGTTCCCATTAGCATCTCAGTGATCAATAAGGTGATGCATCTGATTTGGTGACCATCAGTGTAATTTTTAAAGAATTTTAATTATATGTATGTAAATAATTTGTGTGTAAATATTTTAAAAATTTTATGCAAATAATTTTGATAGTTGTTGAAATTTAAAGGTTTAAAAAATAATTTATACTAATTATTATGTATAAATTTAAACTATATATTTTAAAATAAATAAATATATAGATTATGTAAATGATTTTAATGAATATGTGAAATCTCTTTTATTTAAACATGTTTTTTTAAATTTTAAAATTTGTATTAATATATTTGTCTTACTTTATAGTTTATCTAATTTTGTTGTCTTGAAATTATAATGATATATTAAAATAAAGGTATGTGATCACTTATGATCCGTTGCACCCCCTCAAACATCTTTGTTTCTTTTTAATTATCCCAAATGGTTTGAACATCACACACACAAGAGATCTTATTTATCCTCGATCTACCTCGTTGATTCTCCACTTAATCTCCCTTGCCTCGATCCAGTGTTGGTTTACCCTCTCCCTCACCTTCACGTTCATTTCCACTCATTTATCATTATTTCTCACTCCAATTGTATGAACCTCCTAGCTGTGCACCGCAAAAATCCTTCCCACTTATCATGCAAGTTGATGACTGCAAATGATAAGTAGATAGAGTTTTTACAGTGCACAGATGGTAATCAACTCCAAGTTCTAAGTATCCCTTCTTCTCTTATGGATTAAGATCAAACAATTCTACCCATTTTCTTCTAAGTATCCCTCACACTCGCATGGATCAAAATCATAATGTCTTTTTAAAACATACCATTACCTTGTGTATTTTATTTTTAGTGACCATTAGAGTATCATGTTTCAATATTGTTTTATTTTCAGGAAACCAAAATATGAAAATTATATTGTACCAAACGCTGAGAGAGAAAATTTTAAATCTGACCAATTTTAATTTTTGTATAAAAATAGTTATCAAGCATTGATATAGATAGTTAGTTTTGAAGATTTGTATTAAAGGCCATATGTTGATCACCTCTATGTTGGGTTTTGATAGGGGAGAAGTCTCTATTGGGACCCAAATTAGTACAAGAGATGGTATATTAGGTTCATATAATATAGAAAATATTAATGATAACCCATGTTAGTAAAATCATAACCATTAATAAACCAATTTATGTCTTTAAAATCATAACTATTAATAATATTACTTGACACTAATATTTTAATTATAAGATGAACTTTTTCCATGAAATGGTTTTTACGCTTTATTTATTCTTGTTAAATATTAATATTACCGAATCAAATAGGATGGATATGAATTGAAAATGGATGGATGCCAATCGTATAACAAAAGAGTATGAGGTTGGGGTGAAATAGTTCATCAAGTTTGTAAAAGATCATGCATATAACCCTTCTCAAATCCTTTGTCCGTGTTTATGTTGTTGTTATTCAAGACTAATTAGTTCATAGGAGTTGGAAGAACACTTGATCTGTCAAAAAATAGATCTAAGTTATAAATATTGGACTTAACACAAGGAAAAACTGAATGTAGCTAGTGACTGGGATAAGGCTGCGTTTTATAGATCATATGATATAACTATAAGTATGGAAAATGATGAAGACCATATTGAGGATGTGATTATAGGTGTGAATAATGATGGATATTGTATTGAGGAAATGAAAATTACAGTTGAAGATGAAATTCACGATTGTCCAAAGTTGTTTGAGAAGTTAAAGAGTTGCACAAAGACACCATCGTATGCTAGTTGTACTAAATATAAAACATTGTCAGTCATATTGAAGCTGTATAATTTAAAAGCTAGTAAAAAATAGAGTGATGCCAGTTTTACTGAACTATTTTCTCTCTTGAATGATATGTTCTCAGAAGATAATGAGCTTCCTTACCGAACATACGATTCTAAATGAATGCTACATTCAATGGGTATGATCTATGAAAGAATACATGCCCACCCAAATGACTGTATACTATTTTTTAAGGACCAAAAATCACTTAAAAATGCCCAAAGTGTGGTGATTCTTGATACAATAAAGATGAATTTTCACAATTGACATGACACACAAATACAAGAAATAAAGACGAGAGACTTTATCACCCTGCAGACTCTCCTCAGTAGAAGATAATTGATCACAAGTATCCTGAATTTGGAAATGAGCTGAGAAACCTTCAACTTATGCTATATATAGATGAAGTGAATCCTTTTGGTTTTAATAGTAGCACTCACAGTACATGTCTAGTTATATTTGTAAATTATAACTTTCCACATTGGTTATACATGAAACAAAAATAAATCATGTTATCTCTAATTATATTAGAACTAAAACATTTAGGTAATGATATCGATGTTTATTTGTCCCCATTAATCAAAGTTTTGAAATTATTGTAAAATTATGGTGTTATGTTGTATGATTCTTAAAGAAATGAATATTTCATGTTGAGATCCATGTTTTGTGGGATGATAAATTACTTTCTTGTTTATGAAAATTTTCCAGGATATAAAATTAAAGGAACTCAAGGGTGTTCCATTTGTGAATAAGGTATATAATCAATTAGGTTTATACATTCATTGAAGACTGTTTTTATAGGACATAAAATATTTCTACCCTAGCTATATAAATACCAATCTTGGATGACATTATTCAATGAGAGTTCACAAGAACACACAACATTGTATCTACTAACAGGTGATCAACTGTTTGAGAAATTAAAAGATATGGACACTGCTTTTGGTAAACCTTTTTCAAAAAACATTAAAAAACATGATTATAAAAAGTTATTAGTTTTTTTGAATTACCATACTATATTTTTTTGTACATTATACATTTTCTTGATTTTATTGAAAGGCACTATTGTGGGTGCTCTCAAATGATGTATGATTTTTTGGATACTTTGGTGCAGCAGAGTGGCTAGCCAAGGTCATCTCTCAATGAGGCAGTAATTAAAAAAACTTTCTAAAGGTATTATGGAAAAAAGATAAAATAAATACACAACTTAAAAGTATTGGGGGGGGGGGTGGATTTTTTTATGTTTATAAAATAATAATAAGAAGTATGCTGGAATAAGATTCTATTTTTTTTGAAAATAAATTTGATTAATAAGACACAATGAGAAGATGTTTTTTTAGAAAATATTTTTAGAAGGAGTAATCGATCTAACTCCACATATTCAATTAATTATTAAACATTATAATTTATATTAATATCCACTTAATTATGATCCCATATTTTTTTAATCCTCGAACCCTATGAGAATTTACCTCAACCATAATGATGAGAAGAATTAAACCCCAGGCTAGCTTCAAAACATGCAATCATAACACCCTGTTTTGATTATTATTCCAAGGATAGATTATGGTCATTGGTGAATTAGTGATCATATCCATACTAGAAGTTAGGATTAATTGAGTTTATGGATTATATTTTAACTCTACAAATTTATCCTATCTGTTTTTTACCGATTAAGATTGCGCTATCACAATTCACACAATTCTTGACCTCACATGTTTTGTGTTAATTGTTAAATTTATTGTTTAGTTTTATTTAAATTAAAAACTACATTAATAGATCATATTAAGTGAATTAAAATAGTTCATTTATTCAAACTAATTAAATTAAGTAGGTAAGAGATAGATTGATTACTAAGAAAAACTACTCTTCCAGGGGTGGGTTAGTTATCATATAAACGTTTTTCATTCGCAAAGATCATGGAAACGGTGTAACCTAATAATTTTTATACTATTGATTTCCATAATGAAGAGTATTATTAGAGAAGAATAAAATTTAATAAAATAGAATAAATAAAACAGGAAATAAGAATTTTATTACAAGAACAAAAATATCACAAAGTGAAGAAGAAGAAGGCTTCGATTAAGGGATCCTAGCTTCAAGAGATCTACCTCTTGAAATGCATGGATAAATGGAGTGAAACCAATTATACTATGCCTTAAATATCCTAATGAACATACTAACACCTCAAAATGATAAAAATACATATTTATATAGTGGAGGGGAGGCTAGGTTTACAAGTGATTTCATGTGTGAATGGGGAAATTCATACAAATATTTTAATTCAACTTGCACCGATTGTTTGACCTCCAAAACGCATGAACCATCTATTCTTTCAGAAAGATTATTTGTTTGAAATTGGGGTCTTGATATTCTTACCAAATTTAGGCCCAATAAAATCACATATGAAGATGTTATGTCCCAAATACTAAAGTGGTGTCCAATCTGAAGAGTCCAGTCCATATTTGACTTCATGGCCCATTTACTCCAATCAAATGCATAATCTAGCTCAGATTTCCTAAATAAAAGTTGTATCTAATTGAGTGAGGAACATTTTGAAAAAATTTATGTTCAAATAAGTCATATAAGAATATTTATGTCCTAAATACTACATTTTACTTTAAAAGGGAGAAACTAGAATTTTTACCAAATTTTCAAATGAATGATCTAGTCCCAAAAATTCCATAAATGAACACATTTAACACATTGTGAGGAAATTATGTCATTTATTACCAATAAAATATTCAATAAAAATGTGTTTTTTATCAATTATTCATGTTGAAAAAGATGTATGTGATAGTGTCATTGGCACATTACTAAATGCATTCGACAAAAAAGGGATGGAATTAAGGCTAGGTTGGACTTGATTAACATGGGAATATGGTAGGAGTTGGAACCAATGAAGAATGAAAAAATGAATTTTCTTCCTCCAGCTTCTTACACTCTTTATAGGAAAGAGAGATATAAAATTTTCAACTTCTTGAATGATATAAATGTTCTAGAGGGGTATTCATAAAATATTAAGAATATCATGTCAATGATTGATGTAAAGTTAAAGGGTCTAAAATCACATGAATGTCATGTTTTGTTGCAAGATATAATGAATGTAGCTTTACATTGCATTTTTTTCAAGAATGACCATTATACATTAACCAATATTTGTTTCTTTTTCAAATCAATATGTAACAAAGTTATAGACCTGATGAAATTTCTAACTATGGAAAAGAAAATTTCTATCATATTATGTGAATTAGAGATGTTATTCTTGTTGACCTTATTTTATATGATGGTTCACTTGATGTTTGAATTGGTAAGATATATTCAACTATGTGGTCCTATACATTATATATAGATGCACTCCATTGAATGATATATGAATATTTTGAAAGGGTATGTAAAAAATCAAAGTTAGCCAGAAAACTGTATTGTAGAGAGATATGTTATTGAGGAAGCCATTGAATTATATACCAACTACCTGTCTAATGTGGAAAGAAATTTTCTACCAAAATCTCATAACACTGGATGGCTTGTGGGTGAAGTAATTTCTATAATAGATATTGTCACAATTACTATTATAGATCAGGAGCAGACCCACCTTTACGTTTTGTATAACAATTTAGAGGTTTCCCCATATGTTGAAACCCAAAAAGTAATTCTTATGCATTTGAATACATCAAGGGATAAATGATGGATATAAAATACACATAATAAAAGTTTATAGGATGGTTTCAAGACCATATTTTTAAGGAGTGAAAATCTATATTCAATTTCAAAACAAATTTTATGGCTATCTAGAGGACCAAGTGTCCATGCATCTTATAATAGTTATGTAATTAATAGCTATATGTTCTATAAAAATGAACACGATGAATGCAGTACCCTGAAAAATAATGGAGTTTCACTTATGGCTGAAGCGATGCATGTATCTGGTACCAATGATAGAAATATAATTTATGAGAATATGTCATACTTTGGCATAATCAAACAAATATAGGAGTTAGATTATACAACATTCCATGTGCTGATTTTCAATATAGGTGAGTTGATAATAGGAGTGTTATTAAAATAGATGAATTGAGATTCATGAATGTGGATTTCAGTAAGGAAGGGTACAATGATGAACAATTTATAATGAAGGTAGTACAAGTATTTTATATTCTAGATCCCACAAATCGAAAGTGGTCAATTATTCTGTTATCGACCAAAACCACTAAAGGTTCAAATTTCAATTCAACTAAGGACAAACCTTTCATTGGAACATCGCAATAATTTTACAGTAGTCCCAATGTAAAAAGGGTCTTGTATGTTAGAGGAGACCACAATGATGGGATTTGGATACTTGATAGAGGGTTCAAGTCCCTTCAACCTTAAAAAAAGAGAGCTTAATAATAAGGTTATATATTTTTTTTGTACTATACACTACATTACCTCATATTATTTTATATTCACTTATATATTTATGAAATCTAAATTAAATGTTCAACCACTTCTATAGATAATGAATTTTACACATGATTATGCTTCCAATCCCAAGGAACAATAGGTTTCTCAACATATTGGTGCTCCCAATGTAGAGGAACAACAACCTTCTATACATGCTGATGAAACCAATCCAAAGGAACACAATATTGACGACATTGAAGTTGAAAAAATGTTAGATGTTTAAAAACACTTGTCCAAAAAAAAAAACAGGAGCACCATAGTGTGATAGTGTTAGTAAAAATAATTAAGGTGAAAAACAAAGACATCAAATTCGAGGTTGGATGGAATGCACACAGTCATCCTGTTAACCCCAAAAAGGCCATGTTTAATAGCTACATAGGGATCACCACTCGCATGCACATGATGACTGATTTAGATTCATGGAACAATGTTTTGCCCACACTTGCGACACTAATTTGGGAAGATATTAGGGTAAAATTATGATATACTTTTTTTATTTTACTAAATCACAAAAATAATGAAACTTTGACTTACTCTTTATTATCAATTACAAAGTGAATTTATAGTAGATGACACTTGAATGGAATTTTTATTAATTATCACTAAAAAGGATCATAGAGGCTTTATCACAATTTTTACAAAGTATCATCTCAAAGATGTTGAAGGGAAAATAAACCCGAACCCACTACAATTGTATGCACACTTGATAAACCAACAAGAATGGGATGTATTTATTGGTTGTTGTGAGGATTCATATTTTTAGGTACATTGCGATTGGTAATATATTTCTTGAAAATATGAGTATTAATCACTTTGATTAAGAATTTTGAATTTCTGAAACAATAACTGAGTGAAAAAATAAGAAATGAGCAAAAAAACAAACTTACCCCTACAGTAAAACAAGGATGGGGTACGCTTCACTTGAAAAAATGGCACATATTTTAAATCTACCATAATAATTTTATGTGACATGAAATAAAAAATATAATTATGTTCCTCTGTTTATATACATATTGATGAATTTAAATCTAAAGCCACTTCCATCTCATGTCACATGCTATAGAATAAGGAATGAGTAAATAAATAAGGGATACTAATAGATGAACACACACACAAAGTGTGGTAATCATGTGTAAATATGATATAATAAAAATTTGTTTTGATATAAATCAGTATTACATAATAATTATTACTCATTTTCCCATATTGTTTTATCTAATTTAGACAAAATAATCATCATCAGTTGTACATGATGAACAACTAAAATCAGTGTCCTTGAAGGGGCTAGAACAGTATGACTACGTCAGAGGTACGTGTTTTGGGGTGTCACCCCAAACATATTTTGAGAAAAGAAATGAAAATGGGGATATAGATAAGAAAATGGAATATTTTTCAGCACAATTAGAAGCTCTATAATAAAATCTTAATTGGAATTAATAGTTTTTATAAAATTTTATGGGAAGGTTTTGAAGAGAAGAAACAATACCAGAAAAAACACTACATGAAGATGCCCCCACCACACCATCTTTGAGGCAAGTCATTCCCCTCAAATAGCTATCTTATAAGAGGTAATCAATATTATAATAATTTTTTTTGTGAAATGTGAGTTAGGCATACACTGATACCTTTACTGTACTGATATTATACAGGGTGAAAATGATTGTGATTTATATCTATCAACTCCAACCCATCTCCCTATTATGAGTGGTAATGTTTACAATATCTAAGGAGATATACTACAACACAAAAACATCCAAAAGGTCATGTGAGAGTGGGGATTCGCATAGCTCACGAGACAAGTGCCGAGCTACCTATTACACTTGATAATATAGATATTTATACATCTGATCAAGCCATTGGAACTTTCATATCATTGATGTTATATCTTTTAAAAATACATTTGACAAGTAGGTATTCATTTCCAATTTATTTTTCATGAAAATCCTTTAACAGTTAATGAAAAAGGCCTGAACCGATGAATGTTATTACATATAGACAAAGGGAAGGGGGTGAAATAAAAGGTCAAATCAAAATGATCTAAAGGATAAACCAACCAATAAAAAAGATCTTTATAAAGTACCTTTACCCCACCCATTCAACTTTTTCATTTACTAACATTATAGGTTCATGGCGATACAACATTAATAAGAAGTAATACAACCACAATTTATTTTGAAGAACAAATATATAAAGAGTCCATTAAAGACTATATTGTTCTTGAGAATGTAAATGAAATCTTCACGCATGAATAAATAGGAGTCTCAGTTGTAAATGTATACATGAGGTGTGTTTTCATGATTTGTTTGTCTAATAGCTGATCTACTATGTTAATTATGTCTAAATACTATTCATTTTTTTTACAGGATTATATATCAATACTATTTGAAGGGAAAAACTTATAAATAGAATTTTTGTCTCATTAGTTCTCACATCAATTCTATACAATAATTCTTATTGGAACCAAATAAATATTAATGAATAGTGAACAAACTGGCCACAATGTTTGAAAGAAAACTTACACACACAAAAATATTCTTAATAACCATGATGTAGAGGTAAAACTCTACAATTTAATCATATCAAATATATTTACATTCATTTAACTAATTATTCCTTTTTTAGTCACCATTGGTTACTCATTGTAGTCAATTTTGATACTATAAAGATTTATTTTATGGATTCAATGCATAGATACCCAAAAAAACGACCACATGTGATGAAATTTATCAACTTATAATACACTGCAGGAAACATTTTACAAATAAAATCCAACTTATAAATTTTATATTATGTTTTAATGAAAATTATTTTATTATAGGGTGGTGTTTAAATATCATCAAAATCATGGCATGAGGACAATCCATGAACATAAAAAGCATATCGACTTCTACAAATGGAATAATATTAGGGAATATATAATAAAATTCCACCATAAAAACATATATCAAAACAAATTATTATTTTTCTCAATGTTTATATAGTTTCTATAACAAAATAATGGTAAAGATTATGGTTATTATGTTTGAAAATTTATTAAAGATATCATATTACATCAACAGACTAGCACCCCTGAAGTTATATTTCTGATGATAATTATAATTTCATTTAAAATATTTACTAATCCTATATTTATTTATATTTTTACAGTACTACTAGGGCCATCAAAATTGCTTATATTCACAAGATGAAATATATTTTTTAGAAATTAATGGATAAAATACATGGTGTTGGATTGTATATATACATCATGAAGAGGTGACTTCCTACTACTTATTTAGTGATTTTTATCATTATTATATATAATATTTTAGTTAATTTACCTATAATTTTTACTTGATACTTTAATAAAATGATATATAAGTCATTTGAGACATGTATGAATCAACCACACCTCAATCTAATACACAATGTGTTTAGTATAACTCAAAGTACGTGTTCTCAGTTTAGAATTGACATTTGAGTTCAAAACACACGTCACATACTCAAAATTGAGAAAAAAATCATATTTTTTTGATACTTTAAGAAAATTATCCATATGTCATTTTTATGTGTAGGAATTATTCATACCACAATCCGATACATGGTGTGGTTGGTATGAATCAAAGTGTCTGTTATCAATTTAAAATTGACAATTTAGTTAAAAACACATGTCACTCATTGAAAACTGAGAAAAAATGATTGGATTGTATTGATACTTTAGTAAAACAATTCTAAATTCATTTTTGACATGTAGGAATTATTCTCACATAAAATTGACACATGCTGTGATCGATATGACTCAAAGTTCATGTTTTTAGTTTAAATTTACATTTTAGTAAAAAAGACACATGACATACTTAAAAATAATAAAAAACATTTGGATTATATTTATGTTTTAGTAAAATGATCCATAAGTCATTTTTGATATGTAGGAATCAACTATATGCCAATCCGACACATGGTGTGACCGATATGACTCCAAGTGTGTCTTTTTATTTAAAATGGATATTTTATTTCAAAGCACACATCACATACTCAAAACCAATAAAATTATTTTAGTTTGTTTTGATAATTTAGTAAAATGATCCATAAGTCATTTGAGATGTTTAGGAATTTACAACACAATAATCCAATACACGTTGCACCTGATATGTCTCAAAGTTTCTGTTATCAGTTTAAAATTGACAATTTAGTTCAAAATGCACCCACTCACTGAAAACAAAGAAAACACGATCATATTATCTTAATAATTTATGAAAATGACTCATAAGTAATTTTTTATGTGTAGGAATCAATCTCATGTCAAACCAACATACAATGTGATAAGTATGGATCAAAATTCATGTTTTCAGTTTAAATTGACATTTTAGTAAAAAAGACATGTGACATACTCAAAACCAAAAAAACGCATTCAAATTATGTTAATAATTTAGGAAAACTATCCTTAATTAATTTTTATGTGTAGGAATTAACTGCATTCCAATCCTACATCTGGTGTGAACGGTATGAATCCAAGTGTGTCTTTTTATTTAAAATTGATATTTTACTTCAAAACACATGTCACATACTAAAAACCAAGAAAATACATTCTGGTTGTTTTGATACTCTAGTAAAATGATCCATAAGTCATTTTTTATGTGTAGAAATCATATTCACCTCAATATAATACATAGTATTCTCAATATGACTCAAAGTGTCTATTATCAGTTTAAAATTGAGAAATTAGTTTAAAACATGTTTCACTCCCTAAAAACTGAGAAAATGCACTTGTATTGTCTTGATAATTTATAAAAATTATTCATAAGTCATTTATGATGTGTAAGAATCATTACAATTCCAAACTGACACACTATGTGACTGGTATGTCTCAAAATACATGTTTTCAGTTTAAATGACATTTTAGTAAAAAAGACCCATGACATACTCAAAACTGAGAAAAATAATTCATATTGTTCTTATAATTTATTAATAACATCCTTAAGTCATTTTTGATATGTAGGAATCCACTTCACATCAATCCGATGCACGGTGTGACCGATATGACTCCAAGTGTGTCCTTTTATTTAAAATTGACATTTTAGTTCAAAAAACACATCATATACTCAAAACCGAGCAAACACATTTTTATTATTTTAATATTTTAGTAAAATTATCCATAAGAAATTTTTGATGTGTAGAAATCATTCGAACCTCATTTTGATACACGGTGTGCTCAGTATGACTTAAAGTGTCTATTATCAGTTTCGAATTGACAATTTAGTTCAAAACATGTGACACTCACTATAAACAAATAAAATAAACTTTTATTGTCTTGATAATTTAGGAAAATTATTCATAAGTAATTTATGATGTGTAAGAATTAGTCTCATGTAAAATAGACACACGATGTGACCAGTATGACTCAAAGTGTGTGTTTTCAGTTTAAATTGACATTTTAGTAAGAAAGACACATGACATACTCATAACTAAGAAAACACAATAATATTGTGTTACTACTTTATAAAAATAATCCTTAATTCATTTTTGATGTATAAGAATCAACCTCACACCAATCCTATGCAAGACATGACAAATAATACTCTAAGTGTTTTCTTTTATTTAAGATTGAAATTTTAGTTCAAAATACATATCTCATACTCAAAATTGATAAAATTCATTCCGATTGTTTTGAAACTTTAGGAAAACTATTCATAAGTCATTTGTAACATGTAGGAATTAGCTGCATCTCAATCCAATACACGGTATTCCTAGTATGACTCAAAGTGTACATTATTAGTTTAAAAATTTTCAATTTAGTTTAAAACATGCGTCACTCACTGAAAACCAAGAAAACATGCTTTAATTACCTTGATACTTTATTAAAATGATTCATAATTCATTTATTGCATGTAGGAATAAATCTCACATCAAACTGACATACGATGTGACCGGTATGTCTCAAAGTGTTTTTTTTAGTTTAAATTGACAGTTTAGTAAAAAATACACATGACATATTCAAAACTAATAAAAAACATTTGTATTGTGTTTATACTTTAGGAAAATTATCCTTAATTCATTGTTGACATGTAGGAATAAACCACACATTAATACGAAGCACGATGTGACCAATATGACTCCAAGTGTGTCCTTTTATTTAAAATTAACATTTTAGTTCAAAACAAATGTCACATACTCAAAAACAAGAAAAAACATTTATATTGTTTTGATAATTTAATACAATAATCCATAAGTTATTTGTGATGTGTAGTAATTAACCACACCTCAATATGATACACAGTGTGACCGATATGAATCAAAGAGCCAGTTATCAATTTAAAATTGACAATTCAGTTTAAAACACATGTCACTCACTAGAAACCAAGAAAACATTCTCTGTTTTTCTTAATACTTTAGGGAAATGGTTTATAATTCATTTATGATGTGTAACAATTAGTCTCATGTCAAACCAATACACGATGTGACTAATATGAATCAAATTGTTCATTTTTAGTTTAAGTTGACATTTTAGTAAAAAAGACACATGATACACTAAAAACCAATAAAACACATTATTATTGTGTTGATACTTTAGTAAAATGATCCTTAAGTTATTTTTTACCTATAGGAATCAACCTCACATCAATATGATGCACAATGTGATTGGTATGACTCAAAGTGTGTCCTTTTATTTAAAATCGACATTTTAGTTCAAAACACACATCATGGACTCAAAACTGAGCAAAAACATTTTGATCATTTTGATAATTTAGTAAAATTATCCATATTTTATTTTTTACATATAGGAATCAAATTCAACTCAATATGATACATGGTGTTCCTGGTATGACTAAAAGTGTCCGTTATCAGTTTAAAATTGACAATTTAGTTTAAAACATGTGTCATTTACTGAAAACCAAGAAAAAAACTTTGGATTATCATGATAATTTTGGAAAACTATTCATAAGTTATTTATGACATTTAGAAATTAGTTTCATGTCAAACTAGCACACGATGTGACAGGTATGAATCAAAGTACATGTTTTAAGTTGAAATTGACTTTTTAGTAAAAAAGACATGTGACATTATCAAAAATTGAGAAAACACATTTGGATCATTTTGATACATTCAGAAAATAATACTTAAGTCATTTGTGATATGTAGGAATCAACCGCATGTCAATCTGATGCACAGTGTGATCAATATGACTCAAAGTGTGTCCTTTTATTTAAAATTGACATTTTATTAATGCATTGTTTCATATTTATGTTTAATTTATTTATTTATAGTATTACTAACATAAGAATTGTTTTCTTATACAGGTGGATTCTTTTTACGGAGTTGGGTTGGTTTGTTCAACAAATGATACCATGATTGGTATTTTTTGAGAGGGGGTTCAGGTGCCAATGATAATGAAACTGTTGATGTTTTTGAATTTTTGTGATAGAAATTGTTAATATAATTATATAAAACAATGTTTGACATGTTTATAATATAGTTTTTTTTGTCTTCTATTTGTGGTGTAATTTTTATGTCAATTAAATTATGATTTTTTTAAAAAATGTTTGACATGTTTACAATGTTTGACCCACTATAGTGTACTGTAATTTTAACATCATACTGAATCAGGTCAGCCTTTATTAGTGCTTTTTTAGCACTGATAAATGAACCCCTTTATCAGCACTTTTTTAGTGATGATAAAATCTACTCACTTTTAATGATGCTTAGATCAACAATTATTTTTAGGGATGATAAATAATTTATCTAGCACTTTTAAAATCTATTTTTATAGTAGTGAGTATAGAAATGAACACAATGTGGAACCCAAAAATCATCCACTTTCATTACTATTTCCATGTATTTATAGAGTGCACAAAATTACCAAAAGTTGGCATATGAAAAACTGGGCACATAAAGGGGTTTGTTGGGAATGAGAGTTAATATAATTATGGAATTCATATTTAATATTTCATAATATCTCCCTTGGATGTCATAATTTCATGAAATATCATATAATCTTTACTTAAAAAAACCCTATCATAAAAATAAGTGAAGTTGAAGTAATTGAATTACATGGCATGCCACCTTATTAAAAACCTTACTAGGAAAACCCAGTGAAAAAATATAATATAGGGAAAAATAGTACAATATTACCAAATCTTATATCATTTTACTATGTTTTCATGATATCAATTAATTATGTCTTCGAGACATGGGAGGAAGACCATAAATAATAATGAATGTTCTCGTTGAAAATTGCAACTCATGGGGAAGGCCAAGAGTTTCCATTAATTAAAAATATCCAAAATAATTTATAACTCCCTCAGATATCTGTTATGATGTATGATTGCCTCATTAAAAACCTCATCAAGGAAAAATCCTTGATCAAGGAAAAAGAGTACAATAACATCAAGTCTCCATAGCATTGCCTCATTCATAACCTCATCAAGAAAACCTAATGGAAAAAACTGACTAAGGGAAAAAGAGTACAACAGTTACATATCCCACTTGTAATGGTCATCAATATATCATTTAACTCATATAATGTCCATGATCAATTCATAACCAAAACATTCAGTTTTTAATTTTGGAATAATAATAATTTATACCCTTTAGATTTCAATGAATAGGTAATAACATTACCTTGCATTATAATATGATTTATTTTTATTTTCAAGGTATATATGCATATGTACATGCATATCCTTTAGGGATAAATAAAATGTGACTTTATATTTAATACTTTTAGGATAAGTCAATTTCTCATCAACCCCTCATGTATGAAATGTATCACTATTGGAAGCAATAGATTTAATTTTTAAGGTATTTTCATGAATATGTAAAATCGTCCAAAAATTTATGATTTCTTCTGATGTATTATTAATTAAAAATACATGGATATTCATTTTAATTTAATAATCAAACAATTCATTAATTTTAGAAAGATCTTCTATAGTTTTAATTCTTTCAAAATATCTTAATAATATGATTAATACAATGATTCATACAAACTATGGGATGATAAATTCAATTGCACATTATTGCTTATACGAATAAATCTTAATATTGATACATGAAATATGCTTCAGGAATTTTTAACCCTTCAAGGATTCATAGTTATTATATAGATAAACATGAAAAAATCTATTTTACATAATCCAAATATCCAAATTTATAAGGAAGAATATTTCTTACAATAATCTCATAAGTATTCAATAGTCTTGGTAGTTTGGATAATCAATATAAAACTTTATATGTTGAACATATCATAGGATCCTTTAATACTTTTGGCCATTTATAGTGATGCTGACATCTAACAAAATCCTTTTTCATCGGTGAGTTTTGAAATCATTTTAAAATTCAAATATATTATCAACAACTTTGAATAAAATCTCATAATTTTTATGGTACTAGTGTTACTTCAGGGAAAATATCTAAAAAGATATAATGTTTTTGATATATTCATTTTCCTATTCAAGGGAAAATATATTTATTGATTTTTACTCATGATGAACAATGATTTTATATGATTATTTCAAACACACTTCTAGTGTGTATAATCAGACTATTATTTTTTAACACTTCACATTCATGTAAGTGTCGTGAGTATATTGTCAATGGTTCTGTAGGACCTTTTTTTATATATTACGTGATGATCAATATTTATTTTAATTGAAATTCATAGCATTAAATGTATACTCACCAGTAGATAATAACACAAATTACCATTTAGTATATGAACCTTTCATATATAATTTTAATTGATCACATGCTATAGGTGTGCGTTCCCATATACACTTTATAATTTTTTCTTCATAAATATATGAGAAATTAATTTCCAAAATAGATGTTAATGATATAAATAATTTACCTTGATAATAGGTATATTAATAATTAGTAACTCATGGTAAATTATTATACAAGTGGAATTCATAATAACCTAATGAGAATGATTCATTTGATAATTTAGTAGACACAAATACATTAAATAAATTCACAATTCTCCCCATAATGTATGTCTAATATGTTATCAAAAAATTAATTCTCATGTATAATTGAATCAATACCTTTCATTATAATTGATTCGGGATGACCTAAATTATCATATCATATATTTAAAGTGCTAGGGTTAGTAAACTTCTGGTTTACCATTATTGATTCCATTATACATAAAAAATTATTTATAATAACTTTTTATAAATGATTGTTACATATCAAGGTGCCTCTTTTATCCAATGTCTCTATATGAAATTAATTTTCCAAAATACCCTTAATATATCACATTGAAACATCAGATATAACAAAACCTTAAGAGTTTGTATTACTAGATAGGAATATATTCACTCTTCTAGAGCCGTTAATTAATTTTCTCTACTAGTAAATGTACTTACATGAGCATATACTAACTCATATATGAGTTATTTTTAAGTATTTAATAAAAATAATATTTATAAATATTTTGATTCAAGATCGACACATATAAGATCTTAAAGATCTTCCATTGTGCATACTCATATTTATAATTTCCACTTTTGGTGGTTAATGAATTCATAAAATAATCATACTAGGCTAGGCCTATCAGTAATAGGATTATTGTATATTTTGGAACTTATGGACCAAATATTATTTTACAATAAATCTACTTGGGAGTGGATACCCCGTGTATTTTGAATCTGGTGAATGTGGTAGTGAGAACCAATGTGTAAAAATCTTCTAGATTCACAACACACACCTCATCATTATAAAAAATTATAATTCATAGAAAAACAACATCCACTTTACCAAATTAAGGATAAATTATTTGATCAAATTTCATCAACTCTAAAATATTCATGATAAAATTCTAAGTATGATTAGTACAAATCATATAAAATTTTCATGAATAATTTCAATATCTTCAAGGAATGAAATAATGTAATTACTTTCACATTGAGGAATGAATTAATTACTAATTTTAATGATTATGATTATTATTGTTTTAACCACTTCAGGTGGTAAAATCATTTTCATAAAATATAATAGATTAGAATGGTTATGCAATTCTATTTTCTCATCTATGAACTATAAGATTAATAATATCCACTTCAAGGGATAATATCGAAGGAATTACATGAGATGATATTAATAACCCATAATCACATGATAAATGCTAATATATTTATTCGATATTGTTGAAATAAGAGCAATAATTGATAAAAAATATATATTTTAATATAATTTCAAAGGAAATTATTTTCATATCATCCTACATGGATGAATTATTTTATATACATTATTAAAATTCAATTTTATTTGTAAGTATTTATTTTCATAAAACCACTCTTGGTGGTTATATTTGTTTATTTTACTTTATAAACAATGATTATTGAAAAATATCATATTCACCTCAAACTTGATTTAAAATAAAATCATGTATATTTACATTAACTTTAGGGAATGAAATAAATATTTTTCAATAAATATTATCATACAATTTAGGGAACGAAATAGAATTATTTGTTTGGGTTTTATAATGTCATCATGAAAATAGCATGAATATTCAATTCATCATTTTAAACCTACTTTAGGGGATGTGTATTAAAAAAATAAATATCATCTTTTTCATGATTATTTAAATATCATAATCATGTTCAACACCTTTAGAGTGTAAAAATAAATAAGTGATATGAAATTTTATGCTTCACGACATGATTATTAAACTTCATCTCTACATATGATTGGTACACATTTTTCATCAATAATTAAAAAACTTTGTCTTGAAGTACGATAGGTACTCTATGTTCATCATTTGATCACTTCTTATGGAATAATTTTTTCATTTTATGAATGATGTTTTTCTCAATATCAACCATGTTGGTTATTAATCAAACACATTGTCTTTAGAGAATGAAGTGAAAATTTTTATCTGTGAGACACTCAAGCTCTTTAGGAGCTCATTATATTTTCCACAACCAAAGATTAAGAAAATAATTCATATATATTCCAATGTAATCAAGAGGGGAGAAATAAATATGATATATAAAATAAAACTCTCATATTGATATATCTCTTCGAATGAGTAGAGTCAATGTTCATGCATAGATGTATGCCAAAAGAAGGATGTTTGTAAAATATGATGCATACTATTTATTATATGTATTATCTTACATTGATGAAAGTGTCTTCACATTTCATAATGTAGAGAAGATTATCACGATGATAAAGTGTTGTGAAATCGATTAAATAGTTATTGAAACCATAAGGAATTTTGAAACTAAGAATAAATGATCGATCAAAGGTGATGTGTATCATCAATGAAACATGCATCAAATTTTTGTATGATGATGATGATGAAAATGGAAATAAAAATATAATAAAAAAAATGGAATAGGGAACACAATTTATATCATAAATTTTCAACCATTTCATTAACACATATCCATATATATATATAGTACATGTGATATGATCCAATAATTAAGATTAATCCCAACAACATCTAATTCAACAATTATAATTCCAAAGGTTAGAGAATATGTAAGGTTGGTCCATGTGAAGGGTTGTACTGGGAACCGATGAGTCATCGTCATTATCACGAGTATGAAATCAACACATTAATATTTCACAACATTAAAGAATATGTATGGATCCTATCATTATTGTGTGTATTATATTTTGAATTTTCATATGAATCAAACTCCCTGAAAAAATATAAAATAAAAAAATCTCAAGAAAATATTACATTAGAATTTCAAAAAGGAATTTTACACAGTGAAACATAAAATAAGTTCTAATAATTTTGAAATTAAAAAATACACACGATAATAACACCTTAATATGATGAAATGTTTTCTTGAATTATATGATTTTTTAGTCATTTTATGTAATGAATAGAACCTTGTGTTGGAGTTGGTCACCTAGAACCAACTTTTGTGTACTTTATTATAAAATTTATTCATAATCTTGAATATTAACACACTTATTATCACATTATGATTGTTCTTCTTCATGATATAGTATGTGATAATGTCCTAAGAGAAACTATTGCACTGAAAGGTCATAATAGTTCCTTGCTATGATGAGAACCCAAAAGTGACACAATAACATTATTAAATATATGTTATATATCTAGATGAAATAATTTTAAGGAAAAAATTATATAGGATATTAGGGGTGGATACTAATAAGAATTTTGGGAACCTTCTCATGGTGTACTTCCTTGGTAATATCTACTGTACAATATTATGAGAACGAGACCCACCAACAAGAAATCCACATTTATATGTGTCATTAAATGTTATTATCAACATACATGTGTATTGATCCTTATAATTTAATATTATAATTAATGAGTATTATTATTTATGTACTTTTATGCATTGATGAAAACCATGATGACATATGTTTGTGACAAGTTAGGATACATTGGGTGCATCATGAGTAATATTGCATTAATGAATAATGTGAGAAAGGATTTGTCCCTTATGTTATTTAACAGAAGTTGATATCTCAGGTACTTTCATGTAAATGATATAGACTAAATAAATCCATGTTCATGGTGTTCTATAGGCAAGTTATATTTCCAAAAATTCAAATAAAGAGACATCAAGAACATAGGTTGATGGAACCAAAATGCAACCTGCTTGATTAAAGATATCGTAATAAAGGGATTATATTACATAGTAAGCATTCTATGAGGTATAATGTCATCGCATCATTAAATTATTTATCTATGGGTGCATTGATGTGTTTTTAGATGCTAACCTTGGATTTTAGGCCGCTTCACCTAATTCCACTGAGAATTAGGCCTAGAGGGTCACACATTAAGTGTATCCAAAATCTCAGTTAAAAAATATATTTTTATTTATTATTTAACAAGTTGAATAAATATTATTCCCACATGTGTTTTAATAATTATTCATTTTTACTTGATCACATATATTCCATCACCAGTTATTTTAGAGAATATCATGTGGGTAAAAAAATTAATAAATATTTATTTTCTATTTAGTGAATATAATATTTATTTATTTATTAGAGAATAATTCAGTGATATTTAATTATTAAATAAATAGTCATTATTCAAGGACTAATAAATATTATGGAGGAATGGTATACTGAGTTCAAAGGTATGGTGATAAATAATGTATATTAAATATTATTTGAATAAATAATATTTAATTTTAATTTCTAAGTTTAGAGCATGTCGAGAAATAATAATAATATTATTATTATATACATGGGGTTTTGTAGGGATTAAATAAATATTAAATGGAACTTGTGCAATTATTTATTTCTAAACCTAGTAGTATATAAACCCAATTATATTATTTTCCATTAGATCCAATTCATTTGTTTTGTTATGCACAAAAAATCCATAGAATCCTCTCAAATCCCTAAAGGGATTCCTTCTCCAAGAATGCTCATAATAATAGAGAGTGATCTTCTTTAATCTCCCACTCTCGATTATAGAGAGATCAAGGAGAACTATTTGGAATCGATTCTCTTAGAGATGAAAGTTGAATGAAACAAGTGATAGGATCTACTATGCTAGCACCCGAAGATTCCTACGACGACATTCGAAGATTTGTGGAAGATGTGTGGTTCACCGCTAAAGGGAATCTTCTCTTGATTCCTACAAAGCAATGATGTTACAACATAGATATGTTATTAGATCCATAAATGAAAAAAATAATTCTCACAAGGTAATTATTTAATTTATTAAAGTAATTATAAATAATATGTGATGATCCTATGCTTAGTTCCGAAATTTTATCCCTTGTCTATTTTTTTAATTCAATTCCATTGATCAAGGTGTTTATCAGCACGTAAATCTTGGATTTATCATCGATCATTACAAATAAAAAATTTGGGCACGAACCATCATATGCTTCTGCTACGCCCAAAATCTATATGTGGTATCAAAGGGTTCACATAATTATTTATAATTTTTTAAAAGATTATAGATTTATTTCTATATTTGTCATTTAGTTTTAAATTCAAGTTTAATTTTTCTTTAATCTGAATTGTAAGACCTTCTTCTTCCTCTTTCATTTATTATAAATACAAAAAATAGATTAATTTTATGAATGAAATAAAATTGAAGATCTCATCTGGAGGTGCTGAGGAATCTGGATGGATAATACAAGAGTACGCGCCATGTAACCCATAGATACACACTGTGCACTAGTGTTCAATGCTCTAATAATTAATTGAGAATTAATTCAAGGCATGTGAATTTATTAAATTCTAAGAATTTAATTATACATATTGTGTTGATTGGGCCATCCTGGTGAACAGTCAGCTTAAATGAACACTGTGTAACTTTCGTATATGGTGTGTAGTCCTTTATTCATAGATGGTCCATGTATATTCTTACACGATCTACCTGACTAGTGACCATGTAACCCGGAGACCACACGGTGTGTAGCCCAAGTACATTATATGTACTCTAAATTTTTCCTTGGGACAATTACATGCTGATTCCTTAGGTATGTGCTATAGATAGATGGTTAGAAATCATAAACACTGTGTAACTCCAATGTATATGTTGTGTACATTTACCAAATTACTCCAGATTAAAATTAATTTATTATATTGTGAAATAATCATTAGCATGTACTTGTGTGTGGTCATTAAGTTGATAGGACACACCATGTAATGAGTTTTAATATATATATATATATATAAATGTTTAATTAATTTATGTATAATGTTCATATCTGCATATCATATATGAGTCGTATTAAAATTATTACTCTATGTGCACTGAAGCATAACACATGGTAGAAAAAATCATACAATTCATGTAATTATTAATTTGATAGTACATGTCATGAATTTATGTGATAAGTCATGTATTCCACATGTGGAAAGAGTAAACAATATATGAGTAAAATAAATGTTAGTTAGTTTGGATGAGAACTCACCATTTTCCCCTAAGGTACATTTATGTACATAGTTAATTTTCAATAAATTTATTTAACTTGATTAAAATTATTATGTATGAGAATCTCAAGGAAATTTGGAAGATAATTAAGATAAAAAAATTGATTAATTAAAGAATATAATTAATTGATTCGAGCGCGATTTATCTTAAATAAGAATGATTTGAATTGAATGATAATTTTATTAAATGCATACTTCATTTCATGTGGATGATCATGAGCTTAGACCAATACCTTTGTATGTGATTAGTCTCATTTAATTTATTATTAAATTAAAATTTTGTCCTGCATGTCATCTCTCATCTCATTATGTAAGGGCATCTGTGCTCGTGGTTTCTTTTATGTAAACCCCTACCCCTTACCTATGTTTGAGTAAAAGAATATGTAATGGATAGAGCTCCTAATCTAGTGGAGGCAGTTCAAGTTTGGAGTCTAGGTAAAACCAATCTAGGAAAGATACATTAGTGGACAGGTTAAAAACTATAACACAAACATTAATTGGTTCAAGGAGTTCCCCCCCTAGGTCAACAGTTAGTTTATCATCTTCTAGATAAACTAACCATTAGTAAAATCTCAGAATCATAACAATTTATTATTTTATTTATATCAAGTTTCATGGTTATTTAATTATAGATGTTTTTTCATGATCACATGAACTAATGAATTAACAAGAATGCAATATAGAACTAAAATAAATTGGATTATGTGTAAATATTATTTAAGACATGGTTTATCACTTAAGTAAATCTACTTAATATTAACAATCATGTAATAAAGATAATAATTGGAAATTTACACATAAAAGATAAAATTCCTCAATTATATATTAAGTTAGTATAACTTTCCACTACTCCAGTTAAAATTGAACCATAGTTTAAAGTTATTGACTAGAAAAATTTGGGGTGCTTTCAATTATCAGGGAATTCTAACTTGAATTTTTATATCAAATTAACCTAGTTCACAACAAGGATTGATTAAAAAAGAAGGACTTAGTGTAATTGAGAGGCAAGGGTTGAGGAAATCCAATTTAAGGATTTAAGGATTGGGGAGTGCACTCAACAAATCAAGGAACTGCAAGTTAATGCAGTTGATATTTGGAGTACCTAACTAAAACCCTTAAAATATCTTAAACAACCAAATTTGGGGTAATTATAAGGGGAATATGGGTCCTTTAAACTTGATTTTCCAAGAAACAAGAAATTATGAACCTAATAGCGAGGGCTATTGATTTTCTATAAAATAGTGGGAGATTAATAAATATAATATTTATTTAATTGTATAAATTTTATCAGATAAATGACTAAACTCTGATCATTTTATTTGTAGAAACCACAATAAAATAACTTCAAACATATCATTATGATCCATACTTGAGAAGGATAACTTTCTCAATGGAAAAAAATTCCAAGAGTGGTAAAGGCGCTTATGCATTATCCTACACCATAAAAAGAAATCATTTGTGATAGAAGAACCTAATCCTAATGCACTTGAAAATGAGGCTAGTTATGAAGAGTTAACTCTCTACAAGAAACATTTGAATGATTCCATATATTTTAGTGTTTCATGCTATCATCCATGACCAATGATAATTTGAAGCAACATGAGGACATGAATGTGTATATCATGATGTCTCACCTTTAGGATCCCTATCAATATAAGGCGAGACAACAAAGATACAAGATCTCTAATAATTTTTTTATAACTAATCTTTGAGAGTCTTTTCCATCTGGGCCTCATGTAGTCAATATTATTGGATACATTGAATTCTTATACATCTTAGGTATTAAATTACCATATGATTTGTTCATATATCACATACTTTCATCACTTCTCAAGACCTTATCCAATTTTATTATTAATTATAATATGAAAAATAATGAGAAGAGTCTTTTATAATTTCTTACTTTAATTCTCCTAGTGGATAAGGACACGGGGCATGATAAACCTATAGTCCTTCTAGTGAATAATAAAAGTAATAACAATGTTAAGGGGACCAAGAGTCATAGAATGTCTAAATATCCCAAACACCATTATTCTAAGAAGAGTAAGATCTAGTGGCAGGTTAAGGAAAAGGAGGAAATATGTTTTTCATGTGGAAAGCAAGGCCACTGGAAGAGGAACTACACCCAAAATCAAGGGGAAGATAAAGGTGCGCTCATTATCAAGTGTATTATTTAAATATCTATATATTGGGTATTAGATACAACTTTTGGTACTCACATATATATCTAAATGTAGGAACCAAGTATATTTTGAAAGATTAATAGAGGATAGGTGGATCTGAGACCTTCCAATGGTGCAAGTCTTGTTGTTCTAGCTATTGGTGACTACCACCTTTCATTTCTAACAATAATGATATTGGTTTTAAGGAATTGTTATTATGCACCTATAGTTATCGAGAAAAATATTTCTATATCATTCCTAGATGCAGATAGTTTTATTTTCAAGCTTGAAAATGAAACTTATTTCTTTTATAAAGACAAAAAATGTTATGGTATGAAGCATTTAAATAACCATTTTATGTATTAAATTATGAAAACCAAGTATTAGAAAAAGATAATGAATCATGTTCACATGAATCATATAACACCCAACTATGGCGCCACTATCTTGGTCATGTAAATGAGAAGAATTTGCTAACACTCTATCAAGATGTTTATTTAGACTATTCTAAGATAAAACTACTTAAAATATTTTAGGATTTTTTATAAGGAAAAATTACCAAACCACTATTTTTTGGATAGGGTAAAAGGGCGACAAAGATTCTAGGAATGGTATACATTGATGTTTGTGGGCCATTTCTAGTAGCATCTAGTGGTGGATATTCTTATTTCATAACTTTTACTAATAACTTGAGTAGATATGGCTATGTCTACTTGATGAGGTTTTAGTATGAGTCCTTTGATAAATTCAAAGAATTAAAAAATGAAGTATAGAATCAGATTGGAAAGAATATAAATAATCTTTGATTCAATCTAGGTGGTGAATATCTTAACCAAGAGTTTAGAAACTTTTTACAAAAGTTTGGGATTCTATCTCAACTCACTCCACCTTCCACACCACAGTGTAATGGTGTTAGTGAAATTAGGAACTTTAACTTGTTAGATATGGTAAGGTCGATGATGAGTCATGAAGATCTTCCATTATCCTTTTAGGGATATACATTACAAACAATGGAATATTCATTAAACTAAGTACCAAATAAAGTAGAAAATGGAATTCCCTTCAAGTTATGGAGTGTAAGAAAACCTGTTTTGTCACATACATGTTTATGGGGTTGTGAGGCATTTGTTAAGGAATTATCTAGAAATAAACTAGCACCATGGGTCACAAAGTGTATCTTTATAGGGTATCTCAAGGAAACAAAGGGATACTTCCTATGAAACCCATCAGACAAGAAAGTGACTGTCTCTAGACAAGCTGTATTTATTGAGAGGGAGAGAATCCTAAAAAAGGATAGTGGGAGAAAGATTTACTTTAATAAAGTTGATGCTCAAGATAAACAAGAGTTGGTATAGGAAAATATTCCATAGGTCCCCATGGAATAAGTAGTTCCTGAAACACAAGTACTATATAGGAGCACATGAGAGGTAAGAGAACTATAAAGATATGGTTTTCTAGTCACCGTAGATGGTGACTCATTATTGGTTTACAATTATGAAACTCTCTCCTAAAAAGAGGAAGTAGAGAGATCGAAAGCTACAAGATTACAAGAATACATGTATTATGTAATGGATTTCATGTTTAGAACCAATTTTGGGATCTGATCGATGCTCTAGTTGATGTAAATCCCACTGGGTGCAAATGGGTATTCAAGAGAAAACTGGACATAGAAGGTAAATCAAATGCCTATAAAGAATGGCTGGTGGCTAAAGGGTTTAAAAAACACCAAGGAATTGATTATGATGAAACATTTTCACCAGTTTCCATGTTTAAATCCATCATAATTCTATATGTTACAATAACTTACCATGACTATGTAATTTGGAAGATGGATTTTAAAACTACTTTCCTTAATGGGAACCTTTAAGAAGATGTCTATATGACAAAACTAGAAGGGTTTGTGACTCCAGGTGATGCCAAAAATATTTTTAAGTTGCAGAGATCCATTTATGGATTGAGGAAAATATCTAGGTCATGGAAAATTCAATTCAATAATTATATAAAAGAATTTTGTTTAATTAATAATGAATGTGATCCATGAGTTTACGATAGGTTTAGTGGGAATTCAGTCATTATCCTAATATTATATGTTGATGACATATTACTTATTGGAAAAGACATATTGGTCTTATAGTTTGTTAATGACTAGTTAAACAAGTGTTTATCCATGAAGGACTTAGGTGAAGCAACCTATATTCTAGGGATCAAGATCATTATTGATATATCAAAGAGGCTTCTTAGACTAAGTCAAAGTATATATATTGACCAGATACTGAAGGGATTTTGTATGGAACAATCCAAGGGGTGATTGGTTTCAGTGTCACATGGTATACATCTTTCCAATAAAATGTGTCATCAGACACAATAATAGAAAGAGAGAATGAGTAAGATCCCATACACTTAAATGATAGGATCAATCATTTATGCCATACTATGTACTAGATTTGATGTTGTCTACACATTGAGAATGGTAGGAAGATATCAAGATGATCTAGGAGAAAAACATTGGTATGATGTTAAGGATATCCTTAAGTATTTGAGAATAACTAAGGACATGTTCCTGGTGTATATAGGAGACGAGGAGATGGTCACTAGGGGTTATACTAATGCTAGTTTTTAGAAAGATCAAAATGATTTGAAGTTACAATTAAGATATGTTTTCTGTCTCAATGGAGGAGTTGTGAGTGATTGTAAAGTAGAGTCTAAGAAGATAACAGATTTTGATGCATCCAGGGAAGCCATTTGGATATGAAACTTTATCTAGGATCTTGATGAGGTACATAACAGTAAAGACCATATCACATTATATTGTGATAATATTGCAGTGTTGGATCTTTAAAAAGAGCCAAAGTCACACCAACGGAAAACACACACACTTCAAAAGTGTCACCTCTTGAGGGATTTTAATCATAGGGGTGAAGTTATAGTAAGAAGAGTTCCCATAGAATAAAATTTCATATAACCCTTGACTAAAGGCCTATCTCAACTAAAGCATGAGTATCCCATGAGAGCTATCATATTTAAGGTTGTTAGCACTCAGCTCTAGTTCAAGTGGGAGTCCGTTGGATTTGGTTCTCTAGAACCAACTTTTATGTACTTTATGATAACTTGTATTCATAGTTTTAAATATTAATAAACTTATTATTATATCATGATTGTTCTACTACATGACATAATATGTGATAATTTCCTAAGATTAGCTGTCTCACTGAAAGGACATAATAGTTCCCCTCTATGATGAGAACCTATAAGTTCCATGAAATTATTCTTAAATATACGTTCTATAGATAGATGAAATAATTTTAGGGACACAAATGATACAAGCTATCAGGGTTATAGACTCTTAATAATTTGAGGCACCTTCTCATGATGTACTCCCTTGGTAATATCCAGTGTAGGATATTATGAGAATTAGACCTACTAGTAGTAAATACAAATTTATTTGTTTCATTATATATTCCAATCTATGGACGGGTGTATTGATCCTTATACTTTAATATTTTTATTAATGAGTATTATAAGTTACTTACTTTGATGTATTGATGAAAACCATGATGACATATGTTCCCGTCGAGGTAAGATATGTTGGGTGCTTTATGAGTAATATTGCATTAATGAATAATGCAAGAAAATATTTTTTACTTATGTTATTTAATAGAAGTTGATATCTCAGTACCTTTTATAGAAATGATATATCCTAAATAAAACCATGGCCATGGAATTCTATAAGAAAGTTCAATTTCCGAAAATTCAAAGAAAGAGACATCAAGCATATAGGTTGATGACACCAACATGAAACCTGCTTGGTTAGATATATCATGATAAATGGATTATATTACACAGTAAGTGTTTGTACGAGGTATTATGTCATTGAGACATTAACTTATTTATCTATGGGTTCCTTGATATATTTCTTGATGCTAAGCTTGGAATTTAAGTTGCTTCACCTAATGCCACTGAAAAAGAGGCCCAAAGGGAAACACACTAAGTGTATCTAGAATCTTAATTAAACAATATATTATTATTTATTATTTAAAAAGTTGAATAAATATTATTCCCACACGTGGTTTAATAATTATTCATGTTTTATTGATCACATATATTCTGTCACCAGTTATTCGAGAGAATATTATGTGAGTAGAATATTTAATAAATATTTATTTTCTATTTAGTGAATATAATATTTATTTATTTATTGAAGAATAACACAGTGTTATTTATTTACTAAATAAATAGTCATTATTCAATGTCCAATAAAGATTATGGAGGAATGACAGACCAAGCTTAGAGATCTGGTGAGAAATAATATATATTAAATATTATTTGAATAAATAATATTTAATTTTAAATAACGAGTTTAGAACATGTCAAGAAATAATAATAATAATATTATTATAGACACGGGGTTCTGTAGGAATTAAATAAATATTAACAGGAACTTTTGAAATTATTTATTTCCAACCCTAGAAGTATATAAACCCAATTATATTATTTTTAATTAAATTCAACTCATTTGTTTTTTTGTGCACAATGAATCTAGAGAATACTCTCAAAGCCCTAGAGAGCTAAGAATGCTCCCAAGAATGGAGATCAATCTTCCTCTATCTCCCACTCTTGATTCTAGAGAGATCAAGGATAATCCTTTAGAAGCGATTCTTGTTGAGGTCTAAGGCGAATGAAGCAAGCGATATGATCTTCCATTCTATCACCTAGAGATTCCTACAGTGACATTAAGATATTTTTGGAACACATGAGGATCACCAATAAAGGGAATATTTTCTTGATTCCTACAATGAAATGATCGTATAGCGTAAATCTGTTGTTAGATCCATCAATGAAGAAAAAATTCTCACAAGGTAATTCTTTAATTGATTAAATTAATTATAAATAATATGTGATGATACTATGCTTGGTTCCAACATTTTATCCCTTTTCAATTTTCTTTGATTTAATTATGTTGATCACGAAATTTATCATCATGTAAATCTCGAATTGATCATCTATCATGAAAAAAGAAAAGTTGGGCATGACCCATCACATGCTTACACTACAGCCATAACCTATACCTTGAAACAATTTTGTTCAGAGCCGTGATGAAGATTATTAATGTTTTATTTAGAGTTTTTTAAAAGAGATTAAAAGTTTTTTTATTTAAATACATTAAGTTATGGATGAAACCCATACTCATCATTTTCCTATAAAATATAAATCGAAGTTATTAAATTTGTTTTTGATTTAAATACAATATGTTATGGATGGAACCCATACTCATCATTTTCCTAAAAAATAGACATAAAAATGTTTATTATAAGAAACATGAAAATAGAGAATCAATAAATATTGGATGATTACTTTAATCAAGGTCCCTAAGTTCGTACATATTAGTTATAATTTGGATTAACTATTTCCCTAAGCTCAAACACACTTAGTTATAAATTGGATGAGCTATTTTCCTAAAAAATTAAGAGTTGAGTAGATGAGAAACTATATAAAATTATTATGTTTTATTTAATTAATTATAATTATTTATAATTCAAAATAGTACGAGATATGGGTTGGTCTCCTAACCCATATCCCTAAAAAATTTATCAAGGAAAACAGAGGTTAAAATGTATACATTAGGTGTAATGAACTTACATTATCTAAAAATTGCAAGAAATTACAAACATACATTCCAACATACAAAAAACAATGAAAAATATAGATAAGGTCTCTGAATTCATCTTTAATATCTTCATAACAAGCCCTTAAAATAGTATGAGAGATATATCCTCTTTCCCAAGAGAATTGGCAACATCTTCCACCATTGAACGTTGATCATTATTTCAATAGAATACCAAAAGAGACAACATCATTTAGGGACTATGACCATGAAAAATTTGGATACTACCCCCCATTAATTCCCCTTCTATTCATCAAATGAAAAACCGACCAATGTATTTAACTCCTCTTATTTGAATTTCCATGATTCAATATTTTCCTCCTAACCAAATGAGAGCCATCATTTATTTCAAAATTGCATACACCTCAGCATGATCATGCACATGTTTTAAGATTAATATGATCCAAAAATTTCATATATATATATATATATTACATAATTTTAGATGAATATGAAACACATCTTATAATAATACACACCCCATAACCGTAAAGTTTTAGTGTCTTTGGAGGCTGGATACATAATCATCTTATTTTATGAAAGTTCTTTAACATCTCCCATAATGATCTTCCCATATAGCACACCTTTTAGACATACCCTACTTAAAAAAATTCTTTATAACTTAGGGAAAGGAAACATAATATAGGGTGGACTCACATGCTCAGTAATGGTAAACATAATAGATACCAATCAATGACCATAAATGAACATAAGATAAGAATAGGTATATGAGAACATGATCATTACTTATGAAAATCATAATCAATTATTCAAAGATTATTATGTTGGAGTTTTTATTATATAAAAAACTATTTTTTTACTTTGGATTACATGTGTAATCAAAGTTTTTAATATTAATAAAATATCTTATTATATATTGTTCATTATTCTACATGAATTTAATTTAATAATGTCCTAGAGTATCTGTCGTATTGATAAGGTCATAGTAGTTTCCCACTATGATGAGAACCTTGGAATTTCATTAAGACATTATTAAATATAATTCTATGATCAAATAACATACTATGATGAGACACATAGAATATTGGTTGTTAGGTGTGAGTACTCATAAGTAGATGAGATTTTTTCTCATGAAGTTTGTACTTTTTAATCTCCAAGACAGGTGATTATGAGAACATGCCAACCTGTAGGAATTTTGTATGTTCACATGTCATATTATATTCCTATCTGATCATATAGAATGGTCCTTAGAATTTAATATTATTATAATTTTAGGTAATGACTCACACAATTTGATTTACTGACCAAAACTGTGACGCAATATATTCATGGGAAGTAGGGTATGTTGTGTGAATCATGAATGAAATGTTATTATTAGATAAGCCGAGGAAGGATTTGTACCTTCCATATTTATGGAAGTTGGTATCTTGGGCATTTGATTGAAATAAAACCACCACATTAAATTCTATGGTCATAGTGTAACAACGAGTTTATTTCAGATGATCAAATAAACAAGTATCAAGCACATAGGTTGATGACATGTGTTTGAAACCTACTTGATGAGATATTGTGACAAGGGGATTATATCACATAGTAATAATTCATATGTGGTTGTCGATGTTGTGACATTAACTTCTTTATCTTGAGTTCTTTAGCCTATTTCTAGACAGTAATATTGGAATTTAGGCAAGCCCACCTAATTCTAATGAGAAAGAATCCTAGAGGGTCACACGCCAAGCGTTTCTATTGATCTCAATTAAATTATATATGAATTTAATTATGGGAATAAATATTATTCTCAATACTAAGGAATAATTTTATTCAGGTTTTATTGATCGCTAATATTCACTAGGTAATAAATAATTATTTATTAATTAATAAATAATTTATTTAATCATGTGAATAAATAATAAATATTTATTTACTAGACCATAAAATATAATATTTATTTTATTTATTGAATATTTAATAAATATTCATTCACTATATTTTGAATAGAATATTTATTTATGAATAAATATTTAATTAAAAATTTATTTGGGTATTCGATAAATACCAAGGAGGACGAGTAGACCAATATTGTGTCCGATGATAAATATTAATTTATAATATGGTAAAATAATATTAATCATTATACTAATTAGCACATGCCATAAAATAATAATAATAATAATATTATTATATGGAATGAGTTCAGATAAGGTTTATTATATTTTTAAGGGATGTTGTGTAATTAAATAATATTTTTATCCTTAACCATAACTCTATAAATACAAGGCTATGTCTATTGTGTAGGTTTAATCTACATTTTGAGAATTGTTTTGCACAACAAATTTCTCTAATGATTCCCCATTCTCTCATCCTCTTAATAATGAGAAGAACAAGAGAGAATCTTTTAATCTTGAAGGAACTTGTAATGATTAAGATGAACAATGAAAGATTATTTATAAACTATACTAGCACCCAAAAAATACATCATTTTTGTTTGGAGATCAAAGGACCATGTGTGAATCACCACTTGAGGGGCTCTACTTTTGGTCCTCCCTATACAACTAAAACAATATGAAAAGGGTTTTGTATAATCAACATCTTTATCAAAGAAAGATCATTATACGATGTATTATTTCTTTCAATCTAATTTAAATTCATTATAAATTTAACATGAAAATGATCCTTTCTCAGTTGTCATATTTCTATGTCAATAATTGATGAAAAAATTTAACTAGTCATGATGTTCACGTCTTTCACAATTTCCAAATGATCCATCGAATCTGGAAAAAAACTTTATGTTTCTTCACCCAAAAGGCACTTCCACTGTGCTTAGAACCTTCAAGGGGGTATCAGAGTAGTAGCATTTAAATTTAAATTTATTTATTTTTTTGGATTGTACATATGAAATTGTAGTTCGTTTCTATTTCTAGGTTATTCGTTCTTTAATACAAAGTTTAATTAACATGATTTTAAAATTTTAGTATTTTTCAATCAATATTCATATTTTCTTAAGGTCCCACAATAGATGAAGAACAATCAGAGATTCCATTAGAAGGTGCCAAAGTTTATAGCTGGTATATTGGGTTACACTACGTGTAGTCAGAGTACATACTGTGTACCCAAGTTCACTTCACCTGGACATGTCATAGGATACATGGCACGCCAAGAAGTTATTACACACGGTTCAATTACTATACACCACATATTGTCTGGGCCAATATGACACATAGTTTTTTGGACTACACGGAGCATAGATGATGTACATGTCATGTAGTCTGCATGGTATAGTGGTGAAATCCATGATTACTGTGTGGTCAAATACACAGTTTTACACTGCATGAGACTGAAAACCTAAAATAACAATGAAACAAATGACATGTAGTCGATGTATACATCATGTAAATCATTAATCCCCACACGTGAAGAACACATAGATCCATTGAGTGGGATAGTCAAACACAAGGCATGTGAACCACATGACATGTATCTCGTTAGTACATGTTGTATAATCTGGCTAAGATAAATGCCACAACTCCAGGTGTTTATCCTGAGCACATGGTATCTAGACTACACGATGTGTATCTTGTTCGTACTTGATGTGTAATCCAGCCAAGGTACATTCTAAATCCCTAGGAATTTATCCTCGATACATGACAATCAAGGAACGTGGTGTGTATGTTGGATCAGGTTATACCAAATATGAACAAGAGGGGGGGGGTGAATTGTGTCTTTTATAATTTTTTCTCAAATCGTGATGATTGCCAAATTTGTCCTTTAACTTTATAAGAAATTTTATGCAGTGGAGAATAAACAGATTTGAAGAACGCACAGATGTATAGTGGTTCAGAGAATAGAAGGCCCCTAGTCCACTCCAACAACACTCTACTCCACGATCTTGGTGATTTTCACTATCTGGTCCTCTTATCAACAGATCGTTCACAACTGAGTGTAGGTAGTTGACACCTTTACAAGTTAAGTTTAAAATAGAGATTTTTAGTTCATACACAGAATCGAATACACAGCTTAGTAAAAGAAGATGATTAATCAAAATAAAAAGAGTATTTGTCTGAAAATACTTTCCAGATGTTCTTCACATTTGTAGCAGCACGCAACTGACAGTAGATGAATCGTTGTCTTCAGAAAAGATTTTCTTCAGGTAAGTGAAGTTCTGAGTTGATCAAGTTGTAATAGATATAGAAATAAATCCAGAAATTACAACAAAAATGGATTCATGATAGATCTTTGATGTAGAATAATAATCTTTAACACTTTTACTCTTCTTCATAAAAATAGAGTATAATAGATCTTGGTAGCAGAAGATCTGTGTAACTCGTATATCTTTGTAAAAACTGTAGTCGTGAAAAATTCGAGAGCTTATACTTCTGATCATTTTTGCGATGATTCATATCTTCTATGTAATACAAAATATCACAGATATATAGAATAAAAAAAATAACATTTTCCTTTCAAACTTAGATCCACAAATGTAGCCTTTAGAATCGCGATATTCAAATGTTTGAATAATAGAGCAGTCGTAACTCTACTTAATATTTGGCATGAAAATATCTTCTTAAATCAATCATTTGAATCATAAATAAACGAATTTGAATCATAAATAAACATATTTGAATCAATCAAAGACGTGCTTTAAAATCAGGCTTTTAATCTGGTTTGAAATCAGCCTGATAATCCGCATAAAGACTGTTTCTTGATAAAGTCAAAATTTAAATTCCTGACACTAAATGTAGGGTTGAACTGCATAACATTATTTTATCAGAATATAAGGTTGAAAATGTAAGTTTGATCTAAAATTTAAGGTTGATCTCAAATGTAAGGTTTATCATCCATACTTTTCGAAGCTTCAGAACATAAGGTACATGATCTATACTTTTTGATAAAAATGTAATGTTGTTCACAAAAGTAAGGTTGATGAACCATACTTTTGAGAAATAAATGTAATGTTTCATACTTATGTAGGATTCTTCTTCCATAATTTTTTGATAACATAAATGGAAGGTTCCTTCCAAACTTAGGGTTCCTTTATCATACTTTTCATATAACATATGGTTTCTTAACCATACTTTTCCAATAATGTAAGAATAGATTTATCCTTACGCTACGCTCTTCTACGTAGGGTATGAACAGTGTTTCTGAACACGCTAATATGCTAAAATGATTTCTGAACATGTAGATCATGTAAAGTGTTTCTAGAATATGCTAATAATATTTCCGAACACTTTGTCAAATATTCCACGCAGATTAAATTCTTTAATATTATTCCAAAATAAGAATATAAAGAATATTAATTTCCTGAAATATACTCAAGGTAAAATCATTAGAATAACAAACAAGAGTATTTGTGATCATCAAAATCATCATAAAAGGATAGAGTATTGTTATAAAAAATCTCCCCTAAAAATAATAAAATAGAGTGTTGTTGAAAACAACACTTGCTCAACAATGTAGTTTTCTAGTACATGTTGTGTAGTCTCCCAATAGAAGAATGAATTAAATTAGATTGAAATAATTAATTGCAGCATTAAAACCTAATTACACTATTATCACCAAATGTGTTTGACTATGTAACAAAGGTTTTAAAGAATTAATAAATTCTTAAATTAATTCTTTTTAATTATCTATAATTATTGGTCATGCTGTTCCTTTGACCTAAATGACTTTATGATGGGTATCTTCATGATACTTTGGATGGCCATTAAGATAAATATAATTAATTGATTAATTAATTAATTAATACATTGCTTATCTTAATAATAAATAATGAATTGAAATGAATTCTATCCAATGTACTTTTGTGTATTTGTTATAAGTGTATAACCGATAATGAGCTTTGACAAGACCTGTGCATGAGTTGGTTATATTTAATTTAATTTTATTGCATGGGGTTTTTGTTATTTATTATTAAATTAAATATAATGGTCTGTGTGTCATTACTACATATTTTATTATGTAATACCCTCATGTCCAAGGTTGTTTATATAAATCCCCTTAACCAGTCCTTTGGTTCCCCTCACCCATGTGTGATTTATAAACATATGTAATAAAATTAGTATCCCATGGTGCATGGAGGTGATTTAAGATGTAATTGAGATGAAACCAATCCTAGTGATACATATGTGGATGGATGGATTATTGTAGCTCATACCAAGACTGACAAAAGGAGATTTTCTCCAGGGTCATATTTGAATTTCATGTTCTCTCAATAAATCAACCATTTGATAATCTCATGATCATGGAATTTATTTATTTGTTTCTTATGAATGATTTATTTTATGGATGCAATACCGTGATCACATAAATAAATTGAGTGATATGAAAATATGGAATTTAAATAAATGGATTATGCATAAATGTTTTATCAATACATGTTTAATCACTTAAGTAAAATCTAATTAATATTAAAAAGACTTGTAATGGATAAAACAAGTAAAATTTATGCATAATAAATAAAATACCTCAACTTAATATTAAGTCATATTAAGATTTCCATTAATTAATTAGGAATAAAACTAATAAAACTAAGTGTTTGACCAAAACTTTTTAGGACATTAACTTTTATTAGGGAAGTTATTATGAAAGTTTTGGTTTAAATTAACCCTTTTACATTAAGAGGATTTTCCCTTTATAGACTTGGTTTAACTTAGAGGCGAGTGTTTAGGAAATCCTAGTTAGGATTTCAGAATTGGAGAGTCTATTGAATGGATCAAGGAGATACAATACCTTAGTTAGAAAAGACCTTCCTACCTAAATACTTTTGATTAATTAACCAATACCTTGCTTCAGTTATGAGAATGGGCATACAGATCCTTTCTACGAGAATGTATTAAGTTATTGGACATTCTAAGTTCAATGGTGAGGTCCGTTGAAACTGAATAAAATAGAGGGAGACTTAACAAAACTTAAATTATTATTATTATGTCTCACATGATTTGTAATCAAGATAAGTACTAATAATATGATCTTTTAATATTGTAGAATAATGGAAATTTTTTCAACTAAATTATCCCTAAGATCAATTTTAGAGAAATACCATTTCTGAACTAGCAATAACTTCTAGGAATAGTTCGAACTCCCATGGGTTGTGTTGCGCCATGAAAGAAAATATTACATGTTAGAATCCTCACTGCCAAATCTACTTGCTAAGGAGGCAAGTGATGAGAAGTTTTATATCTATGATATAAATTTGAGTGACGTGGTTGGTGTTAAATGTTTAATGCTTTCATCCATGTCTTATGATCTCATGAAGTTACATAAAGACATGGATTCATATAACATGCTCTAGCATATCTATGTTATATACTGGGAGAGATAAATATCAAAACTATTTGCGATATCCAAGAGGCTCTTTGAGAGAAAACTGAGAGAAGGTGTGCTGGTTGAGCCTCAAGTAATCAAAATTATTTTCTATATTGAGTTCCTATAGGTTCAAGGTTTTAAATTGAATAACAAATTGTGCACTGATCTTATTATTACATTACTTCCTCAGAGATTCTCCACTTTTTCTATTAATTTCAATATGAACAACATGGGGGATTCTCTTCCAGATCTTCTCACACTTCTTCACCAAGTTGATAATGAGACGAAGAAAAAAAATCCTTATATACTTATGGTTAACAAAAGGAAAGTCCATGAAAATATCTCTAAATATAAAACTCCTTCACAATTCCCTTACAAGAAGATAAATTTCAAGGGTTAAGAAAAGGAACAAGATGATTCCTATTTTTCCTGTGGAAATAAGGGCCATTGGAAGAAAAATTGCACCTAATATGTAACGACCCAAACTTTTATCAACGTAATTTCTCCCTTCTTATTGTAATTTCATATAGTATAAATCACATAAAATCACTTATAGACCATAATAAAACATTATAAATAGTGAATAAATGAAATAAAAAGTATTTCTAGAAGTTAAGGAACCAATATCGATGAAATAGTAACTTGACCTTAGGAATAGTAATACAACCCTTATGAATAGTAAACTAACAAAATAAATAGAAAAAACACATATGAAAGTATAAATAAAAATTTGGCATCTTATAAATGAAAGTATAGTATAATCGTATCATAGTCTAGGTAAATAAATGTTTTCAAAAATTATTACCTAAGTTTTGCCATTTTTGTAAGTTATAAATATGTAATTAAAATTTTATGATTAATTTAATAATTTAAAAGAAAATTTATTTTCATAAAATGTATTCATAAATTAATATTTTTATTTCTTAAGATTTTAAGATAATTTTATGAGACCTTAAGTAATTTTTCAACGTGTTATAAAATGAGTTATAATTTTAAGATATGTATTTTCAAAGTAAATGATGATTTTAATTAAAAATTAAATTACCCACACTGTAAAATTATTTTCATAAAATTTAGTTAATTATTGAATTATACACTTCTAAAAAATGTTAGGGTGAATTTTTGGTATTTTTCTAAAATATTTGATTTTTTGGTGAATAGAAAAATGCAACAATTTACGGTATATGTACATTATAAGATAAATAAACCATTAATTGAGTCATAAATGATGTAAGAACCATAATCTATAACTTCCCTTAATTATTTTAATATTTTTGGTGATAAATCCAAAACTATTCTTAGTATTGGGCCAAAATAATAAACTAACTAATAAAATAATGGGAAAACATCCCTCTCCTCCACTATAAATACCACCCCTCAACCCCTCTTCTCCTCACACCTATCAGGATTTTATCCTTGACCAAATTATAACCAATAATACTACATATCATATTACCCATGTCCTGGAGCTCTTTGAATCGTCAAAATACCAAAACCTTTTCCCTAAGGAGGTTCTCAAGGAGGTGAAATTCAAGAGGTGAATTCTTTTTTTTAAATTTATTTTCTAGTTATTTTATTTTTATTTTCTCCTCACCTACCCTCATCCAAATGGAATGATAACTAAAGTAACTTACATATAATATAATTATATCATGTTAATGGATTATCCATCATTAAAATCCTCCTCCTCCTTCTCTCTCTCTCTCTCTCTCTCTCTCTCTTTTATTCTAAAAATGATATCGTCGTCCGTGATGTGTCAATTTACCGACATCGTGGGCGATGCATACCGACATCGTGGGCGATGCACTTTCATTTTACTTTAACACCTTTAAGGATGTTAATAAAACCATTATAATGGTTCAAACATACTTTAAAATTTATGTTAAAAACCTCTTTATGTTATGGAACTAACATATATACATAATACTAAATGATAAAAAAAAGAGTTCGCTGTGATCGAAAAACTGCCAAAATTAACCTAAAACAATTATCATTAACTTTTATCTAATGATTAATCCTCATACCATATAACAAAATTCTCTATAAGATAATTTAAACTTCTAGAATATCATTAATAAAATATAATAACAATTCTATATATTTATCTGCATTTTACATGAACTTCCATTCATGTATACAAGTGACCGATCATGAAAACTAAGAAAACAAACACTTCTGAATGATGAAATTAAACTCTATAAATCATCTAAAAGACCATAAATGAACATAATAAAAAAATAATTAATCAAATTCTTGTATAAAAGGGTCTTTATTTGTTAATTAATTAATCTAATGTGATTATACAGGATATTAAAGTGAAGAAAGAATTTAGACATAAGGTAAGGGGAATTCTCGAACCCAACTCTCTTTCTTTGGGTTTTCCCTATTTCACCCGTTTTTTAGTATGGAAATTCATTAAATATAATTTATTCATCATTACCATACCTTTTATAGGATATAAATATTTTATAATTGAGTTTATGAAAAACACAATGTTTTCCAAAAGAACTATTCTAAAAAAAACACAACTTTTACTTCTCAAGATTGTTTCTTCTTCACTCAAGGTTGACAATTATTATATCAAGTATGTTATTCCATATTTCATTTGAGAACCCAAAGTTTATGAATTAATGCTTTATAAAATGAAAAAAATTCCCTTACATGGGTTATTTTATGTCCAATATTGATATATGTTCTATGTGGCATGCATGATAATGTAAATGTTATGATGTGACGGGTGCACTCGGAATTATATAGCGTAATGTAAATGTTATGATGTGACGGGTGTACCCAGAATTATATATCACCCCAATTCATTTTGTAATGTGATATATCTCATTTTAAAAGTGAAATATTCATGAACATGATGCTACATTTTTTTTCACAACTATGTGTGGTAGTTGACCACTAAGACCCGATGTTTCATTTTTATGCATTTCCACATTCCATGCCTTTATATAATGATTCCTATCATGATTATGAGGATTATTTTATGATTATGATCAACCCATATTATATTGTTTCATGTTATTATCTATCCTCTTACTGGGATTTCATCTCACCCTTTCTTTGATGTATATCCTTAGGTGACTACTTAGACTAAAGAGAATTCAAGAGACAATAAGTAGCTTGAGAAGAAGGAATTAAAAAAATATTTATATTTTATTTTTTAAATGTTATGTATGGTACTAATTTTACCAAAACACTAAACCTTTGGATCCAGTTCATGTAATGATTTTATATTATTTATCATCAAAATGATGTAATAGTAATGTAAGAAAAAGCAGTTTCGGTATAGTTGGTATCAGAGATAGATTTAGTTAATTTGAAAATTAGGATTAGATAACTTTAGTGAAAATCTTTAGTATGAGACTAAGTATAAGTAAGAACTAAATAATATTTGTTTTAGAAAATTCTAATCATAGGGATCCCACAAGATATGTCTTTAGAATTAATTTCACAAAGTAATAAATTATTTATTCATGACTTGTTGACTTATGTTTTGTTCTAACCTCTTCTATTTTAGAAAATGGTGGGAACCAGGAGAAACCAAGCAAACAACCCATGCGAGGGATAATGAAGTGATCACTCAAACGACATCCCCAATTCTTTGGGAGGTGGAGTTAAAAATTCCATGGTGATGCTTACCCAGATGTGTGAGGTTTATGAACAATAACCTAAATAATGTAGAATATCTTCCTTAACCTAAGAATGAACAACTAGATATCGAGTGTTTTATGTGGAAATGACCACTAACGTTTAGTGGATCTTATGATCCACTAGTTAAAGAATATCTGGCCAACTCAATGGAGAATATATTTTATATTATTCACTATTCTAAGATGGAGAAGGTGACTATGGCTGTTTACCATTTAGATGGAGTGGTTGATCAATGGTGGGATTTGATTACGAACACCAAACTGAAGTAAGAAATTAAAGAGATGAGTGGGAAGAATTTAAGATATTTTTTATTAATAGGTATTTCCCTCGAACTTTTCAAACAAATATGGAGAGATAATTTATAGAGTTGAATAAAAATGAAGGAGAATATATCACAGACTAAAAATAAAATTTCACAAGACTTTCAAGGTATGAATTAGATTTTTTATCAACAATGATATAAAAAATGATATATTATTTAGTGGATTAAAGACACACCTTCAAAAGGATCTTGAAATTCAAGACTTTGGGATTTATGAAGAATTTGTTCGATGTGATCTCATAGTGGAGATGGAGTTTGGATAATAGAACCTTGGCTATGGTGATAATAAATGAAAGATGGAGTTTCAAGAGAGAGAATGTAATGATAAAGGTGGAAAGAAAACTCAACCACTCACATGTCAAAAATTTGGGAAGAAGGATCATGGGAACTACCTCAAAGGTATGGGTAAATGCTTTAAGTGTGGGGATATAAGGCCACTAAGATCATAAATTTCAAAATGACATGAGGAATCAGGATAATGTGGTAGAGGAAAGGAGAGAAACACCCATGGTCCAATGCTACAACTGTAGGGAGAAAGGTCAATATGCATTATAGTGAACTAAATTGAAATTCCTCAAGGGTAATCAACATCAATATCCACCAAAGACAAAGGATCAAGGAAAGTATTATTCCATCACTACTACTGAAGTGGAGCAATAAAATGAAGTTCTAAAAGGTAAAATTCCTATTCAATCAATAATAGAAAAAGTATTATTTGATTCTGGTTTTACACATTACTTTATATCTTGAAAGTTTTCTAGAACTATTGAATAGAATCCCTAAAACCTTGAAGTATATATATCTGTAAAATCACAAAGTTCTGTAATCATTGCAACCCAAGTGATGGACTCTTCTCCTATTGGCGTGTGTGGGAAGATTCTTCTAGAGAATCTCGTGATACTTCCCTTGGTGGAATTTGATGCTATAATGAGAATGGATTGGATATCATTATATATAGCACATATAAACTTTTAGGAAGAGGAAATATCTTTTCATATTTTGAACCATCCCATTATCCTATACAAATTCAAGGAAGATCATGAATATCCTTTGAAAAATCATTCAATGGTGTGGGTGTTGATTCCCTATGAAGAATAATAGCTCACTCAGATAGTTGAGTCAAAAGAAGGTATCAACCTAGGTGAAATTCCCATTGTTAGGGAATTTAGTGATGTATTTCCTGAAGAGTTACCCAAAATTACCTTGGATTGTGAGGTAGATTTCTCAATATAACTCATACCCAAAGATACTTATATCTCAAAGTGTCCCTATAGGATGGATCCTATCAAACTGGAGGATTTAAAGAAGTAGCTAAAGAGATTTTGGATAGAGGGTTCATATGCCCTAGTGAATTAACTTGGGGTGTACTAATGCTCTTTTTAAAGAAGAAGGATGAATTAATGTGGTAGTGTATCGATTATCAAGAACTCAACAAGATCACTATAAAGAGAAATTATCCTCTTCCAAGGATTTATGACTTGTTCAATCAGCTATGAGGAGCTCAATACTTCTCAAAGGTAGATATCCATTATGGATATCATCAGCTAAAGGTGAAGAATAAAAATATTTAGAAGACCGTCTTCCATACAGGGTATGGAAACTATGGGTTTTTGGTGATTTTAGTTGGACTTACTAATTTCCCTACAATATTTATGGACTTTATGAATAGAGTTTTTATACATTACCTCAACAAATTTGTGGTAGTGTTTATCATCTATATTATCATCTACTCTAAGAGCATGGTGGAACACGAAGAACATCTAAGAATCATGTTAGAGACATTAAGGAAGGAGAAATTGTTTTCCAATTTTAGAAAGTGTGACTTTTGGATGCAATAAGTCACATTTTGGGACATATTATCACAAGTGAGGGAATTTCTAGAAACCCTTAATAAAAGGCAATTAAGGAATGACCCAAACCCTCTAGTGTCATGGAAATCTGTTGTTTTCATGGATTAGCTGGGCACTACTAAAGTTTTGTGAGAAATTTCTCATGATTGTCAAGCCCTATAACTAAGTTAATAAGTAAAGGTGTAAATTATATTTGGATAGAAGAAGGTGAGGAAAGATTTAAGGATATAAAGAGAAGGCTGATCACTGGACCTTTACTCACATTACCAAAAAGTGGAGAAAGGTTTTTAATATACAATGATGTTTAAAAGAAAGGCTTAGGTTGTATACTCATGAAAAATGATAATGTGATAGCCTATTACTCATGACAGTTGAAGATCCATGAGAAAAACTACTCGACACATGATATGGGGTTAACAGCTATGATTGTTTCCTTGAAAATATGGCGGCACTTCCACTATAGTGAGAAGTATGACATATATACTAATCACAAGAGACTAAAGTATATATTGACACAAAATGAGCTAAATAAGAGACAAAGGATATGGTTATAACTAATCAAGGACTGTGACTTCTCTATTCACTATCAACCTAGAAAGGAAAACAAGGCAGCTGATGCTCTTATCAGAAAAGAACCTACTAATATATCCAAGCTACAGATTGAGAAAGACCCTATCTTCTTGGACATGGAAAGGATGAATTTGAAAATAATAATGGTAGGGAATAAATCATACCTTACCCAAATAAATTCCCAACCATCTATCTAAGAGAATATCAAGGAGGCACAAAGGGATGATCCAGAGTTACAAAAGAAGGTGAATGAAGTAAAGGAAGGGAAACTTCAAGAGTTCCATATAAATGACGATTGTGTGATTTAGTTTGGAATGAGGCTATGTGTTCCTTCATCACCTGGGATAAAGAAGGATATATTGGACAGTGAACATAGCTCAACTTTCTATATCCATTCCAGAAGTACCAAGATGTATTGTGATCTCTGAGAACACTTTTGGTGGGACAACATGAAGAAGGAGATTGCTGAGTATATCTCAAGGTGGTTGATATATGAGAAAGTTAAAGTTGAGTGACAGAAGACCAAAGGTATGATGCAATCATTTCCTATACCCATGTGGAAATGGGATAATTTTACTATGGACTTTATTAGTGGCCTATCGAAGACATCCAAAGGAAATAATGAGATATGGGTTGTGGTGGAAGAAATCACCAAGACTTACCACTTTATCACTATTTGGGAATATCTCTCCCTTGAACAACTTGGTAAGATATATGTGAAGGAAATGGTGAGACTGCATGGAGTTCCACTCTCTATTGTCTATAATCATGATCCCAGGTTCACATATAAATTCTAAAGGAGTATTCAATATGCTTTGAGTATTGAATTAAATTTCATCATGGATTATCACCCCCAAACTTATTGGTTTCAGGTGCAGTGGAAACATGTTGGTGGGTGTACCCAACTTTAATTTTTTCTATTAACAATGATCAATCTGAGACCTTTCATGATAATAAAATTCCAGATCTTTGGAATAGAATGAAGAACGAAAGAAAAATAATGGAGTCCTGGAACCATAGTGTGGATCATCATATGTTGTTTATAATTAATTTAATTAAAAGACGAGAATTACCTTGATGGAATTATCTATCCATTTATGTTTCCGGTCATGATCAGATGTGATCCATCATTGCATCGTAGAATCCAAGTGTAGGCTTCCTCTAGCAGTGATATACACATGATCCATGTATCTCTGGATATCACTGAATGGATCTCTGGGTGCTAGCATGGAAGAGCCTTTGCTTGCAATGTCCGCCATCAACCACCTTGAGAGCTGCTTCCAAAGCGTTCTCCTTGATCTGGTGGAGGAGGATATCTCTCGTAACTTGATAGTGTTCTTGGTGGAAAAAAGAATTCTCTCTTGGTTTTTCATATCTATTGTGCACAACCACACAAAATGGCTAGGAAAATGAGAATTATATAATTGGGATTTTAATTACTTAGAATAATAAAATGAATTAATTACCCAAAAGTATTTATTCATTTCATTAAATTCTAAGTAAGACCCCATGTATAATAATAATAGTTGACTATTATTATTACTTGACATGTGCCCAATAAATTACACCTAATATTATTTAATTAATTAAATAATATTATTTCTCACAAATCCCCAGAAAAAATACACGGTGTGTATATTAATATACATGGCATGTATTTTTTTCTATTTTATTTATTTCCTCCATATTTATTAGACCTTGAATAATGGATATTTATTTCTCAAATAAATATCACTGCATTACTCACTAATAAATATATATTATTTCTCCCACAATATATTCTCTCGAATAACTAGTGTCAAAATAAATGCGATCAGGAATCCTTGAATATTTTTTAAAGAACAATCGGGAATAATCTTTATTCAACTTGTTAAATTAATATTTAATAACTATACTTGGACACACTTAGTGTGTGACCCTCTAGGACTCTTTCTCAGTGGCATTAGGTGGAGCCTGCCTAAAGTCCAAGGTTAATGTCTAGAAACATGCCAAGGAACCCATAGAGAAAGAAGTTAATGCCGCAATGACGTGTCACCTCCTACGAACGCTTACCATGTAATGTAGTCCCTTTGTCTAGATATATCGAATTAAGTGGTTTCATACTAGTTCCATCAACCCATGTGCTCGATTTTTCTTTCTTTGAATTTTCGAAATTGAACTCGCCCATTAATTACCATGACCATGGATTTATTTAGGCTATATCAATTCCATAAAAGGTCCTGAGATATCTACTTCCATTATGGAATAGAAGGGACAAATCCTTTCTTGTATTTTCTATTAATGTAGTATTACTCATGACGCACCCAACATATCCTACCTCACTGCGAATAGTGTGTCATCACAGTTTTCATCAATACATCTAAGTGTGTGATATTTAATACCCATTAATAATAATATTAAAGTCTAAGGACCAAAACACACGTCCATAGATAGGAACATCCAATGACACTATGAAATGTGGATTTCCTGCTGGCGGGTCTCATTCTCATAACATCCTCCTAGATAATACCAAGGGTGCACACCATGAGAAGATGCCTCAAAGTTTTATGAGTCCTCACCCCTAATGGCCTGTATTATTTGTGTACCTAAAATAACATCATCCAACCATAGAACATATATATTCAAGAACAATGTTATGGAACTTCTAGTTTATCATCATAGTAGGGATCCACTATAACCCTTTAATGCAACCTCTATCCTTAGGAAATTATCACATTCATTGTCACACAGAAGAACAATAAAGATGTGATAAGGTATTTATTAATGAGTAAAGTAAAAAGGGGTCTTCAACATGCTTTGAGTATTGAATTAAATTTCAGCACGGTTAATCACCCTCAAACTGATGGCCAATCTTAAAGGACTATTTAGATGCTCAAAGATATGTTAAGAGACTACTCTTTAGAATTTAAAGGTAGATGGGAAAAAATATCCTCTTGGTTGAGTTCTCATACAATAAGAACATCCAATTGAGTATTCAGATGCCTTCATATGAAGCTATTTATGGGAATCTATATAGAACTCCAACCTATTGAGATGAAGTTGGAAAAAGAAAGCTACATGGACTTGATCTTGCACAAGAGATGACATATAAGGTTCATGCTAGCCAGCAACATATCAAATCTGCTCAGAGTTGATAAAAGATCTATGTTAACAACCGTCGAAGGGACTTGGATTTCGACGTTGGAGATAAATACTTCTTTAGAATATCAATGTGGAAGAGAGTCACATGGTTTGGAAAGAAAAGGAAGCTAATCCCAAGGTACATTAGACCTTTTTAGATCCTTGATCACATAGGAGTCATGGCCTATCAGCTTTAACTTCCACCTAATATGGATCAAGTTCATGATGTGTTACATGCATCACTCCTGAGGAAGTACATTCCATATCCCTCATATGTACTGAACCCAGAGGTGGTGTAGCTAGAAGATGATCTCTCTTATGAGGAGCATCCAGTAAAGATTCTGGACTAGAGGGATAAGGTTCTACGCAACCAAACAACCCACCTTGTCAAATTATTATAGAGGAATCATAAGTATGAAAAAGAAACTTGGGAACTAGAGGAGGCGATGAAGGAAAAGTACCCTCACATGTTTATGTACAATGAAATTTCGAGGGTGAAATTTCAAAAGGGGGGAAGAATGTAACGACCCAAACTTTTACCAATGGAATTTCTCCCTTATTATAGTAATTCTATATATTATAAATAACATAAAATCACTTATATACCATAATAAAAACTTTATAAATGAATATTTAATGAAATAATAATTTTTATAGAAGTTAAGGAACCAATACTGATGAAATAGTAACTTGACCTTCAGAATAATAATATGAACCTTATGAATCGTAAACCAACCAAAATAATAGTATAATCACCCATGAAAGTATAAATAAAATTTAGGAATATTATAAATGAAATTATGGAATAATTATATCATAGTCTAAGTAAATAAATGCTTTAAAAATTATTAAGTGTTGACATTTTTGTAAGTCATAAATATTTAATTACAATTTGATGATTAATTTAACAACTTACAAGAAAATTTATTTTCATAAAATGTATTCATAAATTAATATTTTTATGTCTTATTATTTTAAGATAATTTTTTGAGACCTTAAGTAAATTTTCAAAGTGTTATAAAATCTGTTATTATTTTAAAATATGCATTTTACAAGTAAATGATGATTTTAATTAAAAATTAAATTACTCATATTTAGAAAATTATTTTCATAAAATTTAGTTCAATATTTAATTAAACATGTCAAAAAATGGTTAGGGTGAATTTTTGGGATTTTTTTTGAAATACTTGAATTTTTGATTAATAGTAAAATACAATAATTTATGGTATATATACATTATAAGTTAAATAAAATATTTATTCAGTCATCACTTATTTAAGCACCATAATATAGAAATTATCTTCACTATTTTAATATTTTTGGTGATAATTTTCAAAATTTTAATAGTCTTGATCCAAAATAATAAACTAATGAATACAATAATGTGAAATCACTCCTCTCATCCACTATAAATACAACCATCACCCTGTCTTCTCCTCACACCTCTTTGAGACTTGACAAAATTATACCCAATAATATTTCCTATACCCTTCTTTACATCCTCTTGGTCTCATGAAAATACCAAAAAAATTTCCCAAAGGAGGTTCTCAAGGAGGAGAAATTCAATAGGTAAATTCCTCTTTTTTTTCTTTTACTTTCTTTTCCAGTTATTTTATTTTTATTCTGTCCTCCAATAACCTCATCCAAATGGAATTATAAATCTAGAACCATAAATATACCATAATTATATCATGTCAATGGATTATAAATTATTAAACTCCTCCCTCCCGCTCTCTCTCTCTCTCTCTCTCTCTTTCTTATTCTAAAAATGAAATCGTCGCCCTTGATGTGCCAATTTACCAACATCGTAGGGGATACACTTTCATTTTCCTTTAATTCCTTCAAGGATGTTAATAAAACCATTATAATAGTTGAAAAATATTTTAAAATATATGTTACAACCCTATTTTTTTTGTGAACATATATACATAATACTAAATGATAAAACAAAATGTGTTCATTGTGATTGAAAAAATTCCAAAATTAACCTAAAATAACCATCATTAACTTTTATATAATGATTCATCATCATACCATTTATCCACATTCTTTATAATATCATTTAAAATTATGTAAGATTATTAATAACATATAATAGTAATTCTGAATATTTATCCTCATTTTACATGAACTTCCATTCATGTATACAAGTGAGCCGATCATGAAAACTAAAACGAGTACTCCCGAATGATGAAATTAAAATTTATAAATCATATAAAAAGACATAAATGAACATAATAAAACCACAACAAATAAAATTCATGTATAAAATGTTTTGGATTTGTTAATTAATGAATCTAATGTGATTATAAAAGATATTAAAGTGAATAAATAATTCCTACATAAGATAAGGGGAATTCTCAAACCCAACTCTATTTCTTTGGGATTTCCCTATTTCACCCCATTTTCAATATGAATATTCCTTAAATATAATTTCATCAAAATTATATTAAATTTTCTAGGATATACATGTTTTCTAATTGAGTTTATGACAAACATAATGTTTTCAAAATAAATCTTCTTTCAAAAAAACATACCTTTTACTTCTCGAGATTGTTTCTTCTTCACTCAAGGTTGATGATTCTTATATCAAGTATGCTAGTCCACCTTTCATTTGGGAGCCCAAATTTTATGAATGTATGATTTATGAAATTAAACCCATTCCTTTATATGTTTTATTTTATTTCTAAGATTGATATACGTTTTATGTGTCATGCATGATAATGTAAATGTTATGATGTGGCGGGTGCACCCATAATCATATAGTGAAATGTAAATGTTATGATGTGACAGGTGCACCCAAAATTTTATATCACTCAAATGAATTGGTTAATGTGATTTATCTCATGATAAAAGTGAAATATTCATGAAAATGATGATATCTTTGTTCACAACTATGTGTGGTAGTTGACCACTAAGACATGATGTTTCATTTTTATGCATTTCCACATTCCATGCCTTTATCTAATGCTTCTTCTCATGATTATGATTATGATGTTATGATTATTTTCAACCCATTTTATATTGTTTCATGTTATTATCTATCATATTACCAGGATTTTAGATCACCCCTTTCTTTTATGTATATCATAAGGCGACTACTTGTACTAAGGATAATTCAAGGGCCAATAAAAATCTAGAGAAAAAGGAATTAAATAATTTTTTATGTTTAATTTTTTAAATGTTATGTATAGTCATAATTTTCCCAAGACACTAAACCTTTGAATCCCGGTCATGTAATTCTTTTTTTTTGTTTATCATTAATATGATTTAATAGTTATGTAAGAAAAAGAAATGTCTTTATACAAACAAAGAAGAAAGGGGAAACTTCAGGTGAAATTTTTATTGAATGTAATTTATTTATTTCTAAAAATTGGGTATTTTTAATAACATGTGTTGATCACATATGTATTAAAATATAAGAACCGACTATATTCTAAAAGATTTTATGGGGTGAGGTAGATCTACGAGCAACCAAAAGAGACATACTTACTACTATAACTATTAGGTACTACCACCTTATGTTACGGATGAGAATGATATTGGTTTTTAAGAGTTTGTTATTATGTGACATATGTTACCAAAAAAATTATTTCTATATAAAAACTTGATATAGATGTGTTTATTTTCAAATTTTTGAATAAATGTTGCTTCTTTTTTAAGGATACCATTCTTTATGATAAGACACATTTAAATAACCGTCTTTCTGTGTTAGACTACATCAAATAACTTGTCACGAACCAACCTAGATACCCTTGTACATCGATAATTGATCTATTCCCAACATATCCTGTGTTTAGTTACTCCTTTTTATTCTCATATTGATTTAGTTTTGATAATAACTTCAACCCATCATTCTTCATTTTATAATAATTTTTTATGTGTTTCAGATTTAGTATATCACGGTATTTATTTTATATATAAAGATATATTTATTGGATTCTTATGGAGTTTATTTTTTATAAAGATAATAATATTATCTTCATTTCATCTATTAATGTCTAAATCCAATCCATTTGTTTCAATGGTTTAAAAATTCACCAAAACAATTATAAACTGTTAAAGTGAAATTTCAATTTTTTTCTTAAAGTAAGCTATGAATTTTTATATTACCTAAAGATATAGTGAATGTATTCATATTTTCATTGTAACATTGGATAAATAATGGATTTATATAAACTTAATTAGTTTATGTGGAAGTATTAAAATTTTGTTTTGGTACTCTAAAAAATCACTGACGTTGCTACAACAGTTTCAAAACTCTAAAGTGAACAGATTTGAAAAGCTACTGTATTTGATTTACAGAAAGTTCTTAAAATTTTGGAAGGACTTGAAACCTAGTGGGATGGAAATAAAATAATTTTATCTTTATTTACTCAGTTTACATCAAAGTATAAAATGATCATTTGGATGGAGAATAATTCATTTGAAGTTATTTTAATGATTTTTCAAAACTATAGTTCTTTCAGAATGTTATTGCTTATTTTTTTAAATATATCGAGAGATATATAAGTCATATTGATTCAATTATTGATCCATTAGAAATATATTTATATTTAATAAATATAAGTCTTCTAGGATAAAGTATGAATTTTATTTTAAAGGGCTCTAAAAAATCATTGAATTCTCTAAATGCAAGCTGTCCAGTTTTCTGAAGGTTTAGTGAACCCTACTTTTAGAATAGTGCAACCCTATTTCAGAATAGTGAAAACCAACTTTTAATACAAATATATGGTTCATCTACCCTAAATTGTATTCAATGAACTATATACTAATTTTCATCAACCCCACTTTTTATACATAAGTATGGTTCATGTACCATGTGTTTGAAATGAACCCTATATTCATGAAACTTACTTTATTAAACTCTACTTTCAATGAACCCTACTTTCATATTCACCCTACGTTGCTGCTACTACCTTATGTCTTTTTTATGAGAAAATAAAAAATCAAATTGCTGTGCATCTCTTTACAAGTTGAAATGCTGTATCCAAATAGATTAAATTCACTCCATACTTTTACAACTAAAATAAAGAAACATGACCTACTATATACTGAGATTTTAGAGTGTTAAATAGACCCTTTTTGCTGCTACTCAACCTAAGGTATATTACAAAATTTCTCTTCATGTGGATACAACACCTATTTAAATTGTGATCTATTATGTGCTGCAAAAATAATGTTCTATTGTTGCATCAATAATGGTGTTGCACACCAAACTTCAGGATGAAAAAAGTAAGCATCGTGATCTTTTTATGCTGTAAAATCAGAATTAAACCTTCTATATTTTTCTACAATGAATAAAAAAATAGTAGATAAGTGTTCTCCATACATGGAAGTCATGTTGCATGATAAACAGAAGTTATCCATGGTATGCCTCTTGAACATCAAATGAAACCATAGGCTGAAGATGCTGAAATATGATTTATTATACACTATTATAGTTTTCTTCATGTGAAAATATCATCTATATATTTATCATTATAATTGGAAACTCAAGACGGTAGGCACTACAACATGAAGATCAATATGAAAGTGATGTATCCGTATTAGTTAAGTTTGAATAAATATTACAGCATGGATATAGGGAGATGATGAGATTACCAGTTATTATAAATACGAGAATATCCAATATTTTTAATATTTACAAAGCAGGTTACGAAACTCTATTTTATATGTTTCATGATATTTTAAATTGAATCATTTTTATCTAGAATTCTTTCAGCAGTTTATCAGTTGGATAAATTCTAATAAATCTAAAGGATTATGGATGAACAGATTGAAAATATTCTGGTTTAGTATTTAGAGATAAAAATGACTAGTTTATTCTAATGTAATTTCTCCAGAAAATTCAGAGGACATAAAGTTATTCAAATTCAAATATTCAAATATGCATCCGGATTGTGCTACTAGTTTTTAGAAACTATTTTGGATAAATTGAAAGAGTTTTTAATTGATTTAAGTGGGAGTTTTAAATCATTCGATGTATCTATTATTATAGAGATTTTATTGGAAGAGTTATTCAAATTATATTGAATTATTTTATTAGATATTTATTCTATAGTAAGAAGCCAACGATGAAATGCTATTCTTGGGATATTTATGAGGGTTATTGAATCACTTTATTTTTAGTATCCAAAGGAAGAGGAATGATTCTAAAACAAGTGGATATTTATGCTATATATATATATATATATATCTACCTGGTAGTAAAATAAAACATATGAAGAAGCATGGAGACGTGAAAACTGTAAAGAAAATAAAGTGATTAAATATTAAATCAATCATCATTTTAAAGAAGAGATAAATATTATTTGTTCATCATTATTCTCTCATGGTGTAAGGAAGAAGGAAGCCTGAACAACATTGTCTAATCTATTTTTTACTATTTAAAGAAGAATATTCCTTCCCAACTTTGAAGATTATATTACTACTGCCACTAGGAATTATTAAATATCAAATACAACTATTAGTTACTACTGAAACTATGATCAAAATCTATTTTCTCAATCAAATAAAAATCTATTGATTTATTAAAGTATCGACTGCTCAGACTTTGTCACGGTGGAGTTTCATCTTCTCGGACTAAGCTGTGGATTTATGATTCCCTGTAAAATAACTAGAAGGCATTGTAAAAGCCTTATATGGTATCAACTGCCTGTAATCAATTATAGAGGTCTCCAGATAAGAGTACCTACTAGTAAAAATCCCCAAGATTTTAGAGTAGAGAGTTAGTGGAGTGGACTAGGGGATTTCTATTGTAGTATCCCAAGACTACCATATTTTACTTTTAGAATAATTTTTTTTGATAGCTTATAATACACGCAACACCAGGTTTAAACAAAACACTATTTAATCACATTTTACATAGTCAATTAAATTCTAACACTTATAAATAATTTATATGTCATATATCCAATCAAATATTCTTATATTCATCCAATATATTTGATTGACATAAAATAACAACAAACCCAATATTACACATAAAAACCTATATTTTTATAAAATAATTTTTACCACATTTTAATGGACAACCTATTTTAAATCTAATATTTAACACTTTTATACATTCTATTTTAAAAAATAAACTTATAATTTTTAAATTGTAATATAAAAATGTACTTTGGTTGAATTTTTGGTATTTTTTTGATAAGTTTCATGTTTTGATGAAAATACTAAATATTAATTGAATATAAATTTTTTCATCAAAATAATTTATAGTGCTAAATTATATTATTGAATGATTTTAAAGTATATTTTTTTTATCATTTAATATAATTTAGTTCATAGGAATAAAATTTACATTGAATTTAGATATAAAAACATTTCAATCTTTTGCATCTTTTAAAATTTAATAACCCATTTTCTTACCCCGTCAATAAGATTAAATTTAAATTAATTATTGAAAATTATGTGTTTTGATTTTTTTAAAATGTATTACATATTTGTAATCAATGATTAAAAATTATTAAAAATTATTTATTTTATTTTTGGGCATTATGAATAATAATTTTAGTAAAATTTTATTAACACAGTAAAAGGTAAATAGGGTAATTAGGGGTTAAAAATGATATTATAAATATTACAAAATTACCCTAACACTATTCCTAATTTTATTTTATGAGTGGTTTTCGACCAAAATCATCCTTGGGATGAGATTATAACCATTTTTAATCCATCTGTGTGAGAGTATGACATTTATTATATTTTATTTAAAGATGAGTTAAAGAAGTCATACTAACATTTTAATAATTATATCATTTTTAATATAGGTTTATATAGAAGATAAATGTAACACCCCAAGCTTCCATAATACATTTCCCTTTGAATAATGCAATAGCTTGCATTGTATGCAACTTCAAGATTCTAACACACCGTGACCAATCAAACCAGCCGTTATGAATATTAATACCCACTTTTTGAAATTTTATAAATTTTATTTTTAAAAATGGAATTCATTTTTGAATTCATAATATCGAAATTAGCTTAAGGTGAATTTTTGGTATTTTTCTGAAAACTTTCAATTTTTGATGAATAGTGAAAAACACTGCGTTATTGCTTAAAACCAACTTTTTATTTTAATAATTATTTATTTTATTTAAATTTATTTTAGTTCAAAATAGATACATAATGCCTATATTATTTCAATTTAATTCATTGAATTCATTTTATAATAAGTTTAGATTTATAAAAATTTAATGGAACTTTTTACCGTCTTTTACCCACCTCCGAGGAGCATTTGAAAATTTGCATAAAACTTAATTTTACCGCTTCTGTGAGTTGAATTTAAAAAATCCAAAAGACACGGTTAATATCAGTAAGTAAAATGTGGTTCAATAAGATGAAAATAATTTTTGCTGAATAGTAACTTTTGACTTTTATTTACCATGTTTAAAAGTAAATAGGGTAATTAAGGGTAAAAGTGATATCACAATTACCCTAACACATGTCCTAATTCTATTGGATAAGTATAATTCACCCAAAAACAACCTTAGTAATAAAATATGATCCTATTTGGTCCACTTGTATTAGATTAGGACATTTATTATTATTTTATTTAAAGAAGAGTTAAAAGAGTTAAATTCAAAGTTTAATAACTAAACCAATTTTAATACAGGGTTAAACATAAGATAAATTCAACTATAAATATTCATTAGAAATATAAAAACAATTCCTACATAATGGTATTTTATTTATAATTTTTATACATTAAATAATTTATTTATTTATGAAACAATGATGATGCAGTAATTACCTTATTAATGAAAGGTTAAAATAATTGACATTATAAATATCCAAATAAATGTAATTTGAGACTTTTTATGAATTCCAATAATTTTCTAGATTAATATGACATGTTAGGGTTGATTAAATAATTTTTTTTCGAGTAATCATGTTGTTATTATTTTCATAAAAACCAAATACTAAATAGTGTCAAAATTGACATAATTGAGTTTTTAAAACAAATACTATATTATTAATTGATATAATATTACTAAAAATCTAAGTTTCATACAAAGGACTTATATGTGGTTATATATATTAATAATGAACCACTTGAGGTTTTCTTGGCAGTTTATAGTAAGTTTTTTAATCAAATAATATAAAAATACAAAGTGACATGGTAAATGTCAAACTATTTAACTAAGAGTTAAATCTAAAAGATAAGGTTAATATGGTAACCTAAACCTATATAAAACCTATTTTTTGAGTGGTTTTTGACCCATACCCACCTTATCCTCGAAATAAATCATTTTTGATCCATTAGAAACTGAAAATTATTTTATTATAAAATAATATTTTGAGCTTTTCCTAAAGTGATCCTCACCTCTCTTATAAAAGGGTACTTCCCCTTATCTTAATTTCACACCTACAAAGCCATTTGTGTAGAGACCCTAAGCTTGACGTACATGGACATTACATTAATTTGGAAGAATACTTAATACATAACAAAAACACACACACAAGGACCGTAATAGTTTAGTGTCTTTGGAAACTCAGAATATAATCTTCTAATCGTGGTGAAAGATCTTTAAAATCTCCCATAAAGATCTTCGTTTTTTTAAACCTAAATCCTTTCTTGATGTCCTGGGGAAAAGAAAACATAAAATGGTGAGTTCAAATGCTCAGTAAGGGTAAAAAAAAGAAATATCAATCACGTCATATTCATAAGAACATATCTTTTGGAAATCTTAACCTGCAAAAGAGATCATAATTTCATAACATGGGATAAATCATAGTAGTGAAATGTAATCCCAATAATCAAAACTTAAAACATGAAACTTTGTGGCATACACACATAATCATATAGAATCATTTCTTATTAGTCAAGACTCATTTCCAAGACTATCTTAGTGGACAAAGTCCCTTTCTGAACCGAGTTCACTCCTCGTTTCAGTCCTGTTTCACTGAACCGGTATAACCTACCGTTCCAGCCATGTCTATCTCATGAGATATAAAATCTTTACCCAATGCATTGGAGGGAGATATAGGTCCCACCCATCTCATAATGATACCATTATTATGTGTACCACAAAATCATAAATCATACATCATTACATAACCCATGCAGTAAAAATGAGATTCTTAAACAACATGACATCATAAAACAATTCATATAAGATAAAGGAATTCATAAAAATATTTCCATCACAACATAATCAAATCCATGTAATAATAGGGATAGAAACAGAAACCTATATTATCTTAGATAGAAAATAATTTTGATAAAATTCTTGAACTCCATTCTTGAGGAAAATATCCTTTCTACTTCAAATTTTTTTTTCCTTTCTTAACATGTCATACAATTTTAAACTAAAAGAAGTTGATTAAAAATAAACATGAAAACTTGTAAAGGAATATTCTTGGAAATAATTTTTTTTAAAATCCATTCATGCCGTATAAGTAAAAAGAAAACATTCTTCTCATACTTTTGTCAAAAAGTACCTCGTACGAAAAATGACAAAAGATTCCTTTCATATCATTTACTAAAAACTCACCGAAGGTTAAAATTGGATTTAAACAATTTTAGGTGGATGGATATAATATTACATATTGATGAAACATGGATTTGGATGATAAAATACACCCCAGTAAATACTAAAGTATAAACAATCTCGGATTAAAATGAGATTGTTATATTTCCCTTACCTTAGGTCTGATATGCTTTGTACGTGTCTGAACCTCCTGTATAATGATTTAAATAATGTTATTGTCTTATTAAAGAATCATAATTATTTTTATGATATCATATATGGTCATATTCTTAGCTTCTTAGTAGTAATATTTCATTGCTACTTGTTATTCGGGTGTTTATAACTTTTTGTTCTTATGCGTGTTTTGTCGAATAAATTCTTATTATTCTCTTTAGGTTATAGATAATTCATTTCCAGAATGGTATTAGTGTAATATATATCATATTAATTCATTCAATTCATTTATAAAATCATTATGAAATGAAGATCATGTAGAATGAGTCGCATCACATCGTGGAGACGGTATTCCGTACGTACGCACGAGTGATGATATCGTTCCTATGATCGTGGAATTGTATTAGAGTGTATGTATACTATTTCAGAATCAGTATCACTTTATAATAGTCATATATAGTCATTATTTACATCATTATACCCATCCAAGTAAGGTGGTGGTGGAAAATAGATTACACCACGGCGTGGAGACGATATTCCGTACGTACGCACACGCGGTGATTTCTTTTTCCGTAGGATGGATAGATGGTGAAATAGGGTTGTTTTATACTTATAATAACATATCAGTATATGAGTGATACTGATGTTATTACTTCATAATGAAACAACTAAATAAGAAGAAGTGGAAGAAGAAATAAAGATGAAAGAATCGGTAACGGACATTACCACTTCTTTGAAGTGATTCTTTGAGACCTTCTTTTAGGGAACTAAAATTGGTCTTTGAAGAAGACCAGTACCTATAGGATGTCTCTAGGGAAGTGTAGAGGAGTAATTGGTAGGGGTTGACCGAGATTTAAGGCTCAAAGTGGTGTGAGGAAGAGGGGGAGGAGGTGCCCTTTTATAAAGGAGGAGAGGGGCACCTTAAGAAAATCTCAAAATATTATTTTATATTAAGGTAAAATTTGGTTTATAATGGTTTAAAAGGGTCTTATTTAGAATATAAAGTGGGGATGGGTCGAAATCCTCTCATCCAATAGGATTTAGACAAGTTTAGGTTATTATTTTAACCTTATCAATTAGATTTAACTCTAAGTTAAATAATTTAACTTTTACCATGTATTTTTGTTTTCTTACACTATATGGTTAATAAACTTACCATAACAAGCCAAATGAACCCCAAGTTGTTTATTATTAACATATCTATCCTTATATAAGTAATTTGGCTGAACCTTAGATTTTTAGGAATTAAATAACAATTAATAATATAATATTTGTTTTAAAAACTAATTTATGTCAATTTTGACACTATTTGGTACATGATTTTTATGAAATTTATAACAGAATGATAAGTTCGAACCAAGTTACTTATATCAACAATAACATGTCATATTAACCTAGAAAATTAATGTAAGTCATAAAAAGTCTCAAATTACATTTATTTGGGCATTTATAACATCAATTATGTCAATATTTCATTAATAAGACAATTACCGCATCATCTTTGTGTCATAATAAATGATAATTATTTAATCCCTAAAAATTCTAAATAAATTCCTATTACATAGATAATTGTATTATATTTATGGAGACTATTCATGTTCGAAGTTTCATGAAGTGTTTCACTAAATTAAAATTATTATACTTATAATATTTAAGAAAGTGACATGTTGTCACATTCTTTGGTTTTAATAATAATTAAATTATTTTCATGGAAAAAAGTCCATTAAATGAATCTAATCCGACCCTTATGTGATATGGGTCGACTTTTAGTCATCCAATAGGATTTTGACATGTGTTAGGGTAATTTTATAATATTATATTTACCCTTAATTACCCGATTTACCTTTAACTAGGGTAAATAAAATTTACCGTAGTTACTATTCATAATTCCCAAAAATAAAAAGTAGCTTATTAACATAATTTGGATCCACTTATTTCAAATATGGAATAAATTTTTTCAAATTCAATACACAGAAGGTGAAGAAATTAAATTAAAATTAATCCCGTTGTCGAAGGAAAACGGGTTTTTCTTTAAAACATTGCAAAAGATTGAATTGATTTAACCTATGAATTCAAGGTAAAATCAATACTAATGACATACATTATATTAAATGGTAAAAATATATTCTATTTATATTTTAAAACCATTCAATATTATAATTTAACCACATAAGATATTACGATGAACAAAAGTTGTTTTTAATTAAAATATAGCGTGTTTTTACTATTCATTAAAATATGAAAGTTATCGGAAAAATATCAAAACTTTATCTAATGTAAATTTTTATATCCTGATTCAAAAGAAGAATTTTATTTTGTCAAATTGAACTTATAAACATGTCAAAAACTAGATTTAAAGTGGGTGTGCCATTAAAAGGTGGCAAAACTGCATTTTTTGAAAAATAATTATTTTACCCGAAAAATTTATTTTGTTCTTATACCATGTTCTAGAAATGTGTAAGATGAATAATAATGTTATAAAATTCAAAATTTAGTTAACACTATTCATAATGGCTAGTTCATAACAATATTATAATAATATATCGTTGTTTAGTAAAACCCGGTATTGCGTACAACACACGCTATTGAGGAAGGTCGTGATTACGTGTAATGCAAGCCAAGTCAGGGTTGTGTGTAGTGCACAACTCCTTTGTTGTTGCGTATAACAGAATCCAACCATATTTTATTTATACATTGAATATATATATATATATATACACTCAATGTTGCGTAGAATAACTTCTATCAAACGAACATGAAATTGTTTGTAACAAGAGCCAAGAAAAGTGTTGTGTATACTGCAAGCTAATACAGTGTTGCGTATAGCGCAAGATAATCTTGGTGTGTTTTAAAATAGAAGATATGAATGAAATTAAAAATAATGTATCTTATAAAATCTCGGGTTGTTACATTCTACCCCCCTTAAAATGAATTTCTCCCTCAAAATTCGTCGGGGTTATAAATCGTTTACTATTCATAAAAACCCACATCATAAAAAGAAATACCAAAACTGAACTTTAAAAACTAATGTATAAAATATAACGGTTACCCAAATGAACTCATCACTGGGTTTCCATATAGGAGAAAATATGGACATGGAAGAGAAATCTAACTGTCATGTTCTGATGGAGAGTGGTAGAGAACATGGCTATGAAAAATCCAACAATCACAAAGCTATTGATTTGTGGTGATCTAAGGTACCATCTGATTCATCAGATATAAGAGCACTAGGACAACATTTTTGGTTTTAAAGATCATTTCCCTAAAGTTGAAGAATTTGAATTAGAATAAATACTTACTTTATTTTGGTACAATCTCACTGTTGTTCGTGCCTTGAACAACTTCCACTTCATCTCTTAAAGAAATGAAGTTGAATTTGTTATTCGTGAAGTGTTAGTAGATCATGTGATAGAATGATGGGTCATTCCATCTGTCTCAAACAAATGGTTAGAAAAAGTTATTAAATATACATAAGTCGATCTATAGTGAGATTAATCATATATGGTTCCTAAAATGGACTTATACTTCATATATCATACTGCTTAATATAATAAAACTAGTTTCTACTGAATAGGGACTTCCTGTAGGCCAGTGGTAGGCGATAAAGGCCAGTCGCACTTCGGTTGTGGGTTCGATTCCCACAACCTTGTCTGACGCGATGGGCTGTCGCTCGTCCTACAGGTTGTCCTTTTTCTAAAACTATACTACTATAACATCCCATCAATAATATCGAAAAAACTTCTATACTTAAACAATACTAACTTATGTCCGACATAATCCATTCCAATCTTTAGGCTTATCCATAATACTTCAGTCCACTCTCATAATATAGTGAAAACGATTACCTAGAGATTTAATACCATCGTTGATCCCCATATATCATAAGATATGTCTTGTTGGTCACATTCTAAACATTCAAAGGCCTTAATCATGTATTCTCTTGAATACCCATTAAACCTTAGTGAAAACATGAATGCAGTTAAACGTTAACACTTTACAAATACCAAAATCCTCAAAATTCTATATACCCAAACCATGATATAACCTTCTCCTTATATCAGTCATGATCTCATGAATACTATCAAACATTTAATTTTCTCCTTATCCCTTTATTATGCGCATATCATCTACATTCCAAAAATATCTGAATAACCTTTCATGGATACTGGTAACATTAATCATACACTTTCAAAACTCAAGGAAAGACAACAGTGTAACAATCCTTAGATGTCTCTTTATTCCATAGTACCATGAGATTACTTATACAACATTACACATGATAAACATGTAATCATTCCACTACATTCTTAAACCATTGACCTAGCTTCAACAATTATTTCATCTCACATATCATTTGTAGTCTCTTCATCATCATCCACATAAATACTACCCATACGACCATACTGATTCTTCTCATGAGACTTTCCCTTAGGGCATTGGTTTGCATAATGCCCGTACATTCCACATTTAAAACATTTAACCATTGTTGATGTCGTAGCAATACCATTATCCTCATCCCTAGTGTTAATTGAACCTTTTCCTTTGCACTTACTGGCTTTGTGTCCTTCTTTTCCACACCCAAAGCATCTTCCAGTTCCTTTGAAACATTCTCCTTGATGCCTCTTCCCACATGATTTACATAGGGGAAATTGAACTTTCTTTCCTCTATGATCATCATGAAACTCCATCTTTCTCTTATTAGCCAAGTCAGAAAACTTACCAAATTTTACTTTATTGATCATATTATGAGATTGCTGATTTAGCATAATAATTATGTTTGGACTTCCAAATCCCATTTCATTTGGTTTCTCATGAAGAATATCATTCCATTGTCCATCATATCCTCCATTATCGTGAATCATCTTGTTTCCGGCCATTTTCTAAAACCCAAAAAGAATAGTGTGAGAGGAAAAAATAATAATAAAGGGGGAGTAACTTCAATATCTAACATCTTTGGTTTAATCTAATATCGTTACCATAGTTCTAGAACTATATCCTATACGTATACTAATCCTTAGGGACATCCCTAGACATACCTTAGAAATATCTCTAGGGATCTTACTAACGTTTTCGCATCCTAGTTTCCAAAGGTTGACTAAACCTTTTCTCTGATACCAACTGTAGAGACCCTAAGCTTGACGTACATGGACATTACATTACTTTTGTGGAATACTTAATACATAACAAAAACACACACACAAGGACCGTAATATTTTAGTGTCTTTGGAAACTCGGAATATAATCTTCTAATCGTGGTGAAAGATCTTCAACATCTCCCATAAAGATATTCTTTTTTTTAAAGCTAAATCCTTTCTTGATGTCATGGGGAAAAGAAAACATAAAAGGGTGAGCTCAAATTCTCAGTAAGGGTAAACAAAAGAAATATCAATCACGTCATATTCATAAGAACATATCTTTTGGAAATCTTAACCTGCAAAAGAGATCATAATTTCATAACATGGGATAAATCATAGTAGTGAAATGTAATCCCAATAATCATAACTTAAAACATGAAACTTTGTGGCATACACACATAATCATATAGAATCATTTCTTATTAGTCAAGACTCATTGACAAGACTATCTTAGTGGACAAAGTCCCTTTCTGAACCGAGTTCACTCCTCGTTTCAGTCCTGTTTCACTGAACCGGTATAACCTACCGTTCCAACCATGTCTATCTCATGAGATATAAAATCTTTACCCAATGCATTGGAGGGAGATATAGGTCCCACCCATCTCATAATGATACCATTCTTATGTGTGCCACAAAATCATAAATCATACATCATTGCATAACCCAAGCAGTAAAAATGGGATTCTTAAACAACATGACATCATAAAACAATTCATATAAGATAAAGGAATTCATAAAAATATTTCCATCACAACATAATAAAATCCATTTAATAATAGGGATAGAAACAGAACCCTATATTATCTTAGATGGAAAATAATTTTGATAAAACTCTTGAACTCCATTCTTGAGGAAAATATCCTTTCTACATCAAAAACATTTTTCCTTTCTTAACATGTCATACAATTTTAAACTAAAAAAAGTTGATTAAAAATAAACATGAAAACTTTTAAATGAAGCTTCTTGGAAATAATTTTTTTTAAAAATCCATTCATGCCGTATAAGTTAAAAGAATACATTCTTCTCGTACTTTTGTCAAAAAGTACCTCGTACGAAAAACGACAAAAGATTCCTTTCATATCCTTTACTAAAAACTCACCGAAGGGTAAAATTGGATTTAAACAATTGTAGGTGGATGGATATAATATTACATATTTAGGAAACATGGATTTGGATGATAAAATACACCCCAGTAAATACTAAAGTATAAACAATCTCGGATTAAAATGAGATTGTGATATTTCCCTTACCTTAGGTCCGATATGCTTTGTACGTGTCCGAACCTCCTGTATAATGATTTAAATAATATTATTGACTTATTACCGAATCATAATTATTTTTATGATATCATATATGGTCATATTCTTAGCTTCTTAGTAGTAATATTTCATTGCTACTTGTTATTCGGGTGTTTATAACTTTTTGTTCTTATGCGTGTTTTGTCGAATAAATTCTTATTCTTCTCTTTAGGTTATAGATACCTCATTTCCAGAATGGTATTAGTGTAATATATATCATATTAATTCATTCAATTCATTTATATAATCATTATGAAATGAAGATTATGTAGAACGAGTCGCATCACATCGTGGAGACGGTATTCCGTACGTACGCACGAGTGATGATATCGTTCCTATGATCGTGGAATTATATTGGAGTGTATGTATACTATTTCAGAATCAGTATCACTTTATAATAGTCATATATAGTCATTATTTACACCATTATACCCATCCAAGTAAGGTGGTGGTGGAAAATAGATTACACCACGGCGTGGAGACGGTATTCCGTACGTACGCACACGCGGTGATTTCTTTTTCCGTAGGATGGATAGATGGTGAAATAGGGTTGTTTCATACTTATAATAACATATCAGTATATGAGTGATACTGATGTTATTACTTCATAATGAAAAAACTAAATAAGAAGAAGTGGAAGAAGAAATAAAGATGAAAGAATCGGTAACGGACATTACCTCTTCTTTGAAGTGCTTCTTTGAGACCTTCTTTTAGGGAACTAAAATTGGTCTTTGAAGAAGAACAGGACCTCTAGGATGTCTCTAGGGAAGTGGAGAGGAGTAATTGGCAGGGGTTGGCCGAGCTTGAAGGCTCAAAGTGGTGTGAGGAAGAGGGGGAGGAGGTGCCCTTTTATAAGGGAGGAGAGGGGCACCTTAGGAAAATCTCAAAATATTATTTTATGTTAAGGTCAAATTCGGTTTATAATGGTTCCAGAGGGTCTTATTTAGAAGATAAAGTGGTTATGGGTCGAAATCCTCTCATCCAATAGGATTTAGACAAGTTTAGGTTATTATTTTAACCTTATCAATTAGATTTAACTCTAAGTTAAATAATTTAACTTTTACCGTGTCTTTTTGTTTTCTTACACTATATGGTTAATAAACTTACCATAACAAGCCAAACGAACCCCAAGTTTTTTATTATTAATATTTATATCCTTATCTAAGTCATTTGGCCAAACCCTAGCTTTTTAGGAATTAAATAACAATTAATAATATAATATTTGTTTTAAAAACTAATTTATGTCAATTTTGACACTATTTGATACATGATTTTTATGAAATTTATAACAGAATGATAAGGTCGAACCAAGTTACTTATATCAACAATAACATGTCCTAGTAATATAGAAAATTAATTTAAGTCATAAAAAGTCTCAAATTACATTTATTTGGGCATTTATAACATCAATTATGTCAATATTTCATTAATAAGACAATTACTGCATCATCTTTGTGTCATAATAAATGATAATTATTTAATACCTAAAAATTATAAATAAATTCCTATGATGTAGATAATTGTATTAGATTTCTGAAGACTATTCATTTTCGAAGTTTCATGAAGTTTTTCACTAAATTAAAATTATTATACTTATAAGATTTAAGAAAGTGACATGTTGTCACATTCTTTGGTTTTAATAATAATTAAATTATTTTCATGGACAAAAGTCCATTAAATGAATCTAATCCGACCCTTAGGTGATATGGGTAGACTTTTAGTCATCCAATAGGATTTTGACATGTGTTAGGGTAATTTTATAATATTATATTTACCCTTAATTACCCGATTTACCTTTAACTATGGTAAATAAAATTTACCCTAGTTACTATTCATAATTCCCAAAAATAAAAAGTAGCTTATTAACATAATTTGGATCCACTGATTCCAAATATGGAATCCATTTTTCCAAATTCAATAGACAAAAGTTTCAGAAATTAAATTAAAATTAATCCCGTTGTCGAAAGAAAACGGGTTTTTCTTTAAAACATTGCAAAAGATTGAATTGATTTAACCTACGAATTCAAGGTAAAATCAATGCTAATGACATAAATTATATTAAATGGTAAAAATATATTCTATTTATACTTTAAAACCATTAAATATTATAATTTAACCACAAAAGATATTACTATGAAAAAAAGTTGTTTTTAATTAAAATATAGCGTGTTTTTACTATTCATTAAAATATGAAAGTTATCGGAAAAATATCAAAACTTTATCTAATGTAAATTTTTATATCATAATTCAAAAGAAGAATTTTATTTTGTCAAATTGAACTTATAAACATTTCAAAAACTAGATTTAAAGTGGGTGCGCCATCAAAAGGCGGCAAAACTGCATTTTTTGAAAAATACTTATTTTACCCGAAAAATTTATTTTGTTCTTATACCATGTTCTAGAAATGTGTAAGATGAATAATAATGTTATAAAATTCAAAATTCAGTTAACAATATTCATAATGGCTAGTTCATAACAATATTATAATAATATATTGTTGTTTAGTAAAACCCAGTATTGCGTACAACACACGCTATCGAGGAAGGTCGCGATTACGTGTAATGCAAGCCAAGTCAGGGTTGTGTGTAGTGCACAACTCCTTTGTTATTGTGTATAACATAATCCAACCGTATTTTATTTATACATTGAATATATATATATATATACACACACTCAATGTTGCGTAGAATAACTTCTATCAAACGAACTTGAAATTGTGTGTAACAAGAGCCAAGAAAAGTGTTAAGTATACTACAAGATAATACAGTGTTGCGTATAGCGCAAGATAATATTGGTGTGTCGTAAAATAGAATATATGAATGAAATTAAAAAGAATGTGTCTTATAAAATCTCAGGTTGTTACAATTTGGCTCAGCCAAACCCTGACCAAATATCCTACCAAATTTCCTCCATTCATCCTAGAGGCCTTAATTTGGTCATAAATCCAACCTAAGGAGCCCTTTTGATCAAATCAAAAGGAAGAACCTGAAGAAGAGGTAAATATTTCATCACCTCTTTCAAGTTCTTTTCTTCTTCCACTTCCTCTCTCTTTGTGGTTTCCATTATAAAATAATAACTCCAGTATCCTCTATATACTATGATGTTATCATAAAAATTGTACAACCATATTCATTATTCTATCCATCATATGAATGACAAAGTCACCATAGGTGCGTACGTACGACTCACCGTCTCCACGTCGTGGTGTAGTTTGTTATTCAAAGAGTTCATTATTTGGATGGGTATAATAATGAGTATAACTGATTTAAATAATAAATATAACATGTTAATTATTCTTTATATATGATATACCATGTGATTACATATGATTTCACCATCAAAATAATGATATTGTCGCTCGTGCGTACGTATGGATTACCGTATCTACAAACGCGATGAGATTCGTTCCCCATTGTAAGAATTCAAGAATAATTTTCATTTTATGATTAAAAATAATGTTTATGAACATAATATCATTATTTATATGAATAAAATACATCTTATCCATAACAAACATGGATTACGTAACCAATCATATAAAGTAAAATGAATCAGTTAACACCCGAAATGATGATACTACTGAAATATTATTAACAAAGCAATATTAGAGGATCATATATGATATCATATTTATGTATATATTTCTTGTATAATTCAATAACAATGTTTTAACTATTATACATGAGGTTAACATACCATCAACTAAGGAAAATTATAAGGTAAGGGTTAATTTCACAATCTCTTTATTATCTGAGGTTGTTTTTACGTAAGTATCTACTGGGACCTCTTTATCATCCACATCCATGTTTTCTTAAAAATGTATTTCAATTTTTTTTACTATTTACTAGAATATGGGTTAAAGTCATTTATACCCTTATTTTACCTTATATGTTTTGAAAGGAATCTTTCCATCGTTTTACAAAAAAGGTACTTTATGACCTTTTCGACAAAATTAAGGTAAGAATGTTTTTTAACTTATACAGAGGGTGCACCTATTTTCCACCATTATAACACCATATAATATTCCCTTACAAGATTATAAGAATATTTTCAAAATAAATGTTTTATTTTATAATTATGTGATTCTTAAATGATTTCAAAATAGAAAGATACATTTCTCTCAAATAGTTTTGATTTCATCTCTGTCAACATCCTTTGATAAATTTTACACTTGTTTGAAGTTTATTTATTATGATACAAATATTCCATATTGTATTTAAGGTTTTGTGATATGTTTGACTATAGATGAGTTATTTTTATACCATTCATGGTTTATGGTTAAAGTATTGACATTTCATATGCTAGTTTTAATACAAATGTTTATGTTATGTTTCAACATTTTTATATGAGGAATGTATTGGACTTAGTATGTCATGGGTGGAGACCTTTATAGCTCCTCAATGCATTGGTAGGTCTCATGAGACAATTAGATGTGAAAATGGCCGAGGCCGTTCCCAATTTTGATATATGGTTTTGGCTGAAGCCTAAATCATTTTTAGACGTCTTGTCTAAGGCCTTGACAAGATGTTTCAGAATGTCCGGAATTATACATTACCTCATTATGAAAATAATAATGATGTTTCATGTGGTTATTCGACTAATAGAATACCCATGACTATGTTTTATTATGACATTATTTACTCAGCTCATATTCCTACCCTAAAGTTTTCATGTTTATTATTTGTAAAGGCATGTGTTTTTAATTATTCACCATGCCTAATGTTTATGTTATCTTCCACTATATTGATTACCCTTACTGAGAGTTTGAGCTCACCCCTTTCTTATGTTTAATTTTCCCAGGATATGAAGAAGTTAGTTATGAGTGCCTTGCAGGCATAATCTAGGAGGCTTGGATGTTTCTAATTGAATAAATTAGTGTTGTATTTCTTTTCAAGTTGTAATGTTGAACTTATGTATGTATCTTGCTTCTAATAATACTAAACCGATCGTTCTTTCGGGACAAGATTCCTTATAACATGCCAATGTTATGTAATAAAGCACCGACTCTGGGTAACTGGGGTCGGGGCATTAAAATAAATTCTACTATACATAGTCATTTGAAAGATAAAATGTTTTTATATATCATGGTAATTTATCTCTAATTTTTAGAAAATAAATAATTTCCTTAAGGTTTTATAAAATGATGATGGAGTAATTGTTTAAGTAATGGAAATGTCAAATAAATAATATTCAAAATATTAAAATAAATATAATTTGATATAATTAATGTCATCCACGAATTTTATGGATGACTTTTACATGTTAGGGATGAGTTAATAAAGTTGGTTCAAAGATATCATGTTGTTATGATATTTTTAAAATACAAATAATGAATAGTGTCAAAAATAACACTAATGATATTTTATCAAAATAATATCTTATTAAATTATTTAAAAATCATAAAACATATTTAAAATTATATAATAATTATTATATGGTCTAAAATGTGATAAATTGTTAATTTATGGTCTAATTGATATTAAATAATTAAAAATTACAATATTTTAATATTGAAAAAGTTGTTTCCTTAGTTAAAATTAAAATAGGTTAACTAATGGTTAATCAAAATGATAAGATTTAAAAAAAAATACAAAAACTTGTCTAAAATATAATGGTTTATGATATTACAACCTTATATCATCTTAGTTTATAATACCTAACATTTTTTTTGGTATTTGGATTGATATTGAATTTATTATAAATTTATATATTTAGAAATTTCAAAAGAACCCCTCACCTAAATTATAAAAGGAACCTCCTCCCTCATTTCATTTCATCACTTTGAGACTTCTATATGGGCCAAAACCTTCAAATTTCTCTTCTATAATTCCCTATACTCATCCTATATGTGATGGTATTCTCAAAAGGCAAACCCTAGCGTCTCTAATAGGAGATCCAAAGGTAGTTACCAAAAGAATAGGTAATCATCTTTTGTAACATCCTAGCCCGAATGAACACTAAACCGGTAGCTAGATCATTGAGTCACATGACCTCAAGCACATATTCCCAAATTATAGAGGCTACCAACTAATAGTGATGGATTAGGGTGTATCCATGGGGAGACTATGCCCTCATAGATCCGAGTAGAAAAACAGTATAACAGAATAAATAATGATTAACAGTGGAAGCAGTAATAAATAATTGAAAAAATAGCGAAAGAAAAATATTATAATAACTGAATTAAAGTGGCTAATGAAAATTTAAAAAAATTCATGTAAGAAAGATGATTATACAAGTGCAAGAATTAATAAATACAAATAAAAATACAATGTAATAAAAGAAAAACTTCCCAATTACTAGCTCTATGAGCATCTCGAGCATCAGATCGATCCTCTTATCCTAACTCCCATGTACAAGAAAAGTAACATAAAAAAGTAATGAATTCAGAGAACTGCAATAATGTAGGACTAATTAGGTACCCCAGTGAAATGGCGACCCGATCAGGGTGTGAGACATAAATCTTAGTAGGTCGACACCACTAGTGTCTTGCCCAATCCAGACAATGCAATATAAATTAAGAAGTGTTCCATATATAATAAATGCAAAGTGATTAAAAATTAGTAATAAAAAATTGTTCTAGGTTCCTAATTGATCACACATCCCATAAAACATGATTTGACCTAAGACAGAAGTCTAAAAAGTATACCTGTTCATGGAAGAATATATTTATACAAGGTCTAATAATAACATGGCAAACCAAGGAAGGAATACCCGCAAGCTTATGCTTTGAATTGGGGTATAAATCCCATGTCATCACATAAACATGCTAGTAAGGTAAGGAAAACATCTCATGTACAATAAAATTATATAATAATAATGAAGGATGAATATCATATGATAGAACAAAAAAATAGACAATGCAATCCAAATAATCCACCAAATCTGGATGTGGAGTCCTGTACCCATCCAAGGAAATCTATAAATAATCCCAAGTATTGAAACATGAACATTCAATATAATCCAATACCACCAATACCATCCAAGGTAAACCTTAAAATGTCTCAAGTATTTCTGTGAGGCATGGAAACTCTGAGTCTCTCCCAAGTATTTCACTAGAGGACTGAGTATCACCCAAGGCATGGCGTAACCATCTTTCCAATTGGTCCATCCATAGTTTCTCCTCTAGGGAATTGGTATCACGCCTGAGTATATTAAACCACCCAAGAATCCCTATCCTAGTAATCCAAAGCATCTCCTCCGGTGTGTCATGGTATAACCACCCGAGCATGGGAGTCCATCCATGAGTCCTTAATATGGAACTCATATTCTCACCCGACCTGCATCAAGTAAAAAAAGTCACCACGACAAATTTAAAGGAAAACATCAATACATATATCACATGGAAAGAAAATATATAAATCATTCTATCAATCAAGAACCACGAGCCACACGCTATTTAATATATCAAGTAAAACGATCCAATCCATCTACATGGCATAAGGAATTTAGCACAAATGTAACCCAAGGCTCTAAGCAAGATAACTAAGTAATAAGCAATAAACATAAGCAAGGTTCAAGAAAGAGGCTTAACAAAAAAGCACAAGATCTAACAATGAAATGAAACCAGAGTCATATGACATTAGCATGCCTTTAACCATATGTCATGAATGAAATCTTGAGATCTTAAGCTATCAAGATTTATCATGCAGTTTATACAACCAAGACAAACCACTTTGGAAAAAACAAAAATTCATACACAAGAATATGCACAGGGAAAAAGGCACGATGTCATTTAATATTAGACCATGAAATTTTCAAAGAGGTGAGAAACATTATGTGGCAAGAAGAAAATGTATACAAGCAACTTGAAAATGAATTTTTAAAAAAGGCATAAGGAGTCCAATGTGAAGCATCCATGATGAGTAATTGTATATAAGGCACTCAAATGACTTTAGAAGTGAGGAATAAGGCTCAATGGTCACTATCTAAGCTAACCATTATCCTTAATTCAATTACAAACATAAGTAATTTAGTCAAAAGAACCTCCCTGGTAGTGATTTATCATTTAAGGCATGGGAATTTTGGTCTATTTAGGATAGCACTCCCAAAGGGGTGGCCAGGAGGTAAGGAGAAGACCCCAAATGAGTTTCACTATAAGAGAAGGTTACAACATATGCTATAGAACAAACCTAACAATTTAATAAGTGATAATAAGGAATCACCAAAAGGTTTCAGTGAGTGGCACAACGAATCGACATGAAATAAGTGATGAAGCAAAGAGGAAGAGGGTAGATTCCCTATATAGGTAATTCTAATTAAAAGTTAGACCACACACTTAGGAGGTGCCTTGGATCATCACTCAATTTCAAAGGATGAAATGTCATTTAGAAATAACCAAAATTTTCATGTACAATCATTCCAAAATTCTATACAAGGCATTAAGAAATTAGGAGAACTTAATCAAAAATGCCAAGAAAGATGAATAAAAATAAACTATCCCTGTGAGTTTTTGTAGATAACACACCTCTATTGGAGGGGTTTTATTATAAAACCATGAAATTATTTATTAGAAAAATCATTTAATTATATTTAAAATTTAATATAAACATATTTAGCACTAAAAAAAACAATCCAAGAAAACATAAGAAAAATCATCAACCGTCACTGTGAGTTTTTGCAGATAGCGCACCTCAATTGGAGGGATTTTATTATAAAAAACATGATATTACTCTAAATAAAATACTCATTTATCATGATCAAAAATTTATTCTAATAATAAACAACATGAATTAAATTCAAGGAAAAGAGTAAATAATTAATTAAAGCATTATTAAAATTAAAGGAGGCATGGAAACAGATCCTACGTCAAATAGAACCAAGTTGAACACTCGACACATGACAGATTTAGCGATAACCACCCGAAATAACACAATAAAGGTCTAATACACTATAAATAAAATACTAGAACCATAAGTACACTTAAATGACACTAAATAAAATATGTGAAAACAATAGTTGATGCAAAATCTTACCCGAAAAAGTTGATGGCGGGCCAAAATGAACCGATCTGCTTTGCCTTCGGTAGAGGATGTCAGAATACACATAAATATGACCCGAGTGACACACCGCATGCCCCAAAATCATAAGAAACAGCAAAAACATGGGTTATCCAAAACCCTAGGTTTGGTTAAACCAAAATGTGTGACGAGAATACTGAAAATTGACTGGAAATGAGAGGAGAAGAGAGCAGAGAGCCTTACCATGGAGGATTGAGCAGAAATCCGGTAGTAATATGAAGGAAAAATGAAGAAACAAGGAGACCAGAATGGGGGGGGGGTCGCATATGCCTAAGGTTGTTCAGATAGTGAGTTTCATGCCACCTAGAGAGGAGGGGGGCTGGGTGCACTGTGCGAGTAAAGTGAGGGGTAGAGGATGATAACCCTTGGGTCTAAAAATATTAATATAATTAATAATAATAATAATACTGTTTATAATAATAATGATAACAACACTACTACTATTATTATTAAACATTTATTTATTTTTCCCCATTTACCTCATTTAACATATTTCCATTTTTTTAATTTAATTAATATTCATTTCTTTTAAAAACACACACCACACAGTTTCCACTGTGGTCACATGGTTTTAGATAAATCGTCCGCCCTATGCAGACCCTCCAACTATTTTATTTCTAGACTCCAATACTCATGGAACTTGAAAATAACTTAAACGAACCTCCAAAAACTTTATCCAAGTCAAAAAAAAAAATAACACTTATAAGTGCTTCAACTCGTGGAAAATTGTTACAAATCCCAGTTTAAAAATGATCCGTATAGTAACTGCCAAAAGTTCAAATTCCCTTGGAATTTCTATCTAGTAAAAAACACAAGATGTTACAACCTCCATAACTTAGAACTTCTTATCCCTGATAAGCCTTCAGGAACAACAAACACTTCACTCGATCCCATTTTACTAGTGACACTATCACGTCATTGTCTCATTAACCATCCGGAAAAAGGTGCTCCCCACCTTAGGATTTAATGTTAGAAAAGGGACAATTCTGATCCAAGGTACCTCCCACCATCAAAATTTACTACAAGACATACCTCTAATAATTCTAAGGATGCTCCTAGAATGATTTCAATAAAAAGGGACAATTGAATACCAATTAACCTAACTGAAACCGATCAAACACTCTTTCCTTGAACGACACTGCTGACCTTTACACCATTCTTGCATCAACATGAAAATGTGTTTAAAACAGTTCCTTACAACTGTAACAGTTAAAAAGAGTAATAATATTTCAAGACACTATAGGCTAACCATTCTCGAAGACGTCTGACTTAGACGACCGACATACTACAAACTAAACCACAATGCCTTCCTCCAAGGAATCTTTCATTTACAACAAGTGCATTCACTGAGGCCCATACCTGGATTCCAGAGATGTTTGTTGGTCAAGAAACCCTAACCATTTAAAAAAAAATCCTTTACTCGGTGTGAATAAGGTTGTAACCTTGATGCAACTCACTAGAATCATCACCCTTAATAAATACCTTTGAGCTCGACAACAAGTTTGGTGGTAACCTCATATTCATTGAAAAGGTGTATAAGGAGCTAATAAAAGTAGTTCACACTCCAAAATTATAAGAAAGGAATTGTAACTAATCGAAAACTTCCAAATTAGAACTTGATTGAGCCTATAACAGCATCCGCCTGGTGGTCAAGTCAAAGGAAATGACTGGTGTCCAAGAGCTTATTCCAAAACTTCCTACACGAGAATCTAGGTATCACTTGGAACAACCAAGCCTCAATAAGAACCAAATGCCAAGCATGAAACACCAAAATATATCACCCAAAAAGCCTAAGGAAATTAAATATTTAGCACAATGTAAGACCAAAACTCTCTTAGTGTATCAAGGATGATGTCAAGATTGGGGACATGCACATTGCTAAGCAAAGTACACTAAGAGGAGTATGGGATTCACTAAAAAGTCTCAATACACTCCCTCCATATTAGGATGCAGTGCTTGATACAATTCCGAACCAACATACCCAAACTTAGGAAAAGAATGCTCAAACCATCATAAGTCAACTACTTTAGAAAGAAGCTCAATTTCACTTACCAACACACCATTACTAACTGTTCATGATGCCTTTACCACTTGATGCACCACATGATCGTTCAAGGTTTACTACTGAAGTCCAACATGACCAAAAGAGATTATCAATGGTTTCATACACCACCAACCAAATCAAATTCATGCTGCCAAGAAAGAACCAACAATATTCAAAACCTGAAAGCCATAAAGGCAATTAAGCAAGATCAACCATTTCTAATGGTCCACCTTGGTTGTTCTCCTTCTAGTTGGAAGGGAGAATTTGTCACATTCAACATGACACTCACCACCTAGGATTGTCCTAGACATAGAAAGAAGAGAGAGAGAGATATATATATAACCACCACTCCAAAGCGCGCTAGGTTAAATTGAATTTAGATGCATCCGTGATACTCCTATAAGCCATGCTCATGTATATCAGATAAACTGGTATAAAACCAAAACCATAAAGATCAGCATTTCAAACACTCAAGTATCAAAGAATTAATCTTTCACACTAGGATGAACTTGGTTAAATTTAATGTCTAGGTAACTCTACTATAGAGATTTCCTGAGTACTTATGAGATAAAGGCTCAATGATTTCACTGAACTCAACTGGTTCGTTATAACATTAAGTACCCAATGGGCACCACGTACACTAACGCATACTACCCTGAGGCTTTATAAGCAAGACGACACACCCTTGATACTATCTGTAGGCTTTTCACCCTATACATTAAATTATCAGGTGGTTTGTAAAAAAGATGTAACCCGAATTCATATTTCCCCATACGACCATTAACTTAGATGATGCCATACCAAGTCTCCCATTTCTGAAGGAGAATAAAGGGTCACGAGACCTACAATGAAGATGACCATGTGATCACACTACTATAAATAAGGCCATTAGTGACCTCCATTGGCGGTCGCTGTTGCCTCGTCGCTAGAGGCCTTTAGCGACCGCCAATGGCGGTCGCTATAGAAGGCCGGCAGATTGGGCTTCAGCGACCGCCAGGCGGTCGCTGAAGGGCCTCTGCAGGGCACCCTATAGCGACCGCCTCTGGCGGTCGCTATTCGAAAAACATTTTTTTTTTAAAATTTTTTTTATTGAATTCAATATAAATATATATATATATATATATATATGTAAAAATATTCATATATATACTATTAAATACAATATTTTAAATATATATATATATATATAATATATTTTAAATATATATATATATATATAATATATTTTAAATGTTTTAATATATATTTAATATATATATAATATAAAATCATTGTGCTATAATAATTTAAAAACTTCGATTCAAGAAATAATCTCATTTCAGGTCGTTCGGAGCACATTTGCTCCGAATTGGACCGCCGCACGCCGTTTTGGTGTTTTATGGCGCCTGAAACGCGTTTCCGGCCGCCGCGGTCACACGGTACCTCCGAATGAGGTGCCGTCTGGCCGAACATTTCACAATTCACGCCCCGGATGTTGTCGTACGGTTTCGTGGCATTCAGAGGTCGTTCGGGTGGTTTTGACCCCCCAACGCGCCATTTCAGTGCGCGCCGCACTGCTGAAAACGGCACAATCGGACGTGCCGCGCGCACCGCACGTCCGATGGACGTGCAGACTCCTCCTGAATCTCAGGAATAATATTTCTATCGTTTCCGTGCGGTTTCAAGTCGTTCGGAGCACGTTTGCTCCGAATGGGACCGCCGCACGCCGTTTTGGTGTTTTATGGCGCCGGAAACGCGTTTCCGGCCGCCACGGTCACACGGCACCTCTGAATGAGGTGCCGTCTGGCCGACCATTTCACAATTCACGCCCCAGATGTTGTCGTACGGTTTCGTGGCATTCGGAGGTCGTTCGGGTGGTTTTGACCCCCCAACGCGCCATTTCAGCGCGCGCCGCGCTGCTGAAAACGACACAATCGGACGTGCCGCGCGCACCGCACGTCCGATGGACGTGCGGCCTCCTCCTGCATCTCAGGAATAATATTTCTATCGTTTCCGTGCAGTTTCAGGTCGTTCGGAGCACGTTTGCTCCGAATTGGACCGCCGCACGCCGTTTTGGTGTTTTATGGCGCCAGAAACGCGTTTCCGGCCGCCGCGGTCACACGGCACCTCCGAATGAGGTGCTGTCTGGCCGATCATTTCACAATTCACGCCCCGGATGTTGTCGTACGGTTTTGTGGCATTCGGAGGTCGTTCGGGTGGTTTTGACCCCCCCAACGCGCCATTTCAGCGCGCGCCGCGCTGTTGAAAACGGCACAATCGGACGTGCCGCGCGCACTGCACGTCCGATGGACGTGCGGCCTCCTCCTGCATCTCAGGAATAATATTTCTATTGTTCCCGTGCGGTTTCAGGTCGTTCGGAGCACGTTTGCTCTGAATGGGACCGCCGCACGCCGTTTTGGTGTTTTATGGCGCCGGAAACGCGTTTCCGGCCGCCGCGGTCACACGGCACCTCCGAATGAGGTGCCGTCTGGCCGACCATTTCACAATTCACGCCCGGATGTTGTCGTACGGTTTCGTGGCATTCATAGGTTGTTCGGGTGGTTTTGAACCCCCAACGCGCCATTTCAGCGCGCGCCGCGCTGCTGAAAACGGCACAATCGGACGTGCCGCGCGCACCGCACGTCCGATGGACGTGCGGCCTCCTCCTGCATCTCAGGAATAATATTTCTATCGTTCCCGTGTGGTTTCAGGTCGTTCGGAGCACGTTTGCTCTGAATTGGACCGCCGCACGCCGTTTTGGTGTTTAATGGCGTCGGAAACGCGTTTCCGGCCGCCGCGGTCACACGGCACATCCGAATGAGGTGACGTCTGACCGACCATTTCACAATTCACGCCCCGGATGTTGTCGTACGGTTTCGTGGCATTCGGAGGTCGTTCGGGTGGTTTTGACCCCCCAACGCGCCATTTCAGCGCGCGCAGCGCTGCTGAAAACGCCACAATCGGACGTGCCGCGCGAACCGCACGTTCGATGGACGTGCGGCCTCCTCCTGCATCTCAGGAATAATATTTCTATCGTTCCCGTGCGGTTTCAGGTCGTTCGGAGCACGTTTTCTCCGAATGGGACCGCCGCACGCCGTTTTGGTGTTTTATGGCGCTGAAAACGCGTTTCCGGCCGCCGCGGTCACACGTCACCTCCGAATGAGGTGCCATCTGGCCGACCATTTCACAATTCACGTCCCAGATGTTGTCGTACGGTTTCGTGGCATTCGGAGGTCGTTCGGGTGGTTTTGACCCCCAACGCGCCATTTCAGCGCGCGCCGCGCTGCTAAAAACGGCACAATCGGACGTGCCGCGCGCACCGCACGTCCGATGGACGTGCGGCCTCCTCCTGCATCTCAGGAATAATATTTCTATCGTTCCCGTGCGGTTTCAGGTCGTTCGGAGCACGTTTGCTCCGAATGGGACCGCCGCACGCCGTTTTGGTGTTTTATGGCGCAGGAAACGCGTTTCCGGCCACCGCGGTCACACGACACCTCCGAATGAGGTGCCGTCTGGCCGACCATTTCACAATTCACGCCCCGGATGTTGTCGTACGGTTTCGTGGCATTCGGAGGTCGTTCGGGTGGTTTTGACCCCCCAACGCGCCATTTCAGCGCGCGCCGCGCTGCTGAAAACGGCACAATCGGACGTTCCACGCGCACCGCACGTCCGATGGACGTGCGGCCTCCTCCTGCATCTCAGGAATAATATTTCTATCGTTCCCGTGCGGTTTCAGGTCGTTTGGAGCACGTTTGCTCCGAATGGGACCGCCGCACGCCGTTTTGGTGTTTAATGGCGCCGGAAACGCGTTTGGGACCGCCGCGGTCACACGGCACCTCAGAATGAGGTGCCGTCTAGCCGACCATTTCACAATTCACGCCCCGGATGTTGTCGTACGGTTTCGTGGCATTCAGAGGTCGTTCAGGTGGTTTTGACCCCCCAACGCGCCATTTCAGCGCGCGCCGCGCTGCTAAAAACGGCACAATCGGACGTGCCGCGTGCACCGCACGTCCGATGGACGTGCGACCTCCTCCTGCATCTCAGGAATAATATTTCTATCGTTCCCGTGTGGTTTCAGGTCGTTCGGAGCACGTTTGCTCCGAATGGGACCGCCACACGCCGTTTTGGTGTTTTATGGCGCCGGAAACGTGTTTCCAGCCACCGCGGTCACACGGCACCTCCGAATGAGGTGCCGTCTAGCCGAACATTTCACAATTCACGCCCCGGATGTTGTCGTACGGTTTCGTGGCATTCGGAGGTCGTTCGGGTGGTTTTGACCCCCCAACGCGCCATTTCAGCGCGCGCCGCGCTGCTGAAAACGACACAATCGGACGTGCCGCGTGCACCGCACGTCCGATGGACGTGCGGCCTCCTCCTGCATCTCCGGAATAATATTTCTATCGTTTCCGTGCGGTTTCAGGTCGTTCAGAGCACGTTTTCTCCGAATGGGACCGCCGCACGCCGTTTTGGTGTTTAATGGCGCCGGAAACGCGTTTCCGGCCGCCGCGGTCACACGGCACATCCGAATGAGGTGCCGTCTGGCCGACCATTTCACAATTCACGCCCCGGATGTTGTCGTACGGTTTCGTGGCATTCGGAGGTCGTTCGGGTGGTTTTGACCCCCCAACGCGCCATTTCAGCGCGCGCCGCGCTGCTGAAAACGCCACAATCGGACGTGCCGCGCGAACCGCACGTCCGATGGACGTGCGGCCTCCTCCTGCATCTCAGGAATAATATTTCTATCGTTCCCGTGCGGCCTCTTTCTGCATGCCATCTCATTAAATTAGAAACTTTAGATGACATAAAAAATCTTTTCAACCTCGGTTTAAGGGGAAAGTAACGCATTTGCTTTACGACAATCGGTTTCCCCTGTATCGCAATCTGACTTTGATGAGTCTTATTTCCCCTGTTCTCTTTCCACCTGGAAGCGCCACAAACCGTAAAAATATACAAATGAGCAGTTTCATTTCTAAACGACATACAGTTGTTTGCACATGCATCTATAGTCTCATATGTAAAACCTAAGTTCTCTGTCAACTTACGAGCATAGTAATACGACTCAGGAATCTTAGCGTCGACAGGAAGAACTTTTTTCAATAAAACCAAAAGAAGTTCGAATGATGTGTCTGACCAATTATTCAAAGTCTTCAAATGCAACAACTCCATGATAAACGACAGTTTATTGTAAGAAGTACATCCAGGATATAATTCTGTTTTCGCATCATCAAGTACTTCATAAAACCTCCTCAAATCACGATCTGCACCAGAGCGAAGATTTATCTCACCGGTCTCAAGATTCTGGATGTCAATGCCTTCAGGATCAAACCCACGTACCATTTCAGTAATAATTTCATGCATTGGATCAGTCATCCTTGCATCAACATCCATCTGAGCTGCATCTGTATTTTGACAACGAACATATTCTTCTCCATGACGAGTCCAACTCTTATAATTTTTCAGAAATCCATTAAAGAAAAGGTGCTCCCTCACAGTATCTCGTGTGAATTGATATCTGTTAGCACATTTTCTACATGGACAACTAATATAGTCACTTTCAAATCCTCTCGTGAAGTCAATAAACTGCATAATGCCATTGAAATATTCTCTAGACGTTCGATTTGGAAGATCAATCCAACTCTTATCCATAATAATATCTGTATAACAAACATTTACACAATACTTATTACATTTACATTTTTCAAATCAACTATATTCAAAATAAATATTAACCATTTGTTTATGAACCATTGATAAAATAATAATGTAACTGAAAGCTCATGTTACCTGATTGAGCTACAAACCTGAAAGGGAGGGGAGCCGAAGGCGGTGCTGCGAGGGAGAAGAGGCAGCGAAGGGGAGCCGGAGCCAAAGGCGGTGCGGCAAGGGAGGGGACGGGCGGCGGCGGCGGCGGGGAGCTGGAGGAGAGGAGGCGGTGAGGGGACGGGGGACGGGCAGCGAGGGGGGGGGGGTGTCCGGGGTCGGGGGGGGGGGGGGGGGGGCTGTCCGAGGTGCGGGGAGGGGTGTCCGGGGTGTCGGGGGCCTGTCAGGGGTGCGGGCAGGGGTGTTCGGGGTGCGGGGGTGTCCGGGGTGCGGGGGAGGGGGGGTTGTCTGGGGTGCAGGGGGGCTGTCGGGGGTGCGGGGTGGGGTGTCCGGGGTGCGGGGGGCCTGTCCGGGGTGCGGGGGGGATGTCCGGGTTCGGAGGGGGGGTGTCCGAGTGCGGGGGGGGGGGGGGGGGCTGTCCGGGGTGCGGGGGGGCTGTCCGGGTTCGGAGGGGGGTGTCCGAGTGCAGGGGGGGGGGGGCTTTCCGGGGTGCAGGGAGGCGTCCGGGGTGCGGGGGGCGGTCCGGAGTGCGCGAGGGGGTGCTGTCCGGGGTGCGGGGAGGCGTCCGGGGTGCGGGGGGCGGTCCGGAGTGCGCGCCGGGGGCTGTCCGGGGTGCGGGTGCCGTCCGGGGTGGGGGGGGGGGGGGAGGGCCGAGAGGCCGGAGGGCGGCGGCCGGAGGCCGGAGGGCGGAGGGCGGCGGCCGGAGGCCGGATGGCAGGCGGCGGGGGAGGGCGGGCGGCGGGGGAGGGCGGGCGGCGGGGGAGGCCGGGCGGCGGGGGAGGCCGGGCGGCGGGGGAGGGCGGGCGGCGGGGGAGGGCGGGTGGCGGGGGAGGGCGGGCGGCGGGGGAGGGGAGGGAGGCGCGAGGGAGGGCGGAGAGGGAGGGAGGGGGTTAGGGCGAGGGAGATCGAGGGCGTGGGGGGGGGGGGGGGGCAGAAACCCCCCGAATTTTTTTAGGCAGGTTAGCGACCACCATTGGCGGTCGCTAATGGTGAGCTATAGCGACCGCCAATGGCGGTCGCCCGAGTCTGGGGGGCTCCAATGCCCCCTTTTCTAGTAGTGTCAGTATGTATAACCTACTAAAACTAATAATTTCTTGATGCTCACACCTGTAACAAGGGTCAAAGATACCATGATCACCCTTCTGAACAATGGTTTCATTGAGAAGCTAAAAGTCATACTAGGGAAAATGACACCCGAAGGACACCAAACATCAGAAAACTCACTGGATTTAACAAGGAATTTTATCTATAATGGTTCTACCTACTATTGTCTATCCACTTATGAAAGAAGAAAGCGTTGAACCATAATAGGGTCCCACCTATGAAAGTCACTTGGATCAAGAGATGATCCTTAAGGCCATTACTAAAGAGAAGAAATCCTATAGAAGACACTTATGGTTTTTTTCCAAGGTTACTCAAGGAGAAACTCAAACTAACTTTACATGAGGTTTTTAAAAAGGGGACACCACCTAGGGTTCCATTTACAGGCCCTTTAAATTTAATCACATTAATATTTAAACACTTAAAATATTTAAACAAGGAACTAAGAATAACATGCAAGTCTCATAAAACTTATTTTTAAAACATTTTACATTAGTTGACATCCCATCATCATTAGGCAATTTATGAAATAAATTCCTCTTTAAGTTATAACAAATAAAGGGACCTAAAAAGGTCCCACTAAGACAACTTGGGTTCATTAGAAAGAAAACCAATGGTAGTTGTTTAATTATTCAAGTTTCAAACACCCGTAATGGGTTATCAAAAAATAAACATGCCCCAACTGACCTACTCGGGTAAATTTGAGCATTTAGAAACTTAACCACTCCATTTAAGATTAAAACTAATTTTTTTTTACATTTATACCCATTTCAAACACAACATGTTCATTACATTTAATATGGGTTTCTATTTACCAATTCATGAAGTGCCCGTACACTCCATAAGTTGAAAATTGGATCTCATTTATTGAAACCAAATACATTTTTCTGATGCCACCAATTACATATTTAAAACTAAGTGAAGCATGTCACTTCAAGAAACTAACACAGAGCAGAAATGCTATAGGCACAAAAGCATGGAATGTAAACCCCTAAGAATGTTATGTAAGCAAGTATGCTAAAGAATATAAAAACATGGAATATCACTCAAGGCACACAATCCAAATCAACAAGTAGCCTACATATGAAAATAAATGGAATGACATATGCATGGAATGTTAATATCTATGTGACTACAATGATGCATGTAATGATTCATCCTTACCTTACTAGGCCAAGGGTAAAATACCAAAATCTCATAAATCAATAAGCAGCAAAAAATATACCATTCAATCAAGGTGAAATCACATCAACTTTAATCACAAACAACATGAACATCAATTCCTAGCCCTGACCACTTGGTCATTTCCCATACATGGGGGGATCAGTCTTAGTCATGACTATTAAACAAATGCTGACACATTCTTTGTATCCTTTTTACCAACCCAAAATATTATGATAAAGGCAAATAACCTCTGATACCACTCTGTAACATCCCATACCAGATGACCACTAAATTGGTAGCCAGACTAGTGGGTCACATGACCTCAATCACATCTCCCCAAATGATAGAGGTTGCTAACTAAAAATGAGGGTATAGGGTGTGTTCATGGGGAGACTATTAACTCATAGATTATAGTAACACAACATTATAACAAAATAAATAACAATAAACAGAGGAAGAGATAATAAATAAATGAAAAAACAATGGAATAAAAATAATATAATAACTTAATTAAAGTGGACAACACAAATTTAAAACATTGCATGTATGAAAGATGATGATACAAGTGCAAGAAGCAATAAATACAAATAGAAATATAATGTAATAAAAAAACTACCCAATGGATAGATCCATGAGAATCGCAAGCATTAGCTCGATCCTATACTCCTAAGTCCCACGTACAAGCAAAGAAGTATAACACAAGCAATGAATTCAAAGGCTTAAAAGTATGTAGGACTGCTCTGGTACCCCAATTCAATAGAGGCCCGAGTAGGGTATAATATATAAATCTCATTATGTCGGCACCATTGGTGTCTATCCCAATCTAGAAAATGAAATATAAATTAATAAGTGTTCTATATATAATAAATTTAGAGTGATAAAAAAATTAGTAATAGTTACTTGATCTTGGTTCCTAAACAATCACCCGTCCCATACAACCTACTTCGACCTAAGTGGAAAATTTGGAAAGTATACCTATGAAAGGAAGAATATATATATACAAGGGCCAACAGTAACACGGAAAACCAAGGAAGGCATACCCCCAAGCTTTTGAATTTTCTTGGGGTCTAAATACCATGTCATCACAAAAGCGTGATTGTAAGGTAAGGGAAACATCTCAAGTACAAGCACAATATATAATAATAAGGATACATCTCATATGATTCAAAAATAAACTAGAAAATGCAATAAAAAAAGTCCATCAAATCCATGTGTGGAGTCTCGTGCCCATCCAAGGAAATCTATAAATACTCCAAAGTATCGCGAAGAGAACATATGATATAATAAAATACCACCGAGACTATCTAAGGAAACCCTTATAGTGTCCCAAGTATCACTGTAAGGCATGGTAACCCAGAGTCCATCCTAGGTATCTCACTAGAGGATTGAGTATCACCCAAGGCATGGTGTATCCATATTTCCAATGGGTCTGTCCATGGTTTTCCCTCTAGGGAACCAGTATCACTCAGGAGTATATTAAACTGCCCGAGAATCCCTCACCTTGCAAGCTAAAGCATCGCCTCTGGTGCATTGTGGTATAACCACCTGAGCACGAGATTCCATCCATGAGTCTTTAATATGGAACTCATGTTCCCACCTAGCCTTCATCAAGTGAAACAAGTTTCAAAGCCACATTGAAAGGAAAACATCAATAAATGTATCACATGGAAATAATATATATAAATAATTCTATCAAACAAGAACCATGAGCCATAAGCTATTCAAGCTATTAAGTAAAACGATCTAAGCCATATGGAATAAGGAATTTAGCACAAAAGTAACCTAAGTCTCTATGAAAGATCACTAGGTAATAATTAATAACCATAATCAAGGTTCAAGCAAGAGGCTTAGTAACAAGGAATAAACTCTAATAATGAAATGCAACCGGAATCACATGGAATTATCATGCCTTTAACCACATGTCATGTATGAAATCTCGAGGTTTCAAGCTATCAATATTTACCCTATATTTTATAAAACCAATCCAAACCACTTTATAATAAACAAAAATGAATACATAATAATATGAATAGGGTATAAGGCACGATAGTATTTAATATAATCCCATGACATTGGAAAAGAGGTGAGAAACATTATGTGGAAAGAAACAAAGGTATACAACCAACTTGAATAAGAATTTTTAAAAAAGGCATAAAGAATCCAATGTGAAGCATCCATCTTGAGGAATTGTATATAAGGCATTGAAATGAGTTTAGAAGTGTGGAGTAAGGATTAATGGTCACTCTTCTAGCTAATGATTATCCTTAATTAAATTAAAATTTAATAATCAAAAGAACATCTCAGGTGGTGATTTTTTATTTAAGGCATGGGAATTTAGGGCCATTTAGGATAACATGCCCAAAGGGGTGGACAAGAGGCAAGGAAAACACCCCGAACTGGTTTCTCTATAAGATAAGGTCACTAGAAACATGATAGAACAAACCAAAAAATTTAATAAGTGATAATAAGGCATCACCAGAAGGTTTCAATGCGCTGAACAATGGCACGCCATGAAATAAGTGATGAAGCAAAGGGGAATAGGGTAGACACCCTACACTGATAACACTAATAAAAAGTTGGTCCACACACATAGGAGATTACTTAAGTCATATATCATTTTTCAATAGAAGCATCATCATTTATAAATAACCAAAAGGGCCATTTACAAGAATTCCCTAAATCTAGACAAGGAATTAAGAAATTAAGATAACTTAAGCAACAATTACAAGTAAGCTAAATAAAAATAAACTATCACTGTGAGTTTTCATAGAGAGCGCACCTCCTTTGGAGGGGTTTTATTATAAACCCATGACTTTATTTATCATAAAAATAATTTAATTATATTTAAAATTTACTCTAAAATCATTCAGTATGAAAAAAAAGCAATAAGACAAGAAAACCTAAGAAAAATCATCAACTATGATTGTGAGTTTTTTCAGACAGTGCACCTTTGTTGGAGGGGTTTATTATAAAAACCATGATATTATTGTAAATAAAAATCTCATTTATCACGATCATACATTTATTCTAATAATCATCAACATGAATTAAATTCATTAGAAGAAAAAATAATTAATTGATGTGTTATTAAAATTTAAGGAGGCATGGAAAGGGATCCTACCTCAAATGGAACCAATTTGAACACTCATTACATGAAAGATTTAGTGGAGACCACCTGAAACGACATGATAAAGGACCAAAACACTATAAATAAAATACTAGAACCTTAAGAACACTTAACGAACCCTAAATAAAAAAGTGAAAACAATATCAGATGTAAAATATTACCTAGAAAATATGATGGTGGGCTGAAATGAATTGATCCACTTCGCATTTTTCAGTGGATGTTGGAATACACATAAACATGACCTGAGTGGCATACCATATGACCTAGAATCAGAAGCAACAATAAAAACCCAGGTTTTTCCAAACCTTAGGTTTGGATGAACTGAAATAAGTGACGGGAAGACTGAAAATCATTTGGAAATAGGAGGATAATAGAGAAGAGAGCCTTACCATGGAGGATCGATCAGAAATCTGAAGGAAAAACAAAGAACTAAGGAGGATGGAGGGGGGGGGGGGTCGTGCAATCCTAAGGGTGTTCGACTAGGAGGGTGTCACACTGCATGGATATGAAGGGTTTGGGTGCGACGTGTGGGTAAGGTTATGGGGAGAGGATGATCCCCTTGGGTCTCTAAAAAAACTAATCTAATTAAAAATAATAATGTTATTTATAATAATAATAATACTATTATTATTAAACATTTATTTATTTATTTTTTCCCTATTTAAATAATTTAACTTATTTCTATTTTTTTAGTTTAATTAATATCAATTTCTTTTAAGAACACACACTGCACGGTTTCTGCTTGGGCCACATGGTTTCAGACAAACTGTGTTCCCTCTATATACCCTCCAACCATTTGATTTCTGGACCCCGACATTCATAGAACTCAGGGGGACCTTCAACGGACCTACTAGGCCTTCACCCAAGTAAAGAAAAAAAAACTTAGAAGTTCTCCAACTCATAGAAAACGTTCCAAAGTCCAGATTAAGAAAAGGACCATTTAGTGACTGCCAAAAGTTCAAATTCCCTTGGAATTTCTATCTGGTTCAAAACACGGGATGTTACATCTTTACTGACTCCTTCAAGATTATTTATTCTTTTACTTAATCTTCATGAATTGTTTCCATAATAAAGTAATAACTATAGTATAACCTATATTCTGAGATGTTATTATGATTATGTAACAAATATATTCTACTTTTATCCATCATACAAAAAAAAATTCATCACACATGTGTACGTACAACCTACCATCTCCATGTCGTGGTGTGATGTGTTTATCATCACCACTTTATTTAGATTAGTATAATGATAGATATAATGGATATAAATAATAAATACAGAGTTATATTGATTATTTATAAATAATATACCATTTAATTCTTTACCGTTTCACTATTAAGGGAATTATATCATCAGTTGTGTGTACATAAAGCCTACCATCTCCACGATGTGATGTGATTAATTTTATATGTTAACCATTCATGAATGATTATAAATATATTTATAATGAGTATATATAATATTTATGAATTAAATATCATTATGGATATGAAATAAATATATATTATGCATAAGAAATATGACTTATATGACAACCCATGCATAGGAAAACGAAGCAACTGACACCAGAAACATGGTTAATAATAAAATATTATTAAAAATGGGTGATAAGATAATATAAGTGGGTGATATATGATATCATAAATATGGATATGGTTCTGGTATAAATTAGTAACATGTTTAAAGAATTATACAGGAGGTTAAATCACATCGAACTAAAGGAAAATATAAGTTAATAGTTATTTCACAATATCATTACTATTTGATATTGGTTATACATAAGTATCTACTTGGGAACACTTATCATCCATATCCATGTTTCTTATAATTTTTTTAAAAAATATTTTTACTATTATACTAAAAATGTTTAAATTATTTTTACCCATGTTTTAATTTTTATAAAACTATTTTAAAGGAATCTTTTTCTCATTTTCTAAACGAGGTACTTTAGAACTTTTCAACAGAATTACAGAAGAGATTTTTTTAACTCATATATAAGGATAATTTTTACTACCTTTATGAAGAATTAATGTTTTTAATATTAATTAACAATATTACAAGATTCTTTTCAGAATTTTTTTTCTTTTATAACTACATGACTTTTTAAATAAACAATTTTAATGTAAAAAAGGGGTATTTATCTCAAGAAATTTTAATGATTTTATTAGACTATTTTGATCTATATAAACATCCTTTATTGTATTTTATACTTAATTGAGGTTTATCTCTTGTGATAAAATCTACATATTTTATTGAATATTTTATGATTATTTTGACTATGTATTTTCTATTTTGTTACTATTTATGGTTTATGGTTAGCGTATTCACATTTCATATGCCAGTTTTTCAATACTGATGTGTATGTTGTTTATGTTTCACCTTTTCATATGAGGAATACATTAGACTCAATAAGTGATAGGTGGGGCCCACTATAGCCCCTATATATATCGATAGGTCTTATAAGATAAACTAGTTTGGCTATTGGCTGAGGCCTTACCCGTTTATGTATGGTGTCTTGGCCGAAGCCTTAATGGTATGTTTATAATGTCCGACATTATGCATTCTATCATTATGATATTAGTTATTAATATTCCATGTGATTATTCAACTAGTAGAATATCCATTGTTATGTTTTCTAGATCATGTTATTATTTATATGTTATTATCTATCCTGGCCAATTATATTCAAGATATGTTTAAATGATATGTGTTTCAGTTATTCACCTTGCCTTAATATTTATGTTTATTTATTAATAATAGATTCCAATGTACGATTACCCTTACTAAGCATCTTAGATCACCTCTTTATTATGTTTATTTTTCCAAGGATTCTAACATATATATTATGATTGATATAAAGAGTTACGCTAGTAGAATAATGGTTCTCTCAAAGGAGTTTATATGTTTTATTTTATCTTTGAAATTATAATGTAAGGTTCAAGTATGTAATCTAGCTTCCAAAAATTCAAAAATAATATATACTTTGGGATTCAAATATTGTATCTATGCTAATGTAATAAATTGAGGCACCATATCTGGGCTACTGGGGTTGGGGTCATTACAGTTGGTATTAGAGAAAGTTTAGTAGAATCCTTGGAAACTGGATTTAGAAAACATAAATTAGGGAACATAAACCAAAGATTAAATTTGAGGATAAGAATAAAAGAACATCCTATAATTATTTAAGGTAAATATTATGTGGGTATTCCTAGAAATACATCCCTATCTAGATACTAAAAGTGGATGTGGTTCTGGAATAGATGTACCTAGGGGTAAAAAATCTGACAAGGTGCATCAAGCTTGACTCGACGTAACCTAGTACATGACAACGAGCCTTACTGCTCACCTGGTTTGACACTCCTAGTATATATTCTTAGGATAATTAATATTTTATTTATAAACTATTATGAAGTATTTAGAAGTAAATATGTCCCCAAAGAAACCGTGTTTATGATTATGAGATTATCTATGCATAAATTTTCAATTTATGTTAAGTTTTTACTAGTTTGAAATTATGAATTATGATTTATAACCTAATCTAGTGAATTACATTGTTTAGAAATAGTACCAAGTAGAAGGAATGGAAACTGAATCAATAAACATAATCTATATAGGTATTGAACTACTATGCGAGATAATGATATTAGAGTCGAAGCTCCAACTAGTGTTGAGAAACTTATAACTATACTGGTACTATTGGATCATGTTATGAATAATAATCATACCCATATGGAGTATCTTGATCCATAACATGGAGGAAAAATGTTAGATTTCTTCATAATACAACTCCCTCTAATATTCAACGGGATAAGAATCTATTCTTCGTTGAACAATAGATAAGTTCCTTAGAGAACATATTTATTTATTTAGGGAGTAATGAAAGGGATAAGGTTTTCATGGTAGTTTATTATCTCTTAGGATATGTGAATCAATACAAGAAGGAAGAGGAAAAAATTTCAAACATGGAATTGAATGATTTTTAGGAAATTTTCTTGGAAAAATATTTTCCTTGTGAACAGAAAGCATATATGGAGAGAAAAATCTTGAATCTGAGGAAAAAGGAGGATGATAATGTTGCTAAATATAAACATAAATTTACAAGTTTAGTAAGGCATGCTATGGATTACGTATATATTTCAAAGAGAAAGATTTATCAATTATTTGATGGGTTAAAACCATTCCTATGAAGGGAACTAGTCGCACAAAATTTATCATCATATGAATATATAGTATCATGTGATATCAAGAAAGAAAAATAATTCTCTAAGTCTTATTAAATTAAAGTAAAGAAAGAAAATAAGGGTGTTTTTGAACACTCTATAAAAAAATAAAGAAAAGGGGAAGAAATGAAGATTCTAATTTCTATCCTGTGATAATTGTGGGAAGAAACACCTTGGTGATTTCTTGAGGGGAATATGAGTTTTTATAAGTGTAGAGGGAAAGGACACTAGGACCATGATTTAAAGGGAATTAAAGAATCTAGTAATGTGAAATGTTTCAACTATAAAGATATGGGAAACTATGAATATGGTTGTCTTATGCGTTAAGAAAATTTACCCCAGAAAAAGGCCAAGAGAGCACGACCAGGGTTTTGCGATCACAAATACCGAGGTAGAAGTTCCTAATGATGTGGTGGAAGGTAGTTTAATCATCTACTCAAACTTATATAATGATTTATTTGATTATGGATTATCACATTCTTTTATATATTCCCAGTTTTATAATAAAATTATACATTTACCTTTTGATTTAATAAAGAAGTTGTCAGTAAAAACTCCTAAGGGAAGTGTCATTACAACAACGATGTTTTGGGTAGTCCCCTTTATGACACATAAGTGTGATTTACATGCTGAAATTGTCATTATACCTATGGTTTAATTTTATATAATACTTGGTATGGATTGGTTTAATTTTAATAAGGGAATCTTCAAATTGAGTATGCACTTATTTTTCAGGAATATATCATTGTGTTTCTTGAGGAATTACCTAAACATAACCTAGAGCGTGAAGTTGAAATTTCTATTCATTTAATCCCAAATGAATGTCCAATATCAAATAATCCCTATAAAATGGACCCTGTGGAATTGGTGGAGTTGAAGAAACAACTAGATGATTTGGGTAATAAGTGATTTATTATCCCTAATGTTTCACCATGGGGAGCCCATTTTCTCTTCGTTAAGAAGAAATATGGATCTATGATATTGTGAATGGATTATAGGGAAATAAATTCTATTACAATAAATAAAAATTATCCTCTACCTATCATTGATGACTTGTTTGATCAACTTTAGGGAACCCTATATTTCTCAAAGATCAATCTCTGTTCTGGGCATCACCAATTGTTAGTAAAGAAAAAGAAATTCCGAAGACAACTTTTTAGATGAGGTATGGACATTACGAGTTTATAGTAATTCCATTTTGATTTAAAAGTTAACTATATATTTTTATGGACCTAATGGATAGAGTATTCAAGAAATATCTCGGTGATTTTGTTGTGGTATTCATTGATGATATTATGGTGTATTATAAAATATATGAGTATCATGAGAATCACTTATGGGTTATTATTAAGACTCTTAGAAGGGAAGAGCTATATGGAAAATTTATTAAGTAAAAATTTTGGATTCAAGAAGTTTGTTTTCTTAGCAATATTGTCTCCAAGGATAGAATATCCGTTGATACTACAAATATAAAGGAAGTCAGAGAATGGGCTACACCAAAAAATATAAAAAAGGTACATAGTTTCATTGGTTTGGCAGGTTATTGTCAGCATTTCGTTCATAATTTTTCCTGATTAGATAACCCGTTAACCAAGATTACATTTAAAGGGGTTAAGTTTTTTTGGAAAAGGGAATGTGAATATTGTTTTTATGAACTAAAGATAAGACTAGTTAATTTTACAATTTTGACTCTACCATTTAGAAGTGATGGGTTTTTCATATATAGTGATGCATCAAAGAAGGGGCTCGGTTTTGTCCTAATGAAAAATGATATAGTCATTGCATATGCATCAAGTCAATTGAAGACTCATGAAAAGAACTATCCAACCTATGATATTGATCTAGAAACTATGATCTTCACCTTGAAAATATGTAGACATTATATCTATGGTGAAATATGTAAGATATACACAAATCAAAAAATCTTGAAATACATCTTCTCACATAAAGAGCTCAATATGATAAAGAGTTGATGGATTGAGCTACTCAAGGATTATTATTTCTCAATAAACTACCACCCAGGGAAGGAAAATAAGGCAAAAAATTCATTGAATAGTAAGGATCATGGAGTTCTAACCCAAATAAGGATTGAGAGGGATCCAATGTTCATGAAACTAGTACATATGGATATGGTAATTTCAAAGGAAGGAGAGACATAAATTATCTTTAAAATTATTTAAAAACCATCTTTATTAGAGAATATAAATAATTCTCAATCAGATGATGATGACTTTTAGAAGAAGATTAATAGTGTGAATGAAGGAATATTAGAAGACTTTGTTTGTAAATATGGTGTTCTAAAATTTGGAAAGTGGATTTTTGTTCCATCTATACCTGATCTAAAAAAATAATTTTTGGATGATTCTCATATCTCAAATTTATCTTTACACCCCGGTAGCACAAAGATGTATAGGGAATTGAAGGAACATTTTTTCTAGGATAACATGAAGTGGGAAATTATTGATCATGTCTCCAGATGTTTGGTTTTTCAACAAGTGAAATCTATAAGGCATCATCCTAAAGTTTTCCAACAACCTCTTTCTATTTCTGTGTGTAAATGAGATGAAATTACTATGGAATTTGTCACGGGAATACAAAATACTCCTAGGAAGAATGATACAATATGGGTGATCATTGATCGCCTAACCAAATCAGTATATTTCTATACTATAAGAGAATATCTACCTCTTGAGAACCTTGAAAGGATCTATATTAATTAATTTTTAGGACTTCATGGTGCACCACTATTGATTTTTTCTTATCAAGACCCCCTATTTTCAATGAAATTATGGAAAATTATTCAGAAGGCTCTTGACATTGAGCTTCAGTTGATCATCACCTACCATCCTAAAACTGATGGGCAGTCAAAAAGGACTATCCAAACTATAGAATACATGTTTAGGTCCTTATCACTTGACTTTCAAGGTATGCGGGATTAGTATTTACCTTTGGTAGAATTTTCATAAAATAATAGCTTCTATTGAAGTATTCAAATGGCACCGTATGAAGCGTGATATGGAAAGAGATGTCGTATGCCAACTTGTTTAGTTGAAGTTGGTGAAATGAATTTTATAGGCCTAAAACTTATGAAGGAAACAATAAAAAAGGTAAAGACTATTCAAACCCATATCAAAGTATCTCAAAGTAGGAAAAATAGCTATGCTGATAACTGATGGATGGATTTGGAATTTCAAGAGGGAGATCATGTTTTCTTGAAGGTATCTCCATGGAAAGGTGTTATAAGGTTTGGTAAGAAATTGAAACTGTGTACTAGGTACATCAGACCCTTTGATATTATTTACATTGTTGAATTTGTTTCTTATCATTTGGAAATGCCATCGAATCTCTCAAAAGTACATGACATGTTTCATATATCTATGCTAAGGAATTATATGCCAAACCCAACACATGTGATCACATATGATGAAATAGATTTGGATCCTGACCTTTCATACTGTAAATAACCCATCCAAATTATTGATACTAGAGAGAAAGTATTGAGGAATCAGAAGACTTGTCTAGTAATGATACACCAGAGAAATCAAAAAATCAAAGAAGCAACATGGGAACCATAAGATTCTATGAAGAAAAGCCACCAACATCTTTTTTAGAAGGTAACACCCCTAAAATTTTGTGGACAATTTTTTTTAGGAGGGAAGAATGTATCACCCCAAGACTTTACCATATTTTTATTTTAAAATAAATTTAATTTTTTTGATATCTTACGATGCATGCAACACGAGGTTTAAATAAAACACTATTTAATCATGTTTTTCATAGTCAATTAAATTCTAACACTTATAGTGAATTTATATAGTAAATTTATATTTCATATATCAAATAAAATATTTTTACATTCATCCAATTTATTTTATAGGCAGAAAATAAGAATAAAACCAATATTACATAAAAAAACCTATATTTTTTTTATAAAAGTAGTTTTATCGCCTTTTAATGGAGAACCTATTTTAAATTAAAATTTTGACACTTTTATATATTATATTTGAAAAAATAAACTTATTATTTTAAATGATTGTATACAAATTTACTTTTGTTGAATTTTTATTATTTTTCTGATAAGTTTCATGTTTTTATCAATATTGAAAAATACTAAATTTTAATTGAAAACAACTTTTTTCATCGAAATAATTTATAGTGTTGAAGTATATTATTTAATAGTTTTAAAGTAAAACTAGATTATTTTTTATTATTTAATCCAATGTAGTTAATTTATATCAATTTTACATTGAATTTAGATATAAAAACATTTTAATCTTTTGCAAGTTTTAAACTTTAATAACCTGTTTTGTCACCCCATCAACAAGATTAATTTTAAATTTATTACTAAAAATTCAGAGTTTTGAATGTTGAAAAATGGATTCCATATTTTTAATTAGTGATTCAAAATTATTTAAATATATTTATTTTATTTTTTTGGAATTTTTAATAGTTTCTTTAGTAAAATTTTATCAATACGGGAAAAGGTAAATTGGGTAATTAGGGGTAAAAATAATATTATAAATATTATAAAATTATCCTAACACTTTTACTAATTTTATTTTATGATTTGGTTTCAACAAAAATCATCATTTAAGAATATTATAACCCATTTTAAGCGACTTGTGTGAGATTGAAATTTATTATATTTTATTTAAAGAAGAGTTAAAGATGCCATACTCATATTTTAATAACTATATCATTTTTAATATAGGATTATATAGAAGTTAAATTAAAATATAAATATTCATTTGAAAGATATTTTTTTTATTTATCATGGTAATTTATCGCTAATTTTTAGGAAATAAATAATTACCTTAAAGGCTTATACAATGATGATATATCAATTGTTTAATTAATGGAAATATCAAAAAAATTATATTCAAAATATTAACATAAATATAATTTTATTTAATTAATGTCATACAAGAATTTTATGGATGAATTTGACATGTTAGTGATTATTTAGTAAATTTTGTTCAATGATATCATGTTGTTTTGATTTTTTAAAAGACAAATAAATAATAGTGTCAAAATTAACACTAATAATATTTTATCAAAATAATATTTTATTAAATTATTTAAAAATAATAAAACATATTTAAGAATATAGAATAATTATTATATGATCTAAAATGTTATAAATTGTTCATTTATGGCCTAATTTACATCAAATAAATAAAAATTACAATCTTTTCATATTGAAAAGATGTTACCTTTGTTAAAATTAAAATAGGTTAACTAAGGGTTAATCAAAATGATAAGGTTTAAAACAATACCAAAAATTGTCAAAAATCTATTGGTTTTTGGTATTAAATATTATATCATATTATATTTGAGTACCTAATATTTTAGTTATATTTTTATTGAGATTGAATTTGTTATAAATTAATATTTTTTGAAATTCCAAAAGAGCCCCTCACCTCAATTATAAAAAGGCACCTCCTCCCTCATCTCATTTCATCAATTTGGGCCTTCTAGATCGAAACAACCCTAAACATTTCCCTTATAAACTTTACTAGACTCATACTATAGGTGTTGGTATTCTCAAAAGTCCAAACCTAATGTTTCTAAGAGGATACCCAAAGGAGGTTCGCTAAAGAAGAGGTAATTGTTTTTACCGACTTGTTCAACATTATTTTTTCTTCTACTTCCTCTTCCTGAATTGTTTCCATCCTAAAGTAATACATCCAGTATAAAATATATGATGATATTTTTTTATTAATATGGAATAAATATATCCCACTTTTTACTCAACCTACAGAAAATGTAATCACCACGCGTGCGTACGTACGACTTACCGTCTCTACGCTGTGGTATGATCTGTTTATCATCACTACTTTATTTGTATGGGTATAATGATGGATATAATGGATATAAATAATAAATATTAAATGATATTGATTTTTTATAATTAATATACCATCTAATTAATTACTCTTTCACCATTAATGGAATGATACCATCGCTCGTGCATATGTACGGCCTTCCATCTCCACGATGTGATGTGATTCATTTTACCTGTTAACCATTAAATAATTATTATAAAGATGTATATAATTATTAAATATAATATCTATGAACTCAATATCATTATTTATATGAAATAAATATATCTTATTTATAATAAAAATAGATTACATGATAAAACATTCATAGGAAAATGAAGCAGTTAACGCCTGAAATAAGGGTAATAATGAAATATTATTAACAAACGTGTGATAAGATAATATAAGAGGATGATATATGATATAATAAATATAAATATGGTTTTGGTATAAATTAATAACATGTTTTAAACCATTATACAGGAGGTTAAATCACATCCAACTAAAGTAAAGTATAAGATAAGTGTTATTTCACAATATCATTATTATTCTGAATTATTTATACGTAAGTATCATCTGGGGAAAATTTATCATACATGTACATAATTCTTATAAATATTTTGAAAAATATTTTTACCATTATAATAAAAATGTTTAAATTATTTTTACCCATGTTTTAATTTTTATAAAATGTTTTCAAAGGAATCGTTTTCTCATTTTCTAAACGAGGTACTTTATGAACTTTTCAACAAAAATATGGAATTAATGTTTTTTAACTTATATGGAAGGAGAATATTTTACCACTGCCATGATGTATTAATGTTCAAAATATTCCATTAAAATATTAAAAGAATATTTTCATTTAAAGTTTTTTCTTTTATAACTTCATGGCTTTTAAAATAAAGGATTTCAAAGTAAGAAAGGGGATTTTATCTTAAGAATTTTTAATTATTTTATTAGAATATTTTCATCTATGTCAACATCCTATGTTGGATTTTATTGTTAATTGAGGTTGATATATTATAATACCATCTACCATATTTTATTCAAGGGTTTATGATTAGTTTAACTATGGATGTTATATTTTGTTACCATTTAGGGTTTATGGTTAAATTATTCATATTTCATATGCTAGTTTTTTAATATGAATGTATATGTTGTTTATTTTCCAATTTTCATATTAGGAATGAATTGGACTTAGTAAGTTATGAGAGGAGCCTTGTATATCCACTCGATGCATCAGTCGGTCTCATGAGACAAAATATTTTGAGTATTGGTTGAGGTCTTACCCATTTATGTATGGTATCTTGGCCTAAGCCTTGATGTACTACTAGAAAATGGGTTTATACCCACGTATCTATACCCACGGTTTAAAAAACCACGGGTATAGGTGGTTTATTTTGACATATTCCCATGATTTTGATAAAACCGTGGGTTTTCTGACCCTGATTTGAGATTTTTATTAGGACCCCCTCCCGATTTGTCCCTCCCCCACATCTCCCCCGAGCCCCGAACTCTCCGTCCTCTCTCCCCTCCCCAACCTTGACCTACCGCCCTTAACTCCACCTATCGGTCCCTGCCTCCTTCCCTCCACCTCCTTACCTCCGCCTCTGCATCTGTGGCTGCCTCCACCTCTGTCTCCCAGCCCCCGCCTCTGCTTCCTGGCCCCACCTCTGCCTCCCGAGCTGCCTTCACCTCTTGGACCCCACCTCTGCCATCCGGTCCCTACCTTTGCCTCCTCCAAACCTCCGCCTCTCAGTCTCCGCCTCCTGGCCTCCACCTCCCAACCTCCACCTCCCAACCTCCAAAGGTATACCTATTCTCCCACCTCTTTCTTTCTTTTCATTTCTTTTAATCCCTATTAATGAATTAGATATTTTTAGATGAATCACACTTAAGCATAGTGGAATTCATATTGGATCAAGGGGATATCTGTTCTCTTATATATATAAGTCAACTTTGGGTATCCTACAAACCATTTTTCTCTATTTTCATGGAAGGTGACCAAGGTATGTTGTGTCCTAGGTTATTCTAGATTTTAGGGTGAAATTTTGGGATACTCTATTGTAGTTATTTGGTACTTTAATCTTGTGGAATTTTTGGTTAATTTTTTGGAAATTTATTGCATTGTTTTCTCTTAGGTATTATTTATTCTTTGATTTTATTTATTATATAATTAAATTTATTTAGTGATAGAATTTGATTTGTTTAATTTTAGGTGATTCTTAATGGTTGTTTTGAGTATGAAATCTCACCTATGGTCTTGATATGTGATCTTGACATTTTGATGAAAAATTCATAGGACACATTATGAATCACTGGGATTAGGTAGGTGATTGTTTAATAATGTTAATGTATCTTGATAATGGTATGCCTATGATATTACATATATGTCAAATGGTGATGTTGATTGTTAAAAAACCTCGATAGTGATTGATATTAATTTGTAGTAATTAATAATATATGTGATGTTCTCTAAAATATATTATTTTGTGACATAATTTCCATGATTTGAAAGAGATTTTTAGTTTATAATGATTTTTTGGAGAAATTATAGTATTTATTATGAAAATATTTATAAAAATAGTGATTTGAAAGAGAAACTAATGAAATTTCATAATTCTGGAATAAGAATATGTTATGATTTTTTTTAAAAAATTTCTTTAAACTGAATGGTTTAGAAATAATATATAGTTTTTAGGGGAGAAATGTTTTAGGGAAATTAGGTCTCATTTAATTTTACATAATATTTAAAATTTTTCTACAAAATCGTTTTGGTTAAAAAGAAGATAAAGAATTAAGATTATGGGATTTGTTAATGATAATGGCTTATTTAAATAAATGTTATTAAAATGTGGTTAAAAAAAATGAAAAGTAATTATATAAAAAGGTATTTTCACAAGTTTTGTTCAAGGATTGTACGGGGTTAAGATAAACATGATATGAATTTTAAAGTATTTATAAAAGAGGTACATGAATGGTAATTTAAGGAAATGATAATGGAGAATGTTTTTCATATATTGTCCACTCTAATTGACCACATGTAGACAATTCATAGTTTTAAATAAATACTTGTGTGTACTTTATTGATTTAGGTATTCCTTGTATGAATTCAATGGATGCTTGAAAATGCATGATATTATGAAATAGTTATTTTTAAAACTTATATTAGGTGATGTGTTTCAAATACTTGGCTATGTAATCTCAAATGTTCATTATATGAAAGTGTTCAACTTTATTACAATAGATTATTTTTGAATATATATTCCTTTTAAAAACTAAATGAATTAGATATATTTTAATGGATATATCATTGATCACATGTGAATAATTCATTATTGTTATAAGGGAATCAACCTTTATCATTTAAACATAACTAAACTCTAAGTCAATGAACCACACAAAACTTCAGGTTAAGAGAGTTATTTGGTAGCAATGTAGTGGTTGGATCGATTAAGTGAGAGTATTTTAATTGACCTAAAAATCCTAATAGTTTTGGTTTTAACCTTATTTATTGGTTTTGATAATTAAAATTATTTTTAAAATATTTAAATTGAGTGATTTTTTATTTAAAAACATATTTTGTAATTGGATCCTTTTGAAAGCACTTTTCTAGTTAAACTTATTCCTTTAGATGTTTTATCAAAAATGTGTTTGTAAACGAACTCACTCATTTTTCCTTTTTATCTTTTATTTTTTATATTCTAAACCAATTTATTCTAAAATATGAGTTATAACACTTTATTAAAATAGTAATTGAGGAAGTTGGTTTCCAAACGTTCTTTTAGGTCATGGGAAATTATAACTTAAAAAATAATTTACTTACATGTTCTATAAGAGATATGTTTTCCCTTAAAGATGGAGTCTTAAATTAATTATATGGTGATTTAAAATATATTAGTCTAGATTAACATTTATTACTAACCAATTTTTTATAAATAATACCTTACAACCTTGTAATTTTGATTATTGTAAATGTTTTCAAACTTTATTCCAAACACTACAATCGTTCTCTAGTTTATGCCTCATTTGTGTTGTCTATACCATGTGTGATATTGTTGTGCTTGACATGACTATAGATTCATTTGACATCTCCCTAGTATGTCTTAAAGATTTAAAATGGAATTCATGTTCTTCATTTGGATTGAGATTATCAGGTTTGATTGTAGTATTATTATATTTTATTTATGGATAGTCTAATAGATTTTTCATGTTTACACATCATGTTTATTATTATCATACTACCATGGTGTTATAATAGTGCATAACAAGCATATTCAATATGATTTATTTTTTATTTCATGTTTATTTACTTAAGCGTGGACCTAGTCTACTATTTTCCCATAAGATATGTTTACAACTTTGACATAGAACTTGTCTACTGTTATAATGTGAAGTGTTTTTATTTTTTTATATAGAGCACATTTTGTGGGTTTTCCTTTAGGTTTATTCTTCATGTTTAGGATTCTTGGGTCTGATTAACCTTTATAAGCAAATTGTTCCATGTATAATGAAAAACCAAACCAAACCAAACTTGTACCTCTCTAAATAGAACTGACATGCATAAACCCATGCTAACCCAACATGAACCGAGTATAACCAAACTTTATTAAATTGAATTAAAATTGAATCAACATAACCTCATCCATAATAAATAGAATAAAACCAAATAAAAAATTGAATGAAACATTTTTATAAAAAAATTCACAAACTAAACAAACCTTACTAGAATAAATGTAAATCAGATCAACTAAAATAGATCTGAATGATCAAAATCAAGAAAAGAAAAAAAAAGAAAAAAATTGAATGAAAACAAATTAGATCAAGTCAAAATTATCTAACTTGAATTAATCTAATATTACAAATGATGAATCAAATTAGAACAAATATAATTAATTCAAACCAATATAACTACAACAGACATGAAGTAAACCAAAATAAACCAAATTGATACGAACCAAATGTAATCAAATTGAGTTCATTAGAATCTGAATGAATGAAATTGTCCAAGATAATATAAATAAAAACAAGTTAAAATAAATCTAATGAAAACATACCAAACAAACTCATTCCAAAATGATTATATACCATTAATATGAAGAGTAATTCTTAATTAATAGAACTCTACTATTTGACAATATCATTTTGAAACTTGGATCTATTTCCCCCTTACTTACAGGAAGATGATTAGACCCATGGGGCATTGTGGTTCTTATATGTTGGGTGGTGACTTGTTTAATCACCTAAGATAGGTATGTTGTAGTTTAGTTTTTATTTTATTTTATTTATCACATTGGACATTTAGTCCTTTTACCACTTTCTATAGATGGAGGGTACTTATATTCTGTGAAGGGGGCCTGAAGGGCACTGGAGGTGGCTACACAGTTTTCTTTATAGGGGAGGGAGATCAGGGTAGTTTAGGGATTGATAGTGTGTTTCATTTTTTTCTTCTTTTAATGTGTTGCTTCTGTTTATTTTATTTTTCTATGGCATGGATGTCCAACATACAGATGGGTCATGATGAGATTTTATTTATTTTCTATAGTTGTTTTAATTAATTATTTGTGGGAGAAATCGTTCCTAATTGGTGATTACTGAACTGGAGCTCATGAGAGATTACAAAAAAAACTAACTCTGAATGATCAAACCATCAACCAAATTCATGGGTATTGGAGAAAAATAAACAATACCTCAAAAAAAACCCAATAAAGAACAATATAATTTTACACTAGACATTTCTAAGGGATGGTCTCACATCAAACAACATGATATATAGACCCTTATGTGGTCATGTCCCTAAAATCCCACCATGTTTTCCCTTTACAAGGGATAAAAAACACAAATTATTTACTAAGACAGTCAATGTTTTATAAAATACACATTTTTAAAACCAAGGAACCATTAAAATTGATCATTCTTTCATCCAAAACCAAATTTAAATCATTTCACAATTCAATCCTTAGTCCCTTACATGGCATGGTTATTTTAAAACATCTCCCAAACTGATTTCAAAATAAACACCACTTGTTTTAAAACCAAAAAACATGAGGATTTTACTTAGTTCACCCGCACTAGGCCACACCAAAGATTTTTCAAAGATTCAAAATAATTTATACTCACTTTATATTGATATAAGTTTTGATCACAATCAATTCATTCTAAGACACATTGTCGTTATAATAGTTATGGATTTTCCACTCCTCACCCAAGGGGAACTCTCTATTTTTCTCATTCATACACTCCTATAGGGAAGGTTTTGGTTAGTTTAAACACTTGTAGGCATCTTCAAAAATTTATAAACCTAAAGTTCACCTTTTGTATCAGAATAAGTTACTAATTCACCTTACATTATTTATTCAATAATAGATTCTCTATTATGCTTCACTTTGTTGTGCTTCTAAACTTCTAAAGTTGGTTGTGAAAAATTACTTGTAAAGAGTTAAGTCTATGAATTATAAAGATAAAGGATAATGAGCTCTTGATATAAGGTCCTATTATTTATCTTCTAAATGAATAAAATAGAAATAATACCTCTTCCAAATTAAGATACTAAACCTCAGAATAATTCCTTTTTACTAGATTTATTCAACAATTTTATATTTCAACATCAATTCTTCATATTCAAGTATCTTCCTCTAATGAATAAGATATAGGAATAGAACTCATATATCCTTCTTAGATCTCTTATCCTATGTGTAAACTAGATATTAATTGTTTCTCTCTTTTTCTATTATTAAAAAAAGGGATATGATAATATTTTATCCTTATATTTAACTCCAAAACTGTTGTGCAAAGTTTTATGATGCTCTTAAAAACTCTAACCCTTTCATCAATGGTTGGGATCAATATTCCTTCCTCTAATCCTATAGGATTAAGATATGTGTCCTAATCATTTATAGTTTTTAAAACACACATATTTAAGTTGATTCAAACCCTTAAATCTCAATCCATTTATTCATCTGTTTAAATTCAAATCAAATCTTCAAGATATTCTTGAAAATGACTCATTGCGACATTAAATTCCTCACAGCAGTGTGATCCAATTTTAATTCATCCAAAATTTTGAAAGAAAACCCCTATTGTGACATGGAAATTAATTCAATAAAAAATACATAGAATCTGTATGAATCTTATTTTAAATTAATTGAAAACTATAACATGATCCTCTCAAATATTCTAAAAATTTAGACCTATTATGGTGTGGTCTTCCAATTTTTATGTTCCCTCATATTTCAGTATTCTATAGGTTTTAATTCCATAGTGAAAAAATAAAAATCCTCATATCACAAGTATAATGTTGAGGTGTGACCATTTCTTACTCTTCTCCAAATCCCACTTGGCTTCGAGACAACATTTTCATTACAGTGTGATCCAATTTATATTAATGTTCCAGAACTGCACCCATTTCTCACAGATCAGTGTTTTAGCATGGATCAATAAAAAAACCCTCACTTCACTTACTATATTATCTCATTTATATCCTATCATGATGCAATGATATCTGTAATGGTGTGGTACTCAAGTAGTTATTATTACACAACCTTGAGTTATTTTTATGCATGAAAGGTTTTGGAGAGGTTTAATATTTCATAACCTTGGTTTACACTTATAAAAGACTTGTTTCACTTTAGTATCTTCCTTCATGGTGAATCTAATCATCAACCACTGTATATTTTTCATAACTAGAATAGGTTTTAACTTTTTCCATTCCTTCATGGAGTAACACTCTTCCAACATTCGATTTATTTATTCATCTATAGTTACCCTTGCAGTGTGGAATATACTATTACAACATGACCTCTCCATAAATAATATTATATATCATTAGATTTTTCTTAAATGAAATCTATTACAGTATGATAGACACTATTGTGGAATTATAATCTCTTCCTTCACCAAAATTCCATTAGTCTTTTCCAAATAAGATATTATTTCTCCTACTTCTTCCACTATAATATTATGGTGGTCTATCAATTCTAGATTGAGTATCACACTCCAAATATTTAATACCAATCCAAAAATTTATATACCAAAAAAATATCCCTCTACTATCATAACTGATTCCACATAGCTACTATAGTTGCTTCAATCCATCCTTACCATATCTTTCATAATCATCCTCAGGCTCTAATTCCCTGAATATTATTGTTTTTCATTTTCCAAAAAATGTGATTCCCATATATCATAACCAACACCAAATTTTTTCAAATATCACTAAGTCCTCAATGTCTCCTTATACATCAACCATGTCAACAACAAATCCAAATTTACAGTCATTTTCAACAATTCCACCATGATGATCTTCCCTTATTTTCAAAACAATACAACAATTTTTTTTCAATAAATACAGAAAAAAAAATTCTGATTTAAACATCTCATCCATTTGGATTTTTTGACAATAATAACATAAATTATACTCTAATACAGTGTATACATTTATAGTTCATTCTTATTACTCTATTTTTTTAATAAAATGAAAAGTTTATCTTTCTCCAAATTTCCCTCTTCATTATCTCTCTTTATCACTAAACACCATGAGGGTAGATTTATCAACTCTAATATTCCTTTGTTAAGAAAAAAATTATAATTTATTTTTAGGTAAGTGTACTTAATATTACATTTGAAACCATCCAACTTATTTAGAATAAATAAAACATTGGATTTAAAAAAACTAATCTCCCCATTTTATATGTGATCTAAAGCTCCATCAATTTCCAACACAATCACCACTTTCTAGATTTAGATAATTATTACCCTACCTTTGGAATAAAACTTATCCATATATATTTTAATACCACTTATTAACATTCATGAGTCTAGGATCTTTCAACCACTTCTAGGTCATCTTCACCACATTTGGTCACTTTCAACAACTTATAGATGCCTCTTGTTAGCTAAAACTTCTATCTCTATTCATGATTTGTATCATTTATAACACATGAAGATTTTTCCATGTCGTTATCAATTTAAGATACCTTGAATCTACATATCTAGGTGATTCTACATTAAGATATACCTTTTCTACCCTCTCTCTTTCTTATTTATATCTTTTGTTTTCTATGAATTACAATTTTTTTTATTTGAATGAGGATAAATCTAATGTAAAATTATTCCATAGAACTTTATCCTATTCTACCCAAATGTTGCAATGGAACTCTTTCACTCTTCTCCCAACCCTTATATTCACAAAGAGAACTAGCTATATGTGGTAGTGGTATCCCTTTGCAGTTGTCTTTATTCTTCTAAATTGATATTGTTAGTAATAATCTAAGTGATCTTTCATCCTTTTCTCATGAATTTAGATATATGATTTTGTTCATAGATTTTTTAGAACTACTTTAAGGGGGGAAGTGAATGGGGCTGTGAAGGGGGATGTAGGTGGGGTTGTGAAGGGGGATATAGGGGGGATGCAATGGGGCTAGAAGGGGGATATGGGGGGGGGGGGGGCTGTGAAGGGGGATGGAAGAGGGATGTAGTGGGGATGGAAGGGGGATGTAGGGGGGATGTAAAGGGGGCTAGGAGGGAGCTGCAGTGGGGATGGAAGGGGGATAGAAGGGGGATGTAGGGGGGATGGAAGGGGGATATTGGGGGGGGGGGGGTGAAAGGGGGGATGTAGGGGGGGGGGGGGTGGGGGGGGGGGGGGGCTGTAGGGGGGCTGTGGGGGGTTATGAAGGGGCTGTAGGGGGGTTGTGAAAGGGCTATTAAGGAATCTATAAGGGGATGTGAAAATGGAATGGGGCCTATCCTACGATTCTCCAAACCAGGGGTATAACTTTATTGTTATGATTAAAAAAAACCCATGGGTATACCATAGTTTCTATAAAATATACCCACAATTTGTTAAAAATCATGGGTATAGGTTTATACTGACGCCTTGGTAGCCCACAGTTCATGAAACCATGTGTATATACTATATATAGATTTTATGGGCTATAAAAATGGTTTTAAACCATGGGTATAAGTTAGTTTTATAGTATTTATGTTTTGTTTATGATGTCTGGCATTATGTATTCCCTCATTATGAGATTAATTATTGATATTCCATATGATTATTTGACTAGTAGAATATCTGTGGTTATGTTTTCTAGATCATGTTATTATTTATATGGTATTATCTATCATGAATATATTATGCTCAGGGTATGCTTAAATGGAATGTGTTTTAGTTATTCACTTTGACTTAATGTTTATGTTTATTTATTCATAATAGATTTTGCTGTATGCTTACTCTTACTGAGCATTTGAGCTCACCCCTTTCTAATGTTTTATTTTTCTCAAGATTCCAATATATATATTATGATTGATATACAAGCTTAAGCTAGAAGAATAATGGTTCTCTCAAAGGATTTTTTATGTTGTATTTTATGTTGTATTTTATGTTTGAAATTTTAATGTAAGGTTTATGTATGTAATATGGTTTACAAAACCTCTAAACTGATTTGTCCTTTGGTATTCAAATGTTGTATCTATACTAATGTAATAAAGTGAGGCATCGACTCTGGCCTACTAGGGTCAGGGCTGTTACATATATGCCCCAGAACACTATACATCACTATTTTATTTTCCTTTATTTATTTATACTACTTTCTCAAATTTTATAGATAAGGAAAAGATCACTTCATTTTAAGAGGGTCGTTTTAATATTGTCAAGATTTTTTAAAAGGACATAATTTGCCTCCCTTATGTATTCATCATATCCTCTTGATTGATATATCCAATGTTTATATTGTTTTTCAGGTCTATTTCAATTATTTAAACCCCAAAAATTCAAAAATTTGATTTGAATATCATTTTTTTAGATTTTAGGGATTTTTTGAGCTTAAAATTAAAAATTGCATAATTCTAGAATTTTTAACTATTTTCAATCACATATGTATATCGAGAACAAATCTTCCATTATTGATCCAAATCATGTAATTATTTTTTTAGGAGTCCTATGTTTGTGGGATACATCTTTTTCAACTAGGAAAAATGTTTATTTGACCATCTAAAGGCCCAAAAAATCATTCTCTGAGGAAAACATTTATAGATGATAGGATGGAACCAACCTCAGTAACTGAGGAATAACTTTGGATAAAGGTGTCTAAATGCATTGATTCCAACTGGATATGAAATATGATTAAATAAATCAAGTTCGTGATGAATTTTAATTAGAAAGTATCCCATTAATACATTATTAAATGGTTAAAACCAGTGGAATATGAAAGGTCTATTCATGAAAAAACTATTCCATCCAGTAATTAAATCATATATTTTTAACCACAGGTCCAAAACATATGAAAATTTTAGGGTCTATAGAGAATTTAACTCATAAAAACCTTTTATAAGGCCTCTATAGGAAATTTAGTTGTTAGGAGGCCCCAATTCATGAATACTTTTGGGGAAATAAATCCTGGATAACAATTTCCAGCCCCTTTTTCCTTTTATATTCTCTTCTCAACATCATTTCAATGGATGATTGGATTGAGGGAGGGTGATGTGTTGGTGAATTAATGTTGTAGAAGAGGTGGATTTCATAAAGTGATCTATTCATGAAGGTCTAAACTCCAAGTGGTTGTGAGAAAAAGAAATTGTAGGATTCTTCCATTTTGAGTTTGGTACTTCATTTTATTCTTATTATATTTTTATAGAAACTATTTTCATGATCAAAGGAGGTCCCTTTTAATTCTTGAATTTAATTTCTTCTGTTTTGATATGTAATTTTGTTCAACTTGTTAAATTAAAGTTATTATTGTTGTTGTTTAAATTTTATTTAGTGAGATCTCCTCATTAGGCATAATGAGTTTAATATGTTTTGGTTGCTCGAAGGTCTTAAGGTAATATGATCACTTTGATAAATATATAAACACCCATTATTGAGGTATTGATACAGTTTCTAGAAAAATTAGGTGTTTACTTTGTGGTATTCAAGTGATAATTCAAAAATATAATTTGATAATTCAATTAAACAAGGATAAAGGGAGTGTCTAAGGATCGAAGTTTGTCTACTATTTCCATCTTTAATTTGTTTTCTTCAGTACGATTTGATTTTTATTTTCAATCAATAACATATATTTATAGTTTAAATATTATTTTATATAATTTTTAATATTTTAACTCATTTCAAATCTCCAATTCTAGTTCTGACTTTTAACAAAAAAAATTAAAAAGTGACAGTTTGACAACTTAGCTTGAACCTCCTTGTGAGATGACCCTATGGTCACCACTATGGAACATACTAATTATCAATAATATGATGATACTAGTCATGATGAATTTTTAAAGTTTTAACTCAAAAAATGATTTCTATATTAAAAAAATGATTTGAAGCTTCAATATTGATCTCCCATGATTTAATAATTAATCAAAAAAATGGATATTATTTCCAATGCATTCAAAGAATTGAATGAATTGAAAACTTAAAAATTTGTTGAAGAAATAGAAAATATTATCTCACCCACTTTTTATTTTGAAGAACCTTTTTTAGATGAGATGAAAAATAATTTGGAGTATCTATATTCAAATGTTATGGAAGAACTTTTCACTAATTCACCAAATGATGTGTCTTTTGGAAATCAAATTTTTTTTGAAAATAATTGGGAGGAATTTGTTGAAAATGAAATTTCATGTGAAGCCACTATTTTTGAAATTTAAAATTCAGAACCATTGTATGAATGTTTTGATAAATAGGAAGATAAATATGGTTCATTCACTTTTGAAGAGAATTTGGAGGAACTCAAGATGCTTCAAACTTTCAAGACATCTGTTTTTAACTCTGAGATAGAGATGGAACCCGAGATACCATAGGAATATTTTCTAATTCTTGATCCACATTTTTTTATTACTTTGATAATAATATGTTAACCGCTTCTTCCCATTTAGGATTAGTGCCTACTGTTTTTGAATAGTTTAATTTTCTAGATGAAGATGATATCCAGACTAAAATAGAAGAAATGATGGTGTGGTCGATCAAAGAGTACATTGGTTTAGATGAGGATTGTGATACCAATATTTTTTTGAAAGAAGAAATAATTTTTGAAGATGAATTTGAAGACGAACCACATCTTAAGATTAAAATATAGTAAACATTGATTTATTTTCTAATAATCAAGACATGGGAAGTTACTTTTACATTTTTTCCATATTAGACTATATCATTGGAAGAATAAAGTCATGGAGGTTAATTTTGAAGAAATTTAATTTTATGAGATTCTACAAGTTTTTTAAGGTGATAAAGATTGGAGAAAATTCATTTTTCTGGTTCATGAGGATGCGACTGCACCCATATTTATATTAGGAATGATCAGTTGGAACTACCTAAGCAGGGGCAATGAAATCCTATCACCCACTTGGGGGTTAATACCAAGGATATTTTACCTTCTTTTTATTTTTATTTTTCTTCAATTTTTTTCAATAAAATTTTTATGCTTTGTTTTGTTTTTCTTGTAGGTTTCCAAGTTGCAGTATCTTTGAGGCTAGCTCAAGGTTATCGATGCTCAATAAAAACCAGGTTGTGTCTTTACTCTCTATTTGTTTTTTTTCATGTATTATGTTCTTGATTTTAAATTCTCAATTTTAAATACTATGCACAATGAGGAAAATTTACAAAATAATTGTAGTGGGAGGAAAATTCTAGGTATATTAGGATTTTGTGTGTTTTATTTTCTATTTTTGTGTGTTTTATTTCAAATTGTATGTTAAAAAAAATCACGAGCTTCAAAGAAATAACCTTTCTGTATTGAAAAATTTTTTCAATGGAAAGAACTAACTTTATTCAGGGAACTAAAATTAAATTATTGCTGAAATTTTCTTTTTTCTAGATTCAAAATTTTCAAATTCATGAAAATACCATTGAATTTGGAATTTCATTCCATAAATTCTATCCAATATTGTAAATAAATTTCCAGTGAAGAACCATTTTTTATATTCTTCACGTTCCACCCCTTATTTAGTGAACCAAAATAATTCTTTTTGTAACTATAACTTTATATTTTTCTTTCAAAACCCGTGAGATTTGAAGAAGTTGTGTTCAAAATGATTGAGGCAATTCATTTGTGTTTGAAAGATCCCTTTTCATGATAATACTTTTAATTATAGCATACCTTATACATTTTACCTTTGTGATCCATTATTATCCATGTAATTTCTATTAGATAGCCACATTATAATCTAGTTTCCCTACCCAACCCACTCTTAAAGTACAACGCATGATCTAGTTAAACTTAAGTGTGTGTGTGTGTGGGGGGGGGGGGGGTGGATTTTGGTGTTCTACCACATTTTATGTTTCATTGGGTGGAGATTCAAATTTTGAAGAGTTATTTTTGGTGATGAAAAATAATTTATTGAAAGTTTTGAAAATCTATAGCTTTCATGTAAATGGGAGTTGTGCCCTTCTGAAGCTGCTAAAGAAATAAAGGTATGCCTATTTGGATATTTAAAAGAAAAAATCGAAAATTTTGATAATAAATTGTTGCACCATTTCTATTGATTTTTATAATTTATGTGATTACCATGTAATAAAATTTTAATTTGTTTAGGAACTGATTTTATGGAATGAAGAATGAGAATAAGACTCTACTTAAGTGAAAACTTGAATCATGCAATTTTTCTTGAACAAAGAGCCAATCCATCTCTTTCTCCTTGATAAATTTTCACATTTAAAATCCACCAACCTTCAAACATTAGATTTTTTTTCTAAGTCCTCATAATGGATATAATTATCTGACTTAATTAGTTAGATATTTTGAATTTTTTCAAGAAAATGTTGACCCTTTCATTTATTTGGATGATAAAATCTTTTCTCAAAATAAAAATCATGTGTTTAGAGAAAAATAAGAGTGAGGTAGGAATAATTTTTCAGGGAGAAACAAATTAAATGGGAGTGTAATAAATGTATATAATTATTATTTTGGAATTTAATCTATTTAAGAGGCTTGATAAGTTGGGTATCTTGATTTTTAGATTGATATTTTCATTGATATATTTTGAATTTTAATTGGAAATTTATTTTGAGTGCTCACTTGTCCAAGAGTCCAAGTTCTAAGTGTAGGGGATTTTATCTATCAAATATTTTCATTGTTTTACATGTATATTTCAACGATTTAAACCCAAAAAATTTAAAAAAATTATCTTAATAGTAATGTTTTTGGATTTTAGGGATGTTTTGAGCGTAAAATTAAAAATTTCACAATTCTAGAATTTTAATTATTTTAAATCACTTATGTATTTTGGGAATATCTATTTCATTATTGATACAAATCATGTAACTTTTTTAGGATTCCTATGTTAGTGGGATACATATTTTTCAAATTTTCTAAATGTTTATTCAACCATCTATAGGCCCAAAAAATCATTCATTGAGGAAAACATTTTTGGACGATAGGATGAATCCCACCTCAGTAATTGAGGAATAACTCCAGATAAAGGTTTCCAAATGCATTGATTCTAACTGGATATGAAAAATTATTCTATTATTAGTGTTATTTATGAGTTTAAATGAAAAAATATCTCATTAATACATTATTTAAATGGTTCAAACTAGTGGAATATGGAAGGTCACTTGGTGCCAAAATAGTTCCATTTAGTAATTAAATCATATAATTTTAACCATGTCTCCAAAACATTTGAAAATTTTAGGGTCAATAGTTAATTTAATTGTGAATTTTTTTTCATAATCCCTCTAAAATAAATTTGGTAGGAAGGAGGCCCAAATTTGGGCATACGTTCAGGGAAATAGATTTTGGATGATAACTTCCATCCCCATTTTCCCTTTATATTGTCTTCTCAATATAATTTCAAGGGATGGTTGGATTTATGGAGGGTGATGTACTAGTGAAAAAATTTTGTAGAAGAGGATTATTTCATGAAGTGATCAAGTCATTAAGGTCTAAACTCTATGTGGTTTTGGGAAATAGAAATCCTAGGATTCTCCCTTTTTAGTTTGGTGCTTCATTATATTCGGATTATGTTTTTTCTGGAAACTGATTTCATGATTGAAGGAGGTATATTTTCATTCTTGAATTTAGTTTCTTATTTTTTGATATGGAATGTTGTTCAACTTATTAAAGTAATGTTATTATTTTGGTTTATATTTCTTTGGGTGAGGTCTCCCCATTGAGCACAATGAGTTTATTCTGTTTTTATTTCTCAAAGGTATTAAGGTTATCAAATCACTTTTATAAGTGGATAAACACCCATATTTGAGGTATCAATATGGTTTATTGGAAAATTAGGTGTTAAATTTGATGTTTTTGAGTGATCATTGGGAAATATAAATTTATAATTCCATTTAACAAGGATAAATGGAGTGTCCGAGGATCGAAGTTTGTCCACTAATTTCTTCTTTAGTTTGTTTTCTTTAGTTCAGTTTGCTTATAATTTTCAATAAATAACATATATTTATAGTTTCAATATAAGTTTATATAATTTTAAATTGTTTAATTCATTTAAAATCACCAGTTTTAGTTCTTACTTTTAACAAAAATAAATTAACAAATTTATAATATGACAACTTAACTTGAAACCACCTCACTATACAACCCTTTTCTCACTACTGTGCTGCATTTTTAAGGGGATAAATTATTGACTGGGCTAACATGAAAAAAACCTCATAATCCTTGACCTAACAAGTGTTATCAAATGTTTGACTCTACTGAAGATATTTCTCATTCTAGAAATCTATTTCTACTCGTTACTATCCAGTGTTATCAGAGGAAGTGCTCTATTTATAATTTTTTTTGGTAATCCTTTAAAAATATTTTGTTTCTATTCGATACCTAACAAGTAATATAAGAGGTTTGTCTCTTTTGGAATATTGAATATTTCCTTTGGATCTAAAATCATGAGTTAAATATTTAGATTAAGACAAATCTCAACCGATGATCTTAGAGAAGGTATGTCGATGATTCAAGGTCCTTATTTTAATATAAATAATTATAGATGTTGGAAATCTCACATGAATATCTATTTGAAGAATAATGGTTTCAAAGATTACATGAAGATTTTCAAACCTTATAAAATCCCTAGAGAACTAAAAATGTGGTATGCTGCTAAGAAAGCTCAATATAATATTAATTTATGAGCGATTAATGCAATTATATGTGGTCTTAGTCCTAATTTATTTAATCGTGTTTTTTAATGTGCAACTGCCTATGAGATATGAAAGACAATCACAATTACTTATGAAGGAACTGATAAATTGACAAAAGTTTTAAATAGTGTTTCTGCCTTGGGAGCTATAATTTCAGAAAAAAATCAGGCATTAATGGAGTTGATTGAGATGTGTGAAGTTAAGATGAAAGTTGAAACTAAAAAAAAATTTCTATCAAATAGGAAAATATTGCACTCAATGTTTCAATGAATGAATTTTATGATTTTAGTCATTCGGGTTCAAGTGATGAGTCTACTACAAACAATTAATTTGAGTAAAAAAATAAAAAGGTAACTATAATACTTTTGGCTCACACTGATGAGGTAAAATCATCTTACTCTGAAAATTATGATTCATAAATTTTTTCTCAAGATGAACAAGATAAATATTGTTTTATGCTTCAAGATAAATTTGAATCCTTAAATAAAGAGCATAACAAATTTATAAAATATTATGATGATATTTAAATTTATAATGAATGTTTTTCCAAAATAGATTGCATATTTAATATCAAATTCTTCCATAATCACTTATGATCTATATGAGAGTAAATTTAAAGAATTGTTTGATAAAGATGATAATTTAAAGAAAGATTATAGTATGATTATTAAGGGATAAAATTATTTTAATCAAATTCTTGTTAAAAACAAAATTCATAAAGTAAAACTTGGTATTGCTATTAATAGAGCAACTTCAAGACTATATAAGAATTATTTTTTCCCTTGTTCAAACAACAAAAACATGTATACTGTTTAATGTTTTTATTGTGGTATATATATATATTATGCCAATGACTGTTCTTTTAGAAATCGTCAAATTTGTGGTGTTAATCATGTTCATTATTAGAAAGCATTATCAAGATTTAATTATAATTTTTTGATCAAAATAAACATATTTGGTCACCTAAATCTTTAGTTTCTAACACTTATGGACCCAAAAGCATATGGGTAGAAAAATGCACTTGTATTTGATATTTTGTAGTTATGATCCGTTGGACTTCATTATTACACCATTAAGTGGAATCTTGAAAATTATCTATATTTATTATATTTTTATTTCTTATTATTTTAAATCGAAACTTCCTTAGAGATAGAACGGTTAATCTAGGATGTATTTCATTTTTATTTTAATATTCGATTTAAATGCACTAACTATTTTATACATGGAGAGAATTTTTTTAAATGTTTTATATTCTTATTCATCAACATTTAATTACTCCAATACTTAAACTGTTAATTCATTTTATCACTCTATTATTTTATTAATAAATGACCATAAATATTTCTCTTAATATTTTTTATAAGTGGTTATCTTGTGTGTAAAAATGCATTTAATGTCTTTCTATTATACTTAATCGCATGTTCTAAATTAAACTATTACTATATGTGGTAAATTATCCTATTATTATATTAAAATGTTTTCTTCATTCGTAACCTGTGATAAAATCCATTTTTAAATTCTTTATTTTAAATTCTTTGAAAATAATTTCATTTAATTAAAATTCCTTCAATATATTTTACAATTATTATATGTCTTAAGGGATAGTTATTTTAAATATTTAGAATACAATTAATTTTTTTGTTATTATGGAATGAATTAAATTGTTTAATACATTCATTGAAAACCCTTATTATTCATTGAAAAATGTTTTATATGTTTTCATGGCCCTCAATTATATATTTTTATGCTTTTAAAGAAAACAAGAATTCATGGGGAGTTTGTATTGATTCATGTATTAAGAACATATTTTGAAATAACATATCTTTTTTGTATCTTTAAAAAGGGGGAATAATTTTTTTTTTCAAATTTTAAATTTTTTTATACAATTACTAAAATTTTAAATTTCTATTCTTTATAAAAAGTGGTTAATATATTTTATTATTTAATAAACTAAAGAAATCATCTTTTTGATCCTTAAAAAAGGGGGAGAAAACATTAGTAGAGAGTTAGGGTTTTGTTATCTTGAAAAAAGTGGTAAAATTTTTATTTTCTCCTTATCATTCTAATCGTGATTTAGTTTTGATAATTACTTCAGCCCATCATTCATTATTTTCTAATAAATTTGTTAATTGTTTCAAATTTAGTATGTCCTAGTATTTATTTCATATCTAAATAAATATTGATCAGATTCTTATGAAGTTTGTTCTATTAGAAATATTGTAATATTATATTAATTTCATCTATTAATTTTGAAATACAATTTAGTTTTTTCGATGGTGTAAAAATTCATCAAAACAATTACAAACTCTTCTATTTCCATTAAAATTTTCAGCTTAAAGTCACCTAGAAATTTTGATTATATATCAAGATATAGTGGGATGATTTAGGTTATCACTATACTATTGAATAGATAATGGATTTATCTAAACTTTATTTGTTTATGTGGATGTTTGAAAATTCTATTTTGGTACTCAAAAAAATCACTGAAGTTGCTGCAACCATTTCACACATCTACAATGATTATTTTTGAAAAGATATAGTTTTTGATTTACTGAAAGTTTTACAGATATCAGAATCATATGGAACATGGTGTGGTGAAAATACAAGAATTTTATATTGATTTCATAAGTTTACATAAAATTATAAAAATGTCATTTGAATGGTGAATAAATTGTCTAAAATTCTGTATTGATTTTTTTCAGAACTGTAGTTTTTATAGAATATTATTATTTCTATTTGTTGAAGATACCAAGAGAAATAAAATTCATATTGATTTGATTATTGATACATTAGATATGTATTTATATTTAATAAATATAACTCCTATAGGACAAAGACTGAATGTGATGTTAAAGTCCACTAAAAAATCATTAAAGTATCTAAATTCAAGCCATCCATTTTTCTAAAGGTTTAGAGAACCCTACTTTCAGAATATTGCAACCCTTCTTTCAAAATATTGAAACCCTACCTTTAATAAAAAAGTATGGTTCATATAACCTATATTGTATTCAATTAATCATGTGCTACTTTTCTTCAACCATGATTTTGATACAAAAGTATGGTTCATGTACCATACGTTTTAAATGTGCCCTATGTTCATGAAACCTACTTTGTTGAACCCTACTTTCAATGAACCCTAATTTTGAATGTACCCTATGTTAATACTACTGCCTTGTGTTATTTTTCTAAAAATATTATACTCAGCCTGCTGTGAATCTCTTTACAATATTAAATGTTTCATCCAATGAGATTAAATTCACTTCATACTTCTACAAGTAAATTATAGAAACGTGACCTGTTGTACGTTGATATTTTAGAGTGTTAAATGGAAAATTTTTCTGATACTCAACCTGATGTATATTACTGTAGTTATATTAATGTGGATACAAAACCTTCTGAATTAGTGATTTTTTATGTGTTGTAAAAATAATACACTTTTTTTTGCATCAAGCATGATGCTTCACAATGAACTTCATGATGAAAAAAGAAAGCATCAAGATCTTATACTGCTCTAAAATCATTGTTAAACCATCTGTATTTTTCTTCAATGAACAAAAAAATAAGATAGAAGTATTCCCCATGCATGTAAGTCATGTTACATGATAAAAACAAGTTTTTTCATGGTATGAATCATGAACATCACATGAAACCAAAGGATGAATATGTTTAAATACTATTTGATGTACCTTACTGTAGTTCACTTCATGTGAACACATCATCTACATATTTAACATTATAACTGGAAACTAAATATAGTAAGAACTGAAATATGTAGATTAGTATAAAAGTGATTAATATGTATTATTTAAGTTTTAATAAACCTTTTATCATGGATATAAGGAGATGATGAGATTATCAATTGGTAGAAATTTTAGAATATCCAATATTTTGAGTATTTCCAAATCAGGTTATGATACTCTATTTTATATGTTTCTTGATATTTTAAATTACTATATTTTTATCTTTAATTATTTTATAAGTTTATCAGTTGGATAAATTATAATAAATCCAAAGGATTATAGATGAAGATATTTCAAAGATTTGGTACTATATTTAGAGAGAGAAATTACTATTTTATTATAACATCATTTTTGCTGCAAATTTGGAGGACACAAAGTTATTCAAATTCAAATATTTGAATTTACATTTAGATTGTGTTGCTAGTTTTCTATAATTGTTTTGGATAACTTTAAATAGGTTTTAATGGATTCAAATGGTAGTTTTAAATCATTATACATTACTATTATTATGGAGATTTTATAAGAATAATTTTTCAACTTATATAGAATGTTTTTATTAGAGATTAATTCTATAGGAATAATCCAAAAGTGTTACGAAATTCTTGGGATATTTATAAAGGCTATTGAATCAATTTATTTTGAGTATTTGAAGGAAGATAAATGATGCTGAAACTACTGGGTATTTATTCTCTCCCTATATCTCTATCTAAAAGGAAATAAAAAAATACGAAGAAGAGTATAGAAGTGAAAAATCTAATGAAAATATAGTGCATTAATATTCTGTTACTCATCATTTTTAAGAACAGAGAAATATTATTTATACATCCTTATTCACTCAATGATTAAAGAATAAGGAATCCTAAGCAACACTATCTAATATATTTGATTATTCTTAAAGTAGAAGAAGCCTGTATAACTTTGAATATTATCTTGCTACTACTGTTTTGAATTATTGATGATAAAATATAATGTTCAGTTTCTTCTACAATTGTGAGTGAAATCTATTTTCTCAATAAAATCAAACTCTATTGATTTGTTGGAGTATCGACTTCTCAGACTCGTTCATGATGGAATGTCAGCTTCTCAGACTAAGCTATGGATTTACGATTTTCGATAAAAGAACCAGAAGGCCCTGTAAAAGATTTGTAAGGAGTCAAGTTCCTATAATTAGTTTTATAGGTATCCAGATAAGAATACCTACTAGTGAAAATCACAAAGGTCATGGTGTAGAGCATCAGTGGAGTGGAATAGGGTATTTATATGCCCCAAAATACTACACGTCCTAGTTTTCTTTTCCTTTATTTATTTCCACTGGTCGCTCAAATTTAATAGAAAGGAAAGGATCACTTTATTTCAAGAGGGATATTTTAATATTTTTGAGATTTTTTAAAAGGACACAATTCACCCCCTATTGTGTTTTTGTTATATCCATCTTGACCTAACAACCCGAAGGTCATTCCTAACTCCCATAGGTTGGAGACTAGCACCTGACATCAACAAGAAGTAAAATGGAATAGGTTTTCTATAAGAACAAACTATCTAGATAAAATATTATAAAAATAAAATAGTATAGAGTTGGTATTCTAAAAACTACTCAAGGAGAAATTAAAAAACATAGACAAATTAAGGTGATATGTATTCCCAAAGTCAACATCATCCATAAGACAACATGACATCCAACTGGACAAGGTATTATAATCTATATGTAACAAGTGGAACATAGATCCATTGGTAACCACCATCAGTATAGGTCCCATGTATCAATCACATATTACACCTATAAATAGTGATTTACCTTTACCTAGACCTGGCATAATTGAATCTACAAATGTCCGATGTCAAAGGTAGGGTGTGAGGAAAACAACTAAGTAGGGTCTCAAAAAGTACTCCATAAGCAATTAAAATACATATAAACCATATATGCTCAATTTTTAAAATAAATACAAGGCATGAAATTTCATTTCACACTTTTAGAAAAAAATTAATTTCAAATAAAAAAATATAATTTATTTCAAAATAGTATTAAATGAAATTTTTCATAAAAGGAAAAATACATGAATAAAAAATTTCTATAATCAATGGGATGTAATAATAAATTAAAAAATTTCATACCACTATGTCATAATCCTTGTATTAATTTATTTTCTGGTTCAAGGATCCTCACACTTCTTAATCAGTGATCAAAGATCAAGTGTGCACACATCCCTCAACTCTTACTAGTGAGAAAAGTACCCCATTAGGGGAAAATCACATCGACTAGGTTTTTGTTATAATTTTCAACATCAATAAATTATTAGGGAGATAGAGTCCTAGATTGATTATCCTATTCACCCAATAAATACCCAAGATCACATGTGATTCAAACAACCAAATAATTATGAGAAAATCATTCATTTCAAATTGAAACATCATTCATGATTCTATTGCCCAGTTTTTAGGTTTCAACATGACTTTTAAATTTCAAAACAAAATCATGGTTTTCATCAATTTCATGCATTTAAAAGTAATATTTCAATTTAATATATTTTCTCAATGATCAATCATCAAATAAAATCTTTTCTCTATTCAATCCTTATGTTTTAAAAATCCATCAAGTTTATCAAAACCATTGATTTTTTTTTTCTTTCAAAATACATACCTTACTAAAAAAACCTAATAAAGGTTTGAAAAATATTGAAAAATCATGTCAATAAATAAATAAATCAATATTTGATATGAATTGGAAAGCCTTATAGAACCACCTAACTTTAATCACAAGATCAAACGATTAAACACCCGAAATGGGAATGCCAACGAAGATTCTATAGTACAGAAGCTCAAGGAGGAATCCATGGAAACTCACCCCATTAGAACAACATTATGATCCATAAATAATAAAAGGACTCATCATTATGAAAAGATAGAATAGAAAAACAAGATTCCAAATAGTAATATGGATCTCTTACTAGAGAGTGATCGAACAAATCCATTGGTTCTTTAATATGATAATAAAGGATGTTGGAGGTGTAAAAAAGCCACTGGAGAGCCTTAAGAATCCAAATAGTATAATGAGGTTTAAGCAGGAGAAGTTGAGATTAAAATAGGATACAAGAGTTTTAAAATTTTAAAAATAAAGACCACACTGTATCCCCTATAGATATGGCACAAAAATTATGAAAACAGATTGACCATAGTGACACTATCCCAAACTATTCCGCAATCACCCCTGATCCAACTTCCCCCAGAAACCACGACATAATTTGCACTCAAATCCTATTAACCTGAGTTAAGTCCATGGAGTATCCCCAGAAGCATGCCACAACCACCCTTGAAAAGGTAGTGGATATCAAGACCACTGTGCTGCAGCCAACTCCCTACGTCATAGGGATAAACCACCAGAAAGGGGCTATAATGCAGCCCAATATCCACATCATAACTATGCTGAAATTGGAAATAGTTATAAAATTTGGTCTCCATGGATCCATGATGAGACCAACCACCTACGTCATAACCCTTTCTGACCTTAAACCCCCCATATGTCGTATCCTGATAGACCACAACACAACCCATCATACACTATGCCATAACTTTACCACCATGGCACAACCTACTAAAGACAACCTGAATCTTTTTTCAAAAACACCAAACACTTACTAAAGACCTGATATACACCCAAAAAATAAGGTAAAAAAAGAGGAAGTATGTGGTACCTAATATCAGTAACAGGATGTTACAATCTTCACACCATAAACCCTTTCCTTCCCCAAAATGCCTACCAAGAAGAATCCATATCAAATAGAAGAGGCTATTGGTCTATTATTAGTGCCTCACACTCCCAAGTATCATAAGAATATAAACTATTCTACCACAATACTCAAACCAAAGATAAAGAGTTCCCATAAATAACTTTTGTCTTAGAATCAATAATATGAATTATCTACTCATTCATAGAAAAATTTGGCTTTACATCAAGGTCCTCCCATTTGAAAATATGAGATGGGTCAAAGAGATACTTCCGAAGCTGTGATACAAAAAAACACATCATGAATCAAAATAAACTGAGGTGGAAATTATTAGCAGTAATCCACCTTTCTAATCTGCTTTACAACCAATAATATTACCACATATGTAAAATCAATATTTACCTATTTTCTAAGCCTTCAGTGACCCAACATAGGTGAAACTCTCAAAAACAACTATCTACCAATAAAAAACTCAAAGATAAATCTATGATGATCAGTATATGAGTTATATCAGCTTTGATCCATCACCATTATATGATGAATCAACTGGATATTGTTTATTATCTCTCAGACTAGACTAGGTCCCACCAAGGACACTTTACCAATCTCCAACCAACATAATAGAGACTTACATGAGCATCTATAAAAGACTTGAAAAGATGACATATAGATGGATGTCTGGTAACTCTTGTTATAAGAAAAATAATATAGTTCTAAGTAGCTATCCTAAGCTCCGCCAAAATAAATAATGCAAGCACAAATCATATCTTCAAAAATCTATATAGCTCATTTAGTTTGGCCATCTATCTACGGATGATAAGTCATGCTCAAAATATAATGGGATCCAAATTCCTTCTAGAGTCCTCTCCAAATATGAGAAGTGAACTAGGGATCCTTATTGGAAACTATACTATATGGAATTCCATGAAATAGAACAATATCTCTCACATAAGATCTCCCAAGTACTCAAATTTGGTTATATCATATATGGGTATAATGTGATATGATTTGGTTAAATGATCAATCACTAACAATATGGAATTATTATTTTGATGGGTACCTAGATACCAAACCAAAAAATCCATTGAAATCTCATCCCACTTCTAAGTAATCACAATAAGGGGTTGTAGAAAACCCAAAGGTTTTTGGTGCTCGACCAAAAACTCTTTACATGTATAATAATGAGAAACATAGTTAATAATTTACCATCTCATACTTGGCCACCAATATCATATTCATCTATCATATAACATCTTCATAGTACCCGGGTGTACTGCCCACTATGAATTATAAAAATACAACATCATATACTTTTTCACTTATAAAGGTAAGATATATCTATTCTAGAAAAATAAGATACCATCATAAGAGAATGACCATTCACTAATGGTCTCACTACCATAATTAGAGTCCCTAATTCCATAGAATTAATTGTCATTATGCTTATCCTAATGAATATTCTCAATAAGATAGGAGGTAAATTGAATGATTTATAAAACAATTATAGACTCATCCACATAAACTCACAAATTCATACAAGAAAAGAGATCCATAAAATTCCACTCTTCTGATGATTATTTCAGGGCCTGTGTTGGAGGTTTCCTGATCAACAAATTAACAATGAAATTTCCCTTTCTAGGGGTGTAGGAAAAGTTGAAATAAAATAAATTAAGGTAATCCACCCAATACCTCTATCAAAGATTGAAATATTTTTGATAGAGGATATAACTCATGATTTTTGGGTTGGAATAGATGTTGAAACTTTCTCTAAAAAGGTAAAGCTTCCAATTATGGAGAGAATAAATCACCATTTCAATTTCAAGATCTTGGGTTGGATAATTCTTCTTGTGCGACCTAAGATTTCAGTAACCATAGGACACCACATGTTCACCCAATATAAGAATGCAACCTAAACTTCAACTTTATGTGTCACAAAAGAACACATAGCCCTACCTAGCCTCTAGAAGAGTCAACACTCGTGTAGAACTCAATAGATTATTCAACTTAATGAATGAAATTTGGAATTTCTCATCCCACATGAACTTCACTCCTTTTCAAGTGAGTAATGTCATCAAAGAATCTAACTTTGAGAAATCATTGATGAAATAATGGTAATACCCCATTAAACCCTAGAATATATGAATATTGAAAACATTATGTGGTTTATCTAATGACATAACAACCTTAACTATTTTAGGATCAAATAAAATACCATGTTCTATGACCCCTTGTCCTAAGAACTTCACTTCTCAAATCTAGAAATTACATTTTGATAGATTTTTAAAAATTCGAAGATCTCTAAGATTGTATAGAACTGTCCTTAGATGGAACACATGATCCTCCTCAATTTTATAGTAAATCAAGATGTCATCAACAAAGACCACTATGAATGACTTGTCACACTCATGGAATATACTGTTCATTAGTGCCATAAATATTGTAGGATAATTTATTAAACCAGTAGAAATACCTACTTATGAAGGAAATATCTAGAATGTTATATTATTTAATTCTCAATTGGTGATAACCAGATTAAAGATCAATATTAAAGAACCACTTTTCCCCTTTCAACTAGTTAAACAAATCATCAATCCATGGAAATGGGTACTTTTTATTTATTGTAACTCGATTGATTTTTCTATAATCAACACAAAGGAAATGTGTCCTATTAGATTTATTTACAAAAAAATGGGTTCCAACTAAGGTGACACAATTGGGTGTATATGTACTTTATCCAATAAATCATCTATATAGGTTTTCAAATGCTTTAATTCAGCTAGTTCTATAAGGAAGGAAGGAATAGATATAGTTTGTATACCTGGTACTAAGTAAAAAGAGAAATCTACTTCCATTACTGGTGAAAAAACAAGAAATTCAGAAGGAAACACACTGGGAAACTTGAAGTCATTTGGAATAAGATCTACACTCAAATATTCTATCTCTAGATTAAAATAGAAAACAAATATTCCTCTTCCCAACTCTGAATAAGGAGTTCTAGCTCAACTTGATCTTAGGTACCATTAACCCTATAAAACTAAACACACCCCATCAGGTAGTAAATGAGACTCAATGAAGGTAATATTCAATATGGTATTTATGAGAAATTAGCCAATCTATCTAGAGAATCATATCAATATGTTTCATGTCGAGGACTAGAAAACTCCACATGAGATCAATCTCAGATAGAGATAAAACACAATAGGTACATCTAAGACCCTGTTATCTCTTTATTCCAAGGGGTGTTATAATATCTATTACAAAACACAAAAACTCCACAGGAAGATTGTAGAGACCCATACTTTACATACATTGTTAATACTTCAAAATTGAAGCATAATTATTACAACATATAACAAAACCACGAAAGGACCGTATAGGTATAGTGTCTTTAGAAACTGGGAAACATAAACAACTGGTTCATAAAACGTCTACACTGTCTCCCATTTATTTCATCATATCAATAGTACCTTTTGACATATCTTACTTAATAACCTTCTTCCTGACCTGGGGAAATAAAACATACAAAAGGGTGAGCTCAAATGCTCAGTAAGGGTAAACAAAAGAAATATCAATCACGTCATATTCATAAGAACATATCTTTTGGAAATCTTAACCTGCAAAAGAGATCATAATTTCATAACATGGGATAAATCATAGTAGTGAAATTTAATCCCAATAATCATAACATAAAACATGAAACTTTGTGGAATACACACATAATCATAGATAATCATTTCTTATTATTCAAGACTCATTTCCAAGACTATCTTAGTGGACAAAGTCCCTTTCTGAACCGAGTTCACTCCTCGTTTCAGTCCTGTTTCACTGAACCGGTATAACCTACCATTCCAGCCATGTCTATCTCATGAGATATAAAATCTTTACCCAATGCATTGGAGGGAGATATAGGTCCCACCCATCTTATAATGATACCATTCTTATGTGTGCTATAAAATCATAAATCATACATCATTGCATAACCCATGTAATAAAAATGGGATTCTTAAACATCATTCCATCATAACATAATCCATATAAGATAAAAGGACATCATAAAAACAATTCCATCATAACATAATCAAATCAATGTAAAAATAGGGATAGAAACAAAACCCTATATTATCTTAGATGGAAAATAATTTTGATAAAACAGTTGAACTCCATTCTTGAGGAAAATATCCTTTCTACTTCAATTTTTTTTTTCCTTTCTTAACATGTCATACAATTTTAACTAAAAGAAGTTGATTAAAAATAAACTTGAAAACTTTTAAAGGATGCTTCTTGGAAATAATGTTTTAAGAATCCATTCATGCCGTATAAGTTAAAAAAAACATTCTTCTCGTACTTTTGTCGGAAAAGTCAAAAAGTACCTCGTATGAAAAACGACAAAAGATTCCCTTCATATCTTTTACTAAAAGCTCAAAAAAGGGTAAAATAGGTTTTAAAAAATTTTAGGTGGATGGAAATAATATTACATATCGAGGAAACATGGATGTGGATGATAAAATACACCCCAATAACTTTCAAAGTATAAACAATCTCGGATAAAAATGAGATTGTGATATTTCCCTTACCTTAGGTCTGTTTTGCTTCGTAAGTGTCCGAACCTCCTATATAATGATTTAAATAATGTTATTGACTTATTCCAGAATCATACTTATTTTTATGATATCATATATGTTCATATTCTTAGCTTCTTAGTAGTAATATTTCATTGCTACTTGTTATTCGGGTGTTTATAACTTTTTGTTATTATGCGTGTCTTGCCGAATAAATTATTATTCTTCTCTTTAGGTTATAAATACCTAATTTCTAGAATGGTATTAGTGTAATATATATCATATTAATTCAATCAATTCATTTATATAATCATTATGAAATGAAGATCATGTAGAACGAGTCGCATCACATCGTGGAGACGGTATTCCGTACGTACGCAGGAGTGATGATATCGTTCCTATGCTTGTGGAATTGTATTGGAGTGTATGTATACTAATTCAGAATCAGTATCACTTTATAATAGTCATATATAGTCATTATTTACACCATTATACCCATCCAAGTAAGGTTATGGTGGAAAATAGATTACACCACGGCGTGGAGATGGTATTCCGTACGTACGCACGCGTGGTGATTTCATTTTCCGTAGGATGGATAGATGGTGAAATAGGGTTGTTTAATACTTATAATAACATATAAGTATATTATTGATACTTATGTTATTACTTTATAATGAAACAACCTAATAAGAAGGAGTGGAAGAAGAAATAAAGGTGAAAGAATCGGTAACGGAAATTACCTCTTCTTTGAAGCGCCTCTTCGAGATCTCCTTTTGGGGCACTAAAATTGGTCTTTGAGGAAGACCAGAACCTCTAGGATGTTTATAGGGAAGTGGAGAAGAGAATTTTGTAGGGTCCAGCCGAGCTTGAAGGCTCAAAGTTGTGTGAGGAAGAGAGGGAGGAGGTTCCCTTTTATAAGGGAGAAGAGGGGCACCTTAGGAAAATCTCAAAATATTATTTTATATTAAGGTAAAATTCGGTTTATAATGGTTCCAAAGGGTCTTATTTAGAAGATAAAGTGGGGATGGGTCGAAATACTCTCATACAATATGATTTAGACAAGTTTAGGTTATTATTTTAACCATATCAATTATATTTAACTATAAGTTAAATAATTTAACTTTTACCGTGTCTTTTTGTTTTCTTACACTATATGGTTAATAAACTTACCATAACAAGCCAAACGAACCCCAAGTTGTTTATTATTAATATATATATCCTTATATAAGTCATTTGGCCGAACCTTAGGTTTTTAGGAACTAAATAACAATTAATAATAAAATATTTGTTTTGAAAACTAATTTATGTCAATTTTGACACTATTTGGTACATGAATTTTATGAAATTCATAACAGAATGATAAGTTATAACCAAGTTACTTATAACAAGAATAACATGTCATATTAATCTAGAAAATTAATTTAAGTCCTAAAAAGTCTCAAATTACATTTATTTGGGCATTTATAACATCAATTATGTCAATATTTCATTAATAAGACAATTAATGCATCATCTTTGTGTCATAATAAATGATAATTATTTAATCCCTAAAAATTCTAAATAAATTCCTATGATGTAGATAATTGTATTAGATTTCTGGAGACTATTAATGTTTTAATTTTCATGAAGTTTATCACTAAATTAAAATTATTATACTTATAAGATTTAAGAAAGTGACATGTTGTCACATTCTTTGGTTTTAATAATAATTAAATTATTTTCATAGACAAAAGTCCATAAAATGAATCTAATCTGACCCTTAGGTTATATGGGTCTACTTTTATCCATCCAATAGGATTTTTCCAAGTGTTAGGGTAATTTTATAATCTTATATTTACCCTTAATTACCCGATTTACCTTTAACTATAGTAAATAAAATTTACCGTAGTTACTATTCACAATGCCCAAAAATAAAAAGTATATTATTAACATAATTTGGACCCACTGATTCCAAATATGGAATCCATTTTTCCAAATTCAATACACAAAAGATGCAGAAATTAAATTAAAATTAATCCCGTTGTCGAAAGAAAACGAGTTTTTCTTTAAAACATTGCAAAAGATTGAATTGATTTAACCTACGAATTCAAGGTAAAATCAATGCTAATGACATAAATTATATTAAATGGTAAAAATATATTCTATTTATACTTTAAAACCATTCAATATTATAATTTAACCACATAAGATATTACTATGAAAAAAGTTGTTTTTGATTAAAATATAGCGTGTTTTTACTATTCATTAAAATATGAAAGTTATCGGAAAAATATCAAAACTTTATCTAATGTAAATTTTTATATCCTGATTCAAAAGAATAATTTTATTTTGTCAAATTTAACTTTATAAACATGTGAAAAACTAGATTTAAAGTGGGTGCGCCATCAAAAGGCGGCAAGCTGCATTTTTTGAAAAATACTTATTTTACCCAAAAAATTTATTTTTTTCTTATACCATGTTCTAGAAATGTGTAAGATGAATAATAATGTTATAAAATTCAAAATTTAGTAAACACTATTCCTAACGGCTAGTTCATAACAATATTATAATAATATATCGTTGTTTAGTAAAACCCGGTATTGCGTACAACACACGCTATCGAGGAAGGTCGTGATTGCGTGTAATGAAAGCCAAGTCAGGGTTGTGTGTAGTGCACAACTCCTTTGTTGTTGCGTATAACAGAATCCAACCATATTTTATTTATACATTTAATATATATATATATACACTCAATGTTGCGTAGAATAACTTCTATCAAACGAACTTGAAATTGTGTGTAACAAGAGCCAAGAAAAGTGTTGCGTATACTGCAAGATAATACGGTGTTGCGTATAGCGCAAGGTAATCTTGGTGTAGCATACAGCACAATACATTAATGAAATTAAAAGAATATTTTTCATAAAATCTCGGGGTGTTACATTCTACCCCCCTTAAAATGAATTTGCCCTCGAAATTCATCGGGGTTATAAATGGTTTACTATTAGAAAGTTTCTTTAATAGAAACCCACATCGTAAAAAGGAATACCAAAACCAATCTTTAAAAACAAAAGTATGAAATGTAACGGTTACCCAAATAAACTAATCACTGGGTTTCCACATAGGTGAAAATATGGATATGGAAGAGAAATCTAACTATCATGTTCTGATGGAGAGTGGTAGAGAACATGGCTATGGAAAAGCCAGAAATCACAAAGCCATAAATTTGTGATAATCTAAGGTACCATCTGATTCATCAGATATAAGAGCACTAGGACAACATTTTTGGTTTTCAAGATCATTTCCCTAAAGTTGATGAAATTGGAATTAGAAGAAATACTTTCGTGATTTTGGTATAGTCTCACCGTTTTTCGTTCTTTGGACAATTTCCACTTCATCTCTTACACAAATGAAGTTGAATTTGTCATTCGTGATGTGTTAGCAGATCATGTGATAGAATGATGGGTCATTCCATCTGTCTCAAACAAAAGGTTAGAAAAGTTATCAAAAAATACATAAGTCCATCTATAGTGAGATTAATCATATATGGTTCCAAAAATGGACTTATACTTAATATATCATACTGATTAATATAATAAAACTAGTTTCTACTAAATAGGGATTTCCTGTAGGCCAGTGGTAGGCGAAAAAGGCCAGTCACACTTCGGTTGTGGGTTCGATTCCCACAGCCTTGTCCGACGTGATGGGTTGTCGCCCGTCCTGTAGGTTGTCCTTTTTCTAAAACTACATTACTATAAAATCCCATCAGTAATATCGAAAAAAGTTCTATCCTTAAACAATACTTAGCATATGTGCAACATAATCCATTCCAATATTTAGGCTTATCTAAAATACTTCGGTCTAAGCTCATAGTATAAAGAAAACGATTACTTGAAATGTCATCAACCAAGCATGTGAATACCATCATTTATCCCCCATATATATATATTTTTTGTCACATTCAAATCATGTGAATACCTTAATCATGTATTCTCTTGAAAAAATGAATACCCATTGAACCATAGTGAAAACATGAATGTAGTTAAAAGTTAACACTATCCACATACCAAAATCCTCAAAATTCTATATACTCAAACCATAATATCACTTAGTCCTTATATCAATCATGAGCTCATGAATACTGTTAAACATTTCATTTTCTCGTTATCCCTTCATTATGCGCATATCATCTTATTTCCAAAAATATCTCAATCACTTTGAATACCACATTAGACCAATACATAAATATTCCAATACTCCATGATACAACATTATTTTGGAATCCCATTACATAAACACTTAATCATTCCACCACATCATTTTCATATTCAACATCACCAATAGTGATCGCATGTGACTTCCCTTTGTCCTTTTCCCTAAGCGGTTGCTCATGTCGATCATCACTAACCCTTGGATTAGGGAATTTATTAGCATAATGCCCCATTTCCTTGCACTTGAAGCATTGAAGTGTTGGTGGTGCGTTCTCTGCAGTCTTTGCTTTATTCACATCATTAGAAACCCTTTTTCCATTACTTCGACACTCAGATGCTCGATGACCTTCTTTTCCACACCTAAAACATTTTCTAGTCCCTTTAAGAAAATCTCCACCATGCTTCTTTCCACACTTTGTTCATAAGGAAACATTCATCTTATTTTCACCATTATTCTGAGATTTCTCCTTGAACTCCATCTTTCGTTTCTTGTCGAAACCATGAGATGGATATGTAACACCAACTTCCATTTCTACCTTGATAGAACAATGCACAATTTCTTCATAGCTACTGAAGTCTCTTATAGATAATTCCCTTCGAAGACTTGGTTTTAAGCCACTGAAAAATCGATCAACTTTACTTTCAGGTTGGATGATAATGCCAGATGCATACCTTGAAAGTCTTGTAAAATTCGCTTCGTATATACCAACAGATTCATCATCCTTCTACTTCAGCTCAAGAAACTCCTTTTCCATCTTTGTTCGAAGAATACGAGGGAAGTACTTACTGAAAAACACGTTCTTGAACTCGTCCCATTCCATGGACTCAATTTCATCTCTTGGACTCGTATTCTTGATAAGATTCCACCATTGATCAGCTTCACCTTCCAAACGATATACTGCTAAGATGACTTTATCATGTTCAGAACATTGAAGAACTGAAAAAATATTTTCAGTGGTACTGATCCATTGTTCAGTAACAAGTGGATCAGAAGACCCACTGAAAGAAGGTGGACGTTGCCTCATGAAGGACTCAATAGAATATTGTTCCCTTCTCTGATCATTTAGAAGTCCAGAATGATTCATAGCTTGTGTAAGTATATAAATAATATTTTTCACTCCATATCCCATAACATTTGTTTGTTCAGGAGGACAATCATTGCACTGTCCATTACAGTGATCAACACGGTTCCTTCGGGTTCTAACCATCGTCTAAAACCCAAAAAGAATAGTGTGAGAGGAAAAAATAATTCTAGGGAAAACAACATAGTAAAGGGGGAGTACCCTTAATATCTAACATCTTAGGTCAAATTCTAAGATCGTTACCGTAGTTCTAGGACTATATCCTATATGTATAGTTATCCTTAGGGACATCCCTAGACATACCTTAGAAATATCTCTAGGGATCTCACTAACGTTCTCACATCCTAGTTTCCAAAGGTTGACTAAACCTTTCCTATGATACCAACTGTAGAGACCCATACTTTACATACATTGTTAATAATTCAAAATTGAAGCATACTTATTACAACATATAACAAAACCACGAAAGGAACGTATAGGTATAGTGTCTTTAGAAACTGGGAAACATAAACAACTGGTTCATAAAACATCTACACTGTCTCTCATTTATTTCATCATATCTATAGTCCCTTTTGGCATATCTTACTTAATAACCTTCTTCCTGACCTGGGGAAAGAAAACATACAAAAGGGTGAGCTCAAATGCACAGTAAGGGTAAACAAAAGAAATATCAATCACGTCATATTCATAAGAACATATCTTTTGGAAATCTTAACCTGCAAAAGAGGTCATAATTTCATAACATGGGATAAATCATAGTAGTTAAATGTAATCCCAATAATCATAACTTAAAACATGAAACTTTGTGTCATACACACATAATCATAGATAATCATTTCTTATTAGTCAAGACTCATTGCCAAGACTATCTTAGTGGACAAAGTCCCTTTCTGAACCGAGTTCACTCCTCATTTCAGTCCTGTTTCACTGAACCTGTATAACCTACCATTTTAGCCATATCTATCTTATGAGATATAAAATCTTTACCCAATGCATTGGAGGGAGATATAGGTCCCACCCATCTTATAATGATACCATTCTTATGTGCGCCACAAAATCATAAATCATACATCATTGCATAACCCATGTAATAAAAATGGGATTCTTAAACATCATTCCATCATAACATAATCCATATAAGATAAAAGGACATAATAAAAATAATTCCATCATAACATAATCAAATTAATGTAAAAATAGGGACAGAAATAGAACCCTATATTATCTTAGATGGAAAATAATTTTGATAAAACACTTGAACTCCATTCTTGAGGAAAATATCCTTTCTACTTCAAATTTTTTTTTCCTTTCTTAACATGTCATACAATTTTAACTAAAAGAAGTTGATTAAAAATAAACTTGAAAACTTGTAAAGGAAGCCTCTTAGAAATAATGTTTTAAAAATCCATTCATGCCTTATAAGTTAAAAAAAACATTCTTCTCATACTTTTTTCGGAAAAGTCAAAAAGTACCTCGTATGAAAAACGACAAAAGATTCCCTTCATATCTTTTACTAAAAACTCACCAAAGGGTAAAATAGGTTTTAAAATTTTTTTGGTGGATGGAAATAATATTACATATTGAGGAAACATGGATGTGGATGATAAAATACACCCTAGTAACTTTCAAAGTATAAACAATCTCGGATAAAAATGAGATTGTGATATTTCCCTTACCTTAGGTCCGTTTTGCTTCATAAGTGTCCGAACCTCCTGTATAATGATTTAAATAATGTTATTTACTTATTCCAGAATCATACTTATTTTTATGATATCATATATGGTCATATTCTTAGCTTCTTAGTAGTAATATTTCATTGCTACTTGTTATTCGGGTGTTTATAACTTTTTGTTCTTATGCGTGTCTTGTCGAATAAATTCTTATTCTTATATTTAGGTTATAGATACCTCATTTCCAGAATGGTATTAGTGTAATATATATCATATTCATTCAATAAATTCATTTATATAATCATTATGAAATGAAGATCATGTAGAACGAGTCGCATCACATCGTGGAGACGGTATTCCGTACGTACGCACGAGTGATGATATCATTCCTATGATCGTGGAATTGTATTGGAGTGTATGTATACTATTTCAGAATCAGTAACACTTTATAATAGTCATATATAGTCAATATTTACACCATTATACCCATCCAAGTAAGGTGCTGGTGGAAAATAGATTACACCACGGCGTGGAGACGGTATTCCGTACGTACACACGCACGGTGATTTCATTTTCCGTAGGATGGATAGATGGTGAAATAGGGTTGTTTCATACTTATAATAACATATCAGTTTATTATTGATACTGATGTTATTACTTCATAATGAAACAACCTAAGAAGAATAAGTGGAAGAAGAAATAAAGGTGAAAGAATCGGTAACGGAAATTACCTCTTCTTTGAAGCGCCTCTTTGAGATCTCCTTTTAGGGCACTAAAATTGGTCTTTGAGGAAGACCATAACCTCTAGGATGTTTCTAGGGAAGTGGAGAAGAGAATTTTGCAGGGTATGGCCGAGCTTTAAGGCTCAAAGTTGTGTGAGGAAGAGAGGGAGGAGGTGCCCTTTTATAAGGGAGGAGAGGGGCACCTTAGGAAAATCTCAAAATATTATTTTATATTAAGGTCAAATTCGGTTTATAATGGTTCCAAAGGGTCTTATTTCGAAGATAAAGTGGGGATGGGTCTAAACCCTCTCATCCAATAGGATTTAGACAAGTTTAGGTTATTAGTTTAACCTTATCAATTAGATTTAACTCTAAGTTAAATAATTTAACTTTTACCGTGTCTTTTTGTTTTCTTACACTATATGGTTAATAAACTTACCATAACAAGCCAAAAGAACCCCAAGTTGTTTATTATTAATATATCTATCCTTATCTAAGTCATTTGGCCGAACCTTAGATTTTTAGGAATTAAATAACAATTAATAATATAATATTTGTTTTAAAAACTAATTTATGTCAACTTTGACACCATTTGGTACATGATTTTTATGAAATTTATAACAGAATGATAAGTTATAAACAAGTTACTTATATCAACAATAACATGTCTTATTAAACTATAAAATTAATGTAAGTCATAAAAAGTCTCAAATTACATTTATTTGGGCATTTATAACATCAATTATGTCAATATTTAATTAATAAGACAATTACTCCATCATCTTTGTGTAATAATAAATGATAATTATTTAATACCTAAAAATTCTAAATAAATTTCTATGATGTAGATAATTGTATTATATTTCTGGAGACTATTCATGTTCGAAGTTTCATGAAGTTTATCACTAAATTAAAATTATTATACTTTTAAGATTTAAGAAAGTGACATGTTGTCACATTCTTTGGTTTTAATAATAATTAAATTATTTTCATAGAAAAAAGTCCATAAAATGAATCTAATCCGAACCTTAGGTTATATGGGTCTACGTTTAGCCATCCAATATGATTTTTCCAAGTTTTAGGGTAATTTTATAATCTTATATTTACCCTTAATTACCCGATTTACCTTTAACTATAGTAAATAAAATTTACCGTAGTTACTATTCACAATGCCCAAAAATAAAAAGTAGCTTATTAACATAATTTGGACCCACTGATTCCAAATATGGAATCCATTTTTCCAAATTCAATACACAAAAGATGCATAAATTAAATTAAAATTAATCCCGTTTTCGAAAGAAAACGGGTTTTTCTTTAAAACATTGCAAAAGATTGAATTTATTTAACCTACGAATTCAAGGTAAAATCAATGCTAATGACATACATTATATTAAATGGTAAAAATATATTCTATTTATACTTTAAAACCATTCAATATTATAATTTAACCACATAAGATATTACGATGAAAAAAGTTGTTTTTAACTAAAATATAGCATGTTTTTACTATTCATTAAAATATGAAAGTTATCGGAAAAATATCAAAACTTTATCTAATGTAAATTTTTATATCCTGATTCAAAATAAGAATTTTATTTTGTCAAATTGAACTTTATAAACATGTCAAAAACTAGATTTAAAGTTGGTGCGCCATCAAAAGGCGGCAAAACTGCATTTTTTGAAAAATACTTATTTTACCCGAAAAATTTATTTTGTTCTTATACCATGTTCTAGAAATGTGTAAGATGAATAATAATGTTATAAAATTCAAAATTTAGTTAAAAATATTCATAATGGCTAGTTCATAAAAATATTATAATAATATATCATTGTTTAGTAAAACCAGGTATTGCGTACAACACACGCTATCCAGGAAGGTCGCGATTGCGTGTAATGCAAGCCAAGTCAGGGTTGCGTGTAGTGCACAACTCCTTTGTTGTTGCATATAACAGAATCCAACCATATTTTATTTATACATTGAATATATATATATATATATATATATATATATATATATAGACACTCAATGTTGCGTAGAATAACTTCTATCAAACGAACTTGAAATTGTGTGTAAAAAGAGCCAAGAAAAGTGTTGCGTATACTGCAAGCTAATAAGGTGTTGCGTATAGCACAAGGTAATCTTGGTGTAGCATACAACACAAGACATTAATGAAATTAAAAGAATATTTTTCATAAAATCTCGGGGTGTTACAAAGATTTTTAAAATTCACAATACAAGTCAATATGAATGAGTGAGATGCACCATTATAAATAAAGAAATCACTAAAGGTGAAGTTATATTGATGGTACCTCTCACTATTTATGGACTCACATCAGCTCCCTCTAGAGACTCTTCCACTATGTGTACAAGCTTCTTTCTAGAAGACTATGGCTAGAACCCCTTATTTCTTGAAGTACATGATTTCATCATAGTAATTTTTGGAGATAATGGTCCCATGACACTATGTGGGGTAGAAAATAAATGGGAAAACCTATGCTAGTGGCTTAAGGAGCCATAAGAACCACAAATATTTTATGCCTCAACATAAACGCATCTCAAATTCCTAACCTTTCCACACCTAAAATAGGTCAAAGGAAATATGAAAGACACAATAGGAGGTCTAGATGAAGTCTACTATTGATAACCACCATGATACTCACTAAACATTCTCTTTCCCTAAAAGGGACCAATATAACTACTACTGGGCGTAATATGAATTCCTGTTAACCCAAACTTACCTTCTAGGTCATGCCCATCCATTAATGATCTATCTAGTATATTAATATAATAAGTGACCTTCAATATGAAAACCTTCAATTAGATGTCAGATCGACAACCCATCTCAAATATTCATTCCTTCAGTTTCTCATTTGTCATAACCTTAGGAGAAAATCAAACAAGTTAAATAAACCAGTTCACATACCGAGTTATAGTATTATCACCTTGTTAAAATTTAATAAACTCTATATAATTTTCTAAAACAATTGACTATATGTAGAAATTATCTATGAAAATAGATCGAAAATCCTTCCACTCCAAGACTTCATTCTTATTTGTTGCAACCATCGAATCCCACCTTCTACTGCTAGGCCCTTTATGATTAAAGGTAACAAACTTTAACTTTACTATATTATGAATTTACAAGAATAAAAAAAGCATATCAATCTTATTCAACCAATACTCAGCCTCTTTAGGAGAATTTGATCCTTAGAAATTTGGTTGTTTTTTTGAAGAAACTCTTATGCATGATCTTTTGTTTTATACCTTTGATTCTCACTACTAGTTCCTAAATAGAAACGAGTGTGGAAACATATCCTAGAGCTTGAAAAACTCACATTACTATCTCAAAAAGATTTTGGTCAATGAGAGTATTTTATTATCATTTTTTATCTATAGATTCATAATGTAGCCTATTCAAACATCTTCTCAGAGGCATGATGCTACAAAACATCAATAGAAAGTATAAAAATATCATTAGGAACAGTAAGATCATTAACTCAATCAAGAGATATAGGAATATAAATTCTATTAAATAGAATTAATAATTTTGGATTTCAAAACACTCAGATTAGGTTTAGGGAAAAGACTATAATTAGATCAAATTATTCCTCAAAAAAGCTTTTCCCAAATTCCCATGGTGACTTAAGGCTCACTACGATGAGATATGGCCCATAAATTACTCACAACTACCTATTAATTCCCAAAACCATACCTCATGTCTACTAGGACATCCTAGAATGCATACCTACTTCAAGGAAAGATATTAAACTTTCCACTGATACCATTTTTTCACAAACCAACATGGATACCTTTGTACACTAATACTCGATCCGGCCTTGAAATAACTTTAAGGGTGTTCTCCATCCCCAAAGGTTGGCATCTAGCACTCGGAATCAACAAGAATTCTAAGATAATGATTTTTCTACAAGAAAAAACCTTCAAAATAAAATAGCAGAAAAATTAAATAGTACACAATCATAATTCCAAACACTCATCAAGGATAAAGTACCATATAAAGATAGATCATGGTGATACATATTCACAAAGTAAACATCATCCATAAGAAAACATGGAATCCAACTAGACAAGGTCTCATAATCTCCATGTAACAAGTGGAACATAGCTCCACTGGTCACCACTATCACTCTAGGTCCCATGCATCAAGCACATCATCCACCTCCAAATAGCACTTTACCTATAACTAGAATGAAAAAAATCTACAAACGCTCAAAGGAAAAGGTAGAGTGTGAGATAAAAAACCTTTAAGGGTATCACTAAGTTCTCTATAAGAAATTAAAATAAAAATAAACCATATATGCTCAATTTTTGAAATAAATAAAAGGAATGGAATTTCATTTTAATTTTTTTTTACAAAATATGATTTGAAATTAAAAGATATAATTTAAATTTAAATTATATTATATGAACATTTTTCATAAAATGGAAAGGAAATGGATACAATAGTTCTATAATCAATGGCATGTAATCATAAATCAAAACATTTCATAGCACCATGTCATAATCCTTACAGTCAGTTAGTTTCTGGTTCAAGGATCCTTACAATTCTCAATCATTGATCAAGACTCGATTGTGTATGTATCCATCAACTCATACCAATAGGAAAAAAACACCCCATTGGGGGAAAATCATGCTGATTAGGGTTTTGTTAGAGTTTTCATCATCAATCCATTATTAGGGAGCTAGAGTACTAGCATAATTATCCTATTCACCCACTAACTACCCATGATCACATGTGATTCTAACAACCAAAAAATCATTGAAAAATAATTCATTTCAAATAAAAAAATCATTCTTAATTCTATTACCCAATTTTTAGGTTTCAACATTCCTTTTAAATTTCAAAGCCTAATCACAATTTTTATCAATTTCACACATTTCAAAATCATTTTTCAATTTAATCTATTTTTCCAAGGATCAATCATAGAATAAAATATTTTCTCAATTCAATCCATCTTTCATCAAAATCCATAAAGTTCTTGAAATACTTTGAAAAAGGGTTTTCTTTAAAAAAATACACCTTAAAAAAATAACCAAATAAAAGTTTGGAAAAAATTGAAAACTCTTTTCAATCAAGAAAGAAATAAATATTTCACATGAGTAGAAATTTATTATAGAACCACTTACCTTTAATCAAAAGATAAAATGGCCAAACACATGAAATAATAATGAAAATGGAGAGTCGATGGTTCAGAAGATCAAGAAGGTGTCCTTAGAATTACACCCCATTATAACAGTGTTATGATCCAACAATAACATGAGGATTCATCACTCTAAAATGAGATGAAGAAAAAAAGAGGATTCCAAACAAGAATAAGGTTCTCTTACTAGAGAGGGATAAAAAAGACCCACCCGTGCTTCGATCTAAGAAGAAAGGATGTTACAGGAGTCAAAAAGCCTCTTGGGAGACTTTAAAATCCTAAAAGTAGAATGAGCTTCAAGGGAGAGAAGTTGGGATTAAAACAGGGTATGATACTTTTAAAACTGAAAAAAATACCACACCACAAACCCTATGGACATATCATAAAAATGATGAAAACTTACAGACCATGACATAGACATCCTAGACCACGTCACATCCACCCCCTGTCTAACTTTCCCCATAAACCATGATGTATTCTTTGATCAGATTCTATTAACCTAGGGTAAGTCCATAACACATCCTAATAACCATGTCATATCCACCCTCGAAAAGGCAGTGGCTCTCAAGACCTCCATGCCATAGTGGACCCCCTACATTATAGGGATAAACCACCAAAAAAGAGATATGGCACAACCCAATATCAATTGTATATCTATGATATAATTGGTAGTAGATCTAAATATGGTTTCAGGGCTCCATGACACAACCAACCACCTACACCACAACTCTACCTGACCTAAAAATCATCTACACCATATCCTTGTGACCCATAGAATAACCCCTCATACACCATTCCATAGCCTTACCACCACAATGCATCCTACTAAAGACAACCTATATCTTTTTCCCAAAACACCAAACACATCCAAAAGACCCGAAACACACCCAAACAAGAAGGGAAACAACATGAGTAAGGTAATTTTTACCTAACAGTAGTAACGAGATGTTAAAAAATTAATGGAAATCAATAAAAAAATAGTTCACATGAATCACACCTTACCCAAATATGGAATAATTTACTAGTTCATATAAACAAAAATCATTTGACTAAATTACACAAAGATGGATATTTGGATTATTTTTAAATAAAAACACTTGGTGTATGCCATGCATGTTTACAAGGAAAAATGATTAAATCCCCATTTAGTAGAAAGGGTCAAATGACCAAGGATATTCTTAAATTAGTACATACTGATTCGTGTAGACCATTTTTAGTTGAAGCAAGGGGTAAGTACTCATACTTCTTAACTATTAATGATGATTTAAGTAGGTATAGACATTCCTATTTAATGAGGTATAATTCAGATTCCTTTGACATATTCAAGGAATATAAGAATGATGTTGAGAACTGTCTTAGTAAGAAGATTTAGAAACACCCATTAGACCATGGTAGAGAATATCTTAATCAACAATTCATTGATTACTTACGAGAGTTTGAGATTTTATCCCAATTCACTCCTCCTTATAAACCTTAGTGTAATGGTGTAAGAAAAAGAAGAAACCACACATTGTTAGACATGGTGAGATCATTGATGATTCATATAATTCTTCCATTATCCTTTTTTGGATACATGTTATAAACAACAAAACATATACTAAACCAAGTTCAAACTAAATAAAAAACGGTATTCTATATGAAATTTGTTGTGGAAGAAAATAAATGTTTTCAAATTTACATGTGTGGGGTTGAGAATCATTTTTAAGGCCACTATAGGCAAAAAACTAGCACTTTGAGGCACAAAGTGTACCTTTATAGGATAACCTAAGGAAAAAAGGGGATATTACCTATATACACTCAAAAAAGGAAATTTTGGACATATATTCCATATTACTTAAGAGGTAGAACATATCTAAAAAATGATCTTGTAACCTATAAGGAAATAGTAAGTGGAACAGATGTTTCCAAATGGAAAGAACATATGAATTATGAAATGGATTAAATATACCAAATCCAATATGAATTTTGGTACATCCTCTAGTGGATGTAAATCTCATTGGTTGTAAATGGGTATTCAAGAATAAATTATACATGTATAGGCAAGACAATACTTATAAGGCATGACTGGTTGAAAAAGGGTTAAAAAAATGTCAAATAATAGACTATGGTGATACTTTTTCACCTATACATATGCTTAAATCCATTATAATTATACTTTCTATTTTGTCTTACCATGATTTTGATATTTGGAAAATGGATGTCAAAACAACCTTCTTTAATGGGAACCTTCAGAAATATGTCTATATGACACAACCCGAATGGTTTTTGATTCCAAAGGATTCCAAAAAGGTATGAAAATTGAAAAGATCCATTTATGGATTAATGAAAGAATCCAATCCATAGAACATTCAGTTCGATGAATCCATAACATAATTTGGTTTCATAAATAAAAAAATTGAGCCTTGTGTCTATAAATGGTTTAATGGGAGTGCAATAATTTTATTAATATTTTATGTCGATGTCATACTACTTAGTGGAAATGAAATAATAGTCTTACAGACTATTAAAGCTTACTTAAACACATGATTCTCCATGAAGGACTTAGGTGAAATGGCATATATTCATAGGATCAAGATCCACCATGATATATCCAAGAGGCTAATGTGACTAAGTCAAACTACATATATTGACAACACACTAAAGAGTTTCATTATGGAATAATTCAAGAGGGGATTTTTTCCAGTGTAACATGACCTTCATATTTCCAAGAAAATGCTTCCAAAGATACATAAGTAAATATAGAGGATGACAAGGAATCCATTCCCATTGATGATTTCCTTAGTCATATATGTTATGCTATGTAATGGGATAGATGTCATGTATTCCTTAAGTGAGGTAGGAATATATCTAGGTGACACATGTGACCAACATTAGATGTGAGTCAAGACTATCCTTAAGTATTTTAGGTGCACTAATGATATGTTCCTGGTGTATGGAGGAGATGAGGAACTAGTCATTAGAGGATATGAAGATGCTAGTTTAAAAATAGATGAAGACATTCTGAAATTGAAGTCAGGATACATCTTCACTCTTCATAGAGGTGCTATGATTTGGTATAGATCCTAGAAATCCATGGTTATCGATTCTACAATAGAGTACAAGTTTATTGTAAGTTTTGAGGAATCAAAAGAAGTATTATGGATATCTAGCTTCATCCAAGAGATTAAAGTGATTCATAGTAGTAATGAACCTATCACACTTTATTGAGATAATACTGTACCAGTGGATATTACAAAAGATCCTCGGTCACATAAGAGAATAAAACACATACAGTAGAAGTATCATCTCTTAAGGGATTTTTATCAAATAGGTGACACTACTATGAGTAGAATATCTATGTGAGAAAATATGATAGACCCATTTAATAGAGCCTTAACTAAGTAGATCATGATCATAAAGTGAGGTCTAGTAGACTGAAATTCATAGGCATTTGTCTCTAATCCAAGTGGGATTATGTTGGAGTTGGTGTTATAGTACCAAATTTGTTTCTTGAGATTACATGTATATTAATTTTTTTTAATATTAATAAAATATCTTATTACATGTTGTTCATTTTTTTCCATTAATTTAATGTAATAATGTCCTAGTAAATTTTTCGCATTGATATAGTTATAGTAGTACCCTACTATGATGAGAACCTTCAAAATCCATTATGATATTCAGAAATTTATTTGTTTGGTTAGATAAAATACTATTATAGAACACATAGAATGTTGAAAGTTAGGTGTGAGTACTCATAATTAGATGAGAGTTCTTCTCATGAAGTTTACACTTAGTAATCTCCAAATGATAGATTATGATAACATAACCATATAGAGAAAAAATGAATGTTAATGATTCATAATATAATCCTATCTATGAATGTGTGTAATGGTTTTTAGACTTTAATATTGTTATTAATTAATGAAATGAATCATACACTTTGATTTACTGACCAAAACTGTGATTCCATTTGTTCGCAATAAGTAGGGTGCATGGGGTGTGTCATGAATGACATGTTATTAATTGATAAGTCAAGGAATAATTTGTCCCTTCTATATTTATATAAGTTGATATCTCATCCCTTTGATTTAAATGGAATCATTTCATTAAATTATATGTCTATTGTGTAATGATGAGTTTATTTCAGATAGCCAAAGAAAGACGTATCAAGAACATAGGTTGATGACATGTGTGTGCAACCTAATTGATGAGATATTCTGATATAGGGATAATATTACATAGTAAGTGTTCATGTTTTTTTTCAATGTTGTGACATTAACTAGTTTCTTCTGGGTTCCTTGAGCCGTTTCTAGATAGTAATTATGGACTTTAGGTAAGCTCACCTAATGAAAACAAGAAAGAATCCTGTAAGGTCACACACTAAGTGTTTACATTGATCTCAATTAAATTATTTTTGAATTTAAATATTAAAATAAATATTATTCTCAAGATTGAAGAATAATTTTATTTATGTTTTATTTATTTCTAATATTCTAAAGGTAATAAATAATTATTATTCATTAAAAAATAATTTATTTAGTAACAAAAATATTTAAAAAATATTTATTCACCAGACTATGAATATGATATTTATTTTATTTATTAAATATTTAAGAAATATTTATTCACCATATTGTGTATAAAATATTTATTTTTGAATAAATATTTTATTGAATATTTATTTGGGTATTTTATAAATACCAAGGAGGATGAGCGGACCATGATCGTGTTCAATATTAAATAGTAATTTAAATGACTGTAAAATAATATTAATCATTTCACCAGTTGGTGCATGTTTTAAAATAATAATAATAATATTTTTATATGGAATGAGGTTAGATAAGGGTTATTATATTATTTATGGGCCATGGTGTAATTAAATATTATTTTTAATCACAACCCTAACTCTATAAATAGATGTTTATTTCTACTATGTAGGGTTAATCGACATTTTGAGAATCATTGTGCACAATATATTTCTCTATTGATTCCTCTTTATCTCATCCTTTCAAGAATGAGAATAAAAAGATATAATCCTTTAATCCTAAAGAATCATGAAGTGATCATGAAGAACTACACAAGATGTTTGATTTTCCATGTTAGCACCCAACAATCCATCGCTGATGTTCGGAGATCAAATGTACACTTGTGGATCACCAATAGAGGGTCAATACTTTGTGTCCCCCCTATGAAATGATGGTAATAAAAAAAGTGTTTCATATTATAAACATATTTATCAAATAAATATCCTATGATAGGGCATTCTTTCATTCGATCTAATTTTAATTTTTATAAATTTAACATGAAAAAGATTATCTCTGGGTTCTGGTATTTCTATGTAATTATTTGGTAGAAAAATTTCATTGGTCATGATTTTTACATCTTGAAAAATTGTTGAATGATCCTTCTAATCTGAAAAAAACCTTAATGGTCATTCTCCCAAAAGACACTTCCCCTATGTCTAAAACCTGCACATTAATCATAAATTACGGAATAAGGATTTTCTATAACAAATTACATAAGTCAAAATTGTGTGAAATCATAAATTATCAATCACGATCTATGTGATCATATCATAATCATAATATATATATTTTTTGAATAACCATAAGTATAGGAAATCATTTTCTTATTCAAGGATCACCACCAATAAAATTATCATGAATTGAGTTCACTCTAAATTCCATCATTTCCTTAGTCAAGGTTCATTTAGAATATCATAGTGGACATAGTCCCTTACCAAACTAGGTTCAATCCCCATTACAATTATTATTATCTCATGAAATATACATATTTACCCAAATCATTTAAGGGAAATTTAATTTCCGGCCCACCCATCACATAATGAAAACCACATATATCAGCACCACAAGATCATAAAACATTTATCATATCATCATATCATCATATCATCATATCATCCTATCATGATATCATCATTTTATGACATCATCATATCATCATATCATCATATCATCAAATCATCATATCATCATATCATCATATCATTATATCATCATATCATCATATCATCATATCATCATATCATCATATCATCATATCATCATATCATCATATCATCATATCATCATGTCATCATCTCATCATATCATCATATCATCATATCATCATATCATCGTATCATCATATCATCATATCATCATATAATAATATCATCATATCATCATATCATCATATAATCATATCATCATATCATCATATCATAATATCACCATATCATCATATCATCATATCATCATATCATCATATTATCATATCATCATATCATCATATCACCATATCACCATATCTTCATTTCATTATATAATAATATCATAATATCATCATATCATTATATCATAATATTTGAAAAGGAAGCGAGTTTCATAAACATTTCATCATAGTATAACCTAATGAAAATAAACGAGTTTTATAAAGTTTTCATCATAACTTAATTAACCCGTGGGAAAGAACCAAGTTTCTTAATATCATTATCAACTCATCATCATCATAAGACATCCAGAGAAAGAAAGTGGATGAAATGATTATATTATATCCCCTATGAAGCATAAATATCCTTAAAATATGTTGTAATAAATGAAAAATACCTTCAAAATATCATTAAAACCTTTATTTGAAAACATGAGAAAATATCCTTTTCTTTTGATAAAATTTTAATTAAAAATTCCTAGAATATTGATAAAATAATTTTATTTGAAAATAACCTAGGGAAATTGTAAATAAATCTTCAAAAAAATAACAATAATGATGGCAGTAAAGTCTATTCATGCTTCATACATTAAAAGAAAACATTCCTTAAACACTTTTCAAAAAGTCAAAAATGGATTGATCTTAAAATTTTAGAAATATTAACTTTTAAAAATTTGTAAATAAATTAAATGTTAGTAAAACTAACCCTTTTAGAATATTTCAATTACATGTAAGAACTTTCATAATTTTTTTGAAGAGCATGTATATGAAAGAAAAAGTTCAACAACCAAAGAGGAAATAAGGTTGTTTTTTCTTTAAAAACATTTTCTTGATCATTTTAAATAAAAAAAGAGAAAAATAATACCAATAAGTAAAAATTATAGGAATAACCAAAGGTTAAGAAAATATATGGGTTTTAAAGGATAATATCTATTCAATTTTCCTCTATATAAATATATCATAGACAATCCCAAAAAATAAATGATATTTTAGCATAAAACCCTTACCTCAAGTCCTGTCTTGCTTCACACATGTTAAAATACCCTATAATATAAATATATATGTATTATACATTTATTTTATAACCAAATTAATACTTAACATACTATCAATAATTATTTTATAATTTCCAATTATCCTTTCATTAACAATTTCTTCATTAAAATGATTATTCAGGTGAAAACTTGTCCGTTTTCCATGCGTGTTTCTATTAGATGATTTCAGTACTTGAATATTGGTAATGGTTTCATCCTATAAAGAATCTTAATCATGTAATATTTTTAATATTTATTAATTATATACTCTTATATAATAATTCATATAAATAATTGATGAAAAATGAATTACATCACTTCATGGAGATGATAGTCCGTCTGTACGCATAGGTGATGTTTTCACTTTTTAAAAGATGAAATGAAACAAAGGTAAATTATAATTCAAATTTATAGAATAATTATTATATAATTAAAATCACACATGTTAATTAAATATATCCTTATTAACATCCATGTAATTAATAAATTAATAATTAATCACATCACTTTGTGGAGGTGGTAGTCCACACAAACGCACAAGAGACATTATCGTTTTCTAGCAGATAGAAAGGTAATAAGGTAGGTATGATATTTTATATACATAAACATAATTATGTCATAAATATCATATATAAGCATTAAATACATCATAATAACAAACCTTGAATTATGGCGATGGAAAAAGAATCATATTTCTATGTGGTGACAGTAGTCCACACGTACGCACGAGCGATACTTTCATTTAGCATTTGATAGAAAGGTGGTGAAAAAAGGTTGATCCATAATAATAATAAAAATTAATTATATTTAAGATACACAATTAATTATTTTATAATGGATACGATATATTTATAGGTGGTATAAGAAGAAATAAAATTGAAAGTACACGGTTAAGAGTTATACCTTTTAATTGAGAAACCTTGTTTAGATTACACCTTAAGCCTTGAAAGTATGGTACTATGATCAAAACATAACCTATAATACATTGAGATGGATGTTATGAATGTATTAGGGAAGTTATTGGCCAATATATAAGTCTCATTAAGTGTGAGGGAGAGAGGATAGGTGGTATAATTTTATAAGGGAGGGAGTGGACACACTTAGAATGTTTCAAAATATTAAAATATATTAATTATTTACTCAAGTAAAGCTGATCTAAAATGAAAAATATTAAAAAATAATAATTCCAAGGTAGAAAAAACTTAAAAAAAAATAAAATTAAATCATGTTTTTTGTTATATTTCAAACTTTATTTCTTAGGTTAACTTCCAGTAAACTCATTTTAACCTTAATCATGGAAACAATTTTTTAATTTCTTTACTATTCATTATAAAAAAAAATTAAGTTAATTTTTTTAAATAATATTAATAATGATTATTAAAAATATATAATCCATTTTATAATATTAAATTTATATAAATTTAATAATTTCATTTTAAAATAAATGCACAAAAGGAAATACAATCATTTTTAGAAAAATGAATTTTTAAGCATAAAAAAGAGTTTAACTTCATTACTTTCCATGTAAAAAATATTAGAAGAATGTTAGAATATCTGATTGAATATATTATCGAAAAATTTATTTAAAGTCATTTATAAATATAAATTAATTTAATTTATTAGTATAGAAAAACATTGGGCACATAAAATTTTTTTTTAGAAAAACATATATTTTTACCTTCAAATGATTTTATTCGAATTTCTAACCAATTAAAAACTAATGAATTAATTTTTTACATATATAAAAATTAATTTTTTATAATTTAGTTAATCGTATTCATAATTTCCAATACATTTTCTGGGTCATAAATATCATGTTAAATAATATTATTTTAATAATATATCACAGTTTGTTTAAAATCAGTATTACATGTAAAGACAAATATTAAAGAAATTAAATCTATTTAAATAAAAATATAGAATAAAATATTAGAGTGTTAAATTATACCACATTATAATATTTCCCTATAAATTACATCGCTAAGATATAAATAACTAAGGGTACTTCTACCTCATAACATCCTTAGGTTCTTGCATAGCTTCCTCAAATTTATGGTTTCACCCCAAAACTTTAACTAGGTGAGTGGTCTTATTTCACATCACATTATCTATTTTATCTATAATATTCACAAGTTTTTCCTCATAAGAGATATAATTATTTATTGGTACTACCTTTAATTTTGAAACATGTGAAGGATCATGTATGTACTTCCTCAGGAGTGATACATAGAACACATCATAACCTTAAGAGAGATTATATGGAAGCGACAAGTGATAAGAAACTTACCCAATACGATCAAGAATTTTTAAGGGACCTATATATAAAGGGATAAACTATAATTTATTTTCAAATCTCATAACCTTATTCCAAGGATATATTCATAGGAATACATTATCACCAACTTCGTACTCTTGATCTCACCAATGATTGTCAACATAACTTTTCTATCGACTTTGAGCTTCCCTGATGTGTTGCTGAATAAATTTAACCTTATATAACATTTAATTAGCTATATAATGTTTCAATATCATTATTTATCTAACATTATTCCAACATTTTAAAGTTATACACTTCCTACCATAGAGGGACTCATAACGAGCAATCTATATTCCTGAGTGAAAGTTATTGTTGTAAAAAACAATTACCAGTAGAAGGTATTGATGATAACCACATTTGAAATACATAGAAAAATATCTAAAAATGTATTTAGAGTTTTAATGGTCCTCTCAAACTAACCATCTATCTGAGGATGATATGTAGTACACAAACTCAACTTTTTATCCAGAGCCCACTGAAGACTTTTCTATAACTTCAAGGTAAATCTCAGATCCTGATCATATACAACAGAATGTGGTTATCCATGAAACCTTACCACTTAATTAATATATATCTTATAAACATAATCAAGATATACTTATTCTATTATTGTAATGAAATATAATGACTTCATAAGGTGATCAAATGAAACCCAAATAACATTATGTTCTTTAGATGTTTTGGGGAGTTCAATTATGAAATCCATGGTAATGTTTTCCCATTTAAATTACGATATGGGTATAGTTGTAACATAACCTTATACTTAGGTCTCTCATGATTAATTTACTTACATAAAAAGCATCAAGATACATACTCTACAATGTCTCTTTTCATGTTATCACATTATAAATACTCTTTCAAATCTCTATATATCTTCATAAATCCAGGATTAAAAAAAAATGATTCACCATGAGATTTATAAATAGATCATTTTTTATGTATGTTATTTATAGGAAACATACTCGGTTCATGAACCTTATCATTCCATCATAATAATAGTTGACCTCATGAATACTTCTCACATTATTCTACAGTTCTACATTCTCCTTCCATGCATCTTTACTCCTAACATGGATGGATAATTGAAAAATAATCTGAGAAATCTATAATCGTTCCACTTTACTCATGATTTCAAGATCCATATTCTAAAAATCCATAAATATTGGATATCTTTCAATCCTTATCTTGGAAAAACTATCATGGTATTTCTAACTCAAATCATTACCCCCCTTGTTTTCCTTCCCAGGGTGGTAGTGTATTGATGAGTCATAATATTTAATCAAATCAATGATAAACTTTAGTGAATATTCAAATATTTCTACAAGAATATATACTTTATGATTTTATTATTAGTATATATATCACACAATTAATCATAAAGATAATTCCTTCATATTTTCAATGCAAAACTTACTCTTTCTAACTCCAAACCACAAGGTGGGTAAATTTTCTCGTGAATTTTCAATTGTTAATATACATAATCTATCACCATATCATTATACATGAGTATGAATCCTAGTTCCTTATTTGATGCATCACTAAAGATCACAAATCCTTCTCCACTGTTGGGTAGTGTAAGTACATGTGGATAAACCAAACTTCTTTTCATCTTCTTTAAAGTTTCATCCAATTTATACAGCCAAAGGAACTTAGATCTCTTTCAAATGAAATTGGTTATTGGAGTATATTTTCATGATAAATTTATTACAAAGAATTAATTGTAACCTACAAACATAAGAAAACTACAGATATCAGTTACCATTGTTGGTATGGGAAATTATTTATTAACTTTAATATTTTAAGGATCCCCTAATATACCCTCACTTGAGATTATATGACCCAAGAATATGCCTTTCTATATCCAAAATTCACACTTGATAAATTTAGAATACAACTAATACTTCCTCATAGTAATCATTAAAATCCTCAAATGTTCTTCATGCTCTTCCTTTTACCCAAAATATATAATAATATCTTCTATAAAGACTACCACAAAATGATCAAGGTAATCTATGAAGACTATATTTATTAGATTCATAAAGATCCCAGAATCATTGGTAAGTCTAAACGATATCACTATAAATTCATAATGGACATACCTTGTACGAAAGCCTATCATGGGTATATCCCCCTTCTTAACCTTCAATTTATGATATACAGATTGAAGATCAATATTATATAAATATTTTGACCCTTATAATTAATCAAACAGATCATTGTTACAGTGCATAAGATACATGTTCCTGATAGTGATCTTTTTATGTTCTCGATAATCAATGAAAAGATTCATTGGACCATCTTTCTTCATAGAAAAAGTAACAGGTTTGCCTCATGGTGACACACTAGGGCATAGGGATCCATTACCAAGATTATATGGGAGTTTCTTCTTCAATTACAATAAATCAATTGGTTCCATTATATGTGGAGTCTCAGAAATAGGTATAACACCACGTATAAGTTCTATTGAAAACTCAACTTCAAGGTTCAAGGGAAGACTAAGAAAGTCTTTAGAAAATACATCAGTATAATCCTGAACAATATTAATATCTTTGATGTTGAGTTTCTCCCCAACTATTTGGGATAAATTTCCCCCATGAAAATGTAGTTAGGACTATAAAATAGATGCAACTTCTATTGGAATTTCATATTCATCCTCGCACTGAAAGACTATCATAGGTTGATTAAAAATATCAAATGTGACTTCCCTTCCTCGAAAATTGATATGGGATCTATGTATAGAGAGGAAATCCATGAATAAAATCACATAAAATTAAACTAGAGAGATAATAAAAATATTTTTAAGAAACATATTCCCACAAACTTCCATTGAAGGGGAGCTATAGACTTGAGATGAAATCATCACACCATCAAATTTATTTACTATTAACTCAACATCTAATCATTGAGGTGATGATGTAAAACCATTATAAAATTATTTATATATAAAAGATTGGGTATATCCAAAATCAAATAAAATATTTATAGTTTGATATTGGATGGTAAGTGTACCTTTCACTACATCATTCTTATGACCCAATTCAGTTGTTTTAATCACATTAACTTTCCCATTGTCTACTGGATTCAAAGGTTACTGATGATGATTTTCATCCTTAACCCTATGATTTATGCAATTATTAAAATAATTTACATACGCCTTGAAATTATATCATTAGAGTTTGGGTGGAACATTTAGTTTATATTTTTCACCATTCATTTACTAACCTCTTCATATAACTATGGAATTATTTTATCCGATGAACTTATTTTCCACACTTAAATCATTTTACAGAATCCATGAAGAAATTTCCACTATGATTAATTCCAAAATTCATATTTAAGGAAGATTAATTTTCTTTCATCCACGGATTTTATTATTAGAATTTCCTCAAAATTCTATCTTTCTTTTTTCCCCAAAACCACGAGAATAATAAGAGTCTCCAATTTCTATTTCCAAATTGAGAGAAGATCAAATTATTTCTTCATAGATATCAAAGTATCTTATGTACAATTAATTTTAGGGACATTGTCTCAAGATACTAAAGAATATGGTAACTTTTCATTCATGATCAATGATAAAACCATAATCACACCTTGCAAGAATTTTGAGAATGTTCTCATAGGTACTAATGGATTATTCATATTTCTAGTTTATTTCAAGGAATTAAATTTATATTTTGGTGTGTAGAGTTTGAGTAAAATAATTACTAAAAAATATCTTCTTAAAATATACTGATGTCAAGCAGTCAATTTTCTCCTCTTGCCTCATATTCTTGGTAAGTGTCCACCACTGATCTGATTCACCCTCTAAACAATATACTTCTAGGAAATGTTTTTCATGTTATGAATATTGGAGAACAAAAAATATATTTTCAATAGCATTGTTCCATGGACCAATATTTTTTGGATCATAGGAACCATTAAATAAATGTGTACAGTGGTTTATAAAGGACTCAATAGTGACTTGTTCTTTCCTTTGACAATTTGGAAGATCTACATAATTCATGTTACTGTTTATATCTTGAGAGATTTGGATTATCATAGCTGCAAGATTTCATTTCAAAACTCCCATTTCATTTATTTTCTCATAAGGATGGTCATTTAATTTACCATCACATTTAGAATTAACATGATTACTCTTACATACACCCGTTGACTAAGACCAAAAATCATAGTGTGATCAATAATAATCATAGCGAGTAATCATTTAATCATGAAAAATAATTTATAGGATGTCTAAATCCTGAAACCTTTTTTTAAATCCATTAAACCTTAGGTTTACCCTATGTAATTCATGGTCATTATATATTCAAATCCTTTATAATGGTTTATAAAGAAAATATGAATTAACTTAAGAATATCCCCGAGGAGTTTCTAGACAGGTGTGCAGTATTAGTTCCACTGATCATACACCAGATAAAATTGAGTTAATAACCAATCTTCCCCTTTCATATTTTTTACCCCTAGGTTCATCATTGATATAGCCACATACACCTTCCTGTATCTATATATGGATGTATTTACTATTAAAACCAAATAATATCCACTTTACCAAATCTTCGGGATGTTATCCTATACTTTGACTTATCCATAGGATTTTTAACATAGTTCTTTGATTTTAATCTCCAAAAATAACTAAACCCTACTCTAGAAATGAGTGAGGTGACCCAATAATTTCTTATATATATAGTAGGTCATTTTAGATGAATATTCAATATATATTATAACCACACACACCCTAGAATTTTAAAGTTTTAGTTTCTTAAGAGGATCTTAAACATTTAATATAAATATTTTCTCACATAGTACACTTATTAGATAAAAATACAATAAAATAGATGGTTATAAATGGTTTATTAATTGTTGTTTTAATAACCATATCAAAATAAATCCGTCCAAAAAAATATAATATCTTAGTGGTTTCATGAAACTACAATGATTTTTTTATGTTTTCAATTAATAGTGGTTTTAATTAAACCTTCACTAAAATTTTTAAAAAACCATAATCCCTCCCCCTACCCCACTCCCTATGTGTAAACCCAACCCTCCCCCACCTCCACCAACCTCCTCTCCTCTCGTTGACGGTGACTCTAAGCCCACGACCCCTTTTCCCCTACCCCTCCTACTCTCTTCTCCCCAGCGGTGACCACGAGCCCACAAATCTCAACCCCCACAAACCGCTCCCCCTTTGAACTCCCTTACCCTAGTTCGGTTTCCCCCCTTTATGAAAGAAAACCCCCCTCCAAACTCCCTATCCTCAACTATCCCCTCTTCGGCAACAATGCAGACCCCCCATTAAGGGTTGCATCATCCTCACACTAAATCTATTATTGTGTATCATTATAGTTAATGATACCATCTCAACCCTTATACTTATAGTGCTATGTATGATACGATATCATGAATTTGTATACAATATAATTTATTTTAGATAATTTTTTATAAAAATCATCCTAAAAACAATATGGTGTATATTCCCACATTAGGCCTGATCCTTGAAAAAATACTACAAGCTGCTATAGTTGGTTTATTTTTTTAATGTGGTCAATTGTGTTAAGAATGCATAAACAGTTTTATACATCATCACTAGGATATAATTTCAAATATCAGAAAGTTAAATTGAAAATTGAGTTGTAATATGTGAAAAGAAATACATAGATTCACCCTACCCCTCTTAGAATGAATACACAATCTAATGGGAATTTCTTATTGATTAAATAACATCCTAAGAGTGGTCTTACTAATAAATGTTTTTATGAATGGATAAATAAATATATTATGAATAAGTATTATTTTGTTAATTTCTATATAATAATGTTAATTTTTTTGAATAAAAATATTTGAATTCAATATGTGAATATAGATGATTTTGGGTTCATAAAAAATAATAATATATTATATCTAAAGATAGATAAATATAAGGATATATAGTATCAATGGTACTCTTTTGGTCGATGAGGATTGTGGGTTATTTCATAAAAATTCATATAATAATAATTATTTTGTACATAATTTACTTAGAGAGACTATGATCACTACTCAATGTCAATTAAGACACAAACTTCATTTTATAATCCATATTAAAAGTGTTTCAGAATTTTATTGCTAATTATAAAATTAATGTGTTCAAATGGGTTTGTTGAGATGATCATATTCTCATAAATTGTAGATGTAACCATTTTAAATATGAATCTATCGTTAAAAAATAAAAATCAAATACAAATAAGGTAAAATAAATATGTGTACCAAAATTACTCTGTGACCTATGTCGATAAAGTGTAGTTGATGATGATCACTAATAGATACGTCTAATTTGTAGCTACTGAAATTTATGGATGTTTTTATATAATAATTTATGATCATTATTATGATTATATATTTATTATCAATGATTATATGAATCATTATAATGATTAATATTGAAATAATAACTTATATGGAAATATGAATTAAAATATTATATTATATAAACTATATTATATATATACTTTATGATATTATATAAGAATATAATAAATGACCTGGGATTCAGTTATGATTATAATGTTGTGTTTGATATATATAATATTCAAATAATATATTTAAATATAATAGTGATTCATACTATATGATTCACCCATTTTACTGAATATTTATCAGTTTCACACAATCAATAAAGTCCTTTAAATATTATTTGTTATACCTCACAATTACATGGGAATCCATCAAAACTCCATTAAAAATGGTTTATAAAAACATTATTTTTTTAAAAAAACTTTTCCAATCATATTAATAAATTTTCTACAACATAAAATTTTAAAAATAGGTCCTTAATCATTTAAAATGCAGAAATGTTGAGAACATAAAAATTTCATGATCCTAATCGATCTACATCTTGGAGCACGCCACCACAATAGTCATCTTCAGTGGATTCTAGTAATTATATTGTACCTCAAACTACTATAGAGATATATTTTTCAATAGATGTAGTCGATATACTACCACTTGACTCACCTTTGGTGATTGAGCAATTCCTCACCCCTCCATCTAGGGGATATAGACAAGTTACTGTTATGTATGCCATTTTTTTAAAAAACTTTATATTTTTTTAATTTTTAATGTAGTTATAAAATATATAAAGAAAAACATATAAGGGATACAAATATGAATATGTAAGATGTATGGGTCTAGATGGAATTTAAGATTATTACTCAATTTGAAGAGTTCAGGGAGCCTACTGGTGATGTTGTCAGAATCTACTGGCATATTCTTGGGAAGTTTTCTTGTGAGACGATGATCTTTTATATTAATTATAAATTCTGGAGGAATATTCTTATAGCTTGTAAAAATGAGGTCTTTGATACTCAAGTAAAGGTAATATTAATTTAATATTCCTTGACAACTAATTTAAAATACATGAGTAAATTTTTTTCATATACTGATAAAGTGTTATGTTTTTTTATTTCTAGAAATGTTTTCATTTTTATTTCCCTGAATCCATTCCATGCCCATGGACTTTGAAAAATTTGGGCAAGAAATGGAGAGATTGTAAATTGAGAGTATGACTTGAGTTTAACAAATATGCTTAAGCTCATGAAAAATGTATGAGAAAGTGAATAAAATAATTTATCATTAGTAATGGAAGATCTTTGTCGATATCATCAGAGATTCATCTCATGAGGTAATTGCATATTTTTTAGTATCTTCATTACATAATCACAATAAAATTATAATTTTTTTAATGTTTCTATTTTTTTAGTAATTATCTAAAAATATTCTATAAATAATGAGAAGTAAGTCATTCCTCACATTGAAGGGTTTCAAAGTTTTCGAGAAAAAGAAAAATTTTGTTTTATATTTTATTTATTATTATTCATATCATTTAATTATAACTCAAGGTTTCTTATAAGTTGTTTACATTTTTTTTATAAAGGATAATCAGTTAGGTCACTCTGTTGGCTAAATAAAGACTTGGTTTAATGTGAATAGGAAACCTGATGGTAGTTTTTTAGATGAACCTACCAAAGATGTTGGAGTAAGTACTTTGAATTACTATTTCAAATTACTTCCCTACAATAAAAACAAAATAATAAAAAATATATTATTACAACAAAAAATCCTTAAACCCAATTAAATGAGTTAGCTACAAGGATCAAACGATGCCAATTTGGCATTATTTGATACATTTATCCAACCCTAATTAATTGGGTTTAAGGATTGTTTTTTGTTATAGTATAATTTTGAATATTATAATTTTATAATTTTGAAATAACAATAAATAATAATGAAAAATTTATTCATTAGATAATATTATGAACTTCAGATATTTTAAAAATTCATTATTGTTATTTTTGAAATAACATGTTAAAATTCAAGAAGTCTAGGATATAAACCCATCACAATCTGTATCAGTTTCCCAGAACAATATACTTGTAATAGTTTTAGGGAAGGAGCATCCGAAATGTGTATGGGGGATGGGTTATGGGCCTACTCCTTTAGCTATATTTGGTAGGGTGGCGTCATCTGTTACTGATACACATAGTGGGGGTTCTAGTAGTGCCGTTGTATAGGGATCACAAAGAGAAATTTACAAGATTGAAAGAAAAAATTACAAGAAAAAGTTTGTTATAGGAAAACACAGGATTAGTGGTAGTCGTAAATGGAAAATTGTTTAGTTTCTATATTTTAACGGATGACCGACATGATCGCCGAAGAAATTTTCAGCCTTATAGCTTATCTCACTGGGGTAAATTATAAATTGCATAAATCATTCACACATTTTTAAAGAACACATATAATATCCATAATCACTTTAGATATAATTTCTAATAACCATCACTAAAAAAATTTATTTTATCTATTTAGTGATGGTTCCTGGTAACAATCGCTAAATAATTTAGCAATGGTTATATTATATTCTCCCATGTTATTTTTTGTTGTTTTTTTAAAAAACTATTTCCAACTAAATAAAAAACCATCGCTGATTACCCAAAATGAAATACATATAAAAACTATGACTCAACTATAAAAATCACCACTAACTGATTATTGACCATGTAAAGCACGATGTTTGAGAAAGTAAAATTCTATTTCTTCAATCAAATTCAAGGACCAAAAGATATAAAATAACCAACCAATATTTATTAATTAATTAAACCAATATTAGAAATAATGATAAATCATTAATTTTATTAATAATATTTAATTATACAATTATATTTTTTGAAAAATATTTACTGTTTATAAAAGTTATCTTAGGAAAATAACCACATATTTATTTGTGAAATGTAGAAATTAACGCCACATCAATATAAGTTACGGGTTTCTTGTGATGCCTTTAAATACATTTTTAGTATCATTAAAGACTAAAATGAATGTTTAAAAATAAAAATAATAAAAAATGATCTCATATTGATGTGAAATCATGTAAAAACCACCATTGAATTATTTTTGACATTTACAAGAAAACAAAACATCTATTCAACATGTGGTGTTCTCTGAATGACTCAATAATAAATTTTAAAAGTTATAAAAGTTTTAGAAACATGCGTCTGTGGGTCAAAACTAATAAAAAGATATCATATTTCCCTGAAATCATGGTAAATGACCATAAATTTATTTTTTAACAATAGTAATTGAGTTCACATCATTTTAATCAACATGATTCCCATTATGGTCATAAATGCATTTTTAGTGTTTTAAAGCACTAAAACATGCGTAGAAAGGTAAGAACTCATAAAAATTCATCAAATTATTCTAAAATAAAGTTATAAGTACCATAGATTTAATTTTTAAATATAATAACCAACTTCTTATCATTCCAAATGAAAGTTTTCCTGTTATGGTCATAAATGAATTTTTAGTGTTTTAAAACACTAAAACATGTGTGGAATAGTCAAAACTAGGATAAAAACATTGAATTATCCTGAAATTAGGGTATAAACACCATATATTTAATTCTAATATGTAGGAACTGACAACACATCATTTCTAATGACAGTTTTCCCGTTATGGTCATAGACGCATTTTTAGTGTTTTAAAACACTAAAACATGCGTGGAATGGTCAAAACCAGGGAAAAAATGTTATATTGTGATGAAATTAAAGTAAAAAAATTGTAGATTTAATTTTGAAATGTATTAATTGAAGAAAAATTATTCTAAATGATGGTTTAACCGTTATGGTTGCAAATGCATTTTGAGTGTTTTAAAACACTAAAACATTCATGGAAATGTCAAAACTAGGAAAATGATATAGTATTTTCCTAAAATCATGGGAAAAACACCATAGATTTAATTTTTAAATATAATAATAAAAAAAATGTAATTCTTAATGACAATTTTCCCATTATATTCATCAACATGTATTAGTGAATTAAAACACTAAAACGTGTATAGAATGGTCGAAACTAAGAAAAAGATGTCGGATTATACTGAAATAATGGGGAAACCACCATAGATTTAATTTTAAAAATTAGGAACTGAATACACATCATTATGAATGATGGTTTTCCCATTATGGCTGTAAACATGTTTTTAGTGTTTTAAATCACAAAGATGTGCACAGAGTGGTCCAAACCTAGAAAATGACATCTAATTATCATGAAATCAAGGGAAAATCATTGTAGATTTAATTTTTAAATGTAGGAACTAATGAAATCTCAATATGAATGACGATTTTCCTGTTATGGGCGTAAACACATTTTTAGTGTTTTAAAACACTAAAACGTGCATGTAATAGTTAAAACTTGGAAAACAAAGTTGGATTATCCTGAAATGAGGGTAAAACCACTATAGATTTAGTTTTAAAGTGTAGAAACTGATAACACAGCATTCCAAGACAAGGTTTTCCCGTTACGGTCATAAAAACATTTTTAGTGTTTTAAAACACTAAAATGTGTGTGGAATGGTCAAAACAAAACAAAAAATTCCGGATTGTACTGAAATTAGGGGAAAAAAATAGTAGATTTAATTTTGAAATGTAGAAACTAACAGAACATCATTCTGAATTCCACTTTTACCATTATGGAAATAAATGTGTTTTTAGTATTTTAAAACACTAAAATGTGTGAGGAATAGTCAAAACCAGACCAACAATGTTAGATTGTCCTAAAATCAGGGGAAAACACCATAGATTTAATTATTTAATATAGGATTTGACATATCATCATTCCAAATAAAAAGTTACCTGTTATAGTTATGAACACATTTTTAGTGTTTTAAAACACTAAAATGTGAATGGAATGGTAAAAACTCGACAAATGATATCTTATTGTCCGAAAATATAGGGATAACTACTGCTTATTTGTTTTTGATGTGTATGTGTTGAAAACACATCAATATGACATACAGTGTGGTTGGAATTACTCAGTAAAATCTTATGAAAGGTACAAAAGCCTTTAAAAGAAAGTGTCTGGGGGTTGAAACCATGAAAATGATGTCAAATTTCTCTGAAATCAAAATAAAACAACTATATATTTAATTGTGAAATGTAGGACCGACAATGCATCATTCCAAATGACATTTTTCCTCTTATAGCCCCAAACAAATTTTTAGTTTCTTAAAACACTAAAACATATATGGAATGGTCAAAAACTATAAAAAGATGTTGGATATTCCTGAAATTAGGGTAAACCCACTTTATATTTAATTATAAAATATAGGAACCGACAACACATTATTTTGAATGACAGTTTTTCCGTTATGGTCGTAAATGCATTTTTAGTGTTTTAAAACACCAAAACATGCATAAAATTGTAAAAACCATTCAAACGAGATTAGATTGACTTGAAATCAAGTAAAAATGATCTTAGATTTAATTTTTAAATGTAGGAACTAAAGACACATCATTCTGAATGACAGTTTCCCCATTATGGTCATAAACACATTTTTAGTGTTTTAAAACACTAAAACATGTGTGGAATGGTCAAAATGAGACAAATGATGTAATATTTTATTGAAATCAGGTAAAAACACCATAGATTTAATTTTTAAATATAGGATATCACAAAACATCATTTGAAATAATGGTTTTCTCATTATGGCTGTAAATGTGTTTTTAGTGTTTTAAAACACTAAAACATGCATGTAACAGTCAAAACCATTGAAAACAACCTCAGATTGATGTGAAATAATGTGAAGATAATCGATTAGTTTTTTTAAAATATAGTACATGGTTTGATATCAAAAACTTTTTAAAAATATTATAAAATAAATTTCAATCACACCACATGTTGTTTTAAAAATTAATTAGAATATTTAATTATCCCTTTTCAGTTTCAATTGTCAAATATTATCTTAAATAGGTATGTTACTATTTTAAAATTGTTTTAAATTATATATTATTTATTTTATGTAAAAATTTATTCTATTTTCTTAAAAATATAGAAAATTTTGTGTGCAATATTTTGAATATATTCTGTGTCTTTTCTCTTTCGCATTTCTTTTCTAAATGTTCCAGTTTTCATTGTAGCTAGCAGATGCCTATATTAGGAAGGATCTTGTCTGTTATGATCCATAACATTCTTCAAAATGAAGTCATGATGTTCTTAGTTTCCATAGTATGTTAAAATTTTATCAACTATTCTACTGTAATTCTTATTTATTATGTGTAATCTTAACTTTTTGTTACTTTTTTGTTATAGTTGATGCGATGACGTTGTTTGTTTCAGTTTATGACATAATGTGGAGGCATATTGATGTGGTGAAGGTCATGAAATGGATGTATATTAGGCATTAGTTGTTGTTGGATATATTATATATGTATATTGAGAGATGTATGGGTTGACTTAGATTGAGGTTATGATGACAAAATGTTTGTATATGATTGTGGATGTATGATACACGTATGACAAGTTTTTCATATATTTATATTTTACTTTATTATATATCTATTTATTATATTTATATTATTTTTTAAATAAATATGATTTATCTGTGTTTTTATATAACCACCACTAAATACATTGAATAAAATCATTTTAGTGGCGATTATGTGTAATCACCCCTAATCTGTTCAGTGGTGGTTTCTTTTATTTTATTTATATTTCCCCAAGATATTTTTTTAAAATAAAACCCCCTAGCTAAATAAACATGTAACCATCACTAAATTCTTCAAAAATGACACTTTAAAAAACTGTTATGAAATAATAAAAACTGTTGTTAAATTTCTAGCAACCATGAAATACGTGGCGGTTTTAATAACCCCCGCTAAACCTAAAGGCGATGGTTTAAACTTCCACTAACTCATGAGAAAACCACCACTACTTACCTTTTTTTCATAGTAATACCCTACTTAGAACCTTTCTTCATAACATGGGGAAATAAAACATTATAAAGGGTGATCTTAGATGCTCATTAAGGGTAAACATAGTAGATATCAATCAATTATTACACGTGAGAATAAGATAAGCATAGAATTATGCGATTATGATCACAACTTACAAAAATCATAATCAAAATTTTAATGATCATTAATCTTAAATCAGGGGATAATGATTTTTCATAACAAAATATATAAGTCATAAGTGTGATAAATCATACATAATTAATTACGATCCATGATAACATATGATAAGTTTGATAAATAAGTTTTTGGCACACACATAATATTACAAAATCATTTCCTTCGTCGAGACTCACCACTAGGACTATCATAGTAGATTGGGTTCACTGCCCATTCCATAATTTACTTAGTCATGGTTCACTCCCAATACTATCATAGTAGAGAGAGTCCCTTATTAAACTGGGTTCACCCCCCATTCCAGTCTTTTATATCTCATGAGATATCTATCCTTACCCAATACATTGGATGAATTTATAATTTTGGTCACAACCCTCACATAATAAAAACCATACATATATGTTCCAAAAGATCATAAAATATTGATCATATAATTATATCCTCATATCATAACCCATGTAAAGAAAATAGTTTTGAAAAACATTTCATCATTTCATCACAACATAACCCGTGGAAAATAAATGGGTTACATAAAGGTTTCATCATAACATAATTAACCCATGAGAAGAAACAAGTTTCATAGAATCATCCTTAAATGATCATCATAACAATCCATCTAGAGAAATAAAGTGGATGGTATCATAAGATCATATCCCCATTGAAATATAATAATCCTTAAATGATGTTAATATAGATTAAAAATACCCTTAAAAGGCCATTCAAACTTTTATTTGAAAACCTGAGAAAAAATACTTTTATTTTGATAAAATTTGAACTAAAAATTCTGATAATATTGAGTAAATAATTTTATTTGAAAATAACCAAGTAAAATTTTAAATTAATTTTACATTAAAATAATGGTCATGATGCTGGGAAATCCATCCATATTGTATATGTTAAAATAAAAAACTCATTTCACACTTTTTTAAAAAGTAGAAACCAACTTGTTCCGAATTTTTTTATAAAGATACCTCTCTAAACACTTTTAAATAAATTAAAATGTAGTGAAAATGAAATATTTAAAACATTTCAGGTATATTTAATAACTTTCATAAAATAATTTTGAATATCTAGGGCATGGAAGAAAAAGTTGGTCGACTAAAGAGTAAATAATATCAAATTTTATTTAAAATTATTTTCTCAATAAGTTTAAATAAAAAAGAGTTGAAAACGGTACTAATACATAAAAATTTCAGGTATAACCAAAGGATAAAAAAATATATGGTTTTTAAATGATAAAATCCATATAATTTCCCTCAATATAAATTTAGTATAGACAATCCTGAAAGGAATGAAATTGTAATATACACCCCTTACCTCAAGTCTTGCATTGCTTGATATGTATTAAAATATCTATTATAATAAATATAAATTTATTATACATATTTATTCCAGAATAATATTCATAAATAACTTAAATGTATCATTTCTTTATAATATACCATTATCCTTTTATTAAAAATTTCTTCATTAAAACACCCATTTGGGTGAAAACAGGTCTATTTTCCATGCATGGTTCAATTTGATGGTTTCGATACTTGAATCTTGGTCATGGTTCCCTTATATACATACTATTAATCATTATATGTTTATAATATTTATTAATTATATACACTTTTATAATTATTTATATAAATTGGTGATGAAAAATGAATAATATCACTTCGTGGAGATGGTAGTTCGTACGTATGCACATGTGTTTTTTTTACATTTCGATGGATGGAACAGAAGGAAGTTAAAATATAATTCAACTTTCATGAATCATTAATATATCATTTAAATAATATTTATTTATTAAATTTATCTGTATTTTCTACCATGTAAATCAGAAATGAAAAATGAATGACATCACTTCATGGAGGTGGTAGTTCACACCTATGTAGGAGCGACGTTATTGTTTTCCAAAAGATGGAAATGTAATAAGTTAGATAATACATTATAATTTTAAAAAATAATTATGTCATAAATATAGTATATAAAAATTAAATCAATTATAATAATCTACTATTAATTATGTTGATGGAAAATGAATCATATCACTATGTGGAGGCAGTATCCCACAAGTTCACATGACCGATACTTTCATTTCCAATTTGATGGAAATGAGATTCAAAATGGTTAATCCATCATCATAATAACAATTATATTTATTTAAGATAATGAATTTATTATTTTATAATGGATACAATTTATTTATAGGTGGTATAATAAGAAATAAAATTTAAAGTTCTTGGTTAAGAGTTATACCGCATCATTTAGAAACCTTCTTTGTCTTATAAATGAAGTCTTGAAAGGATGATATTATGATAAAAAATACCTCTAGGACATGGGGAGAGATGTTAGGAAGGTATTAGGAAATATATTTTATTATGTATATGGATCATTAATTTTGATCAAGTGATGAGAGGTGGTATCCTTTTATAAGGGAGGAAGATGACACACTTTGAATTTTTCAAAATATTAAAAGATATTAATGTATTACTCAAGTCAAGTTGATTTAAAACAAAAAATATTAGAATAAGTAGGTTAATATATAAATAAATTCAACCAATCAAATTAAATAAAGTTTTTTGTTATATTTCAAACCTTCTATCTTAGGTTAACCCCTCAGTAGAATCATTTTGACTTTAACTGTGGTAATGAATTTTTACAATTTTTACTATTCATTATAACCAAAATTTAATTTAACCTTATTACATAATATTAATTATGCTAATTAAAAATATATAATACATTTTACAAGATCCAATTTCTATAAATGGAATAAATCCATCTTAAAATAATTGTGTAAAATATAACAAAACCATTTTAGCAAAATGCATTTTTTAGTATAAAATTGAGTTTATATTCATTCCTTTCCATGTAAAAACTATTAAATGAATGTTGATATATCAAATCAGATATTTTATCTATAAATTTAAGTAAAATCATTCGTCAATATAGATTAATTTAATTTATTAAAATAAAAACATATTATGTTTATAAAAACAATTTTCTAGAAAAGCATCTCTTTTTACCTTGAAATGATTTTTTTATTTTATAACTAATTAAAAACCAAGGAATTAATTTTATACGTATATAAAAAATAATTTTTCATAATTTAGTTAGTTCTATTCATACCCACCAATCTAGTGTCTAGGTGATAACTTTCACATTAAATTATAATATTTTATTAGTATATCATGGTTCATTTAAACTTATTGTTGTGTGTTCAAAAAACTATCAAAGAAATTAAATTTATTTAAAGAGAAATATATCATAAAGAATCAGAGTGTTACCAAGATTGATTAAAATTAAAATCATTCCAATAATTACAACTCCAAATTTTCAATTTATCTTTAGTCTTGTACATTAGTTCAACTCAGATCAACACTTCATTAGACATCATTTGAATAACCATCAAGATATCCTACTTTACAATCAAAGTACTAGAGATATTCCAAAAGACTATCATAACACCATTAACCCGCCATAAGAAATTACATATAAGAGAAATACACTACTGGAAAATAAGGCTATACCCGCAATTTTGAGAAAAACCGTGGCTATAGGTTACCCTTATATCCAGAGGAAAAAAAAATTCATATGAAGGACCTATATCCACTATTCTCCAAAAACCATGGGTATAGGGGTACTTATACCCATAGTTTTTGGTGAACCATGGGTAGAGGTTTCATAGGGAAAAAATGTTCTTGTGAAGGATCTATACCCACAATTCTCAAAAAACTATGGGTATATGTCACCCCTGTACCCACGGTTCCTATAAACCATGGGAATGGGTTTTTTGGGAACATTTTTTTCATGGTAAGGACCTATACCTATGTTTTTTTAAACTATGGGAATAGGTTTTGTGGGGTTTTGTTTGCAGGAAGGACTTATACCCATGGTTTGACTAACTCATGGGTGTAGGTTGGCCCGTTCTTTTTCCATAATGACAATAATAATAACAATAAATAATTTAATATAAATAATTATATGTATATATATATAAATATATATATTTTTGAATATAAGAATAAAAACCGTGTTATAAGATAGTGTTAAAGTCGTTATATTATAAGTTGAAGGTGATGTGTTCAATTCTCAGTGGTGGGTTTTTTAAATAAGGAACCTATACCCATGGTTTAACTAAACCGTAGGTATAGATTGGCCCCTTATTTTTTCATAATAATAATAATAATAAAAAGATAATAAATAATTTCATATAAATAAATTTTTTATATAAATAAATATAGATATATTTTAATATAAGAATAAAATATGTGTTATATGATAGTGGTAATATCTTTGGAGTGTAGGATGATGGTGTTGGGATCAAATCCCAGTAGAAGATTTTTTTAATAATGACCTATACCCATATTTTGACCAAACCATTAGTATAGGTACCCACTGTTTGAACCATGGGTATAAGTATTTCCATTGAAATTTACTACACCAACAGTTTAAGAACCATGGGTATGGGTGTCTTATACCCATGGTTTGGTCAAACCATGGGTGTAGGTTTATCCTGAAAGCTTAAGCACCCATAGTTCATAGAACCATGGGTATAGACTATACACACATTTTTTAGGCTATACCCATGGGTTTGAACCATGTGTATAGGTAAATATTCTAGTAGTGATAAACCCTTGAAAAAAACCAGAGTACGTCATCTGTGGTAGCAAAAACTCAAATTTTGATTCATCGAGCCTACACTCATAAAGAAAATCCATGAAAAAAACCAACAAAATTGGAAATAGTAAAAAATATTAACTAAATAGAAATATGATAACTAATATGAATTGTTTAAGAATCCCTCTTATGCTAGGACAAATGAAATTTCCAATGAAATTTTCTCTTAATAAGTTTCTATATTTAAAATAAATTAAGGTAATAGATTAGTTTTAAAAGAAATTTAAAAGGTGGATGATTTAAGTAGAGTATTATAATATTAAAATGAATTATTTTTATAAAATGAACCAAATTATGGGCTAAATAAACATTTTTAGTTATCATTTTTTAAAATAAATAATAAATAATAAATAAAACACTTAAATAATTAATATTTTCAAAAGTATGTAAAAAATGACTATTTAGATAAATACATACAGGGTGAATTTTTTTTCACATTCCTCTCATTCATTTTTTCCTTCTTATTAAAAAAATCATAATGATTCTTCCTCTATCAAAATTTAAATTAAGTTGAACACCTAAAACAATATCTCATTCCTTAAGAAATTTATTTTAATAATTAATTTAATATTATTACAGAAGGTTGTTGATTCTCATGGTATTACTTCTACAATAAAGGCAAAGGAGATACTAATTTAAAAATACAGTTACGATTCATATAGATAAATCATTGTTTTATAAAAATATAATAAAAAGTCTATGACTAAGATCACAATGAGTGTTCCTCAAATGAAAAGGAAAAAAAAGAAAAAAACCTAAGTATTTAACATGATTTGGAATTTTTTGGACTTATATGCATGATATTAACACTACCTCCTATATCTATCTATTTTATTGAAGAAAGGAACAAAATATAAGATACATGAAAGTAGAAAGTACTAGAGAAATTAATTAATTAAATAATCCTCATTAAGCTAGGTGTAAGTGATCAATTCCATCATGATGAGTTAATGTTCTTGCCTTTTTAGATGAACCAACACAACCCAAATAAAGAAAAATAAAACTTCAGAATATAACAACTATGAAAACTAAAATAAGATAAAATTGCTTATTCTATTAAGCCTTAATACCAAGAACTATTTATGAGTAGAAAAAATGGATCGACTACCTCTGATTAAGCTGCATGGGAAAAGTATCATTCTCCTCCAAGGATCATGTGTAAAGTCCTATAATATTCACCAAGCACTACTCAGGGATCAAACAGAAAAGATTGATATTTTGAACTCTTATGAAAAAATAATAAGATCTGAGAATCATGATCTCCTCCATCTCTCTCTCTCATCACCCTCTCAAATTATCTCTCATAGGCACATTAGGCTCTCTGTAGAATCAACCAGACTAAATAATTCACCTATAAAAATTATGGATCAATCATAATGGGTGATGAATCAATATATTTTCAGGAGTTGATATAAAATATGGGTTCATGGATGGTGATTGTTCAAGAGGTGGTTTAAGAACACAAGTTGCGTAACAACTGTGTAGATGCATGAGCTTAAGTATTTGGATTCCAAGAGAATGAGAATATCAAGTTGAATTGTGATAGAAAAGTAACATAATGATAAGGAAAAATGCATTCCCTTAAAACCCATTTGATTAAAATTATTAATTTCCTAGAGTGTGTAGTGAGATAAAATAATTATTTTTAAATATTTAATTCCATAAAAGATAAAATGGTATAACTAGAAGTATAGGATCTCAATAGAGGAGGCCTAGTGCACAAGATCCCAACTGAAAAGTTCTTTAAGCATAATAATAATATTCTATCTAGGAAAATAGTACATGAGATAAAATAATGAACATGTGTATAATATGTCCAATTTAATTATAATAATGGAAATAATATTACACAAATATCTACCTTTGTAATAAAATTAATTATGTTTGATGGTGTTATTATAAGCCTATGTTATTATCCTGGGACTATATTAATAAATACTAAGTAATACATAAACTTATATAAAAAAATAATCCTTTTCAAAATACTGGTTGGGTAATAAAAAATTTGTATCTTATTGACACACACCATCCCGATCTCAATAAATCCCCTAAAAAATATATCTTAATATCTATATTCATTGATTTATCATGGGAAGCTTGATTTTTAGATAAATTAAGGGTAGATTGGATATCAAAATATAAGTCAATACTTCCCAAAGCTAAAGAAAAGTCATTTATCAAACCCTTTAAAAAATATAATATTTAATGCATTCAGTTAAAGATATATGTTTTTTCTTCAGTAGTTGACAAGGTAATACACAAATTCATGTTTAATTTCCATAACACAGGACCACCACAAGCAAGTCCATGTGTAGTAATATTAGAAATATAATCAAATGGAAACCCCAATTATATAATTATCATTACTAACAATATTGAAAAAATAAAATTATAAATCAATAGATGTAGAAAAATAACTCAAGATCCATTTTAATGCATGTCGATGTGGTTTACATGGATTAATCATGAACTTACTCATTTTGTAGACTATAAATATAATATTTGGTTTAAATAAAATCCTAGTATACATAAGGATTCCTACTACATTATAATGTAGAATTTTATTCATAAAGGTTACACTAAAATCATAGTTAGGTGGATGGGTAAGGGACAAATTTAAGTGTTATATGATAACAAGTTTACGTTTATCAAATTGATACCACTTTAAAACATTCCTAATATAGGCATGCTATGATATATATGAAATCTTATTATCTTTATTCTTAATGATTTCTAATCTTAAGAACTAATTTTCATTACTAGATTTTTAATTTCAAAAATAATATTAAGTTTCACCTAAATATGATTAATCAGCCTCATATTCTTAGAGATAAGTAGTACTCTATCAACATATAATAGAAAATAAACCATTTCATGATTTATAGGCTTGAAATAAACACATGAATCATATTTTATTCTATTAAAACTATTTTCAAAAATAATAGTGTCGAAATGTAGATACCAATGTCTTGAAGACTATTTCAATCCATATAAAGTTTTCTATAAAAGAGACATTTTATTAGGTATGAAATCATTTAAGAACCATTCTGGTGGTTTCACACAAATCTTCAAATCTAAATTACCTCATAAAAAGTTCATTTTAATGTCTAGCAGTTTAATACAAAATTTTTCACATGCAATAATAGAAAAAATACTTGAATATATGATTATTTCACCACAGGGTAAAAAATTTCACTATATCCAACCCCTTTATATCGAAGGAATACATTTTTGACAAATCCGACCTTATTTTTAATTTTTAACTCCCCAATATTGTATTACTTTCATTTAAAAATAACTTTAAACCTATCAATTTAACATTTTAGGGTTTTTTTATAATGATCCAATTCAGATATTTAATAAGGGAATCCATTTCATCTTTCATAAAAGCAAACAATTTCCTAGATTCAATTGAATTCATATCATTCTTAATGGTTTGTGGTTCTTCATTGTTAATATCTTAAGTAATATTAAATTCATAAGTATCCAGACTCATAAAAAACATATCAGGTTTTGTGATATAATTTTGAAAAATAGTTTTATGTATACACAACCTATAACCCTTAACTCCTAAAAGATAACCCATAAAGACATATTTTACTACCTTAGGTTTTAGAGTATTAGTTTTAGTTTGAGCATAAGTGGTACAACTAAATAATCTAAGGTATTCCAAGAAAAATACTTTTACTATGCATATTTCTCCAAGTGTTTTAAAATAGGTTGCAAGAGAAGGGATGTGATTAAATATGTCATAAACCCCTCCCTCCAATGGTAACCCTCAGCCAAAAATAAATGAAGAGGGATAATGACCCTTGAGTCCCACCTTCATTAGTCCCTAGGTTGGTTACAAACACCAAGTGTATTAAAATATCACATGAATAGAAGGAATTAACCTCTATAATATAGGACCAGGAGATATGATAAATCAACCGTATTAAAAACCATGAAATAATATTAAAATTAAACCCAAAACATCCCTAATTGAATGTATAAAGTAAATAGATACAAAAATTCTCCAAATAAAGAACCAAAAAAGAAAATCCTAATGCAACACCACCACAAAAACTCCAAATTATTAGCTATAAATATTTAGTACAATTTACAAATCCTATTGGAAACCTGAAAAATAGTTTGTATATACATAGTTTGAGAATACAAGTATAATAATTTGAATCATATGCAAAGTCAATCATTCACATGTGAAAAGAGAATACTAATGCACCAGTGAGAAAACAATAGAACCAAAAATATCTAAACAGACTAACTAAACAATACCATAATCACCATGTAATAATCACCAAATTATTCATTGAAGTATAGTAATATAATATTAATTATATCATTAAAAGGGTGCTCTATAATTCTCTCCCATTTTTTTATACTCTTACACCCCAACATCATATATCCAGGCTTTTCAATCACTTCTATATAGAAACCTTCCCATAAAAACTTGGGTTATCATAACACATCACATCTCAATCGTAGACACCTGTGCTATCACCTGACATCACATCTCTCCCATTGACACCTAGTCTATCATATCACATCTCATCTCAACCACAAACACAACCAATATAATAGGGTATCATGAACATGGAGAAAATAAACCTCATTCCCTCCTCCTACCACATAAGACCCCAACTATAATCCTTCTCATTATCTCATCAAACATCACCACTGTGAACTTTTTACTTCTAGAGATCACAACCCATGCATATCATTGTCTCCTAGAAGATAGATTAAGGAATTTTGGGCGGCTAACCATCCATCCTCACCATTGGTATGTGTTTCCGACACTTTCATTGGGGCACGTGCATCTGTCTGTAGAGGACGCACAACTATTGCCCTCCATTCCCACTTTCCAAAGGTGGGAGACATCCTTCACTTTTTTCAGGGATGTCTGCTCCTTGATCGAAATAGGATGATGGGTTGTCGGTTCTTCCTTCCGTGGATTCCTCCTCAGAACTCGTCACCTAGTCCGGTTCTCCCTTATAGATTTTATATGTTGTTCATGAAACTCTTCCTAGAGCCATATCTTCATGGACACCAATTAATTACACTGCTTATGTTGGGACATTCCAAGGGGTCCGGTCAGGGCAGCAACCTTCAGTCAGGGGAGTAGTCACGTTGGGCGTCACTGGCGTGTTTGGACGCTGGGACACTGACATGTCTCTCTTCTGTCCCTTATTATAGGGATTCTCGAGGGCAAAGAAACCCAAGGCATCCCACATGAAATGTAGGGAATCATATTCTATGTGCATGAATCTGGGGTTTTCCTTAGCTTCCCATGTTTAACACAGGGTATGCCGCAAGTTTAACATCCTGCGGAGACAGATTAGATTGATCAGAACACTAACTAGAGTGGATCAGATGGGTGAAACACGTCAAGGGAACACTGATATTGGGGCCAACGTGTGGTTTGATTCTTGAATGCTGTTAAATGGAATGGATTATGAGGTGGAATGATCCCACCGGGATGTGGTGGCCCATGTAAGAATCAGGATGGATGATGGGTGGATGAATGAAGTGAAGGGGGGATGAAATAGGACCATTTCAAGGGTGATAGTGAAGTCAGGTTTGAGCCTTGAAGAGACTTCCTACATATCCCCATGACAGGGAATCAAAGTCCTCATAGTTCGGTGAACGTAGTTCATCTTGAAAATGGCTTACCACTGGTTGGAGTTCCAACAGCTTGCCGCTGAATGAGGCTGATAATGACTTACCGCTGAATGGAGTGACAACTACTTGCCGTTGAAAGAGGAACAAAAAGCGGAATACAGTTTAACGTCATGCAGGACAGGGGTGGACCGACGTGAAGTGGGCAGGACCATTGGTTGTTGGTCTTAAACCTCAGGGAGGTTTCTTACGTACCCTAGCTTGGAAGGGATTAAAGACCACATAGTTCGGGTATGGGGTAGGAGTCGGTGAACCGACATGCATAAGGACCTAGGGTCCAGGTGGATGGTGGGATTGAACCTTAGGGTGGCTTCCTACGTACCTTTCCTTGGCAAAGATCAAAGTACTCATAGTTTAGGATGAATTTTGTGTGCAACGACTTACCGCTGACTGAGGAAACAACAACTTACCTCTTATTAGGGTCCACAATTTAACATCATGCAGGACAGGGGGCGAACCGACGTGCAGGGGGTCGGAGCGACCGAATGTTGGGCTTGAACCTCGTGGAGGCTTCGTATGTACCTTGCCTTAGCAAGGATCAAAGACCTCGTATTTCATGGGGGGAATTTTGGTATTACCCTCCAAGGAAATCCAAAGTGTTGGTGAACTGATGTGAATGGTGTTGGAGCGACCAATGGGTGGTGGGATTGAACCTCATGGAGGCTTCCTACGTACCTTGCCTTGGAAAGGATCAAAGACCACGTAGTTCATGTATGTGGTCTTGGTGCATCGATGTGAATATGGTCGGGACCAATGGATAGTGGTGGGCTTGAACCTCAGGGAGGCTACCTACCTACCTTGCCTTGGTAAGGATCAAAGACCACATAGTTCATGTAGTGTGGGGATTATACTCTAGGCTTCCCAAAGTGTTGGTGAACCGATGTGAATGGGGTTGGAGCGACCAATTGTTGGTAGGCTTGAACCTCGGGAGGCTTCCTACGTACCTTGACTTGGTAAGGATCAAATACCATGTAGTTCATGATGTGTGGGGATTATACTCTAGGATGCCCAAAGTGTTGGTGAACCGGCGTGAATGGGGTCGGAACAACCAATGGGTGGTGGGATTGAACCTCGTGGAGGCTTCATACGTACCTTGCCTTGGAAAGGATCAAAGACCATGTAGTTCATGATGTGTGGGGATTATACTCTAGGCTGACCAGGGAAGATGTCATGGTCGGTGCTTTCTCTAAGGCCACGTGAGTCATGCTCGGTGTGAGAAACAAGTGGTAGTAGAGACCTAATGATCACCTCACGAAATTTGCATCCATGGGAGGTAAACTGGGGCTTACACATAGTTAGCGGCCCAAAGTGGAAACATGGGCTTTTGCGTGGTAGCAGCTCGAAGAGGTTGGGACTTACTCTAGGATGGAGGCCCAGTGGAGATAAAGCCCAGTGGGAGAGGGATTTGGCACCGAAGAAAGGAGGGGCAGAGATGCTGGCTCCTGCAAGAAAAGCTTGGGGATTACACTAGGGTGGTTTCCCTTTCCCCACAGATAGATGCTGCTCTGATAAAGAGGATCTTATTCCATGTGAAGAATGACCTCACTCCTATGGAGACCAGTGGGCGTGCGGAATGTCCAAGGTGGGGGAACCCTGTGTGCGAGGCACGAGCCGAGGTCACAGTTTAACATCATGTGCTAAGGATGATGGTTCTTGGCCGTTTAATGTCTTGCAGCTCGGACGATGTGGGTGTGATCCGAACCCTTAGGACTTACATAACCATACCCTCTGCACCTTGGTGAAGTGAAGGCACTGGAAACTCCGTGAAAGGGGAGTGTCAAGGAGCGAAGCATTGGGGGGTCCACGTTAGCATGGCTACGCGAAGAAGCAATAGCTGTTAGCGTGCCTATGCGAAGAAGTATGAGGCAAAACAACACAACGGGTAGTATCGTCCATGGGACTTTGAAGTTACTTCGTGAGAACCTAGGAGGTTGCACAGAAAAAGAGAATATGGAGATGGTGCTTTGGGCGTGAGAGGCACTCGAAAATGATGCCCGGAAGAGGGACATCACGGGTGCACAAGGTGAGAGGCTTGCACAAAAAAAAGGATAGTTACACGAAAAAGGGGCGGGCCGATGCGCAATAGGGCCTTCGGGCACGAAAAGGCCAGGCCGATGTGCAATTGAGCTTTAGTCACTAAAAATATCATGGCGGCGCACAAAAGTAATTACACGCGCAAAAACGGCCGGGGCGGTGCCCAAAAGGAATTGCGCGCGTGAAAACGGTCAGGGCGACACGCAAAATGAATTACACACCGAAGAACTGATTGCACGCAATTGGAAGGAATTGCACGTGGGGGAAGGGGATCGATGGTATTCATACAAGGATGAAGCCCGAGTGGTCGCGCGCAAAGGCAGACCCCCGGGCAACATGGCATGAAAAATTCAGTACTTGAGAGCCATATTTTATGCACACGAGAGGTGAATTTCACGCCAAAGAGATGGTTCCGATTCATTAGCTCGGTAGTCGAAGGGGGTGACCTTCTATTTATAGGCGCTCAGGGATGTAGATCCACACGGAAAACAGGCCTGCGCGAAATATTGTGTGCTAGTGTTGGCAGCGTGAAAATCCAACCACGCGGGGCAGTGGCGCGTAAATTTCCGCACCCGCACTAAAAACTCTCATGAATCCCAGAGTTTTTCATGCGGGATAGTTTTTTCGCATGCCATTGAATTTTTTTCACGCGGCCCCTCTGGGCCCCCCATAATGGATTGCCGGTCCCAAATATGGCTTCGATTTGTCGTGCCCAAACTTTCTTCATCGCTTGAGTGTTTTTCAGCGTCTAAAAATCCCCCCCCCTTAGAATCGGATTGGCGAGGGGCCGCAGAGGTCAGATTTCGAGGGAAATGCCTAGATCCAGGACTCCCTGGGGCCTGCGTGCGCTCAAAACCAGAGCAGCGCGTAAAACTGATGCAGGGTACACAATCCGCTTATCACACACGCACAGAAATCCATCTCCGAGCCTATAAAATCCCCGTGGGTCCCTCATTTCGTACGTATTTTCTTGCGCGATAAGTCAGGAGCTCTCGTGCGCGAAAATGTTTTTCCGCCTTGCACAAAAAACTCTTCGGTTGCGCAAAATTCACTAATGTCATCCATCGTTTTATGGGAAAACCTAGGATTTTTCATGCCTACTTTAGATATTTCACACTGGCCTATGATTTTTTGCACCAACCTCTGATTTTTTACGCCACCATCTTATTTTTTGTGCCAAACTCTTAAGACTTTGTCGGTAGAAGATGGCCGCCAATCGGGCTGACGTTGAGGGAGAAGCCGCATTCGCTGCTCGAAGGACTGAGATGGTCACCAACCCTAGGGTTTATGGCACCCAAAGGATCGTATCCAGCAACCATACTCTTTTCAAGATGTTGAACCTAGCCCAGAAGGAGTATGCACTGTCTTCCAACCTGCCGATATGGGACTTCGGTATCTTAGAGGAGGTACCCGTGCCAAGATTTGAAGTCAACACACCGCGGTCATGGGTGACCCGCAAGGATGAACTAACTCAGTATAATATCACCTAAAATGGCCATCCTTATAAAGAAACTAGAAATATGGATGTTTACGTCCTAAATCCCAGAACGAGGACCATTTCGGGGAGTGACCCTGTCACGGAGAATTCTCTGGCCCTTTACGCAAGCATCTTCCATCAGAGTGTTACTGATGAGACTAAATGATGGCTTCTGGATTGGGACCTACAATTTGGAGGAAGTTTCATGATTGAATGGTCCTGGATGTATTGGGTTCTCTAGACATGTGACCAGTTCAGGGTTGAACTGCGGTACATCGGTTTGTTCAAGGCAGTGTGGACGTTGCAGTTTCTTTTCTATCGCCAACACGAGCTCGGGCTAGAGCTGTTTACTCTATGGTCCCCTGATACCAATACATTTCATCTTCATCATGGGGAAGTTGGTATCAACCTTTGGGACATTCATTGCATCAGGAGTATCCCTCTGCATGGGCACCAGTACGATGAATTCCTCCTGCCAAGGAACATCTGGGGAGATGGATCACGAACCCCTATGCTGACATGGAACCTGTTGGAGCTAGCAAACAAGTGGCTGGGGGTCAAGGACTTTTTGAAGGACATCGCTTAAAATAAATGGTTTAGCGTTTTCTTGTAAAGAGATCTGGATGTCAAGATGCCGGGGTGAGGGAGACGGTGTCCGACCGCGACACATAAGAGAAAAACCGAATCGTACTGGAGGATCCTGGAGGTAGGGGACTATCAGTCACAGGGCTTCAGCATGAATGAGAGTCGGGACCCGAACGTTCGGTACGTCATATTACTTGCCAAATTTCTAAGTGGGTGGCTCTTACTGGTGAGGGACACAAGGATGGGAGTTCGTCCAGCGACCCTGGTGATGGCTGACATCATGGCCGCTAATAAATGATTTAATCTAGGTGTCCCCATGTTGTCTCTTATGTATGCCATTTTGGGATGCATTTCGAGAGGAGGGTTACTGAGGAGGATCTGTGGTCCCTTCCAGATGTTTTATGGCTGGGTGGCGGCTCATTGCGGCGGGTATACCTTTCTGAATTCCATTCATCTTCCAGGTAATGGCCTGCAACCTTCCTTGCTAAACATCACCGAGGTCATGCTGTTGACTCTCAATGAGGAGGGAGTAAGGATCAGAATCGACAATCAAGCCAACTTCACTTTCAGTCCATTCCCCACCCTGACAGGCCAGATGATAGATAATGGGAAAGTCTCACTAGAGAAAAGGGAATACTTCTAGAGCATCAAAGGTGGGGTGCTCATGGCCCAGATTGATGGGAATATATTTTGTGAGCCCTACGTGCTGTCCAGGTTCTCCAGGAAGTTTTTATGCCTTCAGCAGATGCCGAAAAAAGTGCACACAGATATTCGGAAGGAAAGGCATCCCTGCATTCTTCGCTAAATGTGGCTGATGTTCACGACCCAAGGCTCTGGCGATGTTATCACCTTTCCTCCCACCGGAGTTGATGTTGGCCTCTCAACCGAATATGCCGAACATTTGGCCATAACATACTGTGAGGGGATTTTGTAGAAGCTAGTTCAGAAACTCAAGGTAACCAGTGTATAACCTGGGTGGCGAGAGAACAGACAGGGTGCTATTGGGGGGGGGAGGGAAGGTCAGAAGCATGTCGGGAAACTTGGCCCGCACATGCTGGGACTTCAGTAGCGGGGATGTCGCATGGCGCAACCGTGCCCTCATTGCCTAGGGGAGAGAAGCTTACAGAGCGATTAGGGAGCTTCCCAGGAAGCAGATAAGGTATCTACTTCAACCTTACAATGACACAATCTTCCCAGCTCTATGGTCAGCCTAGATGAACCTAAAATAGTCGATGGGTACTAAAACTCTTTGGCAAAAGATAGTGCGAGATGGAATCTAGCTGCCAGAGGTCGGACTCATTTGGGTTTTTGACAGGGTGAACTTTCATCATCGACATGCGTATCTGATGGACATGGACGTGTATGCATGCCAATGGGGTCGGCGTGAGGATCCATATTTCCTGGTGAAAGTAATTCTCAGTCAGGAGTATGATCCAGAAAAGATGCCTTCAGAGGATGAAGACAGTGATGATGAGGAAAAGGGCGCTGAGATGGAAGAGGAGGAAGAAAGAAAAGGTGAAGGAGGGGGTGAAGAAGAAGAGGAGCCTGAAGGCAGGGGGTCTCAGGGGGCATCCCACCAAGGGAGTCTCTGAGAGAGTGGTGAGATCGTTGGTTCTGATGTAGATATAACTGAGCTACTTGAGGTACGTCTCAACCCTTTTCTATCTATTCCCCTCATAATTTTTTAGCCCTCAATCAGATCTCCTTATCCTATTTAGGAGCACATGGGTGCCGACCAATGGTCTCCATCCGAAGGGGAGGAGGAGGCACCGATAGAACAAGGCGGGGAGCCAACACCCATTATCGAGATAACGAGCGCCGAGGGATCCCCTACAATGATTGCTCCTGTAGCGGCCAGAACATTGGAGTATGATGCTTTGGGATCTTGTAAGTTCATTACTTCAATGTCGGTATTTATCATCAGAGATCTCAGTTGATCATGGTGTTCATTGTTTGTCCAGTAATCACAGCCTTAGAGGCTCGTCGGGCTGCTGAACCCGGGTCATCCGTGATTGATTCAACTGCAAATGTGCCATCCCATTTAGGAGACAATTCTAAAACCAGGCCGACCCTGATGCTCGGTGAGAAAAGGGATGTAGATATCAGCATTACCAATGTTAGGGCGGGGCCAGAAGTTGACGAAGAAACTACCAGGACCAAGGCTCGAGAGGAAGGTTGCTCATGCATTGAAGAGACCAACCCCTTGGGAGGAACACTCGAAGAGGGCCTTACTGCTAGCCTGTTGGATAATTTCACCGACTATTGGCCCTTAGGCCCCGAGGAGATTGATTATTCAGACTCGGATGCTACCGAGGAGAGCTGGATGACGCGACGCAAAGGGTAGAAGTGCATCAAGCGCTTTCTCGGTCAGCCTCAGATGGAATGGATAAAATAGATGGGATTACTCCACACCTGGCTTCGCTTTCTCTATGATGGAGGGGTGGATGCTCGATGCCTTCATTCAACGGTTTGAGACTACATGGCCGAGAAGCTGTGCGAGAGTAGCCGATGCTCTGGCGTTGACCAATGTTGGGAGGAGTCAGGGAGTACCCAAGCGTTTATAAAGGTAGAACAGGAGGCCTGATTCCTTGAATAACAGGTGAAGGAAAATGAGATATTCATTTCAAACTGTTTTGAGCTTATGGATTAGTTGAGGGCCCAACTGGTAGATTCCCAAGAGAAATTAGTGGAAGAAGGTCACTAAATGACTAAGCTTCAAACTGAACAGGCACAAGCATGGGATAAGGTCAGTGGAATGCACTCTGCGGCTGCTAATGAAGAGAGGGTACTCAGGGGGAGAGAAGCAATCCTGGAGGCCACCGGCCAAAAGGTAGCGGAGTTGGAATGATCCATCCAAGAAGATGACCCTTAAGGGACCTGTTTTGACCGAACTCATAAACTGATTTCTTCTTACTGATTCTTATTCTGAATTTCATGTATGGATAAACTTATTTACTTGTTCTTTTAGTTTAACGCACTCAACCACAATCCTGAAATAAATAGAAATCCATTACCAAGCTCACATGGGTTGTACCCAATGTGAGAAACAAAGGATGTTCGTACTATTACTTCGTTTGATTGTGGGAGCGTCAATCAATCTTCGGGCATTTGAGATTAGAATAGCCCATCCAGATTTTTGAGAAGAGAAGAGGGAGGCCCTATTAACGGTAGAGGGCCTCAAGAAAATCAACATATTGTCTTCCCAATGTGCTCTAGTGCACGAGAGGGGTAACTCCAGGGGCATTAGAATCAACCCGAACATAGGGGAATGGAAAATGTAAATCACGATACCCCAGATTCGAAACACTGCTGGGGTGGCATGAAAATAAAGGATAACTTCTGACTGTGTTCGAAACACAGTATCCATATTGTATTAGCCTGAAATGGGGATGACAAATGAGGGCCAACTGCTGACCGTGTTCGAAACATGGGGCCTGACTCAGAATGTCATAGATTAGTTTTCCAGAACATTGACCCATGATAGTAGGCAAGCCATAGGCTGAGCATCCACACTATTAGGGGGTTCCCTTAGACGTGAAAGAGGATGAGGTTCCGAATAAGGGGCACGCAAAGTGTGGAATGTGGAGTGAGGGTTTGTTCGAACTGAATCCAACACTCTTTAAATTACGCCACCTTGGTGGAAGCACATTAGATGGGTGCATCAGTCTGATCATGGATCATTCCTTCTTTTAGACAATACCTCTCTGGTGAGGGAGTTGTCACTTCCTAATGTCATCATGGGGCATCCCGAACTTGTTCAGGGCAAAGCTGCAGCTACATGGTTCCCCCAAGGGGTCAGACCAGGGGGCCGGAAATGAGGAGGAACCTGACTTATGATTCATGGGGCTGGTCCGTAAGCGAAATACCTGGGTTTCCCTATATATCTCATGAGGATGAGAATCAAGCTGAACATAGTTCTAAGAGGTGGCATGGTAAGGTACTAGTGCCAGGGATAGAAGGGGCGTGTAGGCCTGACCCTTACACCAAAAGAAGCGGTATTTGATGTATCTTGTTGGTCCTTTAGGGTGAATTTTTTTTATGAAGTGAAAATACTAGGATAGAAAGTCTCTACATTGCCACATGAATCAAGATAAAGGAAGGCATTGACAAATGGTATGGTGTTTGACCGATACCAAACATGATGTCCCTTGAGCACCACAATGCAGCACCATTTTTCGTCATGCGGCCAGAACGATACTATCACAGTTTAAGGTCATGTGATGGGACCAGCCATGCATTTTAACATCATTCAGAACAGACATAATAGACATGAGGATAAAGGGGAAATGTGCATGGTTCAATAAAGCATACCCGATGTGAATGAGGACATAATCCCATACCACACCGTGCACAATTCTGAGAAAGAAACCTCGGGCCAAGGGGACAAAAAGAGGTAAGAGGGTAGGAAGTAGGAAAGGATGGCTCTCAGTTAAGCTAGACCTGAAGATGAGATGCCCAGGCATTCCTATGTATCCCATGAGGATGGGAATCAAGCTATACGTAGTTCTCACGAAGAGGCAATATGGAAAGATCTTAGTTTAAGGTCTTAGAACTTGGACCATGGAGAAGTGGGACTATTCCAGGTAAGTTCATACCTTACCCCGATCCCTAAGTCTATGTGAGTCAAAATTGGTGTAGGAAACATAGGCAGGTAAGGTATTTTCAATACGTGGAATACATGGAAAGGGGAAATTGGTGTGGAGCCCCGAATGATTGCCTTATCACGGATTTCTCTTCCTAACGCGCAGATGCGCACTGAGGAATAGTACCAAGAGTTTCAAAATTCTACCTAGACATGATGAAGTGGACAAGGGTGTGAATCATGTATCCGACACTTTGGGCTTAATGGGGTTGGCATGACGATGGAGGATAACTGTTGATCATGTTCGAAACACAGCATCCATATCGTGTGACTTGAGGTGGGAGCAACAAACAAGCGTCGACAACTAGCCAAATTCACAACATGGGACTTGTATCAATTTGTTGCTCGAAACCCTTGAGGACGTTGTCCCATAATGGCAGGAGGTCCCTTGGGCCTAAAATCCATGCCATTCGGAGGTCCATTTGGGTGTGAAAGGTGATGGAATCCCTAGTGAAGGGGAACACGAAGCCTGAGAAATGGGTGAAAGCATGTCCGGCCATAATCCGACACTATAGGTGCTGAACTAGAGTACTCTCGAGGACATTGGTGAATCTACGAAGAGGGTTAGGGAGGCCAACTGGAGGGTAGCCGATTTGAAAAGATGAAGATAACACAAGGGGATGGAAAACTCTCAGAATGAGGAGGTAAATGTCATGGTTGTTACAACACCCTATGTGAGTGAAAACATAATCCCATACCACACCATATACTCCTCTCCCTGGGGGAATATAGGCCAAGGGGAAAAGATGAGGCTGGACCCAAAGATGAGACACTCGGGCAGTCAAACGTATCCCATGAGGATGGGAATCAAGCCATACATAGTTCTGGAGGTGACACACATAGGGTTAAGACACCCCAAGGAGGGGGGGGGGGTGTACGACACGATGATTAGCCTGATGTGAATGAGTACATAATCCAATACCAAACCGTACAACCCTAAATAGGAACTTGGGATGGGGGCCCAAAAAGGCCAAGGGGCCTGAGGCTGGGCCTCAGATGGGAAGGCCCAATCAATTCACAGTTTAACATCTTGAAGTGAGGACAAGTAAAGGGTTAAGATACCCCACACAAAGGGGGTGTACAACGTGGTGAGTAACCCAACGTGAATGAGGAAATAATCCTATACCACACTGTACAATCCCATAAGAATTAAGAATTGGGCCTGGGGCCTGAAACTGGGCACATGAAGCACGATAGGGCCTATGCTCATGGTATGGACAATAAATGAAGGGTGGGATGTATTAAGGGGATATGTGTGGCATGGTGAAATAGAATGATGTGAATGAGGACATAAGTCCGATCCACAACACACAACCCTAAACGAGAACTTGGACCATGGGTTGGAAAAGGCCAAAGGGCCTGAGGAGGCCAAGGGGCCTGAGGCTGGGCGTCCCGAACAATGATATCCATATGACCTCTTATGCGGTTACCGCCTCATCACAGCTCCTAAGCCCACGTGAGCAGTGCTCTATGTGGGAAACAAAGAGCGAGACTCAACTCTCCCAGCCATATAGGGGTCTAATATCTGGCATCACCCAAAGGGAGTTCGTCACTTGGATATACAATGGGTCAGAATGGACCACTACACTCAATGTTTGGGACATCATGGGGTGACTATAATTACAAAGGATAGCTATTGACCACATTCAAAACACAACTCCCTCATAGTGACCCGGAATGGGAACAAAAAATGAGCATTGACCGCTGACCATATTCGCAATGCAGGACTTGTATCAATTTGTTGCTCAACATCCTCGAGGGCATTGGCCCAGAGTGGTAGGAGAGCCCTTGGGCCTAGAATACCTACCATTCGGGGGCCCTTCTAGATGGGAAAGATGATGGAGTCCCAATCAAAGGAGTGGGTGAAGCATGGATGTACCCATCTATGAAAAAGGCAAACACCTTTGGGGAGTGGGACGTCTGGCGGGATCGGGATGAGATCGATGTGAATTAAGGAAAAGGTATGCACCACACCATATGTATTGACCCAAGGGAAGATTCTGGCATTTGGGCTGGGCTAACAGAAAAAATGTCCAAGAATTCCTACATATCCCATGAGGATGGGAATCAAGACGTACGTAGTTCTTGAAGGAAATACAGTTTTGCATCATACGATGAGGACATGGGAGGATAGAAGAACAGGGAGTGGGAACATGGTGTGACCATTATAATCCTAGAATGAGTGGGGCTAAGGAAAACTACACCATATCATGAAAGGTTCCTCCGAGAGAACTATACCCAGGGGGGTAGTCAAAGAGAAGAGTTTGGGGCTGGGCTTAAGACGAGACACTTTAGCATTCCTACATATACCATGCAGATGGGAATCAAGACACACGTAGTTCTAAGGGGGGAAATTTAACATCTTGCAGGAAGAAATACAGTTTAACTTCATGTGGGACAAAGTAGTTTTGGGTCATGTAGGACTGACATGTAGTTTAGGGTCATGCGGGACTGTATAGTTTAAGGTCGTGCAAGACCCAACAGTTTAGGGTCATGCTGGACCTAACAGTTTAAGTTCGTGTAGGACTGGCTAGCTCAGGAAAAGTATTACTTGAGAAACTTGGCATTGGTGGGAGGAGTTATATGCTCACCATCCATGGTCACCAGGGAGTATTCTCCATTGGGGTAAGCCCTGTGGATTATGTAAGGTCCATCCCATTTGGGCTCTAACTTGGGTAGTTTCCTGCAAGGGATCATTGGCGTCCAGAGGGCCAATACCAAGTCACCTTGCAGGAAAGATCGGAGGAGAACCTTCTTGTTGAAGGCTCTAACTATCTTATTCTGATGCATTTCTAAATTGTGCATGGCACGAAGCCTATTATCATCAAGTGATTCCAATTTTTCCAGACGAATTTTGGCTACCTTATCTAGAACCTGCTAGTCATAGACTGCTGTGCATAATGAAGGAAACTGGATCTCGATGGGCCTGACAGCCTCAGCTCCGTACACCAGGGAATATGGGGTCACCTGGGTGGAATTATGAGCCATCTTATGATAAGCCTAGAGAGCATTTGGGAGCTTGTATGGCCAACTCTTCTGGTTCTGAGCAACCATTTTTTGCAGAATGTTAGAGAGGGTTTTGTTGAACGCCTCGATATGTCCATTTGCCTGCGCGTGATAGCGGGAGGTATGTTTCAAAAGGATGTTGTACTTGGCATATAATTTCTTCATCTCAGCTGCTCAGAAGTTGGTGCCGTTATTGGTGAGGACAACATGAGGGAACCCAAACTAATAAATGATATTGGAGCTCATGAAGTCAACGATAGAATGGGCCTTGACCTCCTTGAGTGGAACTGCCTCTTCCCACTTGGAAAAGAAATCCGTGGCGGTCAGGATAAACCTGCACTGGTGATATGTCGCCAGTGGATATAGTCCCACAACATCGAGTCCCCACACCAGAAATAGCCAAGAGTAATTAGTGGAGTGGAGAGGTTCTGGCGGCCGATGCATGAAATTAGCATGAATTTGGCATGCGTGACATCTCTTGGAGAACTCGATGCAGTCGTGGATCATGGAGGGACAGAAATATCCCAATCTCCAGATCTGGTGGTACATATTTGACCCTGTCTGGTGGGCTCCGCAAGAACCGACGTGAACCTCCTACATGACCTAAGAAACCTCGACTCCTTGGATGCAATGGAAGAGAACACCATCAAACACGCGCTTGTAGAGGATCTTCTCAAGACTGGGACCACTCTGGAGGGTAAACTTCAGCACACAACATCAGATTCGCTCGTGCTCGACCCGATCAGCTGGGAGGTAAAGATTTTGAAGATACTCCACAATGGGGGATCTCCATTCGGGATTCACTTTAACCACTGCATCTGAGGAACCTAGGGGTCCTGATGTGGAGGCTCCAGCGGTAATATGGCTTACCCACAAGACATCTTCATCATCTGGGGTGATGGGAGCAATGACTCTCTAATGTTCCATGTGTATAAACAGATCATCTTACTTGTGTTCTGCAAGTGATGCAGCCAGGACGTCCAGGGCGTCCACTCGACTATTCTGAGATCAAGGGACATGAGTAACTTCCAGTCGAGATGAGAACCAAGCCATGAGCTGGAGAGTGTGATCCAACAATGGTATGAACTCTAGCTTTCTGACAACGTAGTCATCGTTGATTTTCTTGATGACTAGTTCAGAATCCCCTTTCACATGAAAATGGGGCACATCGATCTCGAGGGCCAGCTCGAGGCCAGTGATAAGAGCCTGATACTCTGCCTTGTTGTTGGTGCAACCTTATGACAATAGGAATAAGTACGGTAGAATGGCTTGCGCCAGGGTAATAAAGACAATACCCAAGCCTACCCTGTTGATCCTCGGATCATTGAGCCTTCTTCCGGTGGGGCTCTAGGAAGCACCATCAAAGTGCATCTTCCAACACGGGATGGAATGATCTACTAAGAGGATTGCCTCATTGGGAAAATCTTGGTCCAGATATTGGTCCACGGGGGTTGTAGGGGAAGCAAGAAAATCTTCCAATTCTTGTCCCTTGATAGCCTTTTAAGGCACAAACCTGATTTCGAACTACTGAAGGATTACTGCCCACTGTTCTAGATGGCCGGTCAACATGGGGCAGTTCAGAATGTACTTCAGCAGGTCTACCTAAGACACCAGCTGTACTTCGTGGTGCTGCAAGTAGTGTCGCAATTTATGTACTGCGAATACTAGTGCAAGGCAGCTCTTTTTGATGGGGGAGGGGGTATCTGTTCTTTGTATTGATGAGAATACGAATGGGGTAGTAAAGACTGTTCTTCGTCCCCTCATTGTTCTTCTGGGCAAGAAGGGCACCAAGAGATCATTCCAAGGCAGTCACTTATAGGATCAACGATTTTCCAGAGTCAGGTGGAATCAGGACAGGAGGATGGAGCAGATACTGCTTGATTTTCTCGAACGCGGTCTGGCACTCTTCATCCCATTCATAGGCGGTACCTTTCTTCATTATCTAAGAAAAGGGCTTACACTTGTCAGCCAGATTCGCAATGAATCGGTGTATGTAGGATAAGTGTCCTTGGAAACCTCAAAGCTCCTGAATATTTCTCGAGGGAGGAATATGACTGCTGGCCTTGATCTTCTCTAGGTCGATCTCGATGCCCCGATACCTGAAAACAAAGGCAAGTAACTTCCCAAAGGTGACCCTGAAGGCACATTTCAATAGGTTCGTCTTCAGGTGGCGGGAATGGAGGAAGCTGAACAATTTTTCAAGGTCCTTGAGATGGTCATGGAGTTGGAAAGATTTGACCACCAAGTCTTCTACATAGAATTCCACCAATGTCCCAAGGATTGGATTGAATATGCGGTGCATGGACCGCTGATAGGTGGCACCTGCATTCTTTAAGCCGAAGGGCATAACCATGTAACAAAACGTACCTTGTGGCACCCTGAAAGCTATGGAATCCTCATCCTTGGGGGCCATCCGGATATGATTATATCCAGATTACCCATCCATGAAGGAGAGGACTTGGAACCCATCTATAACATTGATCAACAATTCCGTCATAGGAAGGAGAAAATCATCCTTTGGACAGTGACGATTGAGATCACAGAAGTCAATACAGACTCTGATCTATCCATTCTTCTTCCTGACTGGCATAATGTTGGATAGAAACTTAGGGTACTGGACCTCTTTGATGAAGTTGGCTCTGATGAGCTTCTCGAATTTAGCCTCAACCATGGCACCATGATAAGGGTGCATCTTCCTGGGAGGCTGCTTGAACCCGCGATGATTTATCGGGAGACCAAGGCGGTGGACGACTACCTAAGGATCTAGTCCTGGAATCTCATCATAGCTCTAGGAAAATACATCACGATGTTGTTTCAGGAAGTCTACATACCATTGTGGCTCCTCGAGAGGCATGGTGACACTGATCAATGTGGGTCTCGGATCTGCCTCGCTACCAAGGTTCATCTATTCCAGTTCATCGACCATGGTAGAGACTCCTTCTTCGAAGGTGGGGGGAGCATCCTCTAAATCATCTTCTTTAATTGTGGAGGGATCCCAGTGGGAGGAGCTTCCTCTAGGATGGAATATTATGATGGGAGGATGGTACCAGCCTGAGTAGTAGTGGTCACTACATTGGGAGATTTCGATACTGCCGAAACCATAACAATGAATGCTGTCAACCCGATCCCAGCTAGTCTTTGGCCCAAGGGGCCACGCTTGATGATATCAACCAATAATGGAGCATCATATTGAGCTGGTTAATTACAACCCAGAAAAATAGACACGTATGATGCACTTCCGCTGCCATGGGGTGGACATCCCGATACCTTACGGGGGTAAGAGGCTCTGAGATCACCTGAGCCTGATTTATGTAGGAGTACAGGGTGATTTTCCACCGTGGCTTAGACTTGGGAATATGCCCCTCCCTTTTACCAGAGAGAACAAAACGTTTCCCCATATCGGGGGTTGTGGCCTCCAATTGATGGATAGGGAAGACATAGGCATCATCCGGACCTGCCCAGGGGTCTGTTGCGACTGTGGCGGGCTCAACCTCACTGGCCTGAATCTGCTTATCCTTGCTCTTGTAATATTTGGCATCCAGGTAGCGGGCTTCACAAGAGGCGAAAGGAGACGCATCACCTTGGAGTACGCCTACTCGACCATTGAGGGAGTACTTGAGGCATTGGTGATACGATGAGGGAACCACCACTGGCAGGTGGAGCCATGGTATGCCTATCAATGCATTGTACACGGTGTATTGAGAGACAACCATAAAATTGGTGTAGAATACCAGGCCATCGAATTGGGTCTTCAAACAGATCTTATCGACTAGGGATTTCTCGGTCTTGTCGCATGCCAAGATTCTTAAATCGGAGGGGATCATGTCATCTTTGGATAACCCCAGCTTCCGTAGCGTCTACATTGGGATAAGGTTAACCCCGGAGCCGGTGTCAACAAGACAACAACGAACTTCCATGCCGTTAAATTGGCTGGTGATATACATTGGGTGGATGTTCCACTATATGGGAGAGCATTCATCTTATCCAGAGAATGAAATGATGGCTTGAAATTCAGCTTTCTTGACCACTTCAACATGAAAGGCATCTCCAGCTGCTACCTCCATATCAAACTGGAGGGGGCTTCTTAAAGCCTTAGTGAGGGACTCAAACATATCTGAAGATAGGTGAAGGTCCTTAAGGATGGAAAATCTTGCTGGGATTCTAAAAAGGTGCTTGAGAACATCATACTTCTATTCTAGGCACGATCTTCTGCTTTCAGGAGGCCGCTCTGTGAGGGGAGGCATGGCGGGCCCTACCGGCTGGGCTGGTGGCTGACTGGTGCTGGACATATCCCACTTCTCACCAGTCGAATCTCGCAGAGTAGCTACCGGATGAGGTACAAATGACTGAGACTGGCCTATAGCAGGGCAAGGCTGGTTGCGGCATGGTTGGAGTGGCTCTGCCTGATCCAACAACACAAACGACAGTGGTTGCAGGCCTGACGACACCGGATGAAGAGGCTGCGCATGGTGAGATCTGTGCTAGGCCTACTATCTGGTCTCAGTGGCATGCATGGCTTGGTTGGAGGTGCCAACCGATGTACCTCAATGACCCATATGGTCGCGGCTCTGCCAACTTTGGCGTCGGCTGGGGACGTTGGGGAGGTTCGCCTGGCGCTCCCCATCGTCGGGAGTCATATAGGGGTTTACCAACTCCATGGTATTAACCGAAGTATACCGTTGACTATCACTTGAAGAGTCATCCACTACTAGGAAGATTCTGGGAGGAATCCCCGTCTCAGTGGGCACGAAGTTTCCGAGAGTGCGGGATGATGATGGAATTGGTGGGGCGCGTTGCTTTCCCTTGCACCGTCGACGGTTTCTCTTCTGGGAAGTGGTCGGCTGAGATGACGATGCAGATGTGGTGGCTATAACCTCTGAATTATCTGGATGATTCAGGCATGCATGAATGATACCATGGGCATGATAAACCATTTTGTGAGCCATCCAGTCATCATAATTCTAGGACACGCAGTTAGAAACTTTCTGCCACTCACCCTCGCTATCGCTGCTATTGTCTGGCGTTATGACGACGCATGCCACTTGTGCTGGGGCCGGGCCCAACCTGACTATTTTGTTATTGACCTGGTCTTGAATCTAGTCTTTGAACACATAGCACTACTTGAGGGTGTGCCCTATAATCTAGTGATAGGGGCAGTATTTGGGGCGATCAGTGAGGTTTGCCTCTTCTGGCCTTATGTACTCAGGAAAACCCATGATCCCTTGTTCCAAGGCACTTATGAAATAGCCGGAAACTTGAATCTAGTTGAACGAGTAGGTTTGGTTTCTTCTATCCGGGAAGGGGGCCCTTGGAGCCTGGCCCTGATGAGGAGTTGGAGGAGCCTGTCGAGGAGGCGGAACCTGGTTGTCCTACCTAGGTGGTGGCCGCACCTTACGCGGGGGAACCTACCGATTCTGAGGTGGACGCTGCTGGGTTGGAGGCTGTGCCTATGGTGGTGGGCCTCTACGTGGTTGCAGAGGTGGATCCACTGGTAATAATGATAGATGTTAGGGGGCCTCTATCTGGACCACTATGGTGGGATAAACTCTGACAGATCTTCTCACAAGAATTTCAGGAGGCAAAGGTCGTGCTTGGTTGTCCTGTTGCAGGGATTCTTCGAGGCGCTGGGCCTTTTCAGAGAAGTCTCGGAATCCCCCAGGGTTGTTCTGGGTTATCAGAGAGGGAACCAGTTTCGTCCTGAAATTTCCTACACACATCATCAGTAATTTCTCCTGAGTCAGTGGCATGTCAAGGGAGTATGTGAGACCTTTCCACCAGGCGATAAAGTCCTCAAAACGCTCATAAGGCCTTTGTTTTCACTTGAAGAGGTCTGTGATGCTTGTTTTCCATGTGGTGGAGCTGAACTGGTAGAGTAACTTCCTGTGAAGCTCCTCTCAACTGGTTATGGATTCGATGGGGAGCTAGCTGTACCAGACGAATACAGGCCCCTCCAATGTCTGAACAAAATAACAGAGCTTGGCATCCTCCTACTGTGCTGGAGTCCCTAACATTGGCACACACATTGAGTTGAAGTGGTCCAGGTGTTGTGGTGGGTCCCCCATCCTATTAAATGGGGATAAGGTTGGATTCCCAAAACCCAGAGGGATCGACATATCATCCACCCATGTCGGGTATTGTTTACCATCAGGTGGGATTTCCACCTGTTGCGTTCCCAATGCCACAAGGTGGGCTATGAGCGCCGCCATAGGATAATCTAGGTGGGGGTCCCTATCTTGACGTAGATACCTAACTATGAGAACATTGGCGGGTTCTTCAACACAGTAAACAGGCTCAGCGGCTCGTGGAGCGGCTAGTAGTATGACCCTTGGGGCAGCTGGGGGAGCCCGAGCTGGGTCCCTTAGATTGTCGCGCCGTTCGGGAGGGTTTGGTGAGACATACCGTGCCCTCTTGCCGTACGTTCTGGCCTCAACCCTGTCTGTCTGTGGGGGAGGGATGATCAGGGTTTCTTGGAGATAACTTGCCGAGGGGAAGTTGTTACTGCCCCTGCTGTACTGGCCTAGGATTGCCGTAGTCGGGCCAACGCTCCGTGGCAAGTTCACCCCGGAGGTCATAGACCAACTTATTCTTCTTGGAAAGTTGTTGGCGCAACATGGCCTTCTCAGGGTCCTCCTCCGTCTTCTGCACTGAGGCGGACGGGTCAGAGTTCTTGGTGGCTCCAATATGCTCTTTTCTCTTACTGGAATTCCGGCTGAGTACCAATGTATCGGTGGGTGTAGGGAGACCTAGTAGGTTCCTCTCCTAGTGCATAACCCTCCCTGATGGGTCCAATAGTGGTGGCACACCCTTAGGGGTAAGTCCCCATTAAGAATCTCCAACTCATCCTCCTCGTCCACTATGTCTGCCATGTTGACCGTGACCCTTCCTATGGGAATGTCCTCGATGTTGCCTAGCAGGTTGAGCTGTCGCCAGATAGGACTAAAGAGGAGTGTATCATACTTCCCCCAACCATGGATGTACACATGGGGGGAAACCTCCTTGATGATATTGCGGAGTACCTTGATACTCTAAATGCATTGCTGTTGGAGGGCCTTACGACGGCCTGGTGACTCGGGGCGCTGGGACACAAGGAGCGCAGCCTGATCTACTTGATGGCATTGTTCGCCAATGTCTTCAATATTCTCTTGGATCCTGGGATAAATCAACCACTGATGATGAAGGCGAAAGTTCATCACCCAAAGGGTTTGGCAGAAACATTCAACCACCTCTGGGGTGAGGGATTCTAGTGCGTGAAAATTTGGCGCTGCCACCGGACAGAACATCTCAGGGAAGTGGTTCACTGTGAGGATGTTCAATAAGCTCCTCGGCTAGGATTCAGGGTCTGGCCCATGATTTACCCATTCATCAACTGGGGGTGGATGAGGAACTGACAGTGGTACTGAGGCAGACCGTTGGGATAACAGGCTGGCCCGTGGAGGGTATAGTGAGCGGGCTGACCTGCTGCCGAATCTCGGGCTGTCTTCAGAAGAGTTTAGCGACTGGGCCACTACATCGCGATTGGACGAGCTGACGGCTGTAGTTCCCGGATCAGGGGATAGGGCTATTAGTGATAGGCCCCGATGCTTCTCCCCTACCATTGGTCCCCAAAATAGCTCTCTGTGATCTCTTGTTGAGGTAGAGAGCACTTCCGGTGATGATGGTGGTGATTTCACGACCATAACCTATAGGGTCTCCATATTTTTATCCTCTTGGATATACCTACAGAGGGAGGTGGGAATCCTGTGATCCCCACATTCTGAGAGTACTAGGATGATGCACCCCGTTCTTACCCCATCCCTTGACTGAGATGAGTGAGATGAGGGTTCCCATGCTAAGTCGTACTCCTCTTCAGAGTCTGATATGTGGACCGGTTTTATCACTATCCCGACCTTCCCAGAATTATTCTTATGGTGGCAACCACCCGCATTCCTACCCTTGGGTGGCTCCTCAGGACAAGGGCTTATTTCTGAAACAGGGTCCTTTGGCTGCACTAGTGTTGGGGCGGAGAGGGTTTCCACCCAAGAAAGCCAGGGTGTGATGAGAACCAGGATAAATGTCAAAGGGGACATGGGGAGGACCTCCATGGGTATAACTGTAGAGGGAAAGACCTTCGCTAGAACTGGAAGAAGCATGGGGAGGACCTCCACGCTTATTTTCCCGGGTGACCTCAGTACGAGGAGGCTCCTTGTACCGGTCTAGCTGAACATGGACAGGACCCCCCGTGCTGGATGCTAGTGAGGTGAGGCTGGCCTTCACCCATATGGTTGCCGAGGAAAGGAGGACCTTCACTAGTTGCTGAAAAAACATTGGGAGGGTCCTCACGTTGAAGAGAGACTAGATGTGCAATGTCCCTGCACCAGTGGTCGGGGGCAGGAGGAATGACTCTATACCTAGTGTAATGGGAATGGGAGAGGCATTTGTACCGAGTGTCACCATCACGAGGAAGGACCTCATTAGGATTGAGGGTGGAACAGGTTGACCTCCATGCCGAGCATCGAAGTGGGGAAGGCCTGTGCTCTCTGCGGCAGTGGTACGGGGAGGACCTCTGTACTAGGTGGAATCGCTGCGGGTTAGCTCGCGACGACCACTGCTTATGCCAACAACCAAGTGAGTCAACCCAGCCTACCCATGGGGTGGTTGGGGCCTCGATTCTGGTCGTGCGTATAACTTCCCCAGCTCAGTGTATGAAGGGAACTAATGATATGCGTCAGTGGTGGTTCGGGACACAGTAACTGCCGACGTTGACGCCCCTTGGCAAGCATCCTCAGCTTTCACTTGATGCTGGCGCCGGGTTGGACGAATCGGAACTGGTGGTGTAGGTATGTACCTTACCTTCTCCTCATCCAGTAAGACCAGGCGGTGGTGCTGACGCGGCTGGGTGGGAGTCCTCGCTGAGAGCCACTGGAATGGTACTCTGACCGGGCTGGTTCGGACCTCACCTACCTCATCTGCATAGGGTAGGGAATCATCGAAGCATTCCGAGTAAAAGCTCCCTAAATGACTATATGTTAGGGTGGGGAGAAATGGCTCTCTGCATGGCCCTCAGGGGCGGCGTTGATGACGAGGCGCGGTGGCCTCCAAGTCCAAGAGGGCCATATCCCTGGTTGGGATTATGCTCTCCTCCTCGTAACGACGCACGAGGTCGTTGATCACCCTTCGTTGGACGACCTCGTATGGGGAGAGGGGGCGTGGGAACCCCATGGTCAAAGGTGTATAAGCCGTCGTAGAAGAGGTGAAGCCACATGGGATGACCATGTTGGTGCTACCCCTGCCCCTACGTCAATGGGCAGGCGGTGATCACATCCCTCATGCAACAACTTGATTTCTGAGAAGCAGGGAGATTAACTCATCAGTGCTAAAAGAAAAAGGAATTGACGACCAATACCGCGGTGCCATTCCATCTTCCATGACCGGTAAAAGGGATCCACGGAGACAACGTCGAATAATGGGATGTCCAATGTTCTACTGCCCAAAATTATGGTGATTTTCATGCCAGACCCGCTATTTGCTTGGTGGGACCCGGTGCCGGATAACTGGATCTGGTGACACATCAATCCATTGATGCCTCGACCATTACTAATCTCCATATTGAGGAGAATAATTTCACGTTGGGTTCACCATTTCGGTTTCCGACGCTTTCACCGGGGCACACACAACTGTCTGTGGAGGACATGTAGCTGTTGCTCCGCATTCCCGCTTTCCAAAGGCGGGCGACATCTGTCACTTTTTCAAGGATGTCTACTCCTTGATCGAAACTGGATGATGGGATGTCAGTTCTTCCTTTCATGGATTCCTCCTCGGAACTCGTCACTTAGTATGGGTCTCCCTTATATTTTTAATATGTTGTTCGTGAAACTCTTCCTAGCCCCATATCTTCATAGAAACTAGTTAATTGCACTGTTTCTTTCGGGACATTCCAAGGGGTCCGGTCAGGGAAGCAACCTTCAGTCCGAGGAGTAGTCACGTTGGGCATCACTGGCATGTCTGGACGCTGGGACACTGGGGCGTCTATCTTCTGTCCATTATTATAGGGATTCTCAAGGGCGCAGAAGCCCGAGGTATCCCACATAAAATGTGGGGAATCATATGCCATGGGCATGTATCTGAGGTTTTCCTCAGATTCCCATGTTTAACACAGGGTATGCCACAAGTTTAACATCCAGCGACGATGGATCAGACTGATCAGAACACTAACTAGAGTGGATCATATGGGTGTAACCCCTAGAGGGAACACCGATATTGGGGCCAACGTGTGGTTGTCTTCCCAAATGCGGTTAAATGGAATGGAGTATGAGGTGGAATGATCCCACTGGGATGTGGCAGCCCGGGTAAGAATCAGGATGGATGATGGGTGGATGAATGAAGTGAAGGGGGATGAAATTGGACCATCGCAAGGGAGACGGTGAAGTCGGGCTTAAGCCTCGAAGATAATTCCTACTTATCCCCATGGCATGGAATCAAAGTCTTCATAGTTCGGTGAACGTAGTTCATCTTGACAATGTCTTACCGCTGGTTGGAGTTCCAACAGCTTGCTGCTGAATGAGGTTGACAAAAGCTTACCACTGAATGGAGTGACAACGGCTTGCCTTCGAAAGAGGAACAAAAATAGAAATACAGTTTAACGTCATGCAAGACAGGGGTGGACCGTCGTGAAGTGGCCGGGACCATTGGTTGTTGGGCTTGAACCTCAAGGAGGTTTCTTACGTACCCTGCCTTGGAAAGGATCAAAGACCACATAGTTCGAGTATGGGGTAGGATTCGGTGAACCGATGTAAATAAGGACCTGGGGTCCAGGTGGATGGTGGGATTGAACCTCAGGGTGGCTTCCTATGTACCTTACCTTGAAAAAGATCAAATTCCTCTTAGTGAAGGATGGGTTTTGTGTGCAACAGCTTACCGATGACTGAGGAAACAATGGATTACCGCTGATTGGGGTCCACAGTTTAAAGTCATGCAGGACGGGGGGCAAACTGACGTGAAGGAGGTCAGAGTGGATGAGTGTTGGGCTTGAGCCTCATGAAGGCTTCCTACGTACCTTGCCTTAGAAAGTATCAAAGACCTCGTAGTTTATGGGGGGAATTTTGGGCTTATGCTCCGAGGCAGCCCAAAGTGTTGGTGAGCCGACATGAATGGGGTCGTATCGACCAATGGGTGGTGGGCTTGAACCTCGTGGAGGCTTCCTACGTACCTTTCCCTAGAAAGGATCAAAGACCACATAGTTCATGTATGGGGTATTGGTGCACTGACATGAAGATGGTCGAGACCAGTGGATGGTGGTGGGATTGAACCTCAGAGAGGCTACCAACGTACCTTGACATGGCAAGGATCAAAGACCATGTAGTTCATGTAGTGTGGGGCTTATACTCTAGGCTACCCAAAGTGTTGGTAAACCGACGTGAATGGGGTCATACCGACCAATGGGTGGTGGGATTGAACCTCGTGGAGGCTTCCTACGTACCTTGCCTTGGCAAGGATCAAAGACCACATAGTTCATGATGTGTGGGGCTTATACTCTAAGCTACCCAAAGTGTTGGTGAACCGACGTGAATGGGATCAGAGCAACCAATGGGTGGTGGGATTGAACCTCGTGGAGGCTTCCTATGTACCTTGCCTTGTCAAGGATCAAAGACCACGTAGTTCATAATGTGGGGGGATTATACTCTAGGCTTCCAGGGAAGATGTCATGGTCGGTGCTTTCTCTAATCCCACGTGAGTCATGCTCGGTGTGAGAAACAAGAGGTAGCGGAGACATGATGATCATGTCGTGAAAGGTGTGTCCATGTGAGGTGAAGTGGGGCGTACATGTAGTCAGTGGCCCAAAGAGGAAACAGGGTCTCATGCGTGGTTAACAGCCTGAAGAGGTTGGGACTTACTCCAAGATGGAGGTTCGGTGGCGACAAAGCCCAACAGGAGAGGGATTTGGTACCGAAGAAAGGAGGGGTAGGGATGCTGCCTCCTGCAAGAAAAGCTGGGGGCTTACACCAGGGTTGTTTCTCTTTCCCCATGGACAAAAGCCACTCCAATAAAGAGGACCTCATTCTAGGTGAGGAATGGTCTCACTCCCATGGAGACCAGTGGGTGTGCGGAATGTCAAAGGTGGGGGAACCCCGTGTGCGAGGCACGAGGTGAGGTCACAGTTTATCGTCATGTGCTGAGGATAACGATGCTTGGCAGTTTAACGTTCTATAGCTCATACGATGTGGGTGCGCTCCGCACCCCTTGGAATTACATAACCGGTACCCTCTACACCTTGATGAAGGCAAGGCACTGACAATTCCGTGAAAGGGGGGGGGGTGTCATGGAGCAAACCATTGAGGGGTCCACATTAGCATGGGTACGTGAAGAATCAATAGCCGTTAGCGTGCCTATGCGAAGAAGCATGAGGCGAAGAAACACAATGGGAAGTATCATCCATGAGAATTTAAAGTTACTTGGTGCGAACCTAGGAGGTTTCCTGGGAAAAGAGTATATGGAGAAGGTTCTTTGGGCGTGGGAGGTGATCGAAAATGATGCCCGGAAGAGGGACATCACGGGTCCACAAGGTGACGCAAAAAAGGACAGTTGTGCAAAAAAGGGGCGGGCCGGCGCATAATAGGGCCTTCAGGCGCGAAAAAGGCCGGGCTGGTGCACAATCGAGCTTCGAGCGCGAAAAAGGCCATGACGACACTCAAAAGGAATTGTGCACATGAAAACGGCCGGGGTAGTGCACAAAACAAATTACGCACTAAATAAATGATTGCACACAATTGGAAGGAATTGCGCGTGGGGGAATGGGCTCGTTGGGATTCAGACAAGGATCAAGCCCGAGTGGTCGCGCACAAAGGCGGACCCCCGAGAAACATGGCATGAAAAATTCAGTACCTGAGAGCCGTATTTTGCATGCACGAGAGGTGAATTTCGTGCCAGAGAGACGATTCAGATTCTTTAGCCCGGAAGTCAAAGGGGGTGACCTTCTATTTATAGGCGCTCAGGGACGCAAATCCTCATAGAAAATAGGCCTATGCAAAATATTGAACGCCGACGTCGGCAGTGCAAAAATCCAATCTGTAAGAACCTGGACCTTCTTTTCAGGTGCGTTGTTCCCTTTCTGGTCGTTTTTAGGAAAAGGAGGAGTTTCTGTAAATTTTTGAAGTACACGCCGTGTACTCCTTTTCCACTCGAGACCCTATGCTGGCCATATCTGGACCACACACACGGTGTGTAGGAGTGATGTGGAGGCCACTTAAAGCAGATTACGAAAAAGCTGAGTACACACCATGTACTTCAGAAGTACACGCCGTGTATTTTCTTTTTTTTTTCATTAAAAGGATCGAAGTCGCGCCCCATCGATAGAAATGTATTCTTCTCCAGGTTCTTTGACCAAAGCGTTCCGTACGACCACAGATCTTTTCCGAGCCTCCGAGCCTCCGTCCGTTCTCCGAATTGACCATCGTCTATTGCGTTGGAACCGCATCGGTAAGTTCTCTCTTCTCCTAGAGATTTGTTTCCCAATTCTTCTTCTTTCTAAAGTTATCAGTGGTTGATATTTTTGTGCGTTTTCATAGATCTATGCCGTTCTAAGGAGAATCAAGCCTCGTGGTTCAAGTATATCTATATCCTAGGATCGAGGTAGGTGGTTTGTTTCCCTACTCTAAATGTGTTTGATTTTTTGGTGCAAAAGTGTCGGATACCCTTGTATCAGGTATCTCGGGATAGAGTTTTGATTATGTATTGTTATCTACATTAGATTGAATTTATTATTGAGGTTATTATATGATTGATAATTGCTTGTTAGCATATTTTAGGATCACCCCATGGGTGTTCCCCCTGTTTTTGCTGTTTATCGCCGTTTGGCTTAGGTTGCCCATGAGGCATACCTTGTTGCATTGTTTTCCTGCCTTGATATAATTGATTGCATGTATTGACTGCTGTTATATGCTTTTGATGCATTGTATCTATTATCCAAGTAGTTTTTTACCTTACTTTGGGCTGCTAAAAGTCACTTACGCACGACTACACTACTCAGGGCTATGGGAACCTGGTGTGGTAGACTAAAGATCGAATTGACGATTAGGGATTCCATAGAGAGTCTGTTATAAATTAGTATCATTTGCAGGACCCACATGAATGGGAATTTGTGCTTCCTTAGAGTGTCCTTAGTTACGTATCGAGACTATAGGGGGAATTAGATGTAAGTGCTTCCTCAGAGAGTCTATAGCCATTGTTGCAAGACCGCATGGGAATTGATGGTGAGAGCTTCCGAGAGTGTCTGTGCCTTTGTATGTTTACTTGAGTAGAGGGGTCTGCCAGTGTGATCCACCCAGATAGTCACATTGAATATTTGTTTGGTTGGTTCTGATGAGTCCACCAAGCCAAAGAACAAGTTTGATATTTGTACTGCTTTCTGTTTAGTTAGTCTGCTGAGATATCTGTTGTGTTACTTATTATGCCTTGAGAGTATAGAGTTGTTTGCTAGATTCCTTGGTTGATAATTTAATGAGTTAATTAAATTAAAAAATAAATGTGAAGGGATATTGATATGATTGTTTACTCTAGTATACTTATGTTTCTATGTTACATTTATTTCCTTTACTTTTCCTATATTGCTCACTGACAGTAGGGCACAGATCTTGGGGTGATTGCCTACTGGGATTAGTCTCACACCCTGTTTGGGTCCTGTTTTTTGGCCCAAATAGGTTATATGGTTGCAGGTGTGGATAATGATTTTTTCCCTTCTACTTGAGGTACATGATTGCTGGTTGGAGCTGGAGAGCATAGGACCAATCTTAGGCTTGCGATGCTGTTGGAGTTGCTATTTACTTTTAGTGATTTGTTCTCAGTTGTATTTCATCATGTTGTTGTGTTTTCTTCTTTCCTTAGATACATGTACCATGGTGTATCATTATTATATTATACATTGCTTCTGCTATTTAGTTTCAGTTGTTGTATGCTGTTTACTGCTTCCGCTATTGACTATTATTTTCTGTACCTTTTATACCTTACTAAATGAGGGAATAGTTTCCCCAAAAACTTACCAAGGACCTCACTGCTAGTCAGTAGACTCTGGATTTTGGGGAAATGTGCTTGAGGTCATGTGGTGAACCGGACACAGGGCGCCAGTTGAGGGGCTTTGGATTTGGGTCGTTACAAAGTGGTATCAAAGGATGTTTCTTTCTTTTTATATTGACTTACTGTTTAGCGACATTAGACAGGGATAAGACAGAATAGGTAAATGGTAAATAGCTGTTCCCGGGTGTTCTAGAACCCGTGTATAGGGAAAAAGCCATATTACCTCGAATATTTCAATTTTCAAGTTTTTCAAATGTTACAGTTTAATTGATTTCACTGTTGGGTGGTGAACTTGTTTTGTGTTGTTACTGTTTATATGATTGTGGTTTTATTTTGTTGCAACTCGATGAAATGAGAGTATTCCATCTCATGCATCATATAGGAACATGTTAGAAAATCACATGCCATGCATTTTTCCATGCCATCTAGATTGCATTAGAATTTTCATGATGTTGTGATAGAATTTGTGATAGAATATGCATGCTGTTGTGATAGATGTTGTGATAGAATACCTAATATGTTGATAGGGTATCATTTGTTTAGAGATTCTTTATCATGGATGCCAAGATTTGGTCTTAGAGGCGTTATGGGCCCTCGAGGATATGAATTTGGTGGTTCGTGAGTTTGTTATATTGTTTACTTGTTATATGAATGGTTATGATGCCAAACTTTGATTCGCGGGGAGTGTGCCCCCCCACAGATCAGAATTTGGAACCTTAACACTGTTTTTTCTGTGTTTTCTGGGCTCCAGTGTAGTTATAAGGTTACTATCTAGAAAAACCCAGAATACATGTCATGTACTTTATGAATACATTCCATGTAGTTTTTATCCATGTCACTGATCGTGTGGGTAAGGACACGGGGTCCTGGAAAATCTTGTAGGAACACGTCGTGTACCATCTTAGCACGCCCTATAGTCTGGAATAGGTATCTGGCAGTGTCATGAACAACATGGGCTGAGGTTTTCCTTCAAGTGCGCATCATGTCCCTTGGGAACACGTCGTGTATAGTTGACCATGTAGCCGGCCGTGTAGCCAACGGCATGGGTTGGTGTTACTCTTTCGCATACACGCCGTGTCCGTATGGAACACGACGTGTAGTGTCGACCGTGTGTCAGGCCGTGTCACTAACAACACGGGCTAGGTAAGGCATGTAAAGTACACACCATGTCTCCTTTGACACGCCATGTAGTAATGGTCTATGTACCAGTCCGTGTGACTAACAAAACAGACATGGGAGAGATCTTAAGAAACACACCGTGTAGTGGTCAAGCACGCCGTGTAGTTTCCTGCTGGGACATTCCGTGTTCCCAGTCGTGTAGGAGTGAACGAGTTGGGAGGAAAACGGTTAGTACATGCCGTGTAGTTAAGAACACGCCGTGTATCCGGGTGGTTTACACAGCCATGTATGGACAAGGTACACGCCCAGGGAAAACTTTTATGAAACACGTCGTGTAGTGGTACTACATGCCGTGTAGTCATGTTTTTCCCAAATTTTAAATGTTTTTCCCTCCTGTTCCGTTTTCCTCTCTTATGTTGCAACTGTGTTCATCATTAATGAAGGTGTGTTTTGATATTTCAGAGCTATGGTACCAGGATTTCCTCCCGTTGCACGTCAGGGACCGGGCAGTGACCGTACACCTGATACGGCAGATCAGGGACTAGGAGTAGTTACGCCTATCGTTCCAGACATGGAACCTGCAGTGATTCTAGAAACTGGTGCTGACGATCAGTTTAGATAGGGTTTCATGAGATTCATGCAGACCTTCCCGGGAGCTCAGCATCCTGCCCAGACTATGGCAGAGTTGACGCGGGTTTTTCAGCAGCAGCATCCTCCCACGTTTTCAGGGGATGGAGGACCGCAGGCTGCGGGGTCATGGCTAGAAGCCATGCTATCCATATTCGAGCATCTGGAGACACCTCTGGAGAGGAGAGTGAAGATCGCGACTTATATTCTGCGAGATTTTTCCTAGAGATGGTGGGATGTGGTCTTGCAGACAGGGCGCCAACAAGCTATGGCTTGGGATGAATTTCAGCGAACGTTCTATGAATACTTCTACCTGGAGACGCTGAGGGCGGACAAAGAAAGATATTTCATGAGCCTATAGCAGGGTACTCTCTCAGTTATGGAGTATTCCTCCCGCTTCACTGAGTTACAGTGTTTCACTCCCGTTCTGGGGAATGATGAGCTGTTTTTAGTGAGGAAGTTTGAGAAAGGCCTCAGACCGGACATCAGATCATAGGTGAATGTATTTCAGTTGACTTCTATTACTCTGATATTCAACCAGGAAATCATCATAGAGAGGAACTTGAGGGAGACTGTAGCTATGGACCAGGGCGGTTCAGCATCAAGGGCTGATTCTTTTCAGGCAGATAGCAGGAAGCGCCACCGAGAGTCTACACGAGGTGATCCAGGGAAGCGAGGTGTTCCTTCTGGTATATGAGATCTTCCTTATGGAACTTATGTGGTGTGTTATCAGTGTGGAAGAAGCGGAAATAATAAGACTCAATTCCCGAGTGACCCAGTGGAGTGCCGATCTTACGGCAAAATGGGTCATCTGCAGCGTTTCTGCAAGGTTCCCCTTCCAACGGTTAGAGAAGGAGGATCAGTTTCGACTTCGCGTGGAGGATCAGGATTACCAGTTCCACAGAATATTGGGGGATGGAGTTCTTTAGGTCATTCAAGTCAGTGTAGAGGCTTTGGATGCAATGTTCAGGCTCAGTGAGGGTCAGCTCAGGGATCTCAGGCTGCTACACAGGGCCGCGGTACATGCCAGACTTTTGCTGTAGAGCAGATTCATCAGGAGAAGAATCCTGGACCTTCTACAGTTCAAGGTACGATCTTAGTAGCCTCAGTTTTATCTTTAGCTCTTTTAGATACTGGTGCTTCGCATAGATTTATCTCTGTTGCTGTTGTGGAGAGCCTTGGGATATGTATCTTTTCGTCTGCTGACATGTTGACTCTTGACACACCCTTGGGAACGAGGACATATAGAGTACATAAGTGCAAAGAATGCCCTCTTGAGGTTGTAGGGTGTCACTTCTTATGGGACCTCTATGTCCTAGAGATGACAGGATATGATGTCATTTTCGGGATGGACTGGTTGGTTCCCTTTCAGGAAGTCGTCGATTGTTATCACCGCATGGTGAGTTTAATATCACCAGACGGCGGGTCCTTTCTTCATAGAGGCGAGTGGGATGTCCAGGCGGGTAGAGCTGGACCTGAGCATCATTGGATAGGCAGAGTTACAACCAATATTTCTAGTCTATATCTGGATGACCAGGGGACTTCACAGTTATACTTTCCACCAGTGGTGAATCGTTTCAGGGATTTCTTTCTAGAGGACTTTTCAGGTTTGCCTCCGGAGCGAGTGGTAGACTTCTCTATTGAGCTCGTGATCGGAGTGGCACCGATGTCCATTCCTCCTTATAGGATGGATACACCTGAGTTGCAGGAGCTCAATAAGAAGTTGGAGGAGTTCCAGGAAAAGGGTTTCATTCGAACCAATACTTCTCCTTGGGGTTTGCATGTCCTGTTTGTGAAGAAGGCAGACGGAACCCTTCAGATTTGTGTGGATTATCGGAAGCTGAACCAGTTGACGGTCAAGAACCGATATCCCTTGACGAGGATCGATGACCTCTTTGATCAGCTTTGAGGAACCCAGGTGTTCTCAAATATTGACTTGAGGTTTGGTTATCATCAGTTACGCGTTAGACCATCAGATATACCTCTTATAGTCTTCAGGAGCAGGTATGGTCTATACGAGTATACAATCATGCGGTTTGGTCTCATGAACACACTAGCTGTCTTCATGGCACTGATGAACAGAGTTTTCCATCCTTACTTGGATTCCTTCGTGGTGGTTTTTGTGGAAGACATCTTGGTGTACTCTCGCACTCGACATGACCATGCTACCCATATTGAGATCGTTTTGAGTACACTAAGAGAGCATCAATTATATGATAAGATCTAAAAGTGCCACTTTTGGATGGATGAGATTCACTTATTGGGTCATGTAATCTCAGAGCAAGAGCATCAGTAGACCCGGAAGAGGTGAGAGCAGTAGTTACCTGGGAGAATCCGAAGAATGTCTTCGAGGTATGAAGTTTCTTGGGGCTGGCTGGTTACTACAAGAAGTTTATACAAGACTTCTCACGCTTAGCAGCACCGTTGATAGGCTTGACTATGAAGGGGGTGAATTTTGTTTAGTCTGAAGCCTGTGATTCAGCCTTTCAGGAGCTGAAGGGGAGATTGAATTTAGCACCGATTCAAGTTTTTCCAGATCCAGGAAAGAGTTACATAGTTTTCTATGATGCATCTGGAATCGGGCTTAGAGAAGTTCTTATGAAGGACGATTGTGTTATTGCATATGGATCTCCGCAGTTGAGGTCACATGAGAGGAACTATCCTACACATGACCTGGAGTTGGCCACAATTCTTCATGCATTGCATTATTGGATGCATTATCTTCTGGGAGAGAATTTTGTGGTGTATACTGACCACAAGAGCCTCAAGTACATCTTCACGCAGCATGACCTAAATCTGAGATAGTGGAGATGGTTTGAGAATCTCCAGTCCTTCGATTTCGAGATTGCCTATATGCCTAGGAAAGGAAATGTAGTGGCTGATGCACTAAGTAGGAGGACTCAGATATTGGCAGTTCAGGAGGCCAGCAGTGAGTGGCATTTTATGGCTCTGTTCTATGAGATGCATTTGGAGGTGCACGACTGACAGGGGCAGACTTTCCTATATTCTGTAGCTCTTATCTATATGCTTCTTGACCAAGTTCGGATGAGGCAATTATCAGATTCTGAAGGCCTAGTCATATGGGAAAGCGTGTCAGGAGAGGACCCTCTTCCTGGATGGACTATAGGAGAGGATGTGATCTTGCTTTTCCAAGGACGTGTATGGGTGCCAGCAAATATACGTGAGGAGATGATGGAAGACTTTCATTCCTTAGTTTGGGCAGTTCATCCTGGCGTCACCAAGATGTATAGTGATCTACACCGCCAGTATTGGTGGCCAGGTATGAAGAGAGATGTTGCTGGTTTTGTCATGAGATGTTCCACCTGTCAGCAGGTAAAGGCAGAACACTAGTGACTGACAGGCAGCAGTTACCCATTCCCGAGTAGAAGTGGAATGATGTCGTGATGGACTTCATGACAGGGTTACCAAGACCGTCGAGAGGGATTGACGCGGTATGGGTTTTCGTTGACAGGATCACGAAGGTTCCTCACTTCTTTCCGATAAAGGAGACCTTCAATGTCGATGATCTTGGACGGTTGTACATCCGTGAGATTGTGCGATTGCATGGGGTTTTGAGTAATATCAATTTAGACAGGTACGCCCGCTTTACGTCGCATTTCTAGTAGGGGATACAGATGGCCTTGGGTACACAGGTACTTTTGAGTACAACTTAACATCCCCTGACAGACGGCCAGTTAGAGCACACGATCTAGGTGCTTGAGGAAATGCTTCGAGATTGCATTTTAGACTTTGGCGGTTCTTGTGAGAAGCATATTACTGTTGTGGAGTTTTCCTATAACAACAGTTTTCAGGAGACTATTTAGATGGAACCTTATGAGGCTTTGTACGAAAGGCCATGCCGATCATCATTATACTGGCTGGAGGCCAGAGAGACAACTTTGCCGGGACCTCGTCTTATTCAGAAGACCTCAGAGCAGATAGACTTGTTTCGGAAGAGGATGGCTATAGCACAGTCTCGACAGAAGTCTTATGCCGATCAGCAGAGACGACCTTTGGAGTTCAAGGCTGGAGATCAGGTTTTCTTACATGTTACCCTGAGGTTGGGACACAAGAGGATCGAGAGATAGGGTAAGAATTCATCGAGATACATCGGGACATTTGAAGTTCTAGAGAGAGTCGGGATGGTTTCTTATAGGTTGCAGTTACCTCAGAGATATCAGGCAATGCACGACGTCTTCCATGTTTCTCAGCTTCGACGCTATTTCTCAGACCCGTCTCATTTTTTTCGACCTGAGGAGGTTGAGCTGGAGAAGGATGCATCGTTCGATGAGCATCCTATCAGGATTGTTGATTGTAGTGCAAAGGTACTCTGTGGCTGGTCTGTTCCTCTGGTACGGGTGATATGGTAGCACGACCGTGTACAAGATGAGACTTGGGAGAGGGAGGCCGATATGCAATCACAGTGGCCAAAGTTTTTTGAGGTTTCTTCATCGCCACCTTGTTAGGGAAATTTGGGGATGAATTTCTTTAAGGGGGGAAGTTTGTAAGAACTTGGACCTTCTTTTCAGATATGGTTTTCTCTTTCTGGTCGTTTTTGGGAAAAAGGGGAGTTTCTGGAAATTTTTGAAGTACACGCCGTGTACTTTATGAGAACACGCTGTGTACTCCTTTTCCACTCGTGACCATGTGCTGGCCATGTCCGGACCACACACAAGGTTTGTAGGAGTGATGTGGAGGCCGCTTAAAGTGGAGTATGGAAAATTTGAGTACACTCTGTGTACTTCAGAAGTACACACCGTGTATTTTTTTTTCATTAAACGGACTAGGGTCGCGCCCTATTGATAGAACTATATTATTCTCTAGGTTCTTCGACCGAGAGTGTTCCATACAGCCGCATATCTTCTCTGAGCCTCCAAGCCTCCGTCCGTTCTCCGAATCGACCGCCATCGATTACATCGGAACCAAAGTGGTAAGTTATCTCTTTTCCTAAAGCTTTGTTTCCCAATTCCTCTTCTTTCTCAAGTTATCGGGGGTTGATTTTTTGTGAGTTTTCATAGATATACATTGTTCTAAGGAGAATTAAGCCTCATGGTTCAAGTATATCAATCTCCTAGGATCATGGTAGGTGGTTTTTTTCCCTACGTTGAATGTCTTTGAGTTTTTGGTGCACAAGTGCCGGATACCCATGTACCGGGTATCTCGGGTTGGGGTTTTGATTCTGTATTGTTATCTGAGTTAGATTGCATGTATGATTGAGATTTTTAGATGATTGATAATTTCTTGTTATCATATTTGAGGATCACCCCATGGGTGTTCCCACTATTTTGGCTGTTCATCGCTGTTTGGATTAGGTTGCCCGTGAGGCATACCTTGTTGCATTGTTTTCCTACCTTGATATAATTTATTACATGTATTGTCTACTGTTATATGATTTTGATTCATTATAGCTATTATCCAAGTAGTTTGTTGAGCTTACTTTGGGCTGCTAAAATTCGATTACGCACGAATACACTACTCAGGGCTGTGGGAACCTGGTGTGGTAGACTAAAGATGGAATTGACGATTAGGGCTTCCCTAGAGAGTCTGTTATAAATTAGTATCATTTGAAGGACCTACAAGAATGGGAATTTGTGATTACTTAGATTGTCCTTAGTTACGTATCGATACTATAGGGGGAATTATACGTAAGTGCTTCCTCAAAGAGTCTATAACTATCGTTGCAAGACCGCAGGCGAATTGACGGTGAGAGCTTCCTAGAGTGTCTGTGCCTTTGTATGTTTACTTGACTAGAGGGGTATGCCAGTGTGAGCCACCCAGAGAGTCACCTTGAATATTTTTTGGTTGGTTGTGATGATTCCATCAAGTTAAAGAACAATCTTGAGTTTTGTAATGCTTGCTATTTAGGTAGTCTGCTGAGATACCTGTTGTGTTACTTGCTATGCCTTGAGAATATAGAGTTGTTTGCTAGATTACTTGGTTGATAATTTAATGAGTTAATTAAATTAATAAATAAATGTTAATGGAGATTGATAGGATTGTTTACTCTAGTGTAATTCTGTTTCTCTGTTGTATTTTTTTTACTTTTTCTATATTGCTCACTGACAGTAGGGCATAGATCTTATGGTGATTGCCTACTGGGATTAGTCTCACACCCTTTTTGGGTCCTGATTTTTGGGCCAAACAGGTTATATGGTTGCAGGTGTGGATAGGGATTGTGGCCCTTCTACTTCAGGTACATGATTTCTGGTTGGAGCTGGAGAGAATAGGACCAAGCTTAGGCTTGCGATGCTGATAAAGTTGCTGTTTAATTTTAGTGATTTGTTCTCAGTTGTATTTCAGCACGTTGTTGTGTTTGATGCTTTCCTTAGATACATGTGCCATGCTGCATCATTATTATATTATACGTTACTTCCACTGCTTTGTTTCAGTTGTTGTATGCTGTTTACTGCTTCCACTATTGATTGTTAGTTTTTGTACCCTGTATACCTTACCAAATGAGGGCATAGTTTCCCCAATAACTTACCAAGGCCCTCACTTCTAGTCGGCAGCCTCTGGCATTTGGAGAAATGTGCTTGAGGTCATGTGGTGAACTGGACATGGGGCTCCAGTTGAGGGGATCCGGATTCGGGTCGTTACATAATCACACGGGGTGGTGGCATGTAAATTTCTGCGCCCACGCAAAAAACTCTCACAAATCCCAGAGTTTTTGCGCAGGACAATTTTTTCATGCGCCTTTGACTTTTTTCTATGCGGCCCCTCTAGGCCCCCCCAGAATAGATCGCCGATCCCAAATATGGCTTCTCTTTGTCACACCCAAACTTTTTTCAGCCCTTGAGAGTTTTTCGGCGTCTATAGTGTGTTGAAAAAAACACCTCCAAAGAACTTGGTTGTCAACGCATTGTGCTCGACATGGGTGGGGTGAATATTTCAATCATAAGGAAATATAATGTATATATATCATGACACACATGCCTAACTTGTGGGTTCACAATAAGATTACAATCCCAACACACAAAATCAACCCAATTCCTCACAACCTTCACTACTTTTTCTATAAATAATAAATTTAGAAACCACACAAGTATGCCACAAGACACATACCATAATTCATTTTCTTTATTAAATTAAACAAAATTCTAGATTTACCATTACCAACCAATTTCATTATCGAAATCCATATAATTTTATTATTTCAGCCCATTTATTTCACATTCAATGACAATTGTTTAATTCACACATCCCATTTTGATTCGAGAATTCATTTACCATTCCATCCCATTCTATATAAAATCCATTATTAGAAAATTATTCCATAACTATTGGGAAACTACCATAACACTAAAAATACAAAAAAACTAATATTTATAATTTCATTAATCCCTATATTATAACCACTTCATATCACCACCACTTAGCATTAAAATATTTACACAACACAACCAAATTTCAGCACAACTTCCACATCAAAACCACTTCCCATTATAACTACCACTTCCAAACCACTACCCTTTACAACTTCCACATCATAACCAATTATAATTTCAACCATCACCCACACCACAACCAAACATGACAACCACACATTACAACCACACATCAAAAAAAAAACAAAACAAAACCACACTCCATGACTAAGTTTTACATATTTCATTTTAGATTTAGTAAGGGTATTTTCATTACAGTTGCTTTAATTTTCTAGGGTATTCTCACACAAACCATAACTTCCATGAGAAATCAATTTATTATCCAGATATATATTCTTACAAAATTTCCATCAAAGTGATATCTAACTATCATACAACATGGGTTTCACAATCACATCCATGAAATTACAAATATATCCCCTAATAACCATGATTTTCTGTAAGGCATAGAGCACATATAATCCCAACAAAAATAATATAAAAAGTTTTAAACATGCATTTCAGTCCCCTTACCCTTAAATTTAAATCAATACAATTCATTATATTTATTATTATAGACGAAAACCATATTACCAAAGGATAAACATAAGAATAACCCCTCTCACATGATAGAACTATAAGAGAGATGAAGGATCCCATACCTCAAATGATGCTTTCCAAACCACTGTGTAAAGTTGGAAAAAGAGGAAGGCAACTTCCATGAACTGAAATTAAGTAAAACTCTAGGATCCATCTATAATGTAATATAAAAAAATCATTAACTTACCAAAATAAACAAAAAATATATTTTCCTTAATAGTATCCTTTACCCACATGAAGAACAAAGAGGAAAACAAAGAAATAAAGAAATAAACTCACCTTGAACGTCTATGGATCGATCCCCCAAGGCCAAGGTTGAAAGATAATAAAGGGGGAATTATTTAATCCTTGGTATTCACTTGGATATTATAATTAATGAGAGAAAATATGGACAAAAGGTAGGCTTTTAGGGGGTTCAAGAATTTATAGCTAATCTAGAAAACATAAGACAACAATGCAACCTTCCTCACGATGCTAAAAATATACTGAAACAAGGATGCCCATTGTAAAAATGGGAGATAACGTGACACATATTGGTTGGTAAAAGTAACATATAAGAAACAAGATGAGATCCATGTTGTAGATCTAAAAAACTAGGTAGAAGACCATGAAATAGCTGAAACCACCACATCACAGAAGGTAATTTTCAAGAAAGGGACTATGCTGAAGGCTTTCTCCACAACAAAGCTAACCTAAAAACAGTGGAACCTATGAATTAAATTCTAATATACTCCATGGTGAAGTTAGTTGAACACACCATAGCCATTATAATAATGTAATATCCACCAAAAGCTTCCTCTAAGACCCTACATCGTAGACAACACCTCCACAATATAAAACAAAAAATACTACACCGTATTAGTAATCAATGGAATAACTATACCAAAAATGGAATAAACTCTAAAAATATCCACGTTGAGACTCTATTCCATATATAGACTCTCAATTTTTCATTCAAATCTCCAATAACAAAACCCAAGTCTCTATGCCACATAAGTCCTATCAACTGAAATCTCAACTGCATCTCCTCCTTTTACCCTTCAAACTCATTAGGACTTCCCCTAAAAATCTATACCACTAGAACTCCAGAAAAGTAACCAGTTATATTATCTTAACCATTATAAATTAATCATTCTATCATGGTGTTATATTCCACCCAGAAGGATCTAGGAAAAATTGAGTGTGAGAGCATGCTTCCCACTCTCACCAGGATAATCCTATTCATACGTTAGGATAAACTATTTTGTTGTATGGTTTATTAAATATTTTTATAACTAAGAACATAATGAATTATAATTTTAAAAATTAAATTTCCATATGAATGAAAATATGACTCATTATGTACTTCTATTATAGAAAAAACATGCAATATATTTCATTTGTTATTTTAGTCTTTTATAAAATATTGTCACATTTCATTTGTCAGTATTAAAAGACCATTATGAATCATAACCATTTTTAATATACACATTCTATAGTTATAGTTAATATTAGTATATATTAATAGTTATAATAAAATCTAATTGACATAGAATGAAGAATACATGAGCTCAACTAGTATAATCTTACCTTACGAAGATCATTTGTTAGTGATTTTTAGGGAGATGGAATCAATAGGATTTGACCTAGAAAAATCCCAAGTTGAGATTTAACAATTGTAACCCGAGGGAAACTTTTGATAAGAGAAGTTCAATGTTATATTTATCAAAACCCAAACCATGTTCTCCAAACCACCACCATAAAGTATCTCCATCACAAACCTTACCCTTAGGGTGTACCTTAATATAATATGTGATTATGTATCTAGACCCTAGTAGAATGATTCTTTTAGTTATAAAATAATGATTATATTGATCCTTTTTCATTATAACTTTATATGTACACATTTTTATATAATGTGTTTGATAAAAATTATATTTTGATATGAATAAACCAAAATTTCATTTTTAGGAAATATTTAATTAAAACAATCTATTTTATAAATCCAAGAGTTTTGAAATAAATGTTATTTTCATGAAATAGTCTTAATATATAATATTTATTTAAATACAAATATTAGTATAATTTAATGAAGTCCCATGTATTTTTATAAGGGTTAGAAAGTTTCTTATGTCGCAAAACTAGTATTTTTCAATAAATAACAATTTTTATTTAAAATTTTAAATTCCTATATTTATTAAATTATTTTATTAAAATAAATATCATCTTTTAAACTAGAATTTTGAAATTATATAATGATTCATTTTTCATAATTTTATGAAATAGTCGAATTTTTGGGTAAAAATTAAATACGGTATAAATATATGTTTTGTATTAGGACATTATAATAGGAAAAAATTGATGTCAAAAATACTATAAATTGAAAACACAATCAAAAATAGGTTTTACATTTATTATAACATGGTTTTTAAGTTATTTGATTAATTTTTTAAACCTATAATAACTCCTATAAAACCTATATTATAGTTTAAAGTTATAAATACAATTCATCATGAAAATTAAAGGGAATTTTTTTGGTTTTGATTATTTTATTACTTTGAGTCCAAAACCTATGTTTAGAAATTAATAAATAACCCCCTCTCATTTACTTTAAATACCCACCCAAACTCCCTTTAATTTTCACTCCGAAGATTTTAAGCATAAATTTATTCTCCCTATCCTCTGAATTTTTTTCCCAAGGTGTTTCTAATCTATTAAGAATCTCCTCCCAAGATTTTAGAAGCAACCTCTCAAGTAAGAGATTCTATTCCCCCTCCTCTTTATTCAAGTAATTTATTTGTATTAAGAATTTTGATTTAAAATTGTTCATGTTGACATGTGTTTTTACACATCCTTTTACCATCCTTATGATTCCCAAGTAATGATAAACCACATTTCACTCTCATCAATCCCTTCAATGAAAATTTATACACACCTGTTATGCTGCCAAAATTATTATATGATTTTCCACACTAAAATTTTGTGTTGTGAATACCCATACCCATTTACACCCAAGGGTATTCACTTAGTTTTACTTATCCTTCATTGATTTGTTAATTAAGATTATATATTCCACACTCCTAAATTATGGGATTAAAATTTATGAAATAATTTCTTATGTTGTATGATTTATGTGGCACACCATTGCATGTACATGATATGATTATGACATGTGGGCCTAGAATTATATATCCCTCTAATTCATTGGGTATTGTTTTTATCTCATGAGATACTATGTTTATAGCATGGGAAGTTATCATAATAAAACTTATTTATGATTAGTTGGTGGTTATCCTTTACTTATGATTATGATGTCATTTTTATGTTGTTTCCATTTTCCTATGATTACTTGATGTTATCATCTAATGTAATAATTTGATGTTCATGATTATGATGATCACATTTCTATGTAATCATATTATTCCTCTTGACTCACATGTAATACTTTACTTCATGTTATGATTTAATTACTCCCTTGTCAATATTTATTTCTAACCCCTTTCTAATGCATGTACCTAGGTTATCCCATGCAATATAGGAATATCAATAGAATTTAAAGGCATGTTAGGAAATTTTTAAATAACATCATTATATCCCTATTTCAAGTTATTGTTTGATGCATTTAATTACCTAAATACACCAATAATATCAATTTTCTAGGATTTTATTAAGTATATATTTTAAAAATAAATTATGAAATAAAGTGTATAAAAGATATTGGTTGTCATAGTTAGTATCAGATAAAGGCCTAGTTATTTTTGGGGATTAGGATTAGAAAACATTAGCTAAATCTGTAAGAATAATACTAAACATTGGTAAACATATCTAAAGTTCGGTAAAGTATAAATCTATTGTTGTTTCTAGAAAATACATCTATTTATAAATACTGGAATGTGGATGCGACTATAGAACTTATGAACCAAATGGTATTAACTTTAGAAGGGCTTGTCGGGTTTTAAATTAAACTATAAATAGTGCATGAAAAATATTCCCAAGACCGTAAAACTATCCAAAAAATCCTGGGGGATATTTTTTGGTTAATCATGTTCTTTTAAAAAAGCCTTATGAAGGGAATAAAAATGAAAATGAAATTTAATGTTAGGATATAGACCATGGATATCTTAGATTAAAACCTTGAAATTCATAGTTTCAGGACTGCATGCCATTTTTAGGTTTTCCATTTAATATTCATAGCTTCCCCTAACATGTTTAATAGTTTTAAAATTATCATCCCTAAGTCTATTTTTAATGAAGTAAATAATTTGAAATAGAATCAAATAGTAAAAGTAAGGCTTCTTGTTTATTCATGAACATCAAATTTCTTACGTGACTATGGTTATACAAATTCTTTAATACCATGATAGTTTAGTAGAACTATTCAAACACCACCTCAAAACCTAGAATTATATATATTGTGGAAATGATGAATGGTAAAATTATTTCATCCCAAGTTTATAACTTCTCCCCTATCAATATTTGAGGATAAATTTTCTAGGGAACCTTGTGATACTCTATTTAGTATAATTCAATTATATCCGATGTATTGATTGGATTTCCTTGTATACAATCAACATAAATTTCTTGTATAATGAAATCATCATATGTCTCATGAATCACCCTTAAATTTTGAAAAATTGTAAGGAGGAGGATGGATGTTGTTTGGAATCATCATCTCAAGTATGGATATTAGTGCCATATAAGGAAGTGTATCTATCTCAAATGATTGAGAATAAGGAACACATCATCATTGAGGACATGACCATTGTAAGAGAACATGATTTTGTGTTCCTTAAATAATTTCCTAGTATTCCTCCTAATTAAGAGGTTGAGTTCCCAATTGAACTTATAACTTAAGAAAGTAACTTTCCTATGGAATTTTATCACTATCAAAGGGATACACATGGATCCTTCAAGGACAAATGAAATTGAAGGATATCCCAAACCAACGTTTTTGATGGATATATATAGTTTAATTGGAATAGTTGAGTACTATCATTGATTTTTGAGAAACTTATCAAAAATTTCAAACCTACTAACCAAACTATCGAAAAAGGAGTGAAATTTGATCTGGATTTATGAATATGAGGAGATATTTAATGAGTTAAATAAGAGGATAATAACTACATCCATGCTCACATTACTAACCAATGGAGAATATTTTTTATCTATAATTATGAATCTAAGTAATTTTTGGATAGTGTACTTATGAAAAATAACAAAGTGATATCCCATACCTCCCACCCATTAAAGAGATATGAGTAGAAATACCCAATTCATGACCTAGAATTGGATATAGTAATATTCATATTGAATATTTAACAATATTATCTCTATATAGATAAGTGTGAAATGTATATAGATAATAGGAGACTCAATTATATACTCACACAAAATGATATCAATATGAACCAACAAAGGTGGTTAGATATGATTATATATTATGACTATTCAATCCATTCACATATTATGATGGTGAGTAATGTGAAATATTCTCTGATTATAAAGGATCTCATAACCCTCTCCATGACTTGGATTGAATGGGATCCAATATTATTGTACAAGAAATGAATTGACATGGTAATAATAAAAGTGAAATTATCCCACCTTTCTCAAATAAACTCTCAACCATCCATTATTGAAAGGATTAAGGAGGATAAAATAGAATACATGGAGCTAGAAAGAAAGATAGTAATTATTTTATAGATAACGTTTGATAATGATAGTTTTATAAGGTTTGGAACCAAGATATGTGTCCCCTAAAATCCAAAACTGAAGAAGGAAATTATGGATAATGGAAATAACTCATATTTCTATATTCATCCAGAAGTACTAATATTCATAGAGACTTGAAGAAAACATTTTGGTGGAATAACATGAAGAGGTAGATTATAGATTTTTTATCTCTATGCTTGGTATGCCTATAAGTCAAAGATAAATGAAAAAAGTCTAAGGGTATAATGAAACCATTTCCCATACTAGTATGGAAAAGTAAAACATAACCATGGATTTTGTCTTTGTACTAAACAAAAAATCTAAAGGCTGTAACTCCATTTGGGTTATAGTTGGCCTCCTTATAAAGTCAGTTAATGTCATTACTATAAAGGAAGATTCATATATTTACCCAATCACTAGGATATATAGAAGATAAGTGGTAAGATTGCATATATTACCACTCTCCATTATATCTGATTGAGATCTAAGTTTTACCTTAATGTTTTGGATAATCCTTTAGAAAGATTTAGATATAGGGCTAATTTTTATAATTGATTATCACCCTTATATAGATAGTCAATACCCCACACTACTGGAGTACTCATATAACAACAATTTTCAATCAAGCCTTCAAATGGAACCTTATGAGGATTTTCATGGGAAGAGGTTTTCTGATTCCAAAATACGGGCATGAAGTTGTAGAGAGAAATATGACAGAACTTGATCTTATCCTAGATATGGTAGAGAAGGTTCAAACCCTTCATCACCATATGAAATCTATGAAAAGTCCATATAAAAACTATGTATACAATCATCAATGAGACCTAGAGTTTGAGGTTAGATATAATGTATTCCTTTTATATCATGGTGGAAGAAATTCAAGAGGTTTTGGAAGAAGGGAAATCTTAGTCTAAGATATATTTTCCCATTTTAAATACTAGATCACATTAGAGTTGTGGCCTATAGAATATAACTACCACCTAACTTATATCAATTACATGATTTGTTCGATGTATCCATCTTAAAGTACATACCGGATCCCCCACATGTAATTAATCTAGAGGTAATAGATTTTGAGAATGATATTTCTCATAAAGAGAAACTGGTGAAGATCTTGAATCAAAGAGAAAATTTTATATGAAGTAATATAACTCACCTGGTCAAAGTACTATGGCAGAACAAAATGTTGTGGAGGATACCTGGGAACTGGAGGGGGTGATAAAATAGAAGTACCCTAATCTTTTTTAGTATATAAAATTAAATTCAAGGGAGAAATTTATGAAGGGGAAAAATGTAATGAGATAAACTTTTATAAATGAAATTATCTTTTGAATGAAGAAATTATTTATTTTATATTGTAGTTATAAAAACAAATGAAATATATTTCATTTATTATTTTAGACCATTATAAAATATAACACATTTTTTCTATCCATGCTAAAATACTGTTAAGAATCATAACCATTTTTAATATATCCATTCTACAATGATTTTTAAGATTTTTATATATTAAGGGTTCTAATAAAATCTAATTTAAATAGAGGGAAAATGAGATGATCTCAACTAGTAAAATTGTACCCTTTGAATCCCATTTTTCAGAGCTTCCAAGGGAGATGACATCACTATGTTCTTCCATTAACCAATTACAAGTTTATATTTAACAAATAAAACTCAATAGAAAACATTTATGGGATAAGTTCAAGAATATAAATTCCATCACCCAAACCATTTTCGTCAAACCACACCAAGAAAGTACTACCATCGCACACTATACCATTAGAGAGTACACTGGTGTAGTAAGGGGTTATGTATCTAGATAATGGTAGTGTGAATTTATATATATATTTTTAAAAAATAATTATTATATTTAACTATTTTCATCCCCACTTTATATATATACATGATTATATGATGAGTTTCATAAAAATTAGATTTTGATATACAGAAACCAAAATTGTATTTTTGGGAAATATATAACCAAAACACTCTTTTTGATAAATCTAATGGCTTTGAAATAAATTTTTATTTTCATGAAATAGTCTTGTTATATAATATTTATTTAACATAATTGTTAATATAATTTAATCAAGTTCCATGTAATTTTTTTAAGGATCAGAAAGCAATTTGTGTCATAAAAACTTGTATTTTTCATTAAATAAGGTTTTTTATTTAAAATTAAAAATTCACTATTTATAAAATTATTTTGGTAAAATAAATATCATGTTTTAAATAATCACATTTAAATTATCCAACGATGAATTTTTAAAATGTTTTTGTGATAGTTGATTTTTTGGGTAAAAATTAAATACACTATAAATATATAATTTGTATTATTATATCATAATAACCAAAAATTGATTTAATAAATACTATAAAGGCATCAAAAACCAAAATTATGTTTTCAATTTAAAATAATATGTTTTTTATTAATTTGATTAATTTTTCAAACCTATAATGAATCCTCTAGAACCTATATTATATTTTAAGGCTTTAAAAATAATTATTTATGAACATGACTCACTTACATATCATGAATGATATTATTTTAACAAGTTTAGTTATTAACCAAATAAAATATTTTAAATAAATTCTCTTTTTTATGAAATATGGGAAAAACTATGTGAAGTTTTGTGGATTTTATTATTTTATTACTTATAGTGAAAAACCTATATTTAAAAATTAATAAATAATTCTACTATATTTTTCTATAAATTCTTACCCAACATACCTTTATTTTTCAATATAATTCATTGAAGAATGAATTTAACCTCTCCATACCTCCCTTAATCCATCCCAGGATGTTCCCAAGATCTTAATAATCTTCTCCCAATATTTTAGAAGAAACCTCTCAAGTAGAAGATTCTCTTCCTCTTCCTCTTTATTCATGTACTTTATTTTTTTTAAACCTTTTGATTTAAAATTTTTCATGTTGAAATATGTTTTTACACATAACTTTACTATCATTATGATTAATAAATAATGATATACCACCTTTAACTCTCATTAATCCCTTCTATAAACATTTATGTACACCCGTTATGCTGCTAAAATTATTATGTTATTTTCCATACCAAACTTTTGTGTTGTGAATACCCATACTCATTTCTACTCAAGTTTGTTAACATAGTTTTAGCTATCCTTAATCTACTGGGGACTTCCATTTATCAATGTTTTTATCCTTAATCATGGGATTAAAAATTACTAAGTACATTCTTATGTTGTATGTTCTATGTGACACACAAATTCATGTACATGATATGATTATGATGGGTAAACCAAGAATTATATAGCCTTAAAATGCATTGGGAAATGTTTTTATCAAATGAGATACAATGTATGGTGTATAATAGGTTATTTTAGGCAGACTATTCTATGATTTCTTAGTGGTTATCCTTCACTTATACTTATGATGTCATGTTTTATATTGTTGCCACATTCATATGATGCCTTAATTTTATCATCTTTTGTTATGCTTCAATGTTAATGATTATGATTCTCACCTTTTTGTTTCATTATGTTATGCCTATTTACTCACATTTACCTTTTTTACTTCATGCTATGCTGTTATTATTCCATTATTAGTCTTTATAGCTCACCCTTTTTTTTGTACATCCCCAGGTTATCCTATACAATTTCATAAGATAAATGTAATTTAATGGAATGTTAGGGAGTTTCTAAATAATATATTTTTATCCTTATTTCATGTTATTTTTCTATGTATATAATTACATAATGACACTAGGCCTCACAATTTTATGGGAATTTGTTATATGCATCTTTATGAAATAAATCATGAAATAAAGTGTATAAATGACATGGGTTGTCATAATACACCCCTTAAAAGTTATATAATTCCATACAATTCTTTGATAGATATTCTAACCCATTATCAATCCTAATAGTTTTTATTTGCCTTTTTGTTTGATTTTCTACTCCATTCTTCTAAGTATTAAACATTTTGAAAGCACCAGACTTATTTTTTAATATATAAATTTAGAACTTACGTGAAAAATAATCAATGAAATTCCCAATGTAATAACCTACACTATGAAATGTTGTTAAAATGTTCCTATCATTGGGTGTGGAAAAAAAATTATACCCTTGGTTAAATTTAGCATTAGCGGTAACCCTAGATTATCTCTATAGAGGAGTTCTCAAATTTGAGTTTCCACTTGAGAGAAAAAGGTTGTCTTAAAATTTTTTGGTTTTAGAAAGTAAGAAAGAAATTAAATGATAGATTGAAAAGAATTTATGAAGAATGTTTTGGGTTTAAGGTTATATTTCCAGTTTAAATGCTATCATATTCTCAAAAATAGTTTGAATTTAATTCATATAAATTGATAAATGATATATTCCTCAATTGATTCATCAATCACCCTTGGTTCAAGGTTACCTTAGAGATTGTTCTAGCAATGATTTATTATTGGTAATCCTACCTTTCTGTGTGTGTGAAAAAAATTATCAAACCATTCTTAACCTTCTTAATAAATGCCTAATGAGATATTGGTGTTCCTAAAAATATCTGGAGTAACTCCTAGAATTCAAAAAATTGTAGGAAATTGAGAGACACTCACACTTGACACAACATGTTACTTCAAAGAAAGATTCACAAGGTGGAGGGTAAGTATATATTATTAGCTCAAGTATCTAACAATAAAAAAAATTTATTCTCAAACACAATACAATTAAAAGTATGAAATATCCATTAGAAACCGGAATCAATCACAAAAAGAGATTATTATTTATTATATTTAGGAGTAAAGCATTAAAATGAAAATCCTTCCCTTACCATGTAACTCAAGTTTTAACTTTACATTAAAAAGTTAATTGGGATTATGGAGGAAGTATAAGGAATTATGAAAATAAATAAAGAATAAAAAAAGATTAAAAAAAAAATAACAATAGATGAGCCTGATCCTCATAATAAAACTATTGAATCTCTTCTCCAACACCCCCTTATATTTGGATTAGTGATCCTTTTTAAAGAGATTTGGTTTCCATATTATTTTTCCTTGGTCAAACCTATGAGATCCTTGATTTAATGTTTTTATAAAGTTTCTTTCTTCCTCGTAGCTTCAAATCTCCATGTGGTCATTTATTCCTAAAAATATGTAGCTTCCTTCCTTGTTTTTGGTCAAAATATTTCACAAAATATGATTCTCATTGAATACTCTAATTGTCTAGATTCATGATAAAGTGGAAACCCACAGTCTCAATTTTAATCTCACAACTGATCATGATTTTTAATCCACTAAGTTTTCAACAACCTCTTTTTTATATTTATTTTCCTTTTGGAAAATCTCGGTATTTCATGAAGTAAATTATCTTACATGAAGCCAAAATATTCTACATGTTGGATAATTATTATATGTGTAGATGAAACATCATATTAGAAACTAATATGTACAACTATGTAATATTTTACATCAATATATTTTGGTTTTATTAAATATAATACTACCTCCTGAAGTGGCACACACATAGTATAATTCTCTTATACATAGATGGAATTTAAAAAAAAATGACTGCAAATGTCATATGAGTGGCCAAATTCCCTTTTTAAATGAATTTGTCCTTTTTGAAATCTGGAAAACCCTAATATCTCTTGGAATATCAAAATATCCTATGGCCTCCAAAAAATATCCTACGAATAGGATAATTCTTCACACAGGTGTTGTAAGATAATTTCCTTGGTCACATTTTTGACCCCATTACAGTGTTTCTAGAATGTCCTTATATAAATTATAGATCTTATTGAAATAAATTCTAACCATCAAAAGAACCTCTAGACATCTATTAATGACAAAAACAACCAAATTATGTGTAGTATTTATTTTAATAATTCAAAATATTAAATAGTCAATTAATAATCGTGTTTTATTCCATTTAAAAATCAATATCTAGATTATTCCTAAAATTGATAAATATGACATTTACACAAAAAATAATCAAAATTGCAGGATTAAAATAATTGAAACATAAGAAAAAATTTATGAAAATATTAACTTGTCAATTCCCTTGAACTTAACCCTTTGACACTCGGACAAGTGGACTTCAAAAATACTACCTAGGAATGATTTAAATATAAATCCAATGGGAGTATCCTTTTCAACACCATGGTCCCCAAGTTATCATTCCTCGTAATCATCTTAATTCAATTTTATTCATTAAGTTTATTCAATTAATTTACAATTTTTTTATCCTCTCATATACAATTATACTTAAATTCTTGTAAATATTTCACTCAACACTCAAGTATGAATTCCAAGAAAAGTTTTTTCTTATTACAAGTTCATGCAAGTTTCACAATATTCTTAATTAATTTCATTATATCCACCCAATGAGTCAAGTATTTGTGCATATAGTGAGGGAATTTCAAGGTTGTTTTTTGTCTTATGGTTCGAGGTTTCTATTGAAAATAATTTGAGGTATATTAGGAGTTTTGGACCTATATTAAAACAAAATTCCTGATTTTTAGTTTAAATTCATAATGGAATCTTACTTATATCATTATATATTGATTCAACTCCATTCCTTTAATTTGTTGATAGAAAAACTTACATCCTTGTCATTTTAGGTGTAGTAAACATTCCCTTTCTTAGTTTCCTTCATTATCTTCTGTTTTTTTATATTGGTTATTCTATTGAAGTTAGAGAGGGCCCTTGAAATTTTATTTTCATGTATGAGATATTACTTTCCCTAGATTAGGAAGTATTTACCTTACTTTTTTTGTACTATAGGACCTTTCATCTAATAAATTCATTGCTTATTTATAAAAAACTTCTTCAAAAGATTCTTCATAGATTAAACTCTTATAATACTCCATTTTTCTTTTAAACCCCTCTTTATATTTATATGTGGTCTAATATTAAGATACTTAAAACACCAATGATAAATTTATTTTCTATTTTCCCCTTTATTGCACTATTTCAGATCGAATTTAGATCTGGAATTTTGAGTAGAATTTAGTCATCAATGGTAAAGTGGGGAAACTTTTATACTTTAAATAGTGGTAGTATTACATAACCTAATTTTATTTCATGTAAACCATTTTTCTATACTTTTTAGCATGTGTTTTCTCACAAAACAATATCACACAATTTTTGTCACTTACATTCTTTATCTCAAGAGGATCTGTTAAAACAGATTCTTCTAGCTTACTTACTTTATTCCCCTACACTTGAATTCAACCTATATCATATACTAGCTTTAGATTATGGTAGGTAATAATTTTAATCTTTAATGCATCTTATTAAAAAATTCATTCATGGATACTAATGGATATAAGGTTTAAATTTATAAGTAGTATTAAAAATATAGTTCTTTTAAAATGGGACTTTAAAATCAAAATAATGACTCAATCATGTATAATACAAAGTCCTAAAATGTTCCAAGGTTTGACTAGATTACTTAAAAAGTTATAGTTATTTAAAAAAATATTGATTCTCTAAATAAAAATGGAATTGTAAATATGGTATCAAAATTGGTTAAAAATCTTCTTATATAAGTGATTAAAAGTATAAGATAATATTTCATGGCATGAGACTCAAAAATATAATTTGAAAATCCTAAACTTAGAGGCCCACCAAAAACATAAATTATGTAGTGTCCTCAGTGCATTCTAATATATTTACCATGAGAAACAAATGTTAAATGAAATAAAAACATGTAATAAATTGTTAAAGATAGGTATAACCTGATGGGTATTCATTAATAAATAAGTTAGAGGGGTGTGATCTACTCCACTGGTTCTTGAGGTAAGTTTCCATTGAATTTCTTTAGCATGTTCCCATAAACAGTGAATAGTTTATTGTTTACTTCTTTAGTGTTTTTTACAACATTTAATGGATATACATTAGTAATTATAAATGGAACTTCTCATCTAGAATGAGGATTACCTAGAATCATTTTGAGCCTTCATTTTTATAAAAATACTTGGTCCCCTAGATTGAAGTATTTATTTTGGATAATCTTTTTTTTAGCTACTATAGTTCCTTATTTATAAATTATCGAATTCCCAAAATATTCTCTTTTAATTTCCTCAAAATCTTACAACTATATATTCCTTTATTTTCGAATACTATTCATCTCTCCTATATCTTAATATGCATTTTATTCAAACTCTATGGATAGATGACCAGTCTTTATAATAATCCTATATGGACTCATTCTAATGGGGGGGGGGGGGGGTTCATAAGATGTCTTATAAGACCATAAGATGTCTTCTAACCTTTTCTTCTAGTGTATCCTCTTTGGTATAACAGTTTTCTACAATATATCCTTGATATAACTTTTAGACACTTCAACTTTCCCATTTATCTGTGGATGGTAAGGTTTCAATCTATTTTGATGCTCTCCATATTTTCTAATCAAAGCCTTTATGCTCCTATTATAAATCTGCATCCCTCAATCAATGATGATGGATCTAGGAACTCCAAACCTATAAAATATATTAGTTCTTAGAAAATCACACACACCTTTAGTTCCATTATTCTTGATGACCATAGATTCTACCCATTTTGATACATAATCAACTATAAGTGAAATGTAATAATTAACAAATGAAATTGAAAATGGTCCCATGAAATCAATTCCATGAACTTCAAAAATTTCACAAACTCTGATTGATTTTTGGGGTATTTCTTTTCTTTTCGAAATATTTCTGTAAAATGTACATTTATTACACTTTTTACAAAATTCATGTGCATTTGGAATACAATGGGACAGTAAATTCCTAATTCTAACACTTTTCATTCTATTCTTAGAGTTATAATGTTTTATCCCTAAGTTAGTGTGTAAAAATTAAAAAATAGATTATATTTCACTTGAGAGTAAGAATCTCCTTATCAGATTAACATTATATATTTTCCACATATATAGATCTTCCCAAATGTAAAATTTTAATTCAGATTTATGACTAAGAATCTATAGAAGGTTTAAATGAGATGGTACCTTATATGTTATGAGATAATTGACCTTGTAATCATACCAAAACTCCTACCCTTCAATTAAGTACAATTTATCTCCTAGAATATGGGCATTCAATGGTTCTTTGGATGGAATTTACACCTCATCTTTGTTGGATAGCTTGTTCAAATGATCTGTCACTAGGTTCTCAATTATCTTATTGTCTTGGATTTGGAATTTGAATTTCAAAAGTAGTAACATCCATCAGACCAACTTGGTTTTTTATTCAGCATTCTTAATCAAGTATATATGGGAAACATGATTAGAAAATATTATAACTTTATGTCCAAGTAAAAAAATATGAATATTTATAAACAAAATACATATATAAAAATTATTTTTCTATGGTTGTGTAGTTAAGCTAGGAAGAATCTAAGTGTCATGACCCGCCTTCATGAGTATGAGATAAGGGACAAGAGATTGAAAAACCCTTCATTCTTCAAGTTGAAGGAGAGATAATGACCCTTGAGACCCGCCTTCAACAGATCCCGGAGTGACAACTAGCACCAAGGGTATAGAATCACACACAAGATGGAAGGAATTACCATTTTTCTTTAATAGGACCGGGAGATAAGATAGTAAAACCCAACAACACAAAAACTGGGGGTAAAAGTAAAGACAAAGAAAAACCTTTCCCATATGCGTGTTACAAAAGTAAAAGCCTCAAGGTATAAGGAGACTACAAAGGTGAAATACCAATGAAAGAAAACCAACAACTGCAAATATCCCAGCACCCATGATAGTACGACCCTGCACAATCCCTGAAGTCCTCCTGGAAACCTGAAAGCAGTTTTATATATGTAGAGTGATCATACAAGTATACTCAGTCGGGAAAACCAAAGAATCTCGTGCACAAGTGAGGAGACATTCTAATGTCTGTGGTAAAAGAGATAACCAAACACCTAGCAAGGAAAACTATCCACCAAAGCCTCACCAAGGAAAACTCCCCAAATAACCCAAGTCAAGTAATGTATAGTAATAGAACATCGATATTTGGGTACCCCACGCCACTTTACTCCTGGTTATTGAAGACATCCTACGCATCGAACCAATCCCTCCATTCTCACCGCAGTCCCACTGCCACACCCCAACCACACACACCTGGGCCGCAACCACACATCCCACCTGCAAACACCTGGGACACAAACACCATCCTACCCACAAACACCTGGGCCACAACCACCATGCGTAACCACGCCTACAAAGATCTAGTCCAGAACAACTACTGCCACGCCCGGAGACACCTGTGCCTCATCCCGAAGACTCTTGGGAAACAAACTACCCGCACACACCTGGGCCAACCACCACAACTAACCTGACCGAAAAATATTGGGCTATAATGGACCTCAGGACGTCACAGCCTGCCTGAAGAGTCTTGGGCTATTTGGGAAAGGGAGCATAAAAGGAGATAATAACCAGCCACTCATAGGAGTGTTGGGAAAGAAACCCTCCCCCATGAAACGGGGGTGTTTGGCACGAAGTTCCCAACATGGGTGGGGCACGAATAAGAAACATAGAACTACAATTATATGTATAGGTAACAAGCACTCATCCCAACCTAGGGTCTCCAAATCCATCCTAAGCACAAACACCCTTGTTACTATTCATTCATAAAAGAAAAACACAACACTCACGTCCAAGTCACAACTCATTCCCAAAACCAATTCCCCATTTAAACCATTCTTGTTTTCATGTTCAAGTGATCCCATTTCGGTGAATTTCGCACTACTGGGAAACTAATTGGCATAACCACAATCCAAAGAAAAAGAAACAACCAAATATCAATTTCAGCATTCACACCCGGTTCTATTGTGAAGTCACCACAACAAAGGGATCTGTGAGATCCCTCAAAGTACTTTAACCAAACCAAGCCTCGAGATATAGCCCCACACATCTTCAGATTCACAACCAATAACCGTGCCCCAATAGAGGATCCCATACTCATCCACATCACCCCATAAGCATTGAGAAGAAAAAACAGACATGCCTCCAAGACAGAGCAAGGATGTTTATAGACTCATGTACATCATTCACTAAGTTTTCTTATTTCTGTTTGGTTAACCGGGGTGATCACACAAGGATTGTTGTTCACTGGACATTCATTTAATCGACCGAGTTTACATGATTAACCAAATTCCCATGTTGAAGCCATTCAATCATCACAGAAGACGGAGGTTCATTAATTCACAAAGAAAGACCACCAACGACCATGATTTTCAGTGGGCATAGGCCCGCACAATTCACAACATAAATAATCAAGGGTAAAGAAAAGAAGCAGAACATCGATCATACCCCCCTTCATTCTTTAAAAGTCTATTTATTATCTTTGTTAAGGTTTGGTTTCATCCATTCCCACAAAAACTGTAGCGCACCCACCCCAAATGATACACAGTAAGGAGAGATGAAGGAAAATCCCTACTTGGTTGATCAAGGATCAAAGCTCTTCTCCACATGCCAAGAATTGGGGATGCTTGAATTGTAGGGGAGGAACTCCGGGGACTCTAAGGACGAGCAGAAAAACTACAACACTGGTGCACCACAAGCCTCAGGAAGGAGGGACTCTAAGAATACTAGAAAGAAGAAAGAAATCCAGCCAAGAAGAAGAAGAATGAATTCCTGTGTGATATAAGGATGAGATCCCGTTGTTATGGGATATGGAAATTTCAATGGCTTTATAGTCAGATCGTGGTTCCCCATGTGGTTAGGAAGTTACTCATGATGGAATTAATTTTCATTTAACAATTCTCCTCTGAGGGGTGGTCATAACGGCTATGCATTAAACAGTTTTCTTTAATCATAAGGAAACACATAATAGGGGCAGATCTGGAAGGTACGGGGAAGGGCGTGACACCGAGAAAAAACAACATGTTTTGGTAAGTTAAGGGTTGCCTGACTCTTGGGAGATTTTAGATATTATTTATGGGCTTTAAATGGATTTTAAATAGGGGAATTAAATCATATTTACATTAAAAGATATGTGCGTGAGCAGAAAAATTCATAACTAGAAAAGGACGAAGACTACTTGGTGAGGACACGGTGCCACCGTCACGGTGTCACCCTTATGGTTTCACCGTCACTGGTGCCACCATCATGGTGCCATCGTGACCGGTGTCCCTGTGACCGGTTCCACTATTTCGGTTGGAGCCCTATTTTGGCAATGTAATGGACCAGGTGGGTCTGTGCCATTACATCAGATACCTCTCAAACCATTCTCGCCCTCGAGAATGAAAACTAGACCCGAATAAAAGAGGGGGTTCCAAACAACCACGTCGAATTATACCTCTCAAGAGTGAACCTCATCGACATCTAGGAACACCTCTCCCTCAAGTAACCAGGCAACATTCGAGGTTCAAACTATCCAGTCATATGGGTTAGGGAGTTTCTTCCTCCATGTCAAGATACTATCCTCTTTGGGTGGCACTGACTCGCCCGCACGAGTTTAATCATATCCAGCTTAATGCATCTTGATTAGGGATCAGGTGCTCCCCTCCCCATAGTCAGGACTCTTCACACACATCCACTGAACAAGGAAAACCACATGTTCCATAGTTAACAAGGTAAAGTGTTCCATCAAAAACAAGTACAAACAAAATAGAACAAAACTCAAAACATCTCTGGGTACTGGGCGCGCATCTGCGTCTCCCGTTCCTAGGTATTTTCCTCGAGACCACCATACCTCCACAACACACGAACCAAAGGAATGGTCCATCCACAGAGCACCTTCTCCTCACGATCCTCGATCCTCACTGTTCTTTCCACAAATGTCACGTCGTCCTCGATATCCATCTTTCCCCTGTCGAGGATGTGTGAATCGTCGTGTTGATATCGTTGGAGTTGAGACACATGGAAGACATCGTGCAGTCTCAGTAGCAGCGGTGGTAGTGCTAGCTGATAAGCCAGTTCACCGACCCGCTGCAGCACTTCGAAAGGTCCGACGAACCTAGGAGAAATCTTACTCCCCCTGCCGAACCTCCGTTGCCCATTTCGAGGGGAGAACTTCAAGAACACGTGGTCCCCAACCTCGAACTCCAAGGGTCTCCTCCTATTATTGGCATATGACTTTTTCTGGTCCTAGGATGCCTTCATCCTCTCCCGTATAAGTTGAACCTTCTCCATCGTGCTCTGCACCACCTCTGGGCTAAGAAAACCTGCCTCCCCGACCTTTGTCCAGCACACGGGTGAGCGAAACGGCCTCTCATACAAAGATTTGAACAGAGCCATGACAATGGTAGAGTGATAGCTATTGTTGTAGGCAAACTCCACCAGAGGCAAGTGTCATTCCCACGATCCCCCAGAGTCTAGAATAAATGCTCGTAGCATATCCTCCAAAGTCTGAATGGTGCACTCTGTCTGTCCATCTGTCTGGGGATGGAAAGCAGTGCTAAGACGTAGCTGGGTTCCAAAAGCATGCTGCAATCCTCTCTAGATTCATGAGGTAAACCATGCATCCCTATTTGAGATTATGGATCTCAGAACTCCATTTAACCGCACCACCTTATCCACGTACCTCCGTGATAAGGCATCCACTGCTCCAGACTCCTTGATTTCCAAAAATTGAGCCGATATCATCAACTGGTCCACCAATACCCAGATAGCGTCGCAGCCTCCTTGAACCTTGGGTAGACCTGTGACAAAGTCCATCGAGATGTCATTCCACTTCCACTGGGGGACGTAAAAAGGCTACAAAAAACTTCCTAGACACGGTGTTCAACCTTCACCTGCAGACACACTAGGCACTTGGACACGAACTCTGCCACTGCCCGCTTTACCCCGGGCCACCAAAACTGAACTCTCAAGCCCTGGTACATTTTGGAAGCTCCCGGGTGTACTGCCAGGAGTGAGTTGTGGAACTCACCAAGAACTCTCTCGTGCATCACCTCTAGAACAAACAACTTCCCTCAGAAAAGCATTCGATTCTAACCATCCTCCATCCACCCTTCTGGGGCCTGACCTTGTTTAGCCCAATCATGCATCACTTCACTCTCTATGTCTCCCCCCTGAGACTCCTCCACCTGCCGCAGTAGAGAAGACTGCACTGTCATCTGATATAGGAAACCTCTACTACCATACATCCTTGCATCCAGGTGCAGGGCATCTAACTCCTCCACCGCCTTCCAAGCATCTGTCGACTCTCGAATCGCATCCTTCTACAACTTCCTTCTCAAGGAATCATCCACCATATTCCCTTTTCCTGAGGTGTAGGAAATTTCGAAGTCGTAGTCCTGAAGGAACTTCATCCACCTTCGCTGCGGTAAGTTCAGGTCCCACTGGGAGAAGATATACTTCAAGATTTTGTGATTCGTGAAGACCATGAAGCACTCCCCGATGAGGTAATGCCGCCAAAACTTTAGTGCGAACAAGACCGCTGCAAGCTTCAGATCGTGGGTGGCATAATTACGCTCATAGGGACGTAACTGTCTAGACCCATAAGAGATCACCCCTTTTCGTTGCATCAGCACACACCTGAGGCCTTGTCCTGAAGCATCACCGAACACATCATATGCCGTCCCTTATTCTAGAAACCTAAACACTAGGGTACTTACCAAATTCTCCTTCAGATAGCTAAAGGCTGCCTGGCACTGCCCATTCCACAGGAAAGCCTGGTCCTTCTTGGTCAAAGCTGTCAAAGGTGATGCAACTTGGGAGAAGTTGGGTACAAACCTCCGGTAGTAAACTGCCAGTCCAAGGAAACTTCGAACCCGTTCCACGTTCTTGGGTGATGCCCAAGAAACAAACGCCTCGAACTTCGATGGGTCCACCGCTATTCCCTTCTCCGACACCACGTTCCCAAGGAAGTGCACTTCTCGCGTCCAGAACTTGCACTTGGAGAACTTTCCATAGAGTTGGTGCTATTAGAGGAACTCTAAAACCATTCTCAGGTGCTCAACGTGATCCTCCTATGATCATAAGTAGATCAGGATGTCGTCAATAAAAACGACTATGAACTGATCTAGGTATTCCCGGAATACGGAGTTCATGGTCCCCATGAACACAGCTGGAGCATTCATAACGCCGAATGACATGACCACAAACTCAAAGTGCCCATATCTTCACATGAAGGCAATATTCAATATGTCACCCTCCTTAACCCTCAACTGGTGATATTCGGACCACATATAGATCTTAGAGAACCAACCTGCTCCCCTCATATTTTCAAAGAGATCGTCTATCCTCGAGAGGGGGTAACGGTTCTTGATGGTTCCCTGGTTTAGTCTCTGGTAGTCTATGAACTGCCTGAGACCACCATCTGCCTTCTTTGCGAATAAGAATGGGGCACCCCATAGTGACGTAATTGGTTGAAAAAAACTCTTCTTCATCAGATCATCAATCTGAATCCACAACTCCCGCAACTCAGAAGGTTCCATCCGGTAGGGAGCCATCGAAATCGAATGAGTAGTGGGTTGAAAGTCTATCCCAAACTCAAAATCACGTCGAGGGGGTAGAGTCGTCACCTCTTCAGGGAAGACGTCCATAAACCCAATGACGATCCCGGAGACTTCCACCATTTCTGCATCCACCGACTCCACTGATAGTTCAGCTAATAAGGAAATGAGGGGCTCCTCTCGCCTGCTGCTTTTCTGGAAACCCCGCTCGCCAATGAAAGTCACACATCGGCCACCCAAATATGAAAACACGACCCTTCCTTGGAAGTATCCAATGACGAAACATACGGAGAACAACCGATAAATTCCTAGGATGATATTTTATGGATGTATCTGCAATAGTAAAATATCCCCAATCGACTGATGTGGCCCTACCATCAGTCTACATCCTCTGAAAACATAAAACAAGTTGGTCTGACCTCCGACTGGTGTACTAACACCAAGGGCACTGGAAGTCTCTCATCGTCTAAACCCAGAGCGCGGGCCAGACTGGGTGTAACAAAGGAGTGAAAAGCTGCTGTATCGAACAAGGCATGGGAAATAGTATTGAACAAGCTGATTGTACCTCGAATGACTCCCGACCCTGCTGGAACCACTGCCTCTACGACATGTAACTGTCCACGCCCAACACCCCTACCCCTCGGATGTCAGCCGCCTCCCCGACCGAGCCCTGGTCGAGGTCCCTGAGGAGCGCCCTGAGGTCGGCCCCCTCCTGCAATGCCTTCCCTCGGAGCAGTGGGAGCTTGCTGCCCCTGCTGCTACAGCTGAAAGGGCCTAGCTGGAAACTGCTGCTGCTGAGGTGGGCGCTGAACCTGCCCACCCCCGCCGTACTATACTATGTCTAGGAACTGATTCCGAAGGTGCCCATGGCTTCCACAAATGAAGCATCTCGGCCCTGGGCCCGAAAGAAAAGGGCAAGGTCTAGAAGATTGGAACTGGAACTGTTGAGGTGTACTTCCTACTGGTCGAAACCTAGTGGGCCCTAATGCTGGAGGCCTTCTGCTGACAGACTTCCCCTTTGATGAGCCGAACTAGATTCCCTCTTGTGATACAACTCCCAACGTGTGCATCCTATCTACTTCTTTAGCCTTCTTCTGTACCTCTAAGTACGTCAGTAGGGTGAAGGGAGTAACAACATACTGGAGAGAAGGATGAAGTGCCTCCTCCAAACGTCTTGCCTGAGACTACTCATCTGGAAAGAGGTCCGGAGCAAAGTAGAGGAGATCCTTGAACTTGATCCCCAACTCTCTCACTGACATGATCCCTTGCTGGAGGGAGAGTAGCTCCTGTCTCTTCTTAGCCTTCATCATGGAAGAGAGGAATTCCGCACGAAACTCCCTCTCGAAGTCAGCCCATGCCACCTTATCCTCCCTCTTCTCCCCAAGATAAAGCATCCACCACTGACATGCTGCTCCCTACATCTGGCTTACAGCCAAAGGAACCCAGTACTCCACCGGAGCCTGGATCAAGATGAAAGCTCTCACCAGCTCGTCTAGCCAGCTCTCTATCTCCACGTCAGATATTCTTCCCTCATACTTCCCGAGGGTTTTCCGTCGAAAGGAACAAAGTGTCTTCTGCCACTGATCTTCCTCCTCCTCTCGGTTAGCCCTCTGTCGATCAGCCAAGTCGACTTCCTAGGTCTCGATCACCCGCACTACTCGTGGTCATCTCCTAGGCGCCATAACTTCAAGGTAAAGAAGGAATTCCCAAGCCCGAGTAGTGTAGAATATTGTTCTTAAATTTTATTAGACTTATTATTCATTTTAAATCCCCAAAATACCCACGAAACACAAGAACACAAGTCATTTTGATGCATGTAACTTCCCTAGGGTCTCTCCCCTACAACCAGTGCAGCCTCACTTGGTCATTTGGTCGGCCCAGAGTCCTTGCATCGGATCACAGGGTCCCCTAAAATCCCATGTTCTAGCTGGTATTCCCTGGCCTATTTCACGCACCAAGATCACCCAACACTATTTCCCTACCATCCCATGAAATCCTCATTGTGCCTAACCCCAGACTCCATCCTATCTCTCAACCTCACTCCTCTGATACCATTCTGTCACAACCCGCATTCACTAGGATGAGAGAAGGGACAAAAGATTGACAGAACCTTCCTTCTTTAAGTTGAAGGAGAGATAATGACCCATGAGACCCGCCTTCAATAGGTCCCGGAGTGGTGACTAGCACCAAGGGTATAGTATCACACACAAGAAGGAAGGCATTACCCTTTTTCTTTAATAGGATCTGGAGATAAGATAATAAAACCCAACAACACAAAAACTGGGGGTAAAAGTAAATCCAAAGAAAAACCATTCCCATCTGCATGTTACAAAAGTAAAAGCCACAAGGTACAAGGAGACTACAAAGGTGAAATACCAAAGAAATAAAAACAGCAACATCAACTGTCACAATGCCCGTGCTAGTATGACCCTTCACGATCCCTCAAGTCCTCCTGGAAACCTGAAAGCAGTTTTATATATGTAGGGTGAACTTACAAGTATAATCACTAGGGAAAACCAAAGACTCTCGTACACAAGTGAGAAGGTATTCTAATGCCTGCGGGAAAAGAGATAACCAAACACCCAGCAAGAAAAACTATCAACCCAAGCCTCACCAAGGCACAATCCCCAAGTAACGCAAGTCAAGTAATGTATAGTAAAATCACATCGATATTTGGGTACCCCACACCACTTTTCCACTGGTTATTGAAGACATCCTATGCATCGAACCAATCCCACCATTCTCACCGCAGTCCCACTGCCACACCCGGCCCCCACACACCTAAGATGCTACCACACATCCCACCCACAAAAACCTAGGCCTCAACCACCACCCCGCCCGCAAACACCTGGTCCACAACCACCACTCGTAACCACACCCACAAACACCTAGGCCATAATAACTAATGCCATGCCCGAAGACACCTGGGCCTCATCCCAAAGACTCTTGGGAAACAACCTGCCCACACAAACCTGGGCCAACCACCACAACTACCCTGCCTAAAGAATCTTGGGCTATAATGGACCTCAGGCCTTCATAGCCTGCCCGAAAAGTCTTGGGATATTTGAGAAAGGGAGTAGAAAATGAGCTAATAACCAGCCAGTCATAGGAGTGTTGGAAAAAACATCATCCCCAATGAAATGGGGGTGTTCGGCATGAAGTTCCCAACATGGGTGGGGCATGAATAAGAAACATAGAACTAAAATTATATGTATAGGCAACAAGAACTCATCCCAACCTAGGGTCTCCAAATCCTACCTAAGCACAAACACCCTTGTTACTATTCATTCATAAAAGAAAAACACAGCACTCAAGGCTAAGTCAGAACTCATTCTCAAAACCAATCCCCCATTTAAACCATTCTTTTTTTTTTCATGTTCAAGTGATCCCATTTAGGTGAATTCCATAATACCGGGAAACTAACCAGCATAACCACAAGCCAAAGAAAAAAAAAACAACCAAATAAAAATTTAAGCATTCACACCCGGTAATCTTGTGAAGTCACCACAACAAAGGGATCAGTGAGATCCCTCAAAGTACTAGAACCAAACCAAGCCTCGATATATAGCCCCATGCAACTTCAAATTCAAAACCAACAACCACGCCACAACAGAGGATCCCATCCTCATCCACATCACCCCATAAGCATCGAGTAGAACAAACAGACATGCCACCAATACAGAGAAAGGAAGTTTCCACACTCAAGTACATCATTCACTAAGTTTTATTCTTTCTGTTTGGTTAACCTGGGTGATCACACAAGGATTGTTGTTCACTGAACATTTATTTAATCGGCCGATTTTACGCGATTAACCAAATTCCCATGTTGGAGCCATTAAATCATCATAGAAGACAAAGTTTCATTAATGCACAAATAAAGACCACCAATGGTCATGATTTTCAGTGGGCATAAGCCCGCACAATTCACAACATAAATAATAAATGGTAAAGAAAATCAGCAGAACATCGATCACGCCCCCTTAATTATTTAAAAGTTTGTTTATTATCTTTTTTAAGGTTTGGTTTCATCCATTCCCCCAGAAACAGTAGCACACCCACCCTTCATGATACACAGTAAGGAGAGATGAATGAATATCCCTACTTGTTTGATCAAGGATCAGACTTCTTCTCCATGCGCCAAGAACTGGGGATGCACGACTTGTAGGGGAGGAACTACGGGGACTCCAAGGACGCGCAAAAAAACTCCACCACAGGTGCACCAAAAGCCTTGAGAAGGAGGGACTCTGAGTGCACTGGGGAGAAGAAAGAAATCCAACCAAGAAGATGAAGAAGAAATTACCGTGCGACATAAGGATGAGATCCCATTGTTACGAGATATGGAAATTTGAACGGCTTTAATGTCGGATCGTGGTTCCCCACGTGGTTGGGCAGTTATGTAGGATGGAATTAATTGTCATTTAACAATTCTCCTCGGAGGGGTGGTCATAACGACTATGAGTTAAACCAGTTTCTTTAATCTTAAGGAAACACATAACTGGGGTATATCTGGAAGGTACGGGGAAGGGTGTGACACCGAGGAAAAACCACACGTTTTGGTAAGTTAAGGGTTGGCCGACTCTTGGGGGATTTTAGATATTATTTATGGGATTTAAATGGCTTTGAAAGGGTGGAATTAAATCATATTTATGTTAAATGATATGTGTAGGAGCGGAAAAAGTCGGAACTGGAAAAAGGGACGAAGACCGCTCTGTGAGGAAACGGTGCCCCCGTCATGATGTCACCCTTATGATGCCACTGTCATGGTGTCACCCTCACGGTGCCACCCTCACGGTGTCACCCTTATGGTGCCACAGTCACTGGTGCCACCATCACTGTGCCACCGTGACTGGTGTCCTCGTGACCGGTGTCACCGTTTCAGTTGGAGCAATGTTTTGGAAAATTAATGGACCAGGTGGGTTCCAGGACATTACTATAAGGTTCTAGAAGAATATACAATTTCTTGAGATTTTCCTTCAATCTATTGGGAACAAAATTCTCGTATATCTTGGTTTGAAGCATTATAAAGTATCCTAAAAGGTTTCTCTTAATCTAATGGTTCCATCACTATTGGTGTGAGTAATATATTTTTAACTCACTGAATGTTTTCCTATAATCATTATCCAAATCAAAATCATATTATTTTAAAAGTAACCTGAAAAGGGAAAGATAAATCTTATCAAATTACTTGATGAAGCTCATATAAAATCCAACATGTACTAGAGAATACCTAACATTTTACACATAAGTTTTTTAAGGAAAATAATTTATCACTTTAATTTTTAATTTATCCTCCTCAATGATTTTTTAAATAAAATTATCAAGGAATATTCATCTTTAAACAATGAAGTGACACTTCTCAAAATTCCAAACTATATATTTTTTAATGCATGTTTTTAAGTTTTTTTCCAGGATCTTACAACTAATGATAAAAAAGTCTACAAATGTTTTGAGATCATCCAAATACACCTATTAGAAACCCTCATTGTGGTATTAAAACATACTTATAATTCACTTGGGAAATGTTTTTAAGACATTACACAATCCAAATGGAACCCTTTTTTATAAAAAGGTACCAAAGGTATAAGTAAAGTTAGTATTCTTCCAATCCTCTAGGGAAATGGGTACCTAGAAGTGTCATGGAAATCCATATAAAAAACAATAGTGAGTTTGAACCACTAATATATCTCTCATCCAATCAATGAATGGGATAATGAATTTATCCTTCCCAGTGAACTGATTATTCTTCTTGTAGTTTGTAAAAACTCACCATCAATTTTTAATTCACATAGGGATCAACTCATTCTAGTCATTTCTCACAATGGAATGTCCTATTTTCTTGGGAACTACATGAATGAGGATGACCTAATATGAATATGAAATAGGATAGATGATGTCTTACTCTAAAATATTTATTATCTCATTTTTAAGAATCTCCATCACAATGGGGTTTATTCACCTTTGGTGTCTCTTAATAGGTCTAGAATTTCCTTCAATAATATTTTTTGCATATAAATTTTTGGATTTATGCTTGGGTTATTTCCTAAGATATAACATATTTATTATATATTTTTTCTAAAAAGCTTAATAAATTCATGTTCTTGGTTTATGATAAGGTTATTATCAAAAATCACTGTTATATTATCTTTCTATTTTAGGTACACTTATTTAAATTAAGTGGGAATAGGTTTTAATTCTAGATTTTGGGTCTATTTAAGAAATGAAATTAAATTTAGGATATTTTTTACATGGTTTTGAATTCTTATAAACAAGATGACATAAAAGATACATTATTATTATATAAAAAATAAAATCTATTAAATAATTCAGGGGATATTTCATCCACTAATATGAAAATATATTTCCCATATTCTTGATTATTTTCCTTCTCCATGGAATTTTGAATCATTAGATGTTTCCATGTAGCCAATATTTATTTAAAATACATGTATATTAAATGGGTTAATTATATATAATATGGGAAATCATAAACAGTTAAATACCCTCTGATGAGTTCCTCATGGAGTCAAAAATATTATAGTGGACAATGTTATCTCCAAACTCTACAGTGAGGGTTCCCTCATACAAATTGATGATGGTCCTATGTGTCATTAAGAAGGGTTTTCAAAAAATTATGGGTGTGTAGGATAATGTTATATCATTATCTATATTTAGAAGATATAAGTCTTCTTGGAAAATTTGTTCTTTGACTCTAACAAGCATATCCTTCAGGACTCCTACTAGAAAAGAAGGTAATATGTTGGCAAGTTTATCCACCACTCTCATCGGATTCAATCATCCCATCTATTAAGATGTTGATATAGAGAAAGACATTAAATTAATGGAAGATCATATATCACACAATAAATTTAAAAAATCTATAGGTCCAATGGTGAAGCAAATATAAAATATCCCCAGATGTTGACACTTTATTATAATTCATGGTGGAATTAAAGTTGAGACACTTATTTCTAAGTTGAATCTTTATTTCCCTTGTAGGCTCTTCTTATTGGTGAAACATTCTTTGAAGAACTTGGAATTTTGGGGGATGTATATGAGTGATTCAATAAGGAGTATATTGATATTAAATTTTTATGAAGTCACCACAATTTCACTTTGAATTCATTCCTCCTGGATCTTATTGACTGAAAATTCTATTTTTGGTTTTTCAAAAAATCGTGTTGTGGTTGAGCAGTAACAAAAAAAGGAAGTCAAGATTCAAAATAAACACATTTCATTTTTCAAAATTTTAAAACAATGTAAGAAAGGAATATTGGACTTGAGGAGGTCGTGATCCAAGTGACACCCACATCAGCTAAAATCACGTTGCCTCCCATCATCTTCTTTGGAACACCACTGTTGCCGCCGCTGCCCTATTAATACCAGATCCGATGACAAGAATAAGAAAATTTTTAAACATAATAGTTGTAAATGAAAATTATTTATCTTCTTAATACAACACCATTAACAAGAATGATCATCAACAATATCATTATCTTCATAACTAAAATTTGGAGTGTCTTCATCAGAACCACCATTTTCCAACACACCAAACATACAGAAAAAGGTCTCACCTCCTTGAATACAATTAGCCACCCAAAAAACACATACAAAATCCACATAGAACCACCACACCAGACCAAACTTGGGAAGAGAGATGGGACTAAATGCCAGGGCCGAGTTTTACCAGCTTACGACATTCACATAGAATCTATCCCTTTTCCATAAAATATTTCAAAAAATCAAAACCATTCAAAAAAATCATTAAAAAAGAACAAAAAGCCAAATATAAATTGAAACCAAAAACCAATAAGAAATTTCAATATAGAATCACTGAACTAGAATCCCCATAACCAGAGCATCCAGAGAACCTACACCATCACTCCTTCATCACATTACCAAGCCACCGTAGAACAATCAAGGTCGAACAGGTTGGGGCCTATGCAAATGAGAAAAAAAAAAGATTATTAGAGGAGGAAGGATGATCCTTGAAATCCAAACACTAAACCAGAAGATAATAAAAACTTAAAGGAACCATTGGTGAAGTAAAAAGAGCACTATCTAGGCACACACATCATAAAATTTATATCAGGCTCAACTGTGAGCTATAATGGGTATCAAACCTATATATAAGTTGTATCAGGATCAACCATAGGCTATAATGGGGCTACAACCATCTTAAACAATGTTCAAGGACCATATCATGAATAAATTTTTCTAATCTTGCATATTTTCATTACAAAACCATTGAGAAACACTTTTAAACCCATATGCAAAACACTTTGAGATATCAAAATACTATTTTATTTTAAAAACTCATTTTCAATCGAAAAATACCCAGAGAAAGGAAAAAATGGGATTTCATTAAATAACATAATAAATATTGTAATGTAATAAAAAATTAAAATAATGGTTATGGTGATGGTAAAGGTCATTATCTTCGTATACATTAAAATAGAACATTCCTTTTATCATTTTGTCAAAATGTTCCGAGGCACACAAAAGATTTATTTAGAACACCTTTGAAATAATGTTAAAAGAGAAATAAAATGTCCTTTATAAATATTTTATTTATATATAATACATATATAACATAATTTTAAAAATATGGACATGGAAGAAAAATATTTGAAAAATAAATATTTAAAAGAAGATTTTTTGGAAGGATCTCCCATACCATGAGTCCAACTCATCATGTAAGTTCAACATCTTCTTAAATAACAAAATTATGTTAATTATTTAATTTATTTAGAATATTTTTTAATTTTTTTATTCTTATTATTTTATCTCTTACCATGATATACACAATTAGTTAATTATTTAAGTTAACTTCCGATGTTTTTACGGTGTTTAGCTTATGTGTCAAAAATGGTTTTGGTAGGTTAAAAATGTTCTAGGAGTTTATAATTCATTCATATCCAGAATAATAATCATGACATAATTATCATTTTTATATATAATTTATACTTTTAATACCAATTATGAATAATGGTTATGATAAATGGACTATGTTATAATCATAGAGATGGTAGGTTGTACGTACACTTGAGTAACGTTTCACTTTTTCAACAATATATTTTGGAAGAAGGTAAGTATTATTTTATGTTTATAGAATGGTAAAAATATAATAAATAAAATATTATATATTTAAATATAACTATATATATCATCCATGTAATGTGGAGATGACAAAAATAATCACAACGCTTTGTGAAGGCGATAATCCACAAGTACGCACAAACGACGTTATCATTTTCAGTGAGTGGAAAGGTAAGAAATAAAATGATATATTATATTTTAATAATGATAAATATGTCATTAATATCATATAAATGTCATATATATCACATATATTCATTAAATTTATCTTTATTACCCTCCATGTAAATCATTAGTGAAAAGCGAACCACATCGCTTCGTTAGGTGATAGTTTTCCGTACACATGAGCGACACTATTGTATACCCCATGGAATGGAAAGTACAAAGTTATATGTGATATAATAGTTAAATAATTGTAGTTATGTAACAAATTTCATATATATACTATAAATCCATTATTATAAGAATCCTAGAGAGGAAATGATGAAGAACAAACTACATTAGTTTGCGAGGTGGTAGTCCGCCGTACACACGAGTGACATTATCATATCCCCAAAAGAATGGAAAGTAATAAGGTATATGAGACATCATAATTCCAAAGGTATAATTATATAAAAAATTTCATATATATACTTTAAATACATTATTATAAAAATCCTTGAGAGGCAATGCTAAAAGATGAATTACATTGATTCACGTGGCGGTGGTCCGCCATACACTCGAATAATGGATTTGTTTCCCATTTGATGGAAGATAATGCAGAGTTAGTTTATCACATTAAAATAATAAAATATAAATATATTTTATATAATTATGTTATTATATCAGTATAATTTAATAATATTTGAAGGAGGTGGAATAATAAATAGAATAAAGATGCTCAGTTATGCACAATACATATTCTTCAGACAACCTCCATAGGTTAGCACCAAAATCATTTTTTAGGATTTATTTATGATAAAAAAAATAATATCTAGGTCATAGGGAGGGAATTAATTAAGGTATTTGTTTAGTTATTTTTCCAACCAAAAGGATTGAGATGTTTTAATAGGATGGGAGAGGGGGTGACCTTTTATAGATGTGGGATATGACATACCTAGATTTTTTGAAATGAAAAAGATATACCCATGTTTTATCATTCCAAAAGGATCCAAAATGAAAATTTATAGAGTATTAGATACTATAAGGTCTCAATAAATCTGTAAAAAAAATTCTATATAACATTTTAGTTCATTTTAACCCTTTTCATTTTAGTTTAACCCTTGATATACCCGTTTTTACCATAACCGCAGTAAAACATATTTAAAGTTTTCATTATTCATTTTGAAAAAAATTAAGTTTAAATTTTTATATAATATAAATTATTTTGATTAAAAATATTAAATTCAGTTTTCCAAATTAAATTCATATAATTTTTATAATTTAATTTAAAATAGAACCCATAGTTGTAATGAAAAGGTGTTTTTCAAGAAATGTATTTTTCAAGAATAAGATGATTTTATATTAACTCCATGAAAAGTAATAATAATAGTATGATTTTAAATTAATATTAAACTATAATATATATATTTAATTTAATTAAATAATTATTAGGTTTGTTTTAATTAATTAAAATTTAGAAACATTATGCACTTTAAAACAGTTTTCATAATAAAACCCATTTCTAAACACAAAAATTAACTTATAATAAAATACAATATAAATATCATTAAATTATAATTAAGTGAATTGAATATAAATATTTTATAATTATGTTACTTTAAATAATATTCAGAAATAAAATCATAAATTTAAACTACTTAATTTATTGAAAAAATGACATTTTTACAAAAGTCTGTATTTTCTACTATTCATAAAAATCATCATTTTCGAAAAAATAAAAAAATTTCAACATAATTTAAATTTTATATGATTATTTATAAAATGAAATTTATTTTTCCAAATAAATTTTCTAAAATTTTTAGAAATAAATAATAATATTTTCTCACAAAAAGCAATAAAAGTTTTTTTGAAGAAAACATATTTTTGATGAATAAAATTAATTTTCTAAAAATTGATTTATTATTTGATAAGAATTTATCAATAGATTTATATTATGTAGGAAATTTATATATTTCATAAATTAGTTAATATTATTAATACCCACCAGTTTAATGGCTATTTTATAATGGTTGTATATTCCATGGGTTGTTTAAGCTTGGTGTTGCGTATTGAATACACTACTAAACATAATGTTCTTATTTTAAAATATTGGTGTGTTATATACTCCCTCTATAATAAACCAAATCCTTAAAATTTGAACTTTATCTTGATAATAAAATGTTTTACATTTTAAAATATCTTTTTGAAGTCCCATATCATAAAAAGGGTTAATAAAACTTCCACTTAATAAGAGAAAAATGGAAGTATGAAGGTCATCTGAAACAACCCATATTGGGTTTCCAAAATCATAAAATTATTAAAAAATAACATGAACTAAGTAATAAAAAAATCAATTTTCAATCCCATGGTTTTTTATACGATAAAACATATGCTTCCGAAATCAACTTATTCATTATTTTTAAAACCATTTCAGTGAAAAAAAGATGTCATACTAACTATGATGTCACATATGTTTGGGGTTAGTGTTACACCCTCATCACCCTTCTATTGTGGGTTTAATCCCCATGGCCTTACCAGATGTGACATGTTTTACTCTTTCAAAAACTATACTAATATAATTTTTATAACATTCTAATAAATATAGTGAACATCCCTAAAGAAATATTAATCAGAGAAGATCATATAAAACCTAAATGTTTCAATGACTATAAACTTATGTCTAAAAAATTAAAAGAGAATTATCCCTCAAATAACATTTTCACATGTTAAAAATGGGATTACATATACCTTAAACATCTATCAAAACTCAATAAATGTCTCCAAAGTACACCCATCCCATAAAACATAAAAATTGTATTAATAAATTTAAACTTATAATCGTCCTTAAATATACCACTATATCAAAACACTAGAACCCCTTGATACAAAAACCTTAGTCACTCAATGTTATTTATAATACATTAAACATAATTTAAAATCCTATTACTTAATAATTATTTCCTACCAAAATAACATTAAATCATTCCTTAAGATTAAAAAATTTCTAAACATAATCTAGGATATAATTTATACCATTTATATGTCATATCCAGTTTCCTCATCTTAAACTGTAATGACATTAATAATTTATAGGAATTTATCTATACAATCTTGTTTATCCCATTATTGATATATCCACCTAGGATATTGATTTTCATAATTCCCAAACTTCCCACATTTAAAACATTCAATTGATACATTGGGAATAATTTTATTCCCCTTTATGGTGTTAACTGAACACTTCTATTTTCTAGGGTATATTATTACTTTATGCCCCCCTTTACCACATAAAAACATCTTATAATTATCTTAAGTCATTTTATTGGGTGCTTCTTCCCACATTATTGACACCTAATTCGTTGAATATTGTTTTTAATTTGTTATATTTATCACCTAAATTCTATGGAAGTCCATTTTTATCATGTATAGTGCATTAGGAAACTCACCTAGGTATAAGTTTTCAATAATAAATCATGATAGATGGTTAATAATGACCAAAAAAATTTTCTTTATAGCTCCCATTATGTTTGATTTCTCATTCATACCAACACCATATTTTCCTTTGAATTCATTATTAATTTTTTTAATGATGGATCCAACCATTTACTAAAACAATTAGTGTGAGTATATTAAATAAACCATAATAAACCATCTTATTAGAGGATAAATACAAAGATATCTTTGAACATGAAATCCTCTATTCAAATATTTATATTTATCCAAAATAACTTTAATTCTCCTTAGGGTACTAACCATTATAGTTATAGAGTGTCTTTAAATTAAGATCATATAATATCCTAACCTCTAAAGTTATCTAAACATTTCCTATGATACTAATAATAAGGACATGGCCTTAAACATTACAAAATCTTGAGTTTTAGTCAATAATTAACTTTATTTCATTTTGAATATCATTTTAAGTTTAGAGTTTTAAATAATTAGTTCATAACTCATACATAAAAAAACCATAATTTTACAAAGTATAGAATTTTAATAAGTATCCATTTTTCTAACAATATTAATCTTTTAAAAAGAAACACATTTTATTTTCATGAAAAATATTTAATAATTTCAAGTTTACTTCTTAATTGTTCTTACCCATTATTAAACCTTATGAAAAATATTTTAAAAATATGGGATATGTAGAGAAATATCTATAAGGCGCATAAAAAGAACAAATCCTTTATTCTAGTGAAAAAAGTTAAAACGCATGAAATTTTTTTCTTCAAAATGTACATTTTTACTCAAAAAGTTTATCAACTTTTTTTTAAAACGGTCATTTATATTATCTCAAAAAATCTTTATAGAACCCTTCTCTGAACCATTATAAATTTAAATAACTATATTAACAACTTTCATTATAATTATCTTTTGAACATAATCATTAACTAATGCAATGTAGTGATATTTGGGTACACCGATCACATAAGCTACATTGGTCTCACTCGTGAGCTATAATTGGGATTAACCCATCATATAACCTATATCAGAATTGCTCGGGAGATATAATTGGAATAAACCCATCATAAACATTTTACAACGACCATATCATGAATAAAACATTTTAATCTTGCAACTTTTCATAAAAAAACCATTGAAAAACCCCTTTAAACCTGTATGAAAAGCTATTTCGGATATCAAAATACCCTTTTCTTTTAAAAAAACATTTTCAATAAAAAATACGAAGAAAATTGGAATTTGTTTTTTATTTTAATGAAACATGAAATCATATAAAGTAATCCAAGATTCAAATGATGGTTATGGTGCTGGGACATGTATTTGTTTCCATATACTTTAAAATAGAGCATTCCTTTTTTTTGTTAAAACATACTTTATAAAACATGAAAATAGATTCCATTTGATTTTTTTTGAAATAAAGTAAAAGGATACATTAAATTCCCTTTATAAATATTTTATTTACATAAAAATATATCAATAAAATATTTTTAAAAATATATATATGTAAGAAAAGAATTTGAAAAATAAATCTTTAGATGAAGATTTTTTGAAGGAAGTCCCTTAACTTGAGCCCGACTCATCGCATACATTCTTTACATTCATTTATAATAAAATTATTTTAATTATTTAAAAATTTTAGAACCTTTCCAATTTTGTTATTCCTTTTGTTTTATCTATTACCATGATATACATAATTAGTTAATCATTTAAGTTCACTTTGTAAGTTTTGTTGGTGTTCATATTATGTTCCAAAAATTAAAATGGTAGGTTGATTATGGTCTAAAAGGTCACTATTATATAATATCTAGAATAATAACCATGAAGTAATTATAATTTTTATAAAAAAATTTATACTTTTAAAACCAATCATGATTTTTATGAAAAATAAACTTCATTACAATCATGGGGACGGAAAACCGTACGTACGTTTGAGTAATGTTTCCATTTTTCAATGATTATTATGGAAAGATGGTAAGTATTATTTTATATTTAAGGAATTATAATCTTATCATAAATAAAATAGTATTTCTATAAATATATATATTTTTTCTATTTGATATGAGGATGAAAAAAGAATCATATCGCTTCGTGGAGGTGGTAGTCAACATTTACGCACGAACGATATTATGATTTTTAAGTGAGTTGAAATGTAATTAATAAACTAATATATTATATTTTAATAATGATAAATATGTCCTTATTGTTATGATTATATCATATATATCACTTATATTCATTAAATGTACCGTTATTACCTTCCATGTAATGCGTTAGTGAAAAATGAAACATATCCCTTCGCGAAGTGGTAGTCCATCTTACAAATGAGCAACATTATCATATCTTTTATAGAATGGAAATTAATAAGGAATATGTGATATAATAATTCAAAAATTATAATTATGTAACAAATATAAAATATATACTTTAAATTCCTCATCATTACAAGCCGTTATAGGCACTGATGTGAAACAAATTACATTGGTTTTTAAGGTAGTAGTCCGCCGTACACATGAATAACGGTTTAATTTTCCATTTGATGGAAGAGGAGATGGATTTAGGTTATTACATTAAAAAAATCTTCATATATGTTATATTATTCTGTCTTTCTGTCATAATAATTGAAGAATATTTGAAGGAGTTGAAAGAAGAAATAAAATAAAGTCGCTTGGTTAAGCAGGATACCTCTTCTTCAGACAACCTCTCTAGGTTAGTAACAAAATCCCTGTTAAGATGAATTTATGATAAATATAGGGTTTCTAAGTAATGGGGATGTAATTAAGGAATATATTTGGGTAGTTATTGTCTGAATCAAATGGATTTTTTGGTGTTAATAGGAGAGGATATAGGGTGGCCTTTTATAAGGGGGGATATAACACCCTTGGAATTATTGAAAAGAACAAGTTATACAGACATTTCTTCATGTAAAAAGAATAAAAAATGAACCATTTTGATAATTAGATGATATAAGTTATTAATATGGGCATAAAACATATTTTAGTCAAATTTTATGTCATTTTAACCCATATATGTTTTGATTAACCCTGAGTAAACCTGTTTTTAACTTAACCATGGGAATAGAATTTTACCATTTTCACTATTTATTATGGACAAAAGTTAATTTGACCATATTAGGAAACAAAAATTAGGTTGATTAAAAATATTTAATCAATATTATCATATTAAATTCCCATATGTGACACAATTTAATTTAAAATAAAACTATCTGACATGATGGAAAAGTGGGTTTTCAAGAAATGTATATTTCAAGCATAATATGATTTTATGTAAAATTTATGACTAGTAATCATCATTTTATGAATTAAAATTAATATATATTGATATATAATATAAAAATTTCATTTAAATCATTCATAATTATGTATATTTTTAATTAATTAGAATAGATAACCACTTTTCACTTTCAAATAGTTTTCAGAAAAAACCCATTTTTAAACTTGAAAATTAAGATATAGTAAAATACAATATAGAGATAATTTAAATGTAATAAAATGGATTAAATATAAATAAATAATACTATTATAACTTTATATTATACTTAAAACCTAATGGTACTTTTAAATTACTCAGTATATTGAAAATAAGTGTCATTTTTACCAAAATTTGTATTTTTCATTATTAATCAAAAAATCTATATTTTCTGAAAAATACCAAATTTTCACCCTAAGTTAATTTTAATATGATGATCTAAAAAATTAATTTTATTTTAAAAAAACATTTTCTAAAATTTATATAATTTTATTTTAATATTTTCTCTAAAAAATAAAAAAATTCATTTTTGAAGGAAGCATATTTTTGATGAAAAAACTCACTTTACTAAAAATTGATTGATTATTTACTAAATATTTATCAATAAATTTATATTGATTAGGAAATTTATACATTTCATAAATTAGTTAATACAATTCACACCCACCAATTTAATTTCTAGGTAATAATTGTCATATATTTGAGGGTTGTTTAAGCTCGATGTAGCGAATCGAATACACTATCAAACATAATGTTTATCTTTTAAAATATTGGGGTGTTAAAAACATTCCCATATTACTTAATTTATTATTTATTTCAAGTGTAGTATTTAAAATTTATCCTAGAGTTTGTAGAGTTTCCATATTAATTCTCATTTGGTTATGGTTGTTTTTTCTCATGTTTTGGTGGGGTTGGTGGTTGAAGTTATTTTCGACTTCTTTTAGCCATAATATTCACATTCCCTTTTTGATTTGAAGCTAATTAGATGAGTAGTTTTCGTATATTCTTAGATAGAATTTCCATAATACTTTCCATTTTATTTTTTAATATTTCATTTTATTTATAGGATACCCAACCTTTAATCCTTTATGGTGCACTAGGGATTGGTTTTTAGTTAAGGGTTGGTCAAAAGATTTATTTTTTTAGAAAGGGGGTGTGTAACGAACCAACTTGGGCCAACTAAACAAGCCACTTAAACTAGACCATCATATAATATATGTAAAAATAAAATATAAACTAGTCCCAAATAATATAAATACAAGAAAAAAACCCAAAGTATGAAGTATAATGATATACCACAAAGACATACAATCTAAGATACTTGAGAATGAAAAATCTAAAGTCAAGAAAAATATTGATAAGGAAACTTCTATAATTATTATTCTTACTAAGGAAATATTAGATCTTTCTAAAGATCTTGATAAGAAAACCCCTGATTTTGAAAGTATTTCAAAAAAACTTGAGGTAGTTAATTATGAGAAGGATAAAATTCCCAAGGATATAGAAAAAGTAATTTCTAAGAAAAATGTTTTAGAGACTAACTCTAGTGCCAAAACTAATGTTTTTGTGGATAAAAAATTAGTTATTAAACTGAAATCAGAAATATTTTCCTCGAGGAAGTGTTTTTCAAACTTTACCTTAGGTAAAGAAAGTTTTAATAAGATGTATTCCCATATTCGACCTCTAAGGAATAATTTTGGTTTTGTTTATGACAATTCAAAACTGATTTTTAGTAACAATTATTTTGTACCTCAAAGTGCTCCATTCTGCACTAAGTGTCAATGTGGTGGGCATTGGGAAAAAATTGTTCCTTAAACAAAACTCAGTTTTTATGTTCTCATAAAGCTTATTTTTCAAAGAAAAAGTGGATTCCTAAAATTTTGCTTTTTGAAGTTTCCGAATCCAACAAAGTTTGGGTTCCGATAGTCTAACACTCTTATTTTCTGGAAAATAAAGAATATACCAATAGTAATACATGGTACATGGATAGTGGATGTTCCAGGAACATGACTGGTAATAAAAAAGTCTTTGAAAAGATTATCAAGACGAAGGGAGGAAAAGTAACTTTCAGAGATAATTCTCAGGGAGAAATTATTGGTATATGTATCATTGTTCTTCTTAGAAAAACTTTGATTTCAAAAGTTTTATTTGTTGAAGGTCTCAAGAAAAAACTCATTAGAATAAGTCAATTATGTGATGAAGGTTACCTCATAAATTTTAGGAATGACAAGTGCTTAGTACACAATTCCAAGGAAGAGTTTATTCTTTCTTCTAATAGTTAAGAGAATGTATACACACTAAACTTAGAATAATTTATAAGCCATGATCTACCTTGTCTCAATGCAATGGAAAATCAATCTTTATTATGGTATAAAAGGTTAGGACATTGTAACTTTAATAACCTATGTAAACTCTCTAAGAAAGACTATTTAAGGATCTACCAAAGCTTAGATTTGATTCTTCAAAAGTCTATGGTACTTGTCAATATGGAAAGAAACATAAATCAAGTTTTAAATCAATTGGTGAGGCCTCAAATATTTATGCATTACAATTAGTACATATGGATCTTTTTGGTCCAAAAAAAAACTGGAATCATTGGAGGAAAATATTATTTATTTGTTTTAGATGATGATTACACTAGATTTACGTGGGTCTATTTTCTAGAAAAGAAATCTAAAGATTTTTATTATTTCAAAAGTTTTAGAGCCCAAGTTAAAAATGATAAAAACCTTCCATTGATAACAATTCATAGTGGTCATGGAGGAGAATTTCAAAATTCTGAATTTGAAACTTTTTGTAGTAAAAAAGGCATTACTAATAACTTCTCAGCACCGAGAACTCCTCAATAAAATGGTGTTATTGAAAGAATAAATAGAATTATTCAGGAGATAACTAGAATCATGTTGAGTGAATATTCTATAACCAAACATTTTTGGGCTGAAGCTATAAGTACTGCTTGTTAAACTATAAATCTTGTTTTGATTAGAACTTTTCTTAACAAAACCCCTTATAAGTTATGGAATGGTAGAAAACCTAGACTTTCCTACTTCAAAGTATTCAGATTCAAAGTATTCATCTTGAATAATAAATATAATTTACATAAATTTGCACACAAATATGATGAAGTAATTTTCTTAGGCTACTCCACAACCTCTAAGGCCTACAGAGTTTTCAATAAAAACACTTATACTATTGGAGAAACAGTACATGTCAAATTTGATGAAACTAATCCTTTTATTTTTAAACAAACTCAACCAACATCCTCAAATGTGTTTTCAAAAAATGATTATCAACCCTTGATAGAAGATCCTTCTGATAAGGAAAATGTCTAAGAAAATATTTCTGAATCATTTACCCCAGAATATTTCCTACCCAATGTTGATGAATAGGTTTTACAAAACCCAAATTAGTTGTTTCTTAAGAATCATCGCAGTGATAGTATCATTGGTGATGTAAGTCAACTTTTAAGGACTAGAATATCCTTAAAGAATGAAGTAGAACATTTAGCTTTCCTTTTCCCAATTAGAACAAAAAAGAACGAAGGATGCTTTAGGTGATGACGATTGGATAAAAGCTATGTTAGATGAGATAAATGAATTCGAAAGGAATAAAGTTTGGATCTTATTTGAATGACATAAAGAAACCTCTGTTATTCGAGTAAAATGGGGTTTTAGAAACAAATGTGATGAAAATGGAGTCATAGTAAGAAATAAATCTAGATTAGTTGCTAAAGGATATAATCAACAAGAAGGAATAGATTATGAAGAAACCTATGCTCCAGTATCTAGAATTGAATCTATTCATATCCTACTAGCCTTTTTGGCATTCTTAAACTTCAAACTTTTTCAAACGGATGTTAAATGTTCTTTCCTTAATGGTTATGTTTAAGAGGAAGTTCTTGTTGAACAACCTCCCGATTTTAAAGATACAAAACATCCTGAATATGTTTTCAAACTTACCAAAGCTTTATATGGATTTAAACATTCCCCTAGAGCCTGGTATGATAGACTTACATGATTTTTTCTTCAAAAAAATTATGTTAAAGGAAATGCTGATCCAACCATTTTTATGAATAATGATAAGAAAAATGTTTTGATTGTTCAAATTTATGTTGATGACATTATTTGGTTCAACTCAGAAATATTTAACTGAATTCTTTTTGAATATAATGAAATCTAAGTTTGAAATGAGTATGATGGGTGAGTTGACATTTTCCTTGGTTTTCAAATTTCTCAAAAACCAGAAGGAATATTTATATCCCAATATAAGTATATTATATATCTTATTAAAAAGTATGGATATGACAACACAAAGAGTATAAGTACTCCCACTGGTATCTCAAATTCACTTGATCTTGATGAAGCTGAGAAACCAGTAGATCAAACATCATTTAGAGGAATGATAGGAAGTCTACTGTACTTGACAACTAGTCATCCTAACATAATGTTTTCGGTATGCTTGTGTGCAAGATATCAATCAAATCCTAAGGAATCTCATTTAAAGGCAGTGAAAAGGATGTTTCTCTACCTAAAGGAAACCATGGATTTAGGACCCTTTTATACTTCTGGAAATGATTTTGTTTTAAAAATATTTTCTGATGCTGACTTTGGTGGATGTATAATGTATAGGAAACATACATCTAGAACTTTTCATTTCATTGGAGATTCATTAGTTTCTTGGTCATGAAAAAAGAAACACTCAGTAGCACTTTCCACTACAGAAGCTGAATATATAGAAGATGGAAGTTGTTGTGCTCAAGTATTGTGGATGCAACACACACTCATATACTATGGTATGAGTTTTACCAAAACACAAATTTTGTGTGATATTACTAGTTCCATTGCCTTTAGCAAAAACCCTGAACATCAATATCGGTAAAAACACGTAGATATTAGGCATCACTTTCTTAGGTATTGTCATGACCCGTCTTCAGGGCCCATGTCGTGACTACCCCAAGCCCGCCTTCCATAGGCCAGGGGCTGACGACTAGCACCGAAGGCGTAAATCCTGATAAAAAGGGAAGGAATTTCCTTTTATATAAGTACACAACACAACAGAGTACGCAAGTGAAGTAAGCACTAAGTAAAAATGAGTAAAAAAGTAAGTGTTGAAAAGTAAAAGGGCCATTATACAAAGCCAACTAAAAGTATAGTACAACTGAAAAGAAAGTACAGTAGCAGTAAAGTGAAGAAGCAACCACTGAGTCGTCCTTCGGGAATCCCACCTGAAGGGTGGGTACAGATGGTCTCCTCGGCACCTCAGGTCCGTCCATCCGCTCCATGCATGCCTCACTAGGTGGTCCACCTCCGGGTACCGTCCAGCTCCACAGGACTCCTCCACAATTAGTGTTGCCCATCGTCTGCATCCAACACAGCGTAGTGCGGGAAAGCCCGTGCAGGGGTGAGTATACAATACTCAATAGGGACCCCGAGACCCCCGAAGGTCTCCCAGAATCCACAAAGGATAAACCAAAAAGGAAAGATAAAATCACGAAGTATCAACCAACTCTACTTTGGTATATGCCCATACATATACCTAGGTCATCAATCACAGTTCGACTCCAGATCCCGAGCCGAAGTACAACCCAGTCCACACAAGAAAGAAGTCAACCACATCGATGATAATGATTGAAAGTCAAGACTCAGCTTACACAGGTATACATCTTTCATATAGTGATAGAGATGATCAGATGTAGTCACTGATTCATCTAAGCTATCAGACCCACATAGGATACAAGACTAGGTAAGCTGTCAGACCCACATAGGATACAAGACCAGCTACTCTGCCGGACCCACTCAGGATAGAAGTACATAGGTCATACTGCCAGATCCAGATAGGATACAAGAATAGTAGTCATCACTGTCGAACCCACATAGTATCCTAGTACAGTCGTCATCGCTGCCGAACCCACAGAGGATCCCAGTACAGTCATCCTTTCTTCTGAAACCACGAAGGATCCTAGTACAATCGTCATCGTCACAGTCGCAACCAACTCTAGGGTTCCTGCATGCAGCACGCTCAATTCTGGGAGGGTCCACTCCTCAATCCAAGGGGTCAATACATCAACTGTCATGAAGTTCAGATTTAATGTATCCCGAAGTTCCGTCTCATCAAAAGAAACCCAACGCGATAGACGGTGTGTCAATCGGATGCCCGGTCTGAGAGTTCTTGGCTTTTCCGTTTCAGGGGCCCGGTTGGTTTTTAAGATAAAACCTACTTGACTATACTCCAGATGCGTCCAAACCTCAAGTGGAGTATTCCAAAATAACATTCTCATCAAAAGGAATTCGATGTAGTTGACGACACGTCAATCGGACATCCGGTACTTAAGTTATAAGCGTTTCCGCTCCAAGGGCCCGATTGGTTTCGGGTTCGAACCAACCCGGCCATACCCAAAAACCGCCTAAACCTCAAGTGTAATATACTGAAACGACTGTCTAGACCCTAGGGTTCCTACTCTACTGACGGTGTGTCGATCGGAGGTCCATAGATCAAGTTATGGGCAAAAGACAGAAAAATGGTCCGAAGTGGGGGGGGGGGGGGGTCTGGGCCCGGTCCGACCCAGCCCAACCAACCCTGGGTCGGCCCGAACCGAGTCCGAGTCTGGCCCAGATGGGCGCAGCCTGGTCCATGTGACCTGCCCCGGCCCGACCGTGGAGGGGGGGGGGGGGGGGTGTGTTGGCTCGGCCAGCTGGCCGAGCGGGGGGCGCGACCCCCTGTTCCGCGAACGCGGTGCCAGGATGGCACCGCTGGTCTCCCTGGATCCCGCGCGGCCGAGGGATTCGCTGCTCGCCACCGCGGAGAGCTTCTGCAGGTGGTGCACCAGGGCGCCGCCGCCTCCAGGTGGCTGGCCGGTGCTGGCCGCCGCCTCCGACCGACGGCGCCGCCGTTCCGGCGACCCGCGCTGCCGGGGTCTTTCGCAGGCCACTAGAGTCATTCCGGTGGTCCGTTTTTGCTTCCGTCAGCACCTACGGTCGTCCCGAGATCCGAAATCCATTGTGAAGGCCTCAAATCACTGTTGCGCTCCTGTTTCATTGTCAAAAACACCCCGCACATCAAGAACAAATTAGCGGTTGGTCTGGACTTGTTCGTTAGTCCGTACCCACCGTGTTAGTGGTTCAAATAATCTCCCAACAATTAAACGCCATATTCGAGGGTATAAATCACTTAAATGAAATATAGAAATCCCTTACCTCGAAGTTGTTGTCATACACCGTCGATCCGTGGAAGACGAGCATCGCGGTAGAAGGGCATCGCGGAAGAACGGTGTCGTTCCGTCAAAGATGGAGGAAGGGTCTTTGTCATAGGCGACATAGTCTCCTTGACATCAAGGTGCGTCCGAGGAAGATGTGTTGTTGGAAGAAGTTCTTTGAGTTTTTTACTGGGGGTGTTCTTCGTTGAAGAATGGTGTTCTTTGTCGATGAAGGATCACCTCTCCAGAGTCTTTTCCCAAGATATTTTCCAACAAAAGAAATAAAAGGCTCCACCAATTAATAGAATTGTTATGCAATTCATATTAATTTCAAGCGGTTCCAATTAATTTAATGCTAATATTAAATTAATAGGTTGGCACATTTAATGGGATGAGGGAGGTAGGAAGACTCCACCATTAATGAGGAGTTGTCAAAGGAAACAATAGGGAATTAATGGGGAGTTTGAGGAGAGTTATTGGGGGGTGATGTTGGGGCTCGTGTAGGCCCCACCTCACAAATATCCACACTTGGGAGGAAAAAACCAATACAAAAATAAAATTGTGTACTGCATAATTTTTATTTAGTTTAAAAAAACCCTAAAAATTAACTTTTGACCCACATAAAACGAAACTGCAGTAAAGGTACCCTTAAGAAAATACCGGTGCTGCGAGTTCATTGGTGCCCTTAGAATTCAATTACGTGCATCATTTCAAAATATAGAAAAACCTGCTTGTTCATTCACTGAACGTACCCGAGCTAAACATCAGAAAATTATTCTAGGCACACCATGCCTCAGAATCAGGTGCCGTCAGAAACTGCGTACTCCTATAATTCCAAATAATTTAAGAAAAAAACTTTCCTTGAAATTTACAAGTCTTTACAGGTATCACACACAAAAAGGAGATATCACTCTTCAATTTAACGAAACGCAAGATCAACATTCTGATATTTTCACAAAATATTTACCATCCGATAGATTTGAATACATTAAACAGAATTTAGGAATGATAACTATAAGGTAATCTTCCTTATTAATTTTTTTGTTGAAACATATTTCCTTACAGTAATAAAATCCTTTTCATAGGGGGAGTACATTTTCTTGTTAGTTAAAATTTTTATAATCAAAATTCTCGTAGTAAAAGTTTCATAGTAAAAATTTTCGTAGTTAAATTTTTATTGTCAAATTTTTCGTAATCTAAATTTTTCCTAATAAAAATTTTCGGAATCTAAAGTTCTACAGGAAGAATTTTCCTTACTATGAATAATATTCTTATCAATTCAAAAGGTATGTTTCCTTTCCTAAATTTTCGTAATCATCTTTTACTTGTTTGAATTCTCATTTTTTTTTTAAATTTTTTGAATTCAATTTTCCTTATATGTGAATGTTTTTCTTAAAAACCTCAAAAGATCAGAATGTATCAAAATGCTTCTTCAACTATCATCTCAACCGTCAGATCTTCTCAAGAAGTTTTCAACCATTGGATCAAACAGGGAAGTTGAATCATCGCTTCAATTTCCTATATAAAGGACCCCCAGATGGTTGTCCCACATCGAACCCCAAGCTCCTGCGTGATAAAGCTCTTCCCTTCCTACTTAAGACCATTCTGAATTTTTCAGGTATTCCTTAGTTCTGAATGTCTAAAGAAGCCTCTCCTTAGAAAAAATTGTCAACCGTAAAAGAAATCTCTGAATGGGTTATTTATCGTGAAAGGTTGGTAGACCCGGACTTCTTTAATAAGTATTATTCAATTATCTCAAAGGACATTAAGTTAAATAGCTGGGAGGGTATAGCTGTATCTATACCCAAGACAGAGGATCCGATGATTCCAGAGTTTCTAGTAGAGTTCTATGAATTCCTATCTTTTTTCAATCAAGGAGGCAAAGAGAAATTTTCTTTCAAGAGTTATGGTAAGACTTACTCTCTTTCTTATTCTAAGGCAGCTTGTGTGATTGGAATACCTTAAAAAGGAGAAGATGAATTTTTTTCGCATAAGTTACCTGATGTTGAAGGAATATTTGATAAGGATAAGTCTATAGAGTGCCTTGGTTTGGTTGGAGTCAAGACTCCAAATATTCTTCATCATTCATAAAATTTATAGATTCTTGAACTTCGGGTTCAAGGCTTTATCATTCCGAGGAAAGGTGATAAAGACACTCTAAAGAAAAGTGATATATATGTTTTTTATTTCCTAGTGAACCTCCAGAAGATGAATATGGTTAAGTATATTTTGGTTACGATTGAAAATATAAAGAATGGAAATTTGAAGTCTCAGATTATCATGTATCCAGCAATTCTATCAAAGATCATTGTTTCTTGTTTAGAATCAATGAAAATTTCTTGCAAATGAAAATCAAGAAATTTCAGGGTAATGTTGCTAAGCGATGACATTCTAAGGAGACTGAAAATTGGATTTTATGGTGAATCTAGTGAGTTTTATGATTTATCTAATGATGAAGTTGAAGTTTTATCAAAGAAACCTATTGTAGACGAAACCACCAAGAAAGGTGGAAGGATGAGAAAGGTGAAGGAAATTGAAGAGATAGAAAAAGTTCTTGTTTCCAAGGAAATTGAATATGCACCAACAAAGTCAAATAAGAAAAAATCCTATCTTGATGAGGTAGTTTCAAAATGGAGATAAGATAGGAAAAACAAAAAAGAAGGGGAGCCTAAGTTTTTTTTGGACCCTGCTGAGGCAAAAGTGTGAAAAGAAAAGGCTATTGAAGAGCTTGAGAAGAAAAAAAAAGAGAAGAAGCAAAAGAAGAAGATGTATGAGGCTGAGATAGTTCAATCTCTTCTTTAGGATGCTAAGAAAGCTTCTGAGAAAATTCCGGTGCCAGAATCCTTTTTAATAGAATCAATCCCAGAGACTCCGGGAAAGAAGTTAGTGATTCCAGAGGGAGATCAAGAAGAAGAAATAGTGCAAGAAGAATAACTGGAAGAAAAAGTATAAGGGAGTGGTGATAATGAAGATATGATAAATCAAATAGAAGATTATCATGAGAAGGAGATTCCTTTTGAGAAGTTATCAATATGAACTTCTAAAGCTGAGTCTTCAAAACTTGCTACCCCAAGAAAAGATGGGAAGGGTGGGGAAGAAGTAAATAAATTGTATGAAGAAGAAAGAAGCAATCATGATTTCATATAGCCAGAGGGTGTTGAGGCAGGAGTTGAGAAGGAAGAAGTTGACGATGATAAGATTGTTTAGCTATCAGATAGTGAACATGAATCACCTAAATAATAAGAAATCATTTCAAGAATATATAAGGGAAAACAAGTGATGATTGATACTCCTACCAAGTCTTTGGTCTGAAATAAAGATGCTAGTGATTCATCAAATAGGAAAGATGATGTTCTTGAAAAGGAATCATCATCAACAAAGCATTGGAATTCAAAATCATCTTCTCTTGGACATGAATTTGTTGTTCAGTTTTTAAAGAAGCTGGTGGGTACTATTCTATTATTTCCAAGCATAGATTCAAGATGCCAAATGCTTCAGCATTCCTTAAATTAGAAAATAGATTTAGTATCCATGGTGATGGATAAGTGTGTCAAACATGAGGCTGATTTCAAAACTTTTTTCATTAATTTTTAATCCAATAAAAGATATTTCAAGAAGATGACGAGTTGGTCAAGGAAAACTATCGAAGAGATGATAATTCTTGATGAGTTTTAAGATAATGTCAAGGATTATTTTGAAACTGAAGATGCTAAGTTCAAAGATCTCACCATGTCTTTTGAAGAAACGCTATCTCTTGAAGAAACTATTTGGAAGTAATAAGTGAAAGATATAAATGTGAAATTATATTCAGTTGCTCAGAGTTGGAAGAGGGAAATGGATCTTAGAATCATACTTGGGAAAAACATGCAAAACAATAAGAAGCCTTGAAGGCTCTGGCTGATATGCTTAAGGCTCAGGAAGAAATAATTAAAGTCTTGGAAAAGAAAACTGAAGATCAAGATCAGCTACTCAAGAGCATGGAAGATGATCATAAGGAACTCAAGAAGCTCAAGACTATTGTGAAGAAGCTGATGCTGAAAGCGAAAGAGGTATAATTTCATTCAAATCCGATCTTCTGTTGTATTTAACTATTGTACAGATTCTTTCAATCTTAGTGAAATTTTCGTTGCACTTCATATATTTGGTTGTTTTGTACTAATATTTCAGGTACCATATTTTCTTTTCCATTCCCTTCATTCCTTTTTGAAAATCATAAAGGGAGAGAAAGGAATGAAAAAAAGAATACTAAGCAAAGATAAAATTTCCCTAAGTAAGGGGTAGTTAATCTAAGGGGGAGTTTTATCATGAAGATTTTTTGTATGTAAAAAATTAAAAAATCTCATTCAGGAAATCAAGAATATGATCCTTAGGGATTTCAAAGACTAAGGGGGAGTTAGTCATATTCATTATGATCCATAAGTGAAGGGAGATAAGTTTTATTTTCAAGTTCATAAAAATTTCAAAGTCCATGTATTCTTATTAGTAAGGATGTTTGTGATTTCCAAAAAGGGGGAGATTTTTAAGTCAATAAGGTTTCCTTATGAGGTTTCCATTCATCTATGTTTTGAAAATCACAAACACTCTATGTCATTGAAAATTTTATTTTCCATAAGTTTTTAAGGCAATTTTCATCTTATCTAGATTTTCCTTAATAAGGAAATTTTCCTTCTCCAAGGAAAATTTATCCTGACCTGTTTTTCATTGATCATAATTTAGTTTCTCTAAATCTAAATCTATTTATTCCTAATTGGAAAATTTGGTTTCACATCTAAAACCTCAGAATTCTATAAATACTTAGATATAGAGTATTCTGTTTTCAGGATCCGAATTCAGACTCCAAATTCTCTGAAATTCAGAATCCAAATTCATTGAAATTCAGATTCCGAATTCTCTGAAATTCAGACACCAAATTCATTGAAATTCTGACTCCGAATTCTCTAAAATTTAGACTTCGAATTATCTGAAATTAAGACTCCAAATTATCTGAAATTAAGACTCCGAATTCTCTAAAATTTAGACTTTGAATTCTCTAAAATTCAGACTCCGAATTCATTAGAATTCATACTCCGAATTCCTTAGAATTCAGACTATGAATTCTTCATAATTTAGACTCCTAATTCCTTATAATTCTGACTCTGAATTCCTTACAATTCAGACTCCGAATTCTTTATAATTCAGACTGTGAATTTCTTAGAATTCCGAACCCGAATTCCTTAGAATTCAGACTTCGAATTCCGTAGAATTCAGGCTCCGAATTCCTTATAATTCAACCTCTGAATTCCTAAAAATTCAGACTCCATAGTCTAAAGAATTCTAATTCTGAATTCCTTGAAAACAATATAGGAATATCCATGTAATAAATACTTCAAATGTTTTCCTCTTAGACTCTGAACATTATTTTTCCTTAGACTCGGAAAAATAGATTTGATAGAGCAAACATATTTTACTTACCCTTGTTATTATTATGAAACGATGTTGTGAATTCTGTTTCTAACCAACCATTGTTTGAGTGACATGTGTACATGTCCTTTTGAGATTCATGAAAAAATATGACAATTGGAAGAGGGAGCTGACCATTGAAAAAATGCATATAAATAAGAGCTCATTTGAAAAAGCTTAGAACTGAATTTTGATGATTGTTCTATAACTCTAGAGACCACATGCTATTAAAGTGATTTATAGAGAGAGATACTCTCATTCCTTGTGCATACTAAACATATTGTTCAACTTTCTTTGTGCAACTCCGATTATTACTATGTACAATCGAGGGCTTCCGGGGATAAAAAGACAGAGGTGTTGACTACCTTAAAGTTTGAGGACTTCCTTGATAAGGAAGAAAGAGGTGTTGACTACCTTGAAGTTCGAGGGCTTGAGGGGATATCAAGATAGAATCCGATATTTCTATCTAGGGCTTACCCCGGTATGGGTAAAATAGACTATCTTGAAAGTATAAATCAAGAGACCTTTATCCAAGGTTGTTGGATACCCTACTCTTTGTGTTAAAATATTTCATACTTGTTACTTGTACTGTTTCAAGTTTGTTTTCCGCTACATTTTGATTATTAAGGAAAGTATAAATATCTAATACTTTCTTATACCTGTATACTCTGATTAGTAGGATTTTATACGCTTTAATGTAGAATATTTGTCCTTGTAAACTTCTCTTATGTTTCATTTCCGGAACCATATTTCCGGAGTCTAGTAAGTTTGTAGAACTAAGAGGTCTTGTGAATTTACCTTCATTAACATTGTTAAACAATAGAAAGTTTTATACTATCTTTAAAAGTTCCAAAGGAATTTTTTTAAAGTATACAATTCACCCCCTCTTTTATTTTGAGCATCTAAATTCTTATTTTGATCCTCCAGTAGCAACAAGAGAATCTAATATGTTACAAGATACTATTCTCTTTACCCAAATAGTAAAATACAATATCTACGAATTCTCAATGGCACTCTTTGGGTTTGAGAGAAATCGTAGTAGGATACCATCACAATTTCTACACAAATTCTAATATCAAGAATGAAAAAATTATAGATTTTAAAACAAAACAGTTTTACAATCATTTTCATAAATCTAAACCATTTATAAATCATTTTTCATTTTTCTTCTTGTAGTTTCCATAGAAATCCTTTCATATTCTAAAAAAAGAAATATGAAAAGTAGAATTGATAAAACAGGAAAGTATATACATACATCAAGAGGAAACTAGTTAAACACAACTCCATGAAAGAACCTATCTTTTGAATCTATGTGATACAAACTCATATAAAAACCCATGAGAAATAATCCCTGATAAAAACAGTCTTGTAATAAATAACCACAAATAATGACAGAGCAACTCACATATGGTCTCCAGCATTAGGGAAACTATGTAATAAAAACTAATAAGAAAATCCTAAACATGAACAACATTGGATCCAACTGATATCAAGCCCTACTCATTTATGTCACAACTGACATCGAGTCCTTCCAGTAGATATCATAAAGGTTACCTCCTAGTGGTTCCAAACACACACTATGGATACTTGTGTCTCTTCATAGATTCACCCAAGGTTCCAAATGCGCATTTGTCCAAATTTCATTTCAAAACCTTGCTCAAAATTTAAAAAACAATTTAAAAACCAAGGCAATACTCTTCATAGTTTGAAAACCCTTTTCCAAATCAAGAAAATTAATTTTCAAAGTAAAACCCATTTTTGAAAAACATTTGATTTTCCACAAAAGAATTTGAAACCAATTATCACTTATAATAATAGAATAACCCAAATTAATTTATCGAGAATGACATGCAATTCATAAAACTAACCCATTTTATAGAAATATCTTCCTCAATATGGTATAAACCTGGATACCTTCGACAATGATTACTGGAAACCAATATAATGACCTTTGAAGTACAAGGAATGCCTAGAAACAAAAAAAGGTCAATAAAAAATACTACCCGATTTTAAATTTGATCACAACAATATTCAAAAGAACAGTTGTAACAAAAACTTAAGAATAACTAAAATGATTACATACCTAGAGAGAAGAAATCCATCCCCAATGGTGATCAATCATTGAATGAAGCAATGCAGAAGGAAATAATTCACGTATAATTACTTTGGTTGAGCTTTGGGTCGAGTGAGATTGTATACATAGTGGATGAAAAATAAAATCATCTGTGTATAGCCCTTAAAACCCACAACTCGTGACATTTACACATTGTGTAATCCCATTACACGTCGTGTAACCCACTAAGGAAAAAATGAAGAAAAATATATCTTCTCTTTATTAAAAACAAAATATTTTTCAGTATATGATGTGAACATGTTACACGACATGTAAACCTACCACTATGTGTATCCATTTCTTGGATTTTCCCTAGAAACCATTACATATTGTGTAATTTCCCAGTAAGAAGCAACAAATTCAGGTTTATGATGTAAATTCCAACAAATCCCTGACTTCACTATTATAAGTATCCACCCAATTCCTTTCAGTATTAAAAACCTAATGAAAAAAGAAACCAAAAAACAAAGGATATAACATACCTGATAGAAAGGTAATAGTGAATTACAATCTTGTCACCATAAACAATTTTTTCTCCCAAAAATCCCTCAAGATCCTGGATCCACAAAAATATAAGGCCACGACTACCTAATCAGTGACTCCCTCTCCCACATATTGTGGATTTCTTGTCCACACCTATATAGTACCCAATCCAGGGGGATCATTTTACCACATAGTACCTCATCCTAATGATCCATAATCTAAGTTAGCTGCTCAACCAAAGTATTATTAGGGTTAAGATGAACAACCTTCTATCTAATCACATATAAAGGATATGGTATATTCCCCCTCAATAGGGAAACATGAAACACATCATGGATGGATGACATACCAAAATTAAGTTTAAATTTTAATTTAAATTACGATGATTTGTTCATGTTTTTAAATGATAAAACGCTTATATTTCAATGTTTTGTTAAAATAATGGGTAATTTAAATTATAGAATGAAAATGGGCTAAAATATGAAAATTAATTAAGTCTAGAATTTTGAAAAAATTTAATCAGTTAGGTATTTTGATCATAACTTTTAAATTATCAATCCAATTGATGTGATTATTTTTTTGGATTCCTTTAATTTTTTATTACAACTTTCACTTATAGACCCAAAGATAAATTCACTATTTGGAATCCCAAAAACAACTCACAAGTTGGTCCCTGAAAACTTTTGAAAAACTTGGAAAGGTTTTATGTCGGGACTATATCTACTGATCAAAGAGACTAAATACATTGAAATTTGGAGGGGAGATGATAAATAGATTTATGAATAACTTTCAAGAAGGTGTAAATGCATATATAGACCTTTTTTAAGGATAATCATGCATGGTAAACTTAAAGATATGAAATACAAAGAGTCTTATTCAAAAGAATAAATTCTACGAAAAAATAGAAATAAATCACTCTACAGAGAGAAAAATACACTGAAATTGGGAGAGTAGATGAACAAGACATTTATGAACAAATTTCATTCAGGAGTACATGCATGAATTGACCATGTAATGTGGATTTCATGCAGCAACTGTTGAAGGGAAATTCTGGCCTGTAAAAGGAGGATATATCCTTCTTCCCAAAGTATTCCAATCCATCCCATACCATCAGTCGACCACCGAGGAGCCACAATGCACCATATTCTTTCTCCACCATCTCTTTTTCTTCTTCATTTTTTAGTTTTCTTTATATTATTTTTATTTTAAATCGTAATTAAAATTTTATTTTTAGTAAATTAGTCGATGCATTTAAGTTTCTCCATCCATTCCATAACTCTTCTTCTCAATTTTATTCTTTTTATTATTATTATTATTATTATTATTAGTATTAATATTTATATTAATAAAATTAATAATATTAATAATATTAATATTAATAGTAATAATATTATTAATATTAATAATAATATTGTTATCATTATTATAATTATTACATAGTTATTTTTTAATTTATTTTTATTTTCTTGTTTTCTTCTTTCTCTTCCTCTTCTTAAAAAAATATTCTTCCCTTAATAATAATAGTAAATTATTATTATTATATTTTCACATTATTTATATTATATTTAAATTTCTTATTATTTTAATTTATTTTCTTCTTACTTCTTTTATTTTATTCTCTCTCTCCCCAGATCTCTCTCTTTATTCCCCGTTCTTCCATTTTTATTTTATTTCTTCCATCCACATTTTTTTATTATTTCTTTTTCTCTCATTGTTATCTTCTTCTAATTTCTAACATTGTGATTTATTATTATCATAAATGAGAGGCTGACCTTGAGTCTTAGCCTGAGGGGAGGTCAAAGTGTTCTTAATTTTTTCTTAAATTTTAGTTTTATGTTTTTGATAAATTTGAGTTTCATACATGGTGAGGCGAATGTGTCTAATTAGATGACTAACCCCCAATGGCATGCAACTCAATTTATTTATATTATTTCATTTTAATAATTTTCCTCTCTCTATTGGTTAATTCATCATATGATAGGAGTAAAAATAATAAATGGATGAAACAACATCAATTAAACTGGTTCCTTAAAGATAAAACCTCCTAAACCAAGGTGTGTCATCAACCCTGATTAAAGGAGGAGGTGGAATTAAGAGTGGTTATCCATTTAGTTGGAGTTAAAAATTCCAAAATAAATAATAGTAATTCAAAAATAATATTTCATGTTTGAATTATCAAACTTAAATCAAACACATAGAGTATAATAATGATTTAACCTTAAACCAGACCCCAAAACCAAGTTCTTTCATTCTTTAACTCGTTCCATCTAGTTTTCATGTTAATTTAAATTCCCATTTTTCATGTCATTAGAAAAATAATCCAAAACCCAGAAATGTTTTAATTTTTTTCTTAAATCAATAAAAACCACAAAAACAATTAGTTTATGAGATTTAGATAAAGTATGTGAAACACACTAAAAGGATCCTGAAGTGAGATGACACTAGTCAACCACTATACTGTATTAGGGAAAATGTATTTTTTTGACACACCCATGATAGGCTTGTGTAAAAACTGGTGTCGTTTCTAAGGATTCAATCATAAGTTTTCATACATTTTCTATTTTAACACTTTAGATAGATTTTATTTGTTTTTTAAAAACCAAAAATAAAAAACACTCCATGATGTATTCATATGATCATTTCATAAATTCATGGAACAATTAATCTCAGGTGAGAGAGATAGAAATTGAAGCTCCCTAGTCTACAGAAGACGGTGTTTAATTATATGATAGATAGATCAGGGGGACTGAATCCAAATTTGAAAAGAGGAGGAATTAGAGGACCTCATCCAGATCACAAGGAGACCCTGAAGCAACTAGTGGTTGAAGGATGGGCCAGATAACTCATTGAATTCTTGGATTACTTCCCATAATTCTATCAAGAAGTGGCCAAAACAAAATAAGAGTTCTCATAATTTCCTCTCAACAATTTTGATTAATTATCCCAAAATATTTCCAAGAGCAAGTGTAAAAATAAAATACAAGTGCGATATTCAAGATCTTCATGAAAATTTGCAGAATATCCAAGAAAAAATGGACTGGATAACTGAGTACTTCAAAGAATCATTAGAAGAACCTAAACCTAAGTTTGAAACTAAACTAGAAGATGAACCACTTGTACTACCGAAGGAGGAAAATGAGTAATACTTTCCTACTAATCTACATGTGGGAGATCAATAATAATTGGATGAATTTCGGAATTAATGTGAGGAACTTCTTGATCTCCCCAAACCTTATAAAGAAGAAGATTGAGAATCATCAAAGGAAGATACCAACCAAGTGGTGGAATTTGAAGTAAAGATGGAGGAGCCTGACTAACTACATCCATCCACTAAGAATCTACTTCATGAGGCACTTAACCCTGAGTAATTGATTGAATCTAAACCAATATAGGGATTAGATATTTTCTCATACTCTATCTATTCTTATTTTTTTGAAATCGATTTTTTCATCACTTCCTCTTGTTTTGAATTTTCATATTTAGACAATATTTTCTATTACATAGAGGGGTATGAAGAACCAGGTCATGCACCTTCGGAGGAACACATGGAGCTAACTAATTGCAATTAATATTCATTTTTGGAGCCCTGTCAGAAGATCCAAGTAGTTTAGTCTGAGGAAATCAGACAAGTGGCTTCTCATTTTGAAAGCGAGAAGTTACTTATTAAAAATTAAAATTGAAATTTTATTCAAGTAGAATTAACTAAATATTCACCCTTTTATCATTAAATAAATGCATCCCCTATGAAGCTAGCACTAGAATAGAAGAAGGATGGTGAAAAAGTATCAACCAAGAAGGAAGATGATTTATACTTCATCTTACCCCCACCATGCATACTATACTTCATTTTTGAAGGGTGTGAATTAGATATACTCTATACCTTGATCATTTATCATGAACACGGATGAAGGAAAAGCTGGGAAAAGCCACATGTGGTGGTTCAAATAAAAGAAGCTTCATCCACCATTTGATTTTGGATAATAGCTGGTACTACCCTCAGGAAGCAGTAAAAATTTAGGGCCCACTTGGGGTATCATATTAAGAATTATCTATTTCAATTTTTTTTCTAGGAATTTAGATTTCAATTTATTTTCTTATAAGTAGTGAAACATTAATCCCACTACATTCTATTCTTTTTGAGCTTAAATGATATGTTCATTGTGCTTAATTGTGTTATTCTCTTTTATATGATCATAATGGCCGAAGGTAGCCTAAAATAGTGAATGGTAAGGGACAATATTAATGTTTAAGGGAGTTAAATTTTAGTTTTTTCTATGATAAACTTTCTACATTTTTTTTCTAAATCATGTTTTTAGCTCTAAAGTAAAATTTTCAACCCCATTGTCGAATCATGCTTTACTTGACTAATATAGGAGACACGATTTTATTAGGAATCTTGGGTTTCCATGTTTTAGATTTAAATGTTTGTAAGATTTAATGAGTAAAATGGAGAATTAAAATTTTAAATTAAAAAATGGATATTAAAATTAGGACTCATGATTTAAATAAATTAATTGATTCATGTCAATAAAATTTCCGAATAATTTTCATGATTTGAAAATTTTGAAATTCAGGTGAATTGATTTTTTATAGTTAATCATTCCTTGAGTGATTGTCCCAAATCATATGTGCCATTTCCTAGAAAATTTCGAGACCAAGTAACTGCAATTATATTATTGAGCATATTTCTTGAGTGATCTTGGTACATTCCACCTACTAGAACTTGAATTTGAACTTGTTAAAGCTATGAATATGTATAAAAACATTTAAAACAATTGAGGAATCCTTTGAAAATATAACTATCTTTAAAAGATAGAATTTACATCAATCCTTCTTTATCCTATAGAGATCATGAATGACCTTACGAGGATTGATCCATGTTTGAGGCTATTATTATGCATTCCTACCATCCTCTTAGTAATATCATGATATTTTAATGTCTAAGTGTGGTGGTGAAGGTAATAATGATAAATTGGATGATTTACATTGTAAGGAATTAGTGTGGGGGGTCTTATTATGGGAATTATAAAAGGTTGTGGAATAATTCAATGTACTCTAATGGTTTTACCCTCATGAATATTAAAAAAATGAAAATGAAAAGAAGAACAAGAAAAAAGTTAAAAATGGGTTGTGATTTGGGAAAAAAAATCACTATTACTAGACCTATGATTTATATTATACGTGGTGAGGTGGTGGATGTGAGGTTTATTATAAAGAATAACTTTCAAAAAATAAAAAAATGAAAAGGTTCTTTGAAAAAGAAAAAAATGGGTATAAAATAGAAAAAAATATTCAAATGAGTGTATAAATCATTCATTATGCTTAAAATAATAATGATCATTGCTTTGAGTTTTTAAGAAATGGATAAATGTTACAATTTTAAGGGGGAATGCCATTAAACTTTTTGAATTTGAGTATCATGCATTGTGCTTAAGATATAAACCTCCTCCTTGAGGCTTAATTTTTTGAGAATCAAATCCTACCAACCTTAACCCTTAGAGTCATTTGAACCATGATTGAAAATTCCTCATGATTTTATGTGCCTTTTCCTTTACAAAGTGGATAAAGTAGTTCCTTTAAAATCCTATGGATAAAGATAAGGTTTTCATGATTTGAGAATAAGTCTACTTAAATTGTATCATGAGGGATGAGTGAAAATAATACTTTGTGAGATAGATCATTTTTTGACATGTTTAATAATAAGGAATTAAGGAATTTAAACAAATAAGACGATAAGTTCCATCATTTTTCAAAGGGGAAGAGTAAGATACATGGATTGGTGGTTTCATTGAAAAATGAGAAATTGAATTCATATCTTATATGGAATTTGAAAATTTTATTGGAAATTGATAGTTTTTTTATTATATCGCATTGAAATTTGAATATTTATAATATTGGTGCCCTCTTTAACTACTTGTTGAGATTTCATGATTGAGGGCAAGCTTGGTTTATGTGTGGGGGTATTTGAAAGACCAAATTTAATTATAAATATTTATACAAATTCCAATGATTTATTCATGATTTTCAATGATAAAACCCATTTATTTTAATGTTTTATGAAAATAAAGGGTAATTTGAATTATAGAATGAAAATGGGGTATAATATGAAAATTAAATAAGTCGGGAATTTTGAAATATTTTAATTACTTTGGTATTTTGATCATAACTTATCAATTATAGATTCAATTGATTCAATTTGTTCTTTCTAGTATTCCTTGAAAATTTTCTACATATTTCTCTTATAGACCCAAAGATAAATCCACCATTTGGAAGCACAAAACTATATGACAAGTTGGGCCTTGAAAACAGTTCAAAGATATGGAAAGTTTTGATGTTGGAACAAAATATTCTGATTGGACTGAGAAAATATAATGAAATTTGGACGGGCGATGAAAAATGACATTTTTGAACAACTTTCACGGAGGAGTCCGTGCATGTCTTGACATTTTTTAAGGAGATTAATCCTTGGGAAACCAGTGATATGGAATATGGAGTGTCTACATGGGAAGAAAATATTCTCAAAGTAAAACAGACATAACTCTCTCTATGAGAGGAACAATATACTGATATTTAGATAGGAGACGTAAAGGTTTTTGGGAAAAAAATTTCATGAAGGAGTAAATTCATGAATCATCCATTTAATGGGGCTAACACGTGGCATCTCTTGAAGGGAAATTATAGCCTATAAAAGGAGTAGAACTCCTCTTTCCCAAATCATTACAATCCATCATATACCACCGGTCAACCACCAAGGATAAGATATCCTCCAAGTAGATTCATTGAACCATCTTATTACTCCCCCATTTGTTCTTCTTCTTAATTTTTTAGTTTTATTTATTTTAGTTTTTTTAAATGCAATTAAAATTTTAGTTTTAATAAATTAGTCTATTAATTTTTCTTTCTCTATCCATTACACAATTATTATTCTCAATTTTCTTATTTTAATTAATTGTATTATTATAAATATTTGTATTAATATTATTATTATTATTATTATTATCAATATTAATAATATTATTATCATTTTTATAAATATAACATCCTTATTTTCATTTTTTTCATTTATTATTTTCTTATATATATTCTTCTTCTTTAAAAATTATTCTTCTCTAAATAATAATAATAATAATAATAATAATTATTTTATTTCAATATTATTTGTATTATATATAAATTTATTATTCTTTTAATTTGTTTTCTCCATCTTTAATTTTATTCTCTCTCCCCCTATCTATTTTTTCCCATATTCTTCTATTTTTATTTTATTTCTCCCATCCACCATTATTTTTATTATTTAATTTTGTCTTGTTATTATCTTCTTCCCATTTCCACCATTGTGATCTCTTACTCTTGGAAATGAGAGGCTGACCCCAAGGTTTAGACTTGGGGGTGGTCAAGGTATTCTTGAAATTTACTTAAATTTTAATTTTAAGTTTGTGGAAAATTTGAGTAGCATGCATGGTGAGGAAAATGTATCTGATTAGATGACTACCCACTAATGAAATAAAACTAAATTTATTTGTATTATTTTATTTAAATCCTTTTCCGACTCTCAATTAGTTAATTCTTCATAATACAGGAATTGAACAAATCAATGGATGAAGCCACATCAATTGAGCTCTGTCCTAGAAGATGATCGCTTCTAGACCAAGAAGTGTCATAAATCTTGATTAAAGGAGGAGGTTGAATTATGAGGGCTTAGGGATTCAACGTTATTCCAAAATTATAAATAAAAAATAGTAATTCAAACATGAGATTTCAGGTTTGGATTATCAAACTGAAATGAAACATATAAAGGATAATATTGATTGACCTTAAACCAAACCCCAAAACCATGTTCAATCTTTCCTTAACTCATTATTTATATTTTCATGTTAGTTTAAATTATAATTTCTCATGTTATTATAAAAGTAATAAAAAAACCCAAACACATTGTAATTTTTTTCTTAAATCAATCAAAACTACAAAAAGAATTAGTTTTAGTGATTACGATAAAGTAAGTGAGCCACACAGAAAGGCTCCTTAAGTGAGATGACCCTGGTCAGCCACTATGATACATTAGAAAAAATATAAATTTTTTCCATGACCTATGAAAGATGCTATTTAATATATGTCAAGCTATATGGTAAGTGAAATCGATATGATAACCTCCCTATTCGTCTAATGATCTCAAAGGGGAGTACAAAACTTGGTGCTAACTTACCCTAATTACCTAAATTATGATGTACTAAGTGAGGTGTAACTCTGAGAAAGACCCAATAACCAACCTAAAACTCCATCATCCACCACCGATGGTCCACATAGGATTTATGATTACTCTGTACTGTGATCCAAAGCCTTTGAATCAACTACACTATCTATGTTGTCTCTTTAACAACACTCATCCCAATGAAATAACTCTCTCCCAACTATTCATTACACAATGGATATCTACATGTTCAACCATAAAAAGCCTCTAAGGGCACCATTTTAATCAAATAATGATAAATATTGTTATAGGTAAACTCAACCAAAGAAAAATTATTTTCCCAAGATTATCCAAAATAAAGAACACTAGATCAGAGCATATCCTATAGAACCTGGATATCCCTTTTTTCCTATATATCCATCTATGGATGATAATCCATTATTAATTTAATATCGTAACCCATCACCTCCTGAAAACCTTTCTAGAACCTGGATGTGAACCTCATATCCTTTTGAGAAACAATTGTATATAGAACCCAATGAAGTCTCTCAATCTATCATACATACTAGTCCCCAAGATATTCCACTTTCATTGTCTCCTTGATATGTAGAAACTGCATTGATTTCGTGATTTGATCAATGATCACCCAAATTGCATCCTTCATACTAGGATTCAATCCAAAGACAAAATCCATGGAAATATCATCTCACTTCTATAACAGAATGGGTTAGGGCTGCAAGTACCACACAAGTATTTTTTACTACACCTTAACTCTCTGATAAGTAAGACACTGCGATACAAAATTCATTATCGACCGTCTCGTCCCTTTAGACCAATAACGATGCCTCAAATTGTGATATATCTTAACAGCCCTAGGGTCCATGGACCAAAAAGAATAGTTTCCACTATCCAATATCTCTTTACTCATGGATAAAAGAACAACCATCCTACTACTGAAGCACAAAGTTCCACTGGGAGACGGAGACCACTCCCCCAAGGTCTCCCCAACAAAAAGTCTTTTACTAAATCATTTTCACTCCAATTATATCACCTGCTCAATCTGAACTCACTCATCAAATGACATTTCGACTTTCATTGAATACAAGAACATCTAACCACCAACATATTCGGTTGGTTGTAGTCATTATCTCAATAGGGGGTGAATTGAGTACCCAATAAATATTTCTATTTAAAATCGATTCTTTTGAAATCCCCCAAATATTTAAATACAACCTAGTTTATAAAAATAAGTAGTACAATATAAATCTTAATCTTTCTAAATATTTCTATAAATATTTATTAAGTCTTGTATGAATAATATAAAATATTATTAGATCCTTTTAAATTAATTTACTTGATCAAAATACCATGTGAACACAAATCAAGAGAAACTATCAAAGTAAATATTTTTTTAGAGTTAAAATAATTTTTAGTTTTAATATGGAAATAAAATAAAACAAATTAAAGTGAACAATAACAATTTTTAATAAAATAGGGTTACTCTCAAGTTGATACTTAGTCCTTTCCAATTGGTAATCATCCACCACCAATAAATTTATATAAAACAAAAAAGCCGATACACAACCTGTATCAAATTTTTACGATAGTTTACAACTGTCCAGGTCACACACAACCTCTTCCATAGTTATTTATGGGAGTGAAAATAAACAAAATAAAAAAGGACATCCACCACTCTTATCCATGGGAGAAACAAAATGGAATGTTTTTAAGAAGATATCAAGTATATTCCAGTTCAGTGCAGGAGACAATGTTCATTTGATAAAATAGAATATGCACACACACTACTCATAATGTAAAAAATACAAATAGAATAGAACAATCTAGAAGTGTAGAGTTTAGAAATTATTATATCGTTTCAATGCAGGTTGTGACTCTTTATTTGATTCAGAAAATAATCTTGAGTTATGTTCTTTTTAAAAAACTTTAGGAAATCAGAGTGTTGTAGACACTTGTTCTTTGACTAGAGGAAGACACTGGATGTGAATTTGTAGTTCTTATTCTAGTATTTTTTTAATAAGTGATCTATTCTTGTTTTCAATCAGGTTTAGATCAATGTATATTTATAAAAAATTGAACTCTTATCTTTCTATTGGTTTTCTTCACACATCACTTTTCTGCCTCTACTGCATGAGGGAGTGTACTTCACTATTATCAGTAGCAACATCAGGGAGAATATTTGGATCAAGTTCTTACTCGTATTACACATTATGACACTCTCTTAAATTATTTATGTAAAACATTTAAGAGATAATCATTAAAATATAAAATTAAATTAACTTCAATAAATATATCTGTTATAATAATGTGATTCAAAAAGATAAATTAAGAAAGTAGTAACGGTGTCTTAAGCTTTGACAGTGTGTCGCTCTAGTAGTATGTTGTCTTTGGCAGCATGATACTGGATGTATCTTAGACTTATCCATATTTCCACTATATTGGAGGCATATTAACTAGTAGTTTCTAGTCTGATGGTGTCTTAGAGTTATTCAAAATTCTATGTTGGTGATATTATATTTATGGTGCCTCATATGGAGGTATCTCGTACTTATCCAAATTATTATTCTGGTGGCATGATATCCTAACAGTGTCTCATAATTTTTCATTTCTTCAGTCTAAAAGTACAATATTCTAGTGGTGTGATATCCTAGCAGTATCTTAGGCTTAAAAATTTTTATCACCTATCTTAAAATATGATATTCTTACAGAAAATAGGAAACACATTAAGATCATAAAAATCATGATTTTTTTATCATTAAAACTATATGGTAAAAAATATCACCCCTTTTGATGATTAAAAATAATGGAATCAAAGAATATAATAAATGTAAAAATAGGTTATCAATGGTATTACAAAAGTTTAAACCAAACATCCAATATAGGATCATAATATTAACTAAGACTTCGTATTCAAAGTATGTGTGTATGGTATCAAAAAAATAGTAATTATCAAAGGTAAGTATTATTAATCAAAGATAAATAGATTAAACATAGATAGTATCAAATAAAAATATCAATCCCAAAAATATATTCCATATAAATTCTCCCAATTTTGGGATTAAAAAAAACTAAACATTAACAGAGGAAAGATAATAAAGAATAAAAAACAAAGACAAAGAATAAAATAGTAGTGACAAACTGATGATTAAAAAGTTATTAAAAAATAGGTATCATAAAATACATATATTTTAATCCGAAAAATGAAAAAGGTTTAAGGTTTGGATGACGGTTCCATTTGTTCTTTTCCTTTAGCCTTGAATTTCTCTTACTCTTTATCCAAGGTAACAGGATAATCATGATTAAAAATTGATAGAACACCTGATGAAAGACCAGCTATAGTCTAAGGATGATCTTCCATAATAAAAATTGGCCATAATTGTCTAAATTCTTGAAGAGGATACATTGGAAAAGGACATAACATGGTAGGTAAAGATACAAGTGGATATTAAGCAACTCCTAGTCTGAGAGATAACTGAGGAGTAATTGGAATATCTTCCCAAGCCACAATATCTTGACCATTAAGATGAAGAAATGACTTCATAAGATTTATGAAATTAGTTATTATTTGGACACCCCTTTCCATTGCACTAAATAAGTTATATTTCTCTTCCATAAAGTGGTTCAACACTGGAGTCATCTCTTTGATATATCTGTCTTGTTCTTTGAAATCCTGAGTCACATGAGGCATCCTTAAATTTTCTATATTGAATTTAAAGTTTTCTTCCATTTAATTCTTGGTATAAATATATGATAGATATAACTTTATGGAATTACTAATAGTTTCGCTATCATCATTTATATCCTTGGCATACTTCCTGATCATAATATGATCACACTTAGTTCCTTGCTCAAATTTCCTTAGAATTTATCAAGAAAACATAAATTCTTCACTTGAATGACTACTTGAGGGAGATGCAACTTCCTCTATCAGAATTGTTTAGAGTTTATTAACAAACACTGTTGTAGTAGAAGGAGAAGAAGTATATTAAGATTTATCCTAAATATTTTTAATGATACCTTCCATATAAGTAGTGAAAGTTGACTTCAAGTCCTCAATCAAGTACTTTATAGAATCTAATTCACTACCAAGTCTCTTATTATCAGTGTCAACTTTTGGTATGTGAAGAAACATATTTGTTTGGATAAAGAACTTAAAGAGATATCTAGAATACTTTTCACTATGTTTAGTCAACAGAGGATAAAGATTCATCAAACACTTATGAAAATAATAAATAATATTTTCACAAAAAACTTTCAAATCATATCGAGTGACTATATCTACTGGAAAAATAGGAGGAACTGGAGAAATCAGTTCAGGAGTAGGGTTTTCAATAGAAGAAAAAATTTCTAGTATAAATTCACACTATACTTGAGATATTTAGGATTCTATAGGATCTCCTTTATCTTCAATTTTGGGTCCACTATGCTTTAATATACTCATTATAACACTATATTTTTTTCCAATTATTTATACATTGAATCAAACCATATATATGAAATAAAAACTAAGATAGATTCAATAGAAAGAGGTACCACACAAGCAGGTTCAACTAAAACTTAAAGACTTTTCAGACTATTAGAACTCTATTCATCCAAGTTATGTTCAACACTGGTGGGGTTATCTTCAATCTGTTTAACAACATGAGGTTCCACTATCATTTGAGAAACATCATTTTTTTCAATTCCCAGGAGGCTATACTTCCATATGGCTGTTAACTTGTGGTTCATAAATATATAAAAAATACAACTTAAAATCACTAGATTAATTATAAAAAGGCATCTCCATTTTATCTTGCTCAGCTACATGTTGTTCTATAGTAGCAATTACACTTAACTATCCCATCACAATAGAATTTGGAAATTTTGACCAGTAGAAATAGAACCAAAATCACATTAATCAAGAACTAGGGATTTATGAAATATTTCAACAGATGGATATTTATCCCCCTTAACAAGTGCATCCTGAATCTATAAATGCATATCCACTTCCTTCTTCTTAATTTGAGCACTATCACCATCTGTGTCAGAGTCATCATCATCACCATCACAACTAGAATACACATCCATTTTATCTTCATTAACACTTTCACTATTTATATTATCATATTATTCTTCCTTTATTATTCCTCATTATCATTATCATCACCATCTTCAGTGGGTTTGGAACTCTTATTATTTTCTTCTCAATAGACCTTAGTCTCTTCCTCATCACTTTTAACCAATATTTCTATTTTTGGAAGTCTCTTTGGTGGGCTAGGAGATCCAAAATTTAATGGGAAAATATTTTATGTATAGTTTAGGATAACTCCCTAAATTAATAGATGGCTCCTTTTCATCTTCTTTAGTAATAACTTCTTCTTTATCCTCATTAGAGTATTCAGCTACTTCATTAGGATCCAAACATGGATCAACATCATCCTTTGTTCTAGTTGGATGATCAACCAGATTATATTCAACATATAACTTCTCAAAAACACCAATCCACTATCTTTTCCAAGGATTACATATAATCTTCATCCTTGAACAAGTATCACTTATAAGGTAGAAACCACCACAGTCTGTAATAGACACTTCATCCTCAGCTACTAGGCCCTTGGCCTTCAACATGGCCGAAAATAACTAGGGGTAAATCAAAGAGTTGGATCTATAGAATTACTTGGTTATCTCACAAAAATTCACCATGAGATATCTATATAGATAGATCTTCTGAAATTATATAATAAGAGATATAAGATGCACATCTTGGTCCTTTAGAGTTAAAAAATCACCCTTTCTTGGGCATAACATGTGCTGCACAAACTTAAAGATAATCCTACATTCCCCATTCAAGTTTGATCCAAAAGGCCTTCTAGTTATGCCATCTCCTTTCAACATAATAAGATATTCTCATATATGAACAAGTCATTGGCTTCTATAATGCTTCGTTGGTAGTCATTGTAATCTCCATAATGAGGTACACATAAACATTTAGCCCATTTCCTTGATGAAAAACCAAATACTTGTCCTTTGAAATGACTCTTGATCCAATTAGGACCATCTTGATTAAACATAAACTCTAAATGATAATAAAAATTATAGAAAAACATAGGGGATAAAGGTCTTTTGTTGGAGAAAAACCACTCTAAACACAATTTATTCTAGAGTACTTTGAGTATTAAGGATTTACTCAAAGACAACACTTCGATTCAACTTCCTTTTCCAAAACAAAAAATCTATTATCAAGCACAAGATTTACTGGTTCAACTGGAGTAGTTGTATTCGATTCTTTTTTTTGCATCTTAGAAGATCTCAATTCATCTGAAGAATATACTAATGCACACTTCATTCTTGGAATTATGATTTGTTTAGGAAGCTCGATCGATAGAGGAGAAGGTTTGAAATGCAGATGGAATAGGGTTTCACAAGGATCGAGATAGATATAAGCGTATCATGTGGGGATCAAGATATATTGGGAATTGATGTTATACTATTTTAATATAATTTGGGATTTTAGGTATTCCAAAATAAAATTAATACTTCAAATCAAAATACAAATCTAATGAAAACTATGTATTAGAACTACCACAAAACGGGGCAAGGGAAGCGCTGCCCTTTATCAATGAAAAACAGAAAGCGCTGATAAAGGGGTATACCTTTATCAGTGCTATCTAAAAGCGCTGATAAAGGTAGATCTTTATTAGCGCTAAAAAAGTGCTTATAAATGAATGTTTTATCAGTGCACTTTTTTAGCACTGATAAAACATACCTTTATCAGCGCTTTTAACGAGTGCTGATAAAGGTTCTGTCAATTTTTATTTAAGAACCCTAACATGCCATCCTCGCTTGCATGCGGTCAAGCTCTCACGGAAGCTGAAACAGGCCCCTCGTCGCCGCAACCTCGTCCTCCTCCTCCTCGTCCTCCTCGTCCTCGTCCTTCCTCCTCCCTCCTCCTCGTCCTCCTCGTCCTCCTTTTTCTCTGCCGCCGTCGCCGCCTCCACCCCCGCTCCCGCTACTGCGACCGCCGCTACCTCTACCGCCTCCACCCTCGCTGCCGTGACCGCCGCCGCCTCTACCGCCACCACTGCCTCCGCCTCTGCCGCCGCTACCATTATTGATATTCATTTTCAGGTAATTTTTTTTTCTACTATTTGAATTGAACGTGTGAAATCCTTATTTAAGGTGTTATTGCAAGAGTCAATGGATTATTGTTATTATTGAGTTCTTTATTTAATCCTTTCACCTCAATAAACACCTATTGAATCTTTTTTCTTGGGTTATATGTTCTTGAACTCTTTTATGGACACCCCTTGAGTGTGCCAAGTAAAATTGTCCCTTTAATGTCAAATTATTAACCGCCATGAACACCTATTTAGCTTATGTCAAAGATTTTAAATGAGTTTTCCCTTGATACAAGGGTATATAAATGGAATTGAAGACACATTATAGGTGTTTGGCCTAGATCCTTAATGGAATTTACCATGTAGGAAATTTCCATGTTGATTATGGCCCATTTTGAAGACCCTTTGAGCCTTATTAGTGAATTTTCCATTCTTGGTAAAATTGAATGTGTAATAATAATGAGGAGTGAATTTTACATGATGGATTTATTTTAGTTTAATGAATTAATTAAATGAATTGAAATGATCTATAATGGGTTGAAAGGGAACACCATCTACTGCATGTTATATAGAATGATAATTGTGTATTTCATTTTGTTGAATGAAACTGTACATGGATAATGGGACATATGAGATGTTTTTCTTCATGTTTTGTAATATAAATATGAATGTGAATAATGCCTTATACAAATGGTCCTAATTAAATTGATGGATGGGAGGTAATTCCCCATTCTAGTTAAAATTAAAATACACCTTTATAGAGGATAACATAAGATGGTAAGGTAATTGTTGAGAATATCGGAAAATCACACTCCCTTACATCAGGTGTTGAGAATATAGGAAAACCCCAACATTGCCTTTTGGGTTTTGTGGGATGTGGTAAATGGTGTACTCTGTTTTAGATTATTTTATTCTCATGGGTTTCCCATATTTAATGTTTTCTTTTCAGTTAGAAATCTCCTCTGCTGTGCGCCTCTCCTCTGCCACGTACGCACCTCTACCGTGTACTTAACGACAACTTCGTGGTGAGTTTTCTCCTGTTACTCATTGGTTTCCTATTGTTCGCATGTTATTACTATTTGATATTGGTGGTTATAATGTGAAATGTAAGGGCTAAACGCCCCGCTGAAAATCGTGGCCGTTGGTGGTCCTTGTTTGGGCACTAAATGAATTGAATGTTGGTTGGTTGTTGTTGAACATTGGAATATATAAATTGGTAATATACATATACTTGACTTATGAATGAACACCCCAGGATGATAAAACTTCTGTGATAACCCCTGAATTAACAAACAAATTTGAATAAGGGATGCTTTGTAAAATCTAAAATTTTGATTGTTTGGTTTGTATGGTGTTGCGACTGAGGTTTCATGCTTATAAAAGATTCGTCCACCTAATGTGGTTTTCTAGGGGAATGCAGCAATAGAGCCTTTATAGGGGAACATGAATGGAACTAGAGATTGGGAAGGAATCAAACACTCCAATGATAATAGGTATCTAGAGTCCCATTGGAGGTTTTGGTCAAGGGAGGGGATGTTGTACCACCATGAAGGAATGACAGTATAAGGAAGAGTATATATCATTTAGGGAGTATGGCTCCAGCCTAGGGTTTAGGGGATGATTATATGCATGTTATGTAGTCTACTATGGCTATTTTGGATTCTTGATCATCTACTTTCAGTGGTACAATTCCTATATCATCTACCCTTTATTTTATTTTTTATAAAAGAGAATCAAATTCCTTTTTTTCACTCTTTTTGTAAATTTTTTAGTCTTGGAGGTGTAAAGCTTGGATAGTGTTATCACCATCGACACAAAATTGGTATTATAGTCCAAGAATATAACATGTTGCAAGGAATGATCTCTAGATATTAATGGTTATCATTTATTTTGTGAAGCACCCATGCTTTATATGATAATACTTTATTTTAGTTTTTTATGGATTTGTTTGTTTTATAACAATCCAAAATCATTTTTTCCCATATGAGAGTTACCTTTTTATCTCCAAAATAGACAGAGTTATTTTCACTTGGATGAGAGGAATCTTCTATCTGGTCATGTAGAACCAATTCAATCTATATTGTATTTTCTCATGGCTCAAATAGTAAGAAATATTGTATATGTTGCAAAAAATGTTGTATGATTCTTTTTCCCCAATGGTAGTACATTTTTAGGATGTTTTCAGTGATGAGGTATAACATTTACTTCTTAATAAAGAGATAAAATTTATAATCTAGTTAGTTTTGGGAGAAAATTTAGTTTCTATCACAATTTCTAAAATAACACCAAAAGAGCATCTATTGTTTGAATTACAATTTGATGATATAGAATATAATGGTTTCATATGGCATAGTACTTTACCATGGGGTTTTATAGTTCTCTAAAATAGATGGTTGATTGGTATTTATTTTTTTGTTGGACTATTAGAGATTGAACCTGATGAGAGTCATGAATATGTATCCTCATCCACGCATTGATAGTCACATTGATCATCTATGAGGTTCTATGATCTTCTCCAAGATAGATTTGACATTAGGATACCAATAGATGAGTTGGACATCGATGGACCTACCATGGACTGCTTTTAGGAGTACTTATGGCCTGTATGAATTTTTAGCAATGATTTTTGGTTTAACTAATGAATTGGTTGTATTAAGGGACTTGATAAATAGGATATTTCATCCTTTTCTAGATCAGTTTTTAGTAGTTTTTTTCAATTAAATATTAGTGTACTCCCAACCCATAGTTGATCTTGACCAACATCTTATCATCACCTTGAGTACAATGAGATAGAATCAAATTTATTACTATTTTCTCCTGTTACTCATTGGTTTCCTCTTCTTCGCATGTTATTACTGTTGGATATTTATGGTTATAATGTGAAATGTACAAGCTAAGCACCCCGCTGAAAATCGTGGCCGTTGGTGGTCCTTGTTTTTGCACTAAATGAATTGAATGTTGGTTGGTTCTTATACATACACGATGTTCACCCTACTGGACACACCGTGTATATGGATTTCACATGTGTTTAAAGGCATTTGTACCATGATTTATTTTTATAAAACCCAAAAAATGATACCTGATTAATTAAAACATAATATTAGGAAAGTTCTCGAGATCAATCCCATAAAGACGATGAATATGAATAAATAATGGATGAATGCCAATCAGTTGACAAAAGAGTATGAAGATGGTGTGAAAGAGTTTATCCAGTTTGTAGAAGATCATGCATGTGACCCTTCTCAAATCCTTTGTCCGTGTTTACACTGTTGTTATTCAAGAAAAATTAGTCTGGAGGAGTTTTAAGAACACCAGATCTGTCACGGAATAGATCGAAGTTATACATGTTGGAATAAACACGGGGAAAAAACCAATGTAGGTAGTGAATCAGAGAACATGAAATTTTATAGATCATTTGATATGATTAGAAGCGTGAACAGTGAAGACGATCATATGGAGGGTGTGATTACAGATGTGAACGATGATGAATATCGTATTGAGGAAATGACAAGGATAGTTTAAGATGAACTTCGTGATTGCCCAAATTTTTTTGAGAAGTTAAAGAGTTGTGAAAAAATTCCATTGTATGCAGGTTGCAATAAATATACAACATTTTCAGCCATATTGAAGCTGTATAATTTGAAAGCAGGAAAGGGGTGGATTGACGCCAGTTTTACAGAACTACTTGCTCTCCTGAATGACATGATCCCAGAATATAATGAACTCTCAAGCCGAACATATGATGCCAAACGAATGCTACGATCGATGGGTATGATCTCTAAAAGAATACATGCTTTCCCAAATGACTGTATATTGTTTTGAAAGGACCACAAATCACTTAAATAATACCCAAAGTGTGATGATTCTCGATACAAGAAAGATGATTCCAGTCCTACGAAAGTTGTATAGTACTTTCCAATCATTCCTCGGTTTAGACGCCTATATGGAAGTGAGGAGACTCTAGGACAATTGACATGGAATGCAGATACAAGAATTAAAGATGGGAAACTATGTCACCCTGCAGACTATCCTCTGTGGAAGAGAATTGATCACGAGTATCCTAAATTTGGGAATGATCTGAGAAACTGTCGTCTGGCATTATCTACAGATGGGGTGAATCCTTTTGGTTTTCAAAGCAGCAGTCACAGTACATGGCCAGTTATGTTGGTAAATTATAATTTACCACCGTGGTTATGCATGAAACGAAAATACATCATGTTATCTATGCTTATATCAGGACCAAAACAACCAGGTAATGATATTGATGTTTATTTGGCCCCACTGATTGAGGATTTGAAAATATGGTGGGATTCAGGTGTTACGATGTATGATGCTTACAAAAATGAACAGTTCAATTTGAAAGCCATGTTGTACGGAATGATAATTGACTTTCCTATTTATGGAAATTTGTCAGGATATAGCATTAAAGGTACTCAAGGGTGTCCTGTTTGCGAACAAGGTACACAATCAATTAAGTTGAAACATTCATCAAAAATCGTGTTTCTAGGACATCACATATTTCTACCCCGATGACATAAGTACCGATCTTGGACGACATCATTCGACGGAAGTTGAGAGGAACGTACAACACCATCTCCACTAATAGGTGATCAATTGTTTGAGAAAGTAAAATATTTGTACACTACTTTTGGTAAATCATTTTCGAAAAACCTTACAAAAACTGGTTGGAAAAAGAGATCAGTTTCTTTTGAATTACCATACTGGAATTGTCTGTATGTTAGAGATTTTCTTGATGTTATTCATGTTGAAAAAAATGTATGTGATAGTGTCATCAGCACGTTGCTAAATGCACCTAGAAAAAAAAAGGATGGAATTAAGGCTAGATTGGACATGGTTGAGATGGGAATATGAGAAGAGTTGGCACTAGTGAAGGGTGAAAAATGAAAATTTATTCTTCCTGCTACTTACACTCTTTCCAGGCAGGAGAGATATCAGTTTTGCAACTTCTTGAATGACGTAAAGGTTCCAGAGGGGTATTCATAAAATATCAAGAACATCATGTCAATGGGTGATTTAAAATTAAAGGGTCTGAAATCACATGAGTGCCATGTTTTTATGCAAGATCTAATTCCTATAGCTTTATGTTGCATTTTTCCCAAGAATGTCTGCCATACATTAATGAATCTATGTTTCTTCTTCAAATCTATATGCAGCAAAGTTATAGACCCGACGAAATTGCCAACTATGGAAAGAGAAATTGCCATCATATTATGTGAATTGGAAATGTTTTTCCCGCTGACATTTTTCAATATTATGGTTCATTTGATGGCTCATTTGGTGAGAGATATTCGACTATGTGGTCCTATACATTATAGATGGATGTACCCCATTGAACGGTATATGAAGATTTTGAAAGGGTATGTCAAAAACCGAAGTCGGCCAGAGGGTTGTATTGAGGAGCAATATATTGTTGAGGAAGCTGTTGAATTTTGTACCGAATACCTGTCTGGTGTGGAAATCGTTGGCCTACTGAAATCTCGTCACACTGAGCAGCTTGAGGGTGAAGGAATTTATGGAAGAGTGGTTGTCACAATCAATATTACAGATCGGTAGTAGGCCCACCTTTACGTTTTTCATAACAGTTTCGACGTTGAACCATATGTTCAAACCCACAAAGAAATTCTTAGGCATTTGAATCCTTATAGAGCTGAAAATGGATATCAGATACACATAATCAACAGTATATAGGATGGTTTCGAGACCATATTTTTAAGCAGTTAGATGAAAATCCAGATGCAATTTAAAAACAACTTCGATGGCTGGTCGGAGGAGCAAGTGTGTATGTATTATCTTACAATTCTTATGCAGTTAACGGTTATACATTCTATACTAATGAACATGATGAAGAAATTACCATGTAGAATAGCGGGGTTACACTTGTGGCTGAGGCGATTCATGTTTCTTGTTCTAAGGAAAAAAATCCAATTTATGAGAATATGTCATACTTTGGCATCATCAAACGAATATGGGAGTTGGATTATATGAAATTGAAGGTGCCAATTTTTTAATGCAAGTGGGTTGATAACAGGAGTACTGTTAAAATAGATGAATTAGGATTCGTGAAAGTTGATTTCAGTAAGGAAGGGAAGAAAGACGAACCATTTATAATGGCATCACAGGCAGTACAAGTATTTTATGCTCCAGACCCCGCAAACCAAAATTGGTCAATTGTTTTGTTATCGACCAAAACAACTGAAGGGTCAGATGAAAGTTCAACGGAGGTTGACCCTTTTATAGGGACTTCACAATCATTTCACAGCGGTCCAAATGTAGATGGTGTTTTGTATGTCAGAGGAGACCACAATGAAGGAATTTACATAGTCGATAGAGGAGTCAAATATCTTCGGCCTTTAAAGGAAAAAAGGGTACAATAATCAGTTTTTTTGTTTATTGTAACATACATTGTGTTACATTATGTTATTATCCGTTCGCTGCTGTTTTTATGTAATCTAAATTAAATATTAAACCACTTCTGTAGATAATGACTTCTGCACCTGCTGATGCACCCAATCCCGAGGCACAAAAGGTCTCTCAACCAGCAGCTGGTGGTCCCACTACAAAGCAACAACAGGTTTCTCAACCAGATACTGGTGGTCCCAGTGCAAAGCAACAACAGGTTTCTCAACCTGTTGTTGCTGGTCCCAGTGCTGAGGTACAACATGTTTCTCAACCTATTGCTGCTGGTCCCATTGCTGATGCTAGTGCTCCGAGGGAAGATATTGATGCTACTTTTGAGGAAATGATAGGAAATGAAACCCTGAAAGCGCAAAAAAAAAAGATTGTCGTAGTTTGACAGTGTTAGCCAAAATCCTTAAGGCAAAAGAAAAAGGCATCAAATTTGAGGTGGGATAGAATAAGTGAGGCCAACATGTTAACCCCAACAGAGCCATCTTTAGTAGCTACATTGGAATCTTCACTCAGCAACACATGCCGATTGATGTACATTCGTGGCACCATGTTGTCACCAGGATGAAGACACTAATGTGGGAAGAGATTATGGTAACATTATGATATCATTTTTTTAATTTATTAAAATAAAATAAAATACCAAAACATTGACTTACTCTTCATCATCCATTGCAGAGTGCATTTATAGTAGATTCCTCGCACAAGGAACATGTATTAAGAGTTACAGGAAAGATTCATAGTGGTTTCTGCACAATTTTAACGAAATATCATCTTAAATATGCAAAAGGGGAAATCAAGCCGCACCCACCTCCTCTTTACGCACAATTGATATCCCAAGGAGTGTGGGATGCATTTAGCAACCATCGTGGGGAGCATACTTTTCAGGTACATTATGTGGGGTAATACATTGTTTGATGTTTTCTTGTATTCATCACTCTGATTGACAGTTTTTTATTTATGAAATAGCTACTAAGTGCTGAAAATAAAAAACGTGCAACAGAACCCGCATACCCTTACCGTAAAGCAAGGACGGGGTACGCTGAACTTGAGAAAAAATTGGTACATCTTTTAAATCTACCCTACTACTAGTATGTGACATAAAACAACACCATAACCATGTTTCTCTGTTTATATGTAGATTGATGAATCGAAATAGAAATCCATATCCATCCCATGCCATGTGATATGGAAGGAGGCTCGTGTAAATAAAGATGGGATATTGATCGATGAAAACACACAAAAAGTGTGGGAAACATGTGTAAGTATGACATAATATAAATTTGAGTTGCTTTAAATTGCTATTACATTACATTAACTACTTATTTTTCTATATTTTCTATCTGAAATAGTCACAAGAATCAACGACAACCACACTAGATGCATACATACTTTCAGCAGCCTTGAAGCAGCCAGAAAAGTATGGCCGCGTTAGAGGTGCGGGTTTTGGGGTGACACCCCAAACATATTTTCAAAAACAAAAAAAGCGGGGGATCAAATTGAAAAAATGGAAAATATGCAAGAAAATTTATCTATTTTTCAAGAAAAATTACAATACCAGAGAGAGATGATAGAAAAATTGATGGGGGAGAGGCAAAGAGAAGAAACAACTCAACAACAACCCATGCGTGATGATCTCACCCCACCCCCACCAGCTTTGAGGTGAGCCATTCCCCTAAAAAACCTAACTTAGATGTGGTAATCGATGTTTTAATAATTGTTTCTGTGAAATTTGATTTACATAGAAACTGATACCTTTCCTGTAATAATATTCCATAGGGTGAAAATGACTGTGATTTATATTTATTGACTCCCACCCATCACCTTGTAGCGAGGGCTACGGTGTTCAATACGCAAAATGACATGCTACACAACAGACAAATTCCAAAAGATCATCTTAGAGTGTCAATTAACGTAGCTAATGTGCCGAGTGCCGAGCTACCTGTTCCAAATGAAGATGACGACATTCATACGGTTAAACAAGATGTTGGAACATTCATCGCATGGCCGACAATTCTTGTAAAAACAACATGTCAACCAAAATGTATTCATTTCTAATTTATTTTTTAAGATGGACCTTTAACATTTAATGAAAAAAGGTCTGAACCGATGACTATTATTACAGAATGACAAAGACTATGGGGTGAAACGAAATATCAGCTCAAAACTATCTCAAAGATCAACCAACTGATTGAAATGGTCTACTAAGAGCACCTTCACCCTGCCCGTTCTATATCCATAGTTAATATCATTACATGCTCATGTGGATACAAAGTTGAAAGACGACAGTACTCACATAGTTGATTTCGAAAAAGATATGTATGTAGAGGATATATCAGATTTAATTAGTGCTGAAAATGTAAATGAACTCCTCAAGTATGAATGGCTAGGTGCCTCAGTTGTAAATGTATACATGAGGTAAGTTTTCATGATTTGATTTTACAAAAGCTGATATACTCTGATAATTTTGACTAAATACATTTTATATTTGTCACAGACATATATATGAAAAAAAATTGAAGGGATTTCCCCATGAACAAAAATTTGGACTCATTAGTCCTCACACCACATCTTCAAAAGAAGAAATAGATTCTGTTAAAGAGGCTGCAATAATTTCATCCCTGTTCAAATCGTTTGAAATTAAAAGGACGAATGACAGACTCTTTTTAATACCAATGATGCAAGGGTAAAACTCTACAATTTAATCATATCAACTATATTTTCATTTATTTCTTTACTTATTCCTTTTTTTATTTTTAGGGAGCATTGGATGCTGAATGCAGTCAATTTGGATACTCCAAAGATTTGTTTTCTGGATTCAATGCATGGATATCCAACAAACCAACCACACATGATGGTGTTTGTTAATTTGTAATACACTAGATCCAACATTTTAAAACTAAACTTCTAGTTATATAATTTATGTTATCTTTTAATGAGGATTCTGTTATGATAGGGCAGTGCATCAATATTGTCTAATGCATGGAATGAATCCCAGGCATAAGGATGAGCACACCTACAAGATCTACAACTGGAAAAGTATCCAGGTATATATAATAAAACTGCACTATCCAAACACATATCAAAACAAATTACTTATTATTGTCGATGTTTCTGTAGTGTCCAAAACAAAAAAACAGAAAGGACTGTGGTTATTATGTTTGTGAATTTATAAAAGAGATCGTATTTCATCAACAAAATAGCATCCCTGATGAGGTATTTTTGAAAATAATTACAAGTTCATTTAAAATATTTATTAATCCTTTGTGTATTTATATTTTTTCAGTACTACTATGACTATCGCAAAAACTCATATTCAGAAGATGATATACATGTGTTTAGAAATGAATGGGCAACATACCTGATAGAATATTGTACACAAATAGGGTAAAGGTGAATTCCTACCACTTATGTTATCTATATATGATCATTGATTATCCTCCAATATTCTCTGGTTAATAGAGAATGCTTCGATGTATTGAAATCTTAATTTATTACTCAATGTTTTCTAACCCCGGATTCATATTATTGATCTTTGAACAAATAAACATTGAAGTAAGGCATGATGGTGTGCAGTGCATATGGGATGAATGATGAAACCACAGAGGATCAACAAAATCCATTTTCTGTATCTTGTTTGTTTGAACTTGTATTTGAGCACATGTGTTATTGTTTGACTTACACAATTATTTCTAGGTAGATGCATGATATAATCAGTATCGTTGATGGATTTTTTGGAACCAAAATATGTGTCCCATGATAATTCAAGTAAGGGAAAGGCTGGTTGAGATGAAATCCAAGCTCAAATGACCAGTACATCATCAAAAGAATCAACCCTGTGATGCACCATCATGTAGACTCTGGTCCTCATGATGTTTTGAGGTGTTTATGGAAGGTATGGGGAGTCTGATGAGCCCCATAGCCACCATAAATAATGTTTACATATAGATCCACATGTTTTTTGTGCCTCGTGCCTCTTTACAAGGATCACACCATTCACATGGTCCATCTTAGCACGTATGTCCCATTCATCCCATTGCTACTCTTGGAAGAACCGGAGAATCTGACAATGCATAAGCCCCACAAAACCCATACTCATCCAACCAAGAGTATTCCTAGTGTGAAGGGAAGCTAACCATGGGTAATACCCACAACGTACCTCTTTTAAATATATGTGTTTTGATCCTTGTATTCTAAATAGGGTATGTAGGAAGCCTCCATGAGGTTAAATCCCAACCAATGGTAAACCATGGTGACCCCCTCACTGTAACGCCCCGACCCCAGTTACCCAGAGTCGGTGCATTATTACATAACATTGGCATGATCACAAGAAAGATCAAATCTCGAAAGACCGATTGGTTTAGTAGCCTTGGAAACACTAGATATATTCATAAGTTTTACATTACATCATAAAATGAAAAACTACTACAACAACATAATGTCTCCATAATCCACACTACTATCCCCTCATAATATCCCTGCAGGTCATTCATAATTTACTTCTTCACATCCTGGGGAAAAAATAAAACATAGAAAAGGGGTGAGCTCAAATGCCCAGTAAGGATAACAATAAAGCGGAAACTTTCATAAATAAGAATAAACATTTAAGGCAATGCATTACTAAAACAAAAGCCTTTTAAAATTGAACTTCAACATGGTATGGCAAAAGTAAAATGAAATAATGCCATTTACTTATTCACATGGATATTCTACTAATCGAATAATCACATGCAAAAATCAATAACCACTTTCATAATGTTGGAATGCATAATGCCAGACTATCATAACCACATAGCCAAGGCCTCGTGCCAAGACTACAAATAAGATTTTGTCAAGGCCATGTGCCAAGACACTAGTTTGTCTCATGAGACCTACCGATGCATCGAGGAGCTATAGCGGGCTCCACCCGTCACTTATTAAGTCCAATGCATTCCCATATGAAAAGGTTTAAACATAACATAAACATTCGTATTAAAACTAGCATACGAAATGTCAATAATTTCACCATAAACTATGAATGGTATAAAAATAGCACATCCACAGTCAAACATATCACAAAACCTTCAATACAATATAGAAGTTTTGTATCATAATAAATCAACTTCAAATAATCTTAAAATCCATCAAAGGATGTTGACATAGATGAAATCAAAATTCTTTTTAAAGAAGTATCTCCTTTTATTTTGAAATCATTTAAGATCCATATAAAATAAAACATTTTCTTTGAAAATATTCTTATAAGCTTGTATGTAAAGCTTCGACAATTTTATAACGGCGGAAAATAACCGCACCCGCCGTATAAGTTAAAAAAACATTCTTACCTCAATTCCGTCGAAAAGGTTAAAAAGGACCTTGTTTTGAAAACGACGGAAAGATTCCTTTATAAAACTCTTATAAAAAGTCAAACAAGGGTATAAATGACTTTAACCCATATTCTTGTAAATAGTAAAAATGTTTTGAAATACATTTCGAAGAAACATGGATGTTGATGATAAAGAGATCCCAGTAGATTATTACGTATAATACAACCTCGGATAATGAAGAGATTGTGAAATAACCCTTACCTTGTACTTTTTACTTGGTTGGGGTAGGTTAACCTCCTGTATAATGGTGAAATAATTGTTATTAAATTATACAATAATCATATACATTAATATGATATCATATATGATCTTTTAATATTGATTTGATAATAATATCTTAGTATTATCGTTGTTTCGGGTGTTAACTTACTTGTTTTCTTTCATATGTTTTGTTACGTAAGACATGTTTGTAAAGGATAGGTTGTATATTATTCATATCCAGAATGATATCAAGTCCTTAAACATCATTTTTAAATCATAAAATGATAATTACGCTTTAATGGTTACGATGGAGAATGAATCTCATCGCGTTCGTGGAGACGGTAGTCCGTACGTACGCACGAGCGACAATATCATTCTTTTGATATTAAAATAATATATAAATGGATGGTATATCATATATACAGAATCATTAACATGTTATATTTATTATTTACATGAGTTACACATCATTATTATACCCATCCAAATAATATTATATTGAATAACAATTACACCACGACGTGGAGACGGTAAGCCGTACGTACGCACGTATGGTGACATGTTATTCAAAGGGTGGATAGAATACTGAATATGATTGTACCATATTTATAATAACATCACAGTATATGTGAGATACTGGAGTTATTATTTCAGAATGGTAAGAACAAAGGAAGAAGAAGTGGAAGAAGAAATGAACTTAGAAAAGGGTGGTGAAATCATTACCTCTTCTTCGGGTTCTTCCTTTTGATTTGATCAAAAGGGCTCCTTAGGTTGGCTTTCTGATCAAACTAAGGCCTCTAGGTTGTATTGAGGGATGTTGGGAGAGTATTTGGGCAGAGTTTGGCCGAACCAAAAGGCTTTGAAGGTGTGAAGAAATGAGAAGGAGGAGTGCCCTTTTATAAGAGGGGTGAGGGGCACCTTTGGAAAAGTTAGAAATATTAATTTATAATAAATTCATATTCGGTTTACAAAGGCTCCAAAGTTGACTATTCAAAGGATGAGGTGTGGATAGGTCGAAAACAACTCATCCAATAGAATTTAGACAGGTTTGGGTACTTATATTAACCTTATCTTTAAGTATTAACTCTAAGTTAATTAGTTTCACTTTTACAATGTCTCTTTGTATTTTTGATTAATAAACTTACTATATACATCCAAGCGACCCCCAAGTGGTCCATTAATGAGGAACCTATCATAATATAAGTCTCTTGGCCGAACCTTAGATTTTTAGGAATTTAATATCAATTAATAATATAATATTTGTTTTAAGAACTCTTTTATGTCAATTTTGACACTATTCAATAGTTGATTTTTGTGAAACTCCTAACAGATTGGTTACTTCGAACAAAGTCAATTAAATCAATCCTAATATATCATATTATCATAGAAAATTAGTTTAATTCATTAAAAGTTTCATATTATAATTATTTGGGTATTTATAAGATCAATTATTTTTATTTTTCACTATTTTAGTAATTACTGCATCATCATTGTGTCATAAATAAAATAAATTATATAATGTCTATAAATTATAAATAAAATATCATTATGTAGGAAATCCTTTTAGCTTTCTAATGAATATTTATAATCGAAAATCAAACATGTATAACCCTATGTAAAAATTGTTCTTCTAAAAGATGTAAGCTTATGCCATTTTTATTTTTATTTTAACTTTATTAATATAAAGTGTCCCTACCACATACAAGTGGCTCCAAGGGGTCCCCAAATTGACCAAAGGATGCCCATGGTCGGGTATGTGTCCAACAATAAGGTTAGGACACGTTTTAGGGTAATTTTTTATTATTATAATATTACTTTTTTAACCCTTATTTACCGGATTTACCCTTTAACCATGGTAAATAAAATATTTACCACAGTAACTATTCAAAATGTCTAAAAATAAAAGTTACCTATTTACACAATTTGAACATCCTGATTCCAAATATGGAATCCATTTTCCTAAATTCAAAACACAGAAGTGGCAGAAATTAATTTAAAATTAATTCCCGCTGTCAAAACAAAAGGCACGTTTTTAAGAGATAATAACTATCAAAAGATTGACACTTGTTTATGTTCGGTTTAATTGTAAAATTATGTACAATGACCAAAATTATATTAAATGGTAAAAATATATTCTAAATATACTTTAAAACCACTCAAATTCATAATTTATCACTAGTAATTAATTGGATTAAAAAAGTTGTTTTTAATTAAAATTTAGTAATTTTCACTATTCATCAAAATATGAAAGTTATCCGAAATGTACCAAAATTTCACCCTAGGCTAAATTCGATATTCCGAATCCAAAAATGAAGTCCATTTTCAAATATAAAATATATATAATTTCAAAAAGTAGGTATTACTATTCATAACGGCTAGTTTGATTAGTTATGGTGTGTTAGAACTCGGTGTTGCGTACAACACACGCTATCACATTATTCGAAGGGAAACGTACCGTAGAAGCTTGGGGTGTTACATTCTCCCCTCCTTCAAATAATTGCGTCCTCGCAATTTCTAGGGTATTACTGCATAAAAAGACTCGGGTGGTTCTTCATCATAAGTTCCTCGGGTTCCCACGTTGCCTCTTCCATCTTATGATTTCTCCACAAAACTTTTACCAGACGCGTCGTCCGGTTTCTCAGTACTTGTTCTCTTGTATCAAGAATCCTGACGGGCTCTTCACAATAAGACAGATCCGGTTCCAGTTCTAATTCCTCATAGGTGAGTACATGCGTTGGGTCAGGCATGTATTTTCTCAACAGAGATACGTGGAACACATCGTGAACTTTGGAGAGACTTGGCGGCATTGCCAATCGGTAAGCTACAGCCCCAATTCGTTCTAGAATTTCGAAAGGTCCGATGTACCTGGGACTCAATTTACCTTTCTTACCAAAACGCATGACTCCCTTCCACGGAGATACCTTCAGGAAAACATGATCACCGACTTGAAATTCCAAATCCTTCCTTCGATTATCGGCATAGCTCTTCTGCCTACTTTGAGCTGCTTTGATGTGATTTTGGATTACTTTCACCTTTTCCACCGTTTCCTCCACCAGTTCTGGGCCTACAAGTTTTCTTTCACCAACGTCATCCCAACAGGTTGGTGTACGACATCTCTTTCCGTATAACGCTTCATATGGTGCCATTTGTATACTCGAATGGAAGCTATTGTTATAGGAAAATTCTACCAGAGGTAAATATTGATCCCACATACCCTGAAAATCAAGTGAGCAAGATCTCAACATGTCTTCTAAGGTCTGAATAGTCCGTTCTGATTGTCCGTCTGTCTGAGGGTGGTAAGCAGTGCTCAAATGAAGTTCAGTATCTAGGGATTTCTGAAGACTTTTCCAAAATCTTGAAGTAAAACGGGGATCACGATCAGAAACAATCGATAGGGGAACTCTATGAAGTCTCACAACTTCATTAATGTATAGTCTTGCTAGACGTTCCAGGGGTAGATCTTCTCTTATAGCAAGAAAATGTGCTGACTTGGTAAGACGATCAACAATAACCCATATTGCATCGTTCCTTCTAGGAGTCTTTGGTAGCCCCATGACAAAGTCCATCGTAATATTGTCCCATTTCCACTCCGGTATGGGAAGAGGTTGCATGACTCCTCCAGGCTGTTGCCTTCCAGCTTTCACTTGTTGACAAACCATACATCTTGATACAAAATCAGCAATCTCCCTCTTCATGTTGTCCCACCAAAAATGTTCCTTCAAATCTCTATACATTTTGGTGCTCCCAGGGTGTATAGAGAAATTGGAACTATGAGCATCATCCAGCAATTCCCTTTTTAGATCAGGTATATTGGGAACACAAAGTCTCTTTCCAAATTTCAAAGTTCCATCTTCATACACAAAGTCTCTCAATCTCCCATCATTCACAGCTTTAATCTTCTTCTGAAATTCTTCATCATCGGTCTGAGAACTCTTAATCCTTTCTAGTAAAGATGGTTTGGCAACCATTTGAAAAAGCATTGATGTTTCACCTTCCCTGGTTATTCCCATGTCCATCTTCACTAGATCCATGAAAATTGGATCCCTTTCAATTCTCATCATGTTCAAAACTCCATGGTCTTTTCTGCTCAAAGCATCTGCCACCTTGTTTGCCTTCCCCGGGTGGTAGTGTATCGTACAATCATAATCCTTGAGTAATTCAAGCCATCTCCTTTGCCTCATGTTGAGTTCTTTTTGTGAGAAAATATACTTCAAACTCTTGTGATCAGTATAAATCTCACATTTTTCACCATAGAGGTAGTGCCTCCATATTTTCAAAGCAAAGATCACAGCTGCTAACTCAAGATCATGAGTAGGATAGTTTTGTTCATGAATTTTCAACTGTCGTGATGCATAGGCAATAACTCTATCATTCTGCATAAGGACACAGCCAAGTCCTTTCTTTGATGCATCACTATAAATAACGAACCCATCATTCCCCGATGGTAGAGTCAATATAGGAGCATTGACTAATCTTCTCTTCAGTTCTTCGAAACATTCTTCACACTCTTTTGTCCAAACAAATTTAACCCCTTTACGTGTGAGCTTCGTTAATGGGTTTGCCAATCGGGCAAAATTCTGGACGAAACGTCGATAATAACCTGCCAAACCAATAAAACTACGTACCTCAGTTATACTCGTAGGTGCTGGCCATTCTTGGATTGCCTTGGTCTTAGAAGGATCAACAGAGATTCCATCTTTAGAGACAATATGTCCAAGAAAAGAAATCTCCTGAAGCCAGAATTCACACTTGCTAAACTTTCCATATAATTCATGCCTCCTCAGAGTCTTCAAGATAATGCGCAAGTGATTTTCATGATCTTCATAGGTTTTGGAGTATACCAATATATCATCAATAAATACTACCACAAATTCATCGAGATACTCCTTGAAAACTCTATTCATCAGATCCATGAATACAGAGGGTGCATTGGTCAATCCAAACGGCATTACAGTAAACTCGTAATGCCCGTACCTGGTTCGAAATGCTGTTTTCGGAATGTCTTCCTTCTTCACACACAACTGATGGTATCCAGATCGAAGGTCAATCTTTGAAAAGTATTGAGCTCCATGCAGTTGGTCAAATAAATCATCAATACGAGGTAGGGGATACTTGTTCTTTATCGTTATAGCATTGATCTCCCTGTAGTCAATACATAACCTCATAGATCCATCTTTCTTTTTAACAAAAAGAACAGGGGCTCCCCATGGAGAAACACTAGGGCGAATAAATCCCTTATTACTCAATTCCTCTAGTTGTTTCTTTAGTTCGACTAACTCTACAGTGGCCATTCTATAAGGGGTCTTCGATATAGGCCTTGATCCAGGAATCAAATCAATGGAAAACTCAACTTCTCGTTCTGGAGGATGTCCAGGTAAATCTTCCGGAAATACATCTACAAATTCTTTCACAACAGGTACACCCTCTATTTGAACATTCCTTTCCTCACCGATAGTTACTTCATTCTCTTCCTCCCCAATAATTGAATTAAGTTGAGCTACTGGGGGTGGGTCTAAATAAGAATTAGGTGGTGACGATTCTGCTCTAAAAATAAGGTGTTCCTTATCATTATCATCGAGAATCATAACCTCTTTCTTCTTACAATAAATCTTCACATCATAGTCCGAAAGCCAGTCCATACCGAGGATTATATCAAACTCAATCATAGGTATGACGATGAAATCAGCAGATAAAGAAAATTTATGTGCTCTAATGGGGACTGATTCACAAAACTTTGTTGCAACGATACTTCCCTTAGGAGTTTTAACTGACAACTCCCTTATTAAATCAAATTGGAAATATCTAATTTTCTTAGCAAACTGGGAAGATATGAAACAATGCGATGATCCAGAATCAAATAATGCATTTTCTAAACTTGAGGAAACCATTAAATTACCTGCCACCACGTCTTTCGGAGTTTCTACCTCAGCAGTAGTGATAGCATAAGCCTGGCCTTGATCCCTTGGCCTTTTCTGAGGTAAGTTCTCCTGACGCTTAGGACATGCATTTGCATAATGCCCCATCTCCCTGCAATTGTAGCACTGAACATTGGTAGCTTCCTTCTTCCCCTTGCAATCATGAGCTTGGTGGCCTTTTTCACCACACTTGTAACAGACTCCCATTCCCTTCAGGCAAGCACCGGGGTGTTTCTTCCCGCACTTACCACAAGATGGATATTCAACCTTTCCCTTCTTCCCCTTATTTCCATTCCCAGATTGATCAGCAGGTCTCTTCTTCTCTTGCTTTGCTTTAAAGTCATAAGACTTAGAGAATTCCTTTTCAGTCTTGATAGCACATGAGACAATGTCTTCGTACGATGAAAAGGATTGTGAGACTAATGCTCGACGGAGAAATGGTTTTAACCCATCAAAGAAACGATCAATCTTACTTCTTGGGTTGCGAATATAATCACCAGCGTACCTCGCTAACCTTGTAAAGTTAGCCTCATACTTTGTGACATTATCATCCTCCTTTTGTCTCAGACTCAGAAATTGCCTTTCCATATCTGCTCGATGGTCGCGAGGAAAGTATTTTTCTAAAAACAGATCTTTGAACTCCCTCCATTCCATGTTTGATACTTCATCATCTTCCTTCATGTTTTGAATCAATGACCACCATTGATCCGCATCTCCAGTGAGGCGGTAAACTGCCATGGTAACTTTTTCCCTTTCACTACTCCCCAAAGCCTGAAATATTTTCTCTAGGGAAAATATCCATTGCTCAGCTACTAAGGGATTTGTACTCCCATTGAACGTTGGTGGTTGTTGTCTCATGAATCGATCTAACATTGATCCTCCACGCTGCGGATCAGGGTGCTCCATACGGGTAAGGTTATTATTCATAACCTGAGTAAGTTTTCCCAGTACGGTGATTAGCTGATCAGCACCAGTTGCATCACCAGCCCCACTATAATTATCTTGAGCAGGAGGGCAATCCCTACATGGAGTGCGTGCATTGATACGGTTTCCATTTCTTCCACTAGGCGCCATTTCTAAACAATGTCATAAACTAGATCAGTTTATGAATCAAAATACATAATCCCATACTTATAAAACACTAAACATAAATTGAACTATATATGGATATAATCCATAATCATAAATATGTTTTCTTTGAGGAAGTATATACTCATAAACCCTTCATAATGATTTGTAAAGAAAGTGAGAGTTATCCTAAGCATATCCCCCGGGAGTGTCGTAACCAAGAGTGCAGCAAGGCCCGTTGTCGTGCACCAGTTCCCGTTCGAGTCTAGCTCAAAGCGGTGTTTTCGGGTTTTACCCCTAGGTACATCTGTGCCAGAGCCGCCTCTACCTGCTCGTATCCAGACAGGGATGTATTGCTCGGAAAACTCACAAAATCTCTACAATACCAAAATTTCTAGGAAGTTCTTCTATACTAATCCTCAAAGTTCATCTTAGGTCTACGTGCTCTAATCAGAGTTTATCTAAATCTAGCTTCCAAGGTTTGTACTAAACTTCCTTTGATACCAACTGTAACGCCCTGACCCCAGTTACCCAGAGTCGGTGCATTATTACATAACATTGGCATGATCACAAGAAAGATCAAATCTCGAAAGACCGATTGGTTTAGTAGCCTTGGAAACACTAGATATATTCATAAGTTTTACATTACATCATAAAATGAAAAACTACTACAACAACATAATGTCTCCATAATCCACACTACTATCCCCTCATAATATCCCTGCAGGTCATTCATAATTTACTTCTTCACATCCTGGGGAAAAAATAAAACATAGAAAAGGGGTGAGCTCAAATGCCCAGTAAGGATAACAATAAAGCGGAAACTTTCATAAATAAGAATAAACATTTAAGGCAATGCATTACTAAAACAAAAGCCTTTTAAAATTGAACTTCAACATGGTATGGCAAAAGTAAAATGAAATAATGCCATTTACTTATTCACATGGATATTCTACTAATCGAATAATCACATGCAAAAATCAATAACCACTTTCATAATGTTGGAATGCATAATGCCAGACTATCATAACCACATAGCCAAGGCCTCGTGCCAAGACTACAAATAAGATTTTGTCAAGGCCTTGTGCCAAGACACTAGTTTGTCTCATGAGACCTACCGATGCATCGAGGAGCTATAGCGGGCTCCACCCGTCACTTATTAAGTCCAATGCATTCCCATATGAAAAGGTTTAAACATAACATAAACATTCGTATTAAAACTAGCATACGAAATGTCAATAATTTCACCATAAACTATGAATGGTATAAAAATAGCACATCCACAGTCAAACATATCACAAAACCTTCAATACAATATAGAAGTTTTGTATCATAATAAATCAACTTCAAATAATCTTAAAATCCATCAAAGGATGTTGACATAGATGAAATCAAAATTCTTTTTAAAGAAGTATCTCCTTTTATTTTGAAATCATTTAAGATCCATATAAAATAAAACATTTTCTTTGAAAATATTCTTATAAGCTTGTATGTAAAGCTTCGACAATTTTATAACGGCGGAAAATAACCGCACCCGCCGTATAAGTTAAAAAAACATTCTTACCTCAATTCCGTCGAAAAGGTTAAAAAGGACCTTGTTTTGAAAACGACGGAAAGATTCCTTTATAAAACTCTTATCAAAAGTCAAACAAGGGTATAAATGACTTTAACCCATATTCTTGTAAATAGTAAAAATGTTTTGAAATACATTTCGAAGAAACATGGATGTTGATGATAAAGAGATCCCAGTAGATTATTACGTATAATACAACCTCGGATAATGAAGAGATTGTGAAATAACCCTTACCTTGTACTTTTTCCTTGGTTGGGGTAGGTTAACCTCCTGTATAATGGTGAAATAATTGTTATTAAATTATACAAGAATCATATACATTAATATGATATCATATATGATCTTTTAATATTGATTTGATAATAATATCTTAGTATTATCGTTGTTTCGGGTGTTAACTTACTTGTTTTCTTTCATATGTTTTGTTACGTAAGACATGTTTGTAAAGGATAGGTTGTATATTATTCATATCCAGAATGATATCAAGTCCTTAAACATCATTTTTAAATCATAAAATGATAATTACGCTTTAATGGTTACGATGGAGAATGAATCTCATCGCGTTCGTGGAGACGGTAGTCCGTACGTACGCACGAGCGACAATATCATTCTTTTGATATTAAAATAATATATAAATGGATGGTATATCATATATACAGAATCATTAACATGTTATATTTATTATTTACATGATTTACACATCATTATTATACCCATCCAAATAATATTATATTGAATAACAATTACACCACGACGTGGAGACGGTAAGCCGTACGTACGCACGTATGGTGACATGTTATTCAAAGGGTGGATAGAATACTGAATATGATTGTACCATATTTATAATAACATCACAGTATATGTGAGATACTGGAGTTATTATTTCAGAATGGTAAGAACAAAGGAAGAAGAAGTGGAACAAGAAATGAACTTAGAAAAGGGTGGTGAAATCATTACCTCTTCTTCGGGTTCTTCCTTTTGATTTGATCAAAAGGGCTCCTTAGGTTGGCTTTCTGATCAAACTAAGGCCTCTAGGTTGTATTGAGGGATGTTGGGAGAGTATTTGGGCAGAGTTTGGCCGAACCAAAAGGCTTTGAAGGTGTGAAGAAATGAGAAGGAGGAGTGCCCTTTTATAAGAGGGGTGAGAGGCACCTTTGGAAAAGTTAGAAATATTAATTTATAATAAATTCATATTCGGTTTACAAAGGCTCAAAAGTTTACTATTCAAAGGATGAGGTGTGGATAGGTCGAAAACAACTCATCCAATAGAATTTAGACAGGTTTGGGTACTTATATTAACCTTATCTTTAAGTATTAACTCTAAGTTAATTAGTTTCACTTTTACAATGTCTCTTTGTATTTTTGATTAATAAACTTACTATATACATCCAAGCGACCCCCAAGTGGTCCATTAATGAGGAACCTATCATAATATAAGTCTCTTGGCCGAACCTTAGATTTTTAGGAATTTAATATCAATTAATAATATAATATTTGTTTTAAGAACTCTTTTATGTCAATTTTGACACTATTCAATAGTTGATTTTTGTGAAACTCCTAACAGATTGATTACTTCGAACAAAGTCAATTAAATCAATCCTAATATATCATATTATCATAGAAAATTAGTTTAATTCATTAAAAGTTTCATATTATAATTATTTGGGTATTTATAAGATCAATTATTTTTATTTTTCACTATTTTAGTAATTACTGCATCATCATTGTGTCATAAATAAAATAAATTATATAATGTCTAAAAATTATAAATAAAATATCATTATGTAGGAAATCCTTTTATCTTTCTAATGAATATTTATAATCGAAAATCCAACATGTATAACCCTATGTAAAAATTGTTCTTCTAAAAGATGTAAGCTTATGCCATTTTTATTTTTATTTTAACTTTATTAATATAAAGTGTCCCTACCACATACAAGTGGCTCCAAGGGGTCCCCAAATTGACCAAAGGATGCCCATGGTCGGGTATGTGTCCACCAATAAGGTTAGGACACGTTTTAGGGTAATTTTTTATTATTATAATATTATTTTTTTAACCCTTATTTACCGGATTTACCCTTTAACCATGGTAAATAAAATATTTACCACAGTAACTATTCAAAATGTCTAAAAATAAAAGTTACCTATTTACACAATTTGAACATCCTGATTCCAAATATGGAATCCATTTTCCTAAATTCAAAACACATAAGTGGCAGAAATTAATTTAAAATTAATTCCCGCTGTCAAAACAAAAAGCGTGTTTTTAAGAGATAATAACTATCAAAAGATTGACACTTGTTTATGTTCGGTTTAATTGTAAAATTATGTCCAATGACCAAAATTATATTAAATGGTAAAAATATATTCTAAATATACTTTAAAACCACTCAAATTCATAATTTATCACTAGTAATTAATTGGATTAAAAAAGTTGTTTTTAATTAAAATTTAGTAATTTTCACTATTCATCAAAATATGAAAGTTATCCGAAATGTACCAAAATTTCACCCTAGGCTAAATTCTATATTCCGAATCCAAAAATGAAGTCCATTTTCAAATATAAAATATATATAATTTCAAAAGTAGGTATTACTATTCATAACGGCTAGTTTGATTAGTTATGGTGTGTTAGAACTCGGTGTTGCGTACAACACACGCTATCATATTATTCGAAGGGAAACGTACCGTAGAAGCTTGGGGTGTTACACTCACTAGGTTACACCTTCACTTATTTTACCTCTATTATTTCCCTTAGTGGCGTCTGAATAAGTATTCAAAATGAGAAACCTTACCTTTATGGGATGCACCACACTTGGGTCAGACCTCATTGGGCGTTTTGATCCATCTACCAGGTAAACATTCCAGGTACTCCCTCTTAGAGATGTACCTACCTAATCCAACTTTATAAGTGTTTTGATACACCTAGGTCTTACATCTTTGTAAGACATTAAATCATGACCCTCTATCCTTGTGGGATGTTAAACTCATGGAATACCACAAGTTAAACATGGGTTTCCATTAATATATGCAATATTAATGTTTAATCAGTCCTTATTAAGGTATTGTGTAGGTGTGGTTTTATGTTTTCCAGTAGATTTTGGAAGATTCTAAGCTTTATGTAGGTGATTCCATGCTTTTACATTATATGATGATTTTATTATGCTGTATTTTTTTACTAAGTGTACTATATGAAATTTTTGTGTGGTTAAAAATGTGTTATCAAAGGAATTTGGGGTGTGTATAGACTTGAAAGTTATTTTTAAAATGAATGCAGTTGTATTTATTGTGGATTTTCATGCTTAAGTCCTTTAAATGTGTTTGAAGAAATGATAAAGTTGTGTGATGGGTGTTTTCAAATGGATTTAATGTGTTTGTGAATTTTAAAGAGGGTTTTCTTATGAGATGTAGAGAGTCTATATACGTGTATTTACATTGAATGAAAGTACATGAGAATGTGTTGATATATATGATGTGTATAATTTAAATTGAGCACAATTTCAATACAAGGTATTTTCTTTATGATGTGCAGGGGACAGGGTGAGAGGGCATGGGTAGTTTTCTGGGGGAGGGGGAAGGGGGAAAAGTGGTAGGGGGAAGGTGTAGGGTGTGTGCTGGGTTCTTTTGAAATATGTAGGGGGTGTTCAGGGGGTGTTCAATGGGCAAGGGGGAAGTGCAGTGGGTAGGGGTGTGCTGGGGAAGGGGGCAGGGGGTGTTTGGGGGGGCAGGGAGTGCGCAGGGGTAGGGGGTGTGCTCGAGGGTGGGCAGTGTGTAGGGGGTGTGCTGGGGAAGGGGGAAGGGGTGCTTCTTTTTTATGGAATGGGGGGACATATATCCATGGTATTAAACCATGCCTATAGGTATATAACTAAGGTTTAATGTCATTACAAAAGGCCCATCATTGGTATCCAATATATGAGGATAATAGGGTTGAAGATATTCCACCACTCTTTTAATGTAATTGATAATATTTGATTTATCTCAAAAGTAAGGGAGATATCCCATGGGGGAATGGAGAAGGAGGAGAGTGCGTGTAAAGGATTTTGTTGAGTGGAATGGGGGATATATGAGGGTAACCTGCTTTAATTGTTGATAGTGAAAATTTGTTAATTCCACTCATTAATTAGGTGAATTATTAGGCCTAAGGGTAAAATAAATCATTTTCCAACAATGTGGGAATCAATATACACACACTTCTAATCCGTATAGTTTCATTGAGTGGCTTACAATCCATTATTCAACCATATAGAGATACTTCCCCAAAAAATCATACCTTACACAAGTTCATCACATTATTTGACAAACCATTAACCATCAATGTGAGTCCATCATAACCTTAGAACCAAAATGTAGGTTTATCTATTCCCCCTCGAATCATTAAATATCCCATGTTCTACTAAACATTGGGCCAGTTGATTATTATAGATGATTAGCCCTAACCATGTACCAATTTCGTTAATTGGTTATTTTATGTTTTGTGCCTCACTAGTATAATTCCATTTAGCAATCCCATTATTTATTTCATTATTGTATTACTAACATAATATTTGTTTTATTATGTAGGTGAAATCTTTTTCCTCAGTTCGAATGATTTGTTCGGAAACTGCCGCCATGGACGACAATTTTTTAGAGCGGATGGATGCAAAAAGGATGGAACATCATTGTTTTTAAACTGTTTGTTGGATAAATGTAATTGTGACCAAATTAAACATTTTTTGAAATGTATATATAAGTGTGTTGTTTTGTATTCATGATTTCAAGTAAATGTATGTATCATTTTTGTTCTTCTGTGCTTTGTGTGTGGGTGTTGTGTGTGCTGTGTGCAGGTGTTGTTTGGACTCTGTGCAGGTGCTGTAATGTGTGCAGGTGCTGGGTAGGTTCTGTACAGGTTCTGGTTTTGGATAGGATCTTTGGCCTTTATCAGCGCTAGTTAAGCGCTGATAAATGGATAATATATCAGTTCTATTTTGAGCGCTAATAAAGGTAGTTTTTATCAGTGCTCAAAATAGCACTGATATATTATACATTTATCAGCGCTGAAAATAGCGCTGATAAATACTACCTTTATCAGTGCTGAAAAAGGGGACCCCCTTTATCTTCGCCGAGATTAACAACGCTTTTTAGCACTGTTAAAGGCCATTTTTAGCGCTATTATAAGCCATATTTGTAGTAGTGTGGGTTACAGGAAACAAAATAAATAGGAAAACATTCAACCAACAATTCAAAATATTGAGAAAAAGAGAAAATTCACAAAGGCATGAAATAGTAAAGGTATGGAAATCCAACATCTTGAGAATCCAATGGCATGAAAAGCCATTGGAATGACACTAAAATGGTTTTGTCAACTATAATGGTATGTAACCACAATGTTGTGTCATCACAATGGTGTGTCACTACAATAGTGTGTCATCACAATGATGTTTCAGAAAAATTGAACTAAAAAAATTCATCATACCTAACTCATGTTCGATATATTTCATTCCCTATGAATTCAAAGGCTGAGTGAGTATATCATCTAACTAATTTTTGGTTCCAAAAAACTCAACATTGATATCACCCTTTTGAAAATGATCACTCAAAAAGTGATGTATTATATCAATTATCTTTATTCTAGAATGAGAAACATGAATATTAAAAATGGTAAAAGCACTTGTGTTGTCACAGTTTATGGGGAAATGTTGGAAGTGATATCCATAGTCTTGTAGAGTGTGTTTCATCCTAAAAATTTATGTACAAAAACTATCTATAAATATTTATTCAGATTCAGTAGTAGATAATGAAACCAAAATTTTTCCTTTCACAACACCAAGAAACTATAGACTTGCCTAGAAAGTGAAATGTTACAGAGGTGTTTTTTCTATCTAACTATCATCCAAAAAAATCAGAATCATAATAACTTACTAAATCAAATACTTATCCACTTGGATAAAACAATCCTAAATTGGTTGTATACTTGAGGTATTTGAAAATTCTTTTAATAGAAACAAGGTGTGACTCTTTTGATTTTTCTTGAAAATGAGAACACATACATACACTAAACATAATATCTGGTCTGCTATCAGTCAAGTAGAGAATACTTCCAATCATACCTATGTATCTAGTGTGATCAAATGGTTTCCTTTCTTCATAGAGATATATATTATAGGTGGTACTAATAGGATTATCACTACTCTTAGTTCTATCCATGTTAAAACATTTTGGAATATATTTTGTATATTTACCTTGATTTAAAACGATTATTTCTTTGTTTTAAAAAATTTGAAATCTAAGAAAGAATTTTATTTCACCCACTAAACTCATTATAAATTCATTTTGCATCATTTTTGAAAAATCAGTACAAATATTTTTTTTTGAAGATACTAAAAAAATATCAACAATATAGATTTTTACTACTAATAAATCTTTTAAAATTTGTTTCATGAAAAGGGTAGGATCATATATTACTTTTTAAAATACTTTTGAAGTATGAAAATTATTGATCCTATCATACCAATCTCTAGGATCGTGTTTTAAACCATATAAATATTTAGTTAATTTAAAAACTTGATTTGGAAAATATGGATTTTTAAAAGCCGGGGGTTGTTCTACAAAAACATCATCAATTAAAAAACCATTTAAGAATGAACTCTTGACATCCATTTGATATATATTGAAATATAAATGTGATGTATAAGGAATAAAAATTACAATAGATTGAAGTCTTGCTACAAGTTAAAAGGTTTCATCATAGTATACCCTCTTCCTAGCTATAACCTTGTGCAACATGTCTAGATTTATTTCTAACTATAGTTCTTGAATAATAAAATTGATTCATGAATACCCATTTAGTGACAATAATAAAGGTTTCCTTGGGTCTATCTAAAAGTTCATACTCTTCATTTATTTTAAAATAGTTTATCTCTTCTTGAATTTCTATTACCCAAAATTAATCACTAATTGCTTTGTTGATGTTCTTGGGTTTAAGTTAAGACAATGAAGCTTGATGTTCAACCTAATTTCTAACAGAGGATATGGTTTTCATTCCTCGATTTTTATTAGCTACAGCAAATTCTAAGGGATGGTACTTAATAGTTCTAATAGCTCTAGATAAATAGGGACTATTCACTTCTCTTTTTTTAGGTTCAGGTTCTAGATGTTTTAGAAATTATTTAGAAATATATTATTTTTCTACTTGTTTTATAGGAGAATATGATGGTTTGAAATTTAGTTTTAGAGAATACAAATCATTATCAAGATTTTATACGGAGGTATTAGGCTCATGTGGATTATTCTCATAAAATTTGACATGAAATGATTCATCCACAGTTTTGGTCTTCTTATTGAAAAATCTAAAAGCTTCGATAGATATTGAATAACCAAGGAAAATTCATTCATTAAATCTAGAGGAAAACTTGTTAATATTATCCATAATATTAAGAATAAAGGCATTTCAACCAAAAAATCTAAATTAATTTACCTTTGGTTTCCTATTGTTCTATATCTTATAATGGGTCCTTTTAAGAATATGTATGATCAAAACTCTAATGATGATATAACCGACTGTATTGACAGCTTCTACCCAAAAATAGATAGGTAGGTCATACTAATTTAATATGGTCTAATATATCTCTTGTAAATTTATATTTCTCCTTTCAAAAACTTCATTCTTCTAGAATTTTCTAGGAGAAGAGAAGTTATGAGAGTATCCATTTTTTGAGAAAAAAGATTCAAAATCTTGATTTTAAAACTCAATACCATGATCAGTCCTTAAGGTCTTAATCCTATGGTCACTAAGATTTTATATAGACTTAGCATACTTGGTAAAATAGGCATACAATTCACTTTTGTGAGATAGAAAATGTACCCAATTATACCTAGAGAAATCATCTACAAGACATAAACATAGTGCTTCCCATTATGAATTGAAACTCTAGAAGGTACAAACAAATCCATTTGAAACAACTCATGGGATTGAGAAGTTGACACTTCATTCCTTAATTTAAAATAAATTTTGTGCTATTTCCATTTTTGATAAATGTTATAGACTTTATTAGTTGGGAACTAAAGCTTTAGTAGATCCCTAACTGACCCTTTACTAGTTATCTTACTAAGTGAGTGAATGTTGAAATTTAAAAGTATCCTATTCTAAATCCATGACCCTTTGTGAAAGGCACTTACACCAGAAATTTTTTGAGAAATCAAATAATTTAAATATAAAACATAAAAATTTTCATTTAAAAAATTAGTAAAAATTAAACCATTTTTAAAATGGTAAGAATTATAAGATTCATTATCAAACATAACATAAAATCCATCACAACAAAACTAAGAAATACTGATAAGGTTATTCTTTAAACAATCAACATATACAACTTTTTAAATTAAAACTGATTTTTTGTTACAAATCTGGCCTAAGATAATGATATTTCCTTTAGCATTTTCGCCAAAGGAAACACATCCAACATTAACCTTCATCAAGATCTTAAATAATGAATAATATCCTAAAATATTCCTTGAACATCCATTGTTCAAGTACCATAGACTTCTACTAGTGGTATTCAACCATTTTTCATACAAAACAAGTATTAAAAAAGAAATGATTCTAGTACCCAAATCTGTTTGGGTCCAAAAATATTAGAAATTAGAGATTTTGGAACCCACAATTGCTTGATGGGTTTCATATAAATAACATACTCTTTGAAATAAAAACCTTTTTAGGTTCTTTTGAAAAATGATTGTTAGTAGAACTTCTAGGTTCAGATTTAGAAAGAAAATCAGTTTTAGATATTCTTCTCTCTCCAGGATGATATCCAATTCCACTAACATATTGTAATTTTTTCAAGATATGTCTTAAATTTCTCATTTTAAAATTTAAGTTTAGTTTTTTCTTTGATTAGTTGAACATTTTTCTATTTTTCTTTATATAGACTTGACTTTCAATTTACAGACAAAGCATGCTATATTTTAATACTATTATACTTATCCATTAATTCATTAAATGTATCTGCTATCATGTTTTAGTGTTTAAATAATTCTTTTTTGACATATTATCATCATCATAAAGTTGTTAATTTTTAGAATTATCTGACTCATGCATAGTAAAAATAATATAAAGAGTAGGTAAAGCCGTTACCTCACTAAATTTAGTCATGAAACACATATTTTCCCTATCTAGATTATCTTCATGTGAAGAATATGAATCACTAGAGGAATATTCATAAGAACTTTGAGAGGAATTTATAGAGATCTTGTATCTCTTATCTTTGTCCTCATATTTATTTTTTTGCTTAATCTTTGGACAGTCAGACTTTAGGTGACATTTCCTCTTACATTTATTGCACATTACTTCTTCTAAATCCTCATCCTTCTTCCAATCCTTCGTTCAATTTCATATGTTTTCATACTTTACTTTATAGTTTTATTTTCTAAAAACCTTTTTATTCAAATATAACTTCTTAAATATTCTATATAGGTGAGCCATTTTCCTCTCACTTTTAGAAGGTGATTCACTATTACTTGAATCTATATCTTGAACTTCTCCTTTTATTTTTCTTTTGTTTTCTAGCGGTAGTAATCTTAGAAGCTACTGAGTTTATTTTAGGATCCTCATATTCTTAATATTTACCTCTAATTATTATTCACAAATCATAATTTTACCAATCAACTCTTTCACAAGCTTCTCGCTTATGTCACTTGATTCTTTGATTGAAACTGATGTGCCTCTCTGTCTTTCTGGTAGGCATGTTAGCAATCTCTTAATCCGATCCTTATTAGATACCAATTTTCTAATTTATCTCATATGTTGAAAATCTTATTAAACCTTAGATACATGTCTGAAATGGGTTCATCCAGATTCATCTTATAATTATCATACCAAATAGTATAATTATTAAGCCTTATCACTTTAACATTTGAAGTTCCCTCATGGGAAACAGACAAAGTGTCCCAAATTTTTAAAGTAGTTTTACATGAAAAAATTAAATTAAATTTCTCATCACTTAAAGAATAGTACAAATTATTCTATTATTTATAATAATTATTATGGGATTCTTTAGTAGCTTCATCCCAATTAGCTCTATCAATAGCAAGAAACTGATATTTATCTTCTATGGTAGTCCAGATTTCAAATCCCATAAATTCTATAAGAATTTTCATTTTAATATTCCATTGAACATAATTTTTACCATTAAAAAAAGGAGTTTTGTTGGAAACCAAACCTTCTTGATGATTATCCATTTTAAGGAAGAGAATTTATAAATTACAAAAATTAAGATCTTTAAAGTAAAACTAAAATAAAAATTAAAATGATTTGAAAACATAAATACCAAAGAAAGAAAATTTTTGATTCCAAAAGTTGGTTGGAGTGAGTATCTCAAGAGAGGGTTAATTGAGTACCAATTTTTTTTAAAATGGATTATTTTAAAATCCCCCAAATCTTTCAATACAACCCAGTTTACCAAAATAAGTATTATGATATAGATATTAATCTTTCTAAAGATTTATCTAAAGATTGAATACGTCTCGATGAATAATATAAAATATTATTAATTCCTTTGAAATCAGTTTACTTAATCAAAATACTATATGAAAAAAAATTTAGATAAAATATTAAAGTATTTATTTTGTTTACAATTAAAACAATTTTCAGTTTAAAGTGAAAATAAAGTAAAAAAAATTAAAGTTCACAACGAAAAGATTGAATATAAGAGGTTCAGTCTCAAGTCGAGACTTAATCCTATCTACTTGGTGATAAGACGCCACCATGGAGTTTATATAAAATAAAAATTCCATCCACAACATGGATTGGGTTTTTAAAAAAGTTTACAACTTTCAAGGTCACACATGAACTCTTCCATAGTTATTCATGAGAGAAAAAAATAAACAGGACATATAAGGACCTATACCACTCTTATCAATGGGAGAAATAAAATTAAAAGAGTTTGATAAGATATTTTCTATCTTCCAGTTTAGCGCAGGAGGTAGTGTGTGTGTGATAAAATAGAGTATACACTCACAATAATGAAAATGTAATAAATACAAATAGAAAATAGGAATCTAGAAGTGTATTGTTTATAAATTCTCAGTCTATTGGTTTTTATATTTTGACTCTTGATTTGATTCTACAAAGAATCTTGAGTTAAGTTCTCTTGAAAAACATCATGAAAACAAAGTGTTGAAATCTCTTATTCTTTGACTGGAGGAAGGAACTGGAGGTAAATATATGTTTTGGCTTCCATTCAAATGTTTTTAAGAGGTGATCTATTCTTGTTTACAATTAGGTTCATCTCTATGTGTGTTCATAAAAAAATTTAGCTCCCATATTGCTATTAGTTTTCTTCACACATCACTTTTTTTGTCTCTACTGTATGAGGAAGTGTACTGCTCTTTTCTTAGTAGCAGCAGCAGGGAGAATATCAGGATCGTCTACTTCCTCGTGCTGGACATTCTAACACTGTCTTTAATGCTTTCTGTTGAGATTTTAAGAGATAATCATTAAAAATTTAAATTACATTAACTTCAATAAATATAGCCTTTAGTATTATGTGATTCAAGATGATAAGTTAAGAAAATAGTGGCAGTGTGTTATACTCTAGATGTCTCAAGATCTGATAGTGTTTTGTTTTGGTGGTATATTGTTCTTGGTGGAATGATACTGGTGATACTGTAGACTTATCCCAATTTCCACTATGCTGGTGGCATCTCAACTAACGAGTTATGGTCTGACAACATCTTAGACTGTGTCAAATTTCTATGTTAGTGATATAAAATTGAAGGTGCCTCATCTAGAGGTATCTCATACTTAGCGAAATTTTACTTTTGGTGGCATGACATCCTAATTATGTCTCAAAATTTTTTAATTCTTCATTCTAGTGGTAAGATATTCTAGAAGTGTTATATCCTAGCTGTGTCTCAAACTTAGACAATTTTTTCACCTGAATCCAAATATTTATAGAAAATAATAAAGTCATTAATATAATTAGAATCATGATTCTGTGATCATTAAAACCGGGAGGTCAACATATTCCACTCCCAAGCTCACCAGAGCAAACTGACTCATCCGAGACCAATCCACAACTGATTCCTTCATGGTTTGTGTCGGTAAATTTCTAATCAACACATTAGCAACCACATTTCTTTTCCCAAGGGCATAAGAAATATCAAAATAAAAAGTGTAAAGATTATCTACCCAATGTCTACATAAAAAAATCATATCCCTTTAAGTAAAAATATATTTTAGGCTCTTATGATCTGAATATACTGTAAACCACTTCTTAATGAGATAGTGATGCCACATTCTGAGTTCATGTATAACCACTGCCAACACAAGATAATGTGTAGTGTAGTTCTTCTCATGAATGAGTAACTGGTGCGTGAAATAATCTATAACCTATTTTCATCGCATCAAGGTGAATCCCAAACATGTACCAAAGCATCATAACCCAATCTCAGTTATAAAGAATCAAAATTGGCGTTGAATTCAACCTCAACTTCTGCTCCTCAAAATATCTATGACACATTTCATTCCATTCAAACTTTACACCCTTACCAGTTAAAGAAATCATCGAAGATGTGATCCTAGAGAAGTACTAAATCCAAAAATCACACTTGGAAAACTTTACATAAATATGAATTTCTTCCAAGTTTCAAATAATGATACCCAAATGGTCCATGTGCTCCTTCTTTGTCTTAGAGTACACCAAAATATCATCCATGTACACAACAAAAAAGAATCTAAGAACCAGTGAAAGAACCATTTCATCAAATCCATAAACAATAAAAGATAATTAGTGATACTGAATGGCACATATAGAAAATCTAAAGGCCCATATCGACTCTTAAATTATATCTTATTCATATTATCTTCTTAGACACTCAACTGGTGATACCCTTACCGTAGTTCAATATTAGAAAACCCAAGTGCCCCTCAAAACTGATCAAAGAGATCTTTAATCCATATAAATGGATATTTGTTCTTAACATCCACCCAATTAAACATTCCATAATTAATTTGAAGATATAAAGATCAAGCACTAAAATTACCAACTCCACCTAAAAGTTAGCAGTCATCACCCAATAGGTGGTACATTTAAAACCTTATTTAGAGCTCTTTCCCTAAGGCATGGAAAGATCCAACAAGAAGATCATAAGTTCTGACTTCAAAACCAATACATCAAATAACTATAAAGATATAAAATAATGAGTAGCACCCATATAAAAAATATCTACCACCATAGAAGTCAAGATAAACACCGTGCCTATATTAATAGTTGGTGCTAATTTAGATTACTCTGAAGCATACTATGTTACATAAATCCATCTGTTCTTAGCCACATGAACATCTCCCATGGCCAGATAATTAGACCCACCACCCTAGGAATCATATTCATGAACTTTTAGACCCTTGGTGAGAGAGGATTATTCTATACATACCTAATATATCTTTTCAAAAAAATGATGTAGATGGAATGCTCATCCAGAAAGATGAAAAGTTTTAGGAGCATGTATAGTTAGGCCTAGTATGACCATGACTCCCACACTAGTAGAATTAAACCTATTTTTACAATGTGTAATCACCTAAGACTGGTCTTGAAGAATATTAATAACTATTACTCTTCCTTTTCTATCCAGAAGATACACCCTGGCTAACCAATGAACCAACTGAAGCTACACCAAAAACTGTCTTCCCAGCTATGTCTACCTTAACCAAATCTACATTTTCATCCACCTACAGAAAGGATATAAGTCACATGAGTATCAACATCGAATGAATATCATCCCTCAGCCCTAACTAAAAAATCTGAGCCTTCACATACTCATTAGTGACAAGCTCTGGTTCTAGATTCACCTACTTAGAAAAATGGGAAGAATAATATAGAACCGTACGCTCCCCCTGATATAAGGTTAAAAACTCCTAGGTATTCACCAAATGTAATGTATCCGGATAATTTTTTTGGTTAAATACATTTTTGAAATAATCCCAGGTAAGATCCTCGTGAAACTTATCTTGCACAATGGTTTCCAACCATCTCCTTCCCAGCCCGTCAAGCATATATGTGAAAAACCCCACCTTAGAGTATTTAGGAGTATTCATGAATTTTTAGACACTCTCTATATGCTCAATCCCCTCCTTGGATTCCTTGTCTCATTTATCAACGTGAAATATAGTTATATGCGACTCAGTATATTCCTAACCATGATCTGCCACACATCCTGGGTTCCTGAAACCCACTTGAACTAGAGTTTGAACAATGTAGATAACAACTTATACCAAAGTAGGATCAACTGGAGGATTCACCTTTGGAACCTGTCTCACATATTCTTATCTTGGATTATAAAGATCTATTCTCATAGGAACTACCTAACAAAAAGAAAAAACCAATTTTATTTGAAATAAAATTCTAAAATCAAAGGACGAACTTCATTTATTGATAACAAATCCTTAAAATATCAATAATTTAAATTAACCACAAAAACCTTACTTATAAAGGAACATGTAATTTCAAATAAAATGTCCTTATATTTAAGTCAAGAAAACACAAACTCCAAGTATAAATCCTGGTAAAATTCTTTGACCACCCACGGTAATTGGGTTCTAGTCATAGAAGTGAGCTAGATAGGCCCATTTTCTGCAGATACTATTTGAATTTTGATGGTACTAACTCTGGTCTACCCAAGACACAAATCCAAACTCAGGTAGTGATAACACACTTTAAGATGAGAATACCTCGAATACCAAATTATAATGAGCCAGCATGGGTTAACTAAACAAGCCACTCAAATAAGCCCATTACATAATATAGGTAAAATAGGAAAATAGAAACCCATCATGAATAATAGTAAAAAAGACAAACAACAAAAGTACAAAGTGAAAACAGATTGGATTGCACAAATACATAAAATCAAAACCAAAAATAGGTGAACCATACTATAAGTAAAAAACCCCATATGAACAATAGTCACCTCTAGACCAACACAAAATAGAAGAATAAACTACAATAGAATCCAACATGCTATAATATGCTCTTACCTTCACTAGAATTATACATTACAATATCTAAAAATTCCTAAAGTCATAAGTAGGGTGTGAAAAAAATCCTAGTAAGATACTATCATAGTTTCTATACAATGTCTAATATCAAGAATGAAACAATTCTATATTTTAAAAGAAAATGGTTTTACAAGAATTTTCATAAATCCAATCCATTTGTAAACCATTTCCCATTTTTCATCCTTTAGTTTTTATAAAAATACTTTCATATTCTCAAAATAGAAATATGACAAGTAGAAGTGATAAAATAGGAAACCATATCCATACATAAAGAGGTAACCAGGTAAACACATATCCATGAAACAACTTATCATGCGAATAAATGTGATACAACCTCATATATAACACATGAAAAATAATGCATGATAAAAACAATCATGAAATAAATAACCATAAATAATGAAAAAAGATCTCACATAATAGATATAGCCTCTGGGACACTACATACTAGACACTAAAAATAAAATCCTTTGTAATCATTACAATGGATACAAATTATATCAAGTCATATTAGTCGATATCACAACATATATCGAGTCCTTCCAGTTGATATCACAAAAGGTTACCACCTAGTGGTTCCGAACACACACTATGGATACCCAAGTTTCTTTCACGATGCACCCAAGGTTCAAAATGTGTATTTTTTCAAATTTCATTTCAAATTCATGTTACAAATTTAAAAAACATTTTCAAATCCAAGATAACCCACTTTGGAGTTTGAGAACCCATATCCAAATTCAGAAAATTAATTTTTAAAGAATAAACCCCTTTTGAAAAACATTTTATTTTCTGTAATATTCTTTGAAACTATTTATCTATTCTAATAAAGTAATAACCCAAAGGAATTTATCATGAATGACATGTAATTCATCAAATTGACTAATTGTATAGAAACACTTACTTCAATATGGTAAAAACCTATCTGTCTTCAGTAATTGTGACTGGAAACCAATATAATGTCTTTAAAAAGAAAATAAACTCCTAGAAACTTAAAAATATCAAAGAAAAACACTATATAATCACAAATACATAAAAAACCATAGAAAAATATATATCTATAACCAAAATCCAAGATTAAATAAAAGGATTACATACCTAGAGAGTAGAAATACAACCCTAATGGTGATAAATATTTAAATGAAGAGATCCATAAGGATAGGTGCAGCCAAAACTACCTAGGGTGAGCTCTTTGTTGAGAGAGATTGTCGTCACAATAAATGAAAAGAAATAAGCCACAAACCACCATAAAAACCCAAAAATCACAACATTTACATGGTGTGTAACCCTATTACACGTCATATAATCCGTGAAGGTTGGAAACACAGAAAAATGCATCACTTTTTTATTAGAAACCTGATATTTTCCATTACATGACATGAACCAATTATAAAGTGTGTAAACCCATCACTCTATGTATCCATTTCATGAATTATGCATAGAAGACATTACACAAAGTGTAATTTCTCAACGAGCGGTATAAAATGTAGGATTTTTCTGAAAATTACAAAAAATACAACACTTCACCATTACAAGTATCCTCCTAATTCATTTTTGGAATTAAACACCCAATGGAAGAAGAAACCAAAAACAAAGGTTATGACAAACCCAATCGAAAGGTAACAGGGTGTCATAGGGTGGCTGATAGACTGGTGAGTTGTAGGATTACCTAAAAGGTTGTCAAAATGGTTGGGCTTTGTGGAATTGGTTTTGTTATTGGTAAGTGGGTTATTATTTGAACTTTTTTTTGCAGGGATGTATGGATTAGTTCTACTTATTTCCAAAACCATATTAGACTTTGGAGTTATCTCTATATACTTATTGTTTTGGGATTTCCATGATTTTAATACTACTACACAAATTTTTATACCCTATAATTTAATAAAATGGTTAGTAAAATGATTGCGAGATAGGAATAAACCACTTACTCAGGTTGGTGCTTTTTGTTCACTTTTTTACTTCAATGTTTTTTTGAAAATATTGTTTAGTTCTTCAAGTCAAAATTTTAACAAATGTAATGCGTAAGAAGTTATTACCTCATGGATTCCTATAATACTCATACCTCCTTTATGAGTTCTATGAAATATTTTTGATTAATCCCTTATTCTCAACTGATGATTTTTCAATCAAATATCTTTTAGATGAGGATTATATAAGGTTTATATCTATGTACAAAAAACCGTGATATAAAAATAAAATAAAATGATTCTCTTTAATTGATTTAGGTGGGAATATGAAACAAAATTTATTGAAATGATCCCAATATTCATAAAGGGTTTCTCTTGACGAATTATTATTATATCAAATCATTCATAATGTATGTGGTAATGGATGTGGGAAAAAATTTCTAAAGAAATCTTCATTTCTGATCATCCCAGTCATGGATCTCTCCTAGTTGAAGATTATACTACCATTCTTTTTCTGGTCCTTTAAGTGAAAAAGGAAATTCTCTCTAATTGACTTGTTTCTCATCCACTCCTCTTGGATTTAATGTAAATAGCACCAATATTAACTTATTTATATGCTTATTTCTACTTTCACTTACCAATATATGAATTTTTTGAAGCATTTATATTAATCTACTTTTTAATTCAAAATCGTTTTCAATAATAATAATGAAAATCAATTTTTTTTTTGATTTATTAATCAAGGGAATAAGGATCTCTCAAGGTATGTTTGAGGTTTACAACCATAATGATAAACTCAATTTTAACACAAAACGTTTCTTAAGAGTCTACAGGAGAAATTTACTCAAATTCTGATCAAGTCATGAAAATAAAATTTAATGTTTTTGATCAATATCCCTTTCAATAATTCCCATTTTTTATATTTTCCTACCATAGGGTGTAAAAAAAATTATTTCCTAGGTTAAATAGGACATTAATGGTAACCCTAGGTTTTCTATAGAGAGAATTCATAAAAAAGCAGTTGTCACTTAATTGAAAAAATTGGGTTTTTAAAATTATTTAGTATTAAAAAGAAAGAAAGAAATTAAAGAATATATTTAAAATATATGCTGTAAAATGTGATGGGTTTGGGTTTGTATTTTTATTTTTAATGCTGTCATAGTCTCTAAAATAGTTTCACTACTCTTCTTATTAATCGATTAATGATTTATTCCTCAATTGATTCATTAATCACCCTTAGTTTAAGGTTATTGTGGAGCATATTCTAGAATATATTGTTTCTTGGTAATCTTCCATTACTATGTGTGTGAAAAAAATCAATAAACCACTGCTAACCTAACAACAAAATACCTAGTAATATATTGGTGTTCCTAGAAAAATCATGAGTAACTCATGACCTTTATACATGTTCCAACAATTTCTATTCACTCATAACCTTACATGGCTTGTTCCTTATAGTAAATATTCACTTGGTATAGGAAGAGAATATATTATCAACCTAATAAGTTAAAAATTAAAAATTTGATAGTTAAACACAATTTCATTAAAATTATCAAGTAACCACTAAAAACCGAAATCAATAAATATAAGAGGGTTTTATGTATTGAGTGTAGGACTCAAGCATTGTAATTTAAATAATTAAATTATATAATTACTTGTGTTTTACCCCTCCATTAAAAGTGTAATAAACATGAAGGAGTAATGCGAATAAATTATGAACTAAATAAATTATGAACTAAATAAATTAGAAAGAAAATAGTAAATTGAAATAGTAGAAGATGAGCCTAATCCTCCTAGAAGAACTCCTAACTCTCCACACCAACTCCCCCTTAGATTATACCTTGTGATCCTTTTTAGAAATCCTTGATCCCTGTATTGTTTTGTTGTAGTTAAACCTAGGAGATCCTCACATTCAAATTTAACAAAAGTTACTTTATTTCTCACGACTTTAGATCACCATGTGATCTTTTATAAATGAAAATATGCAACTTACTTCCTTATTTTTGAACAAATTATTTCACCAAATGTGATCCTCATAAAATACTATGATTGGTTTCATACCTTCTGAAGTGTAATAACACTGTATCAATTTTAATCTCAAAAATGATCCAATTTTTGATATATAAAGGTCCCAAAAATCACTTTTTTATATTTATTATCCCTCGAAAAATTCGTTGTATTTCACAAGGTAAATTATACTAAATGAGAAAAAAAATGTCCAACAAGTTGGAAAATTATTCTACACAATGATAAAATATCATACATGCAAAAAAACTTTCCTACATGTTTTATTTTTTCCTTTCATATATTTTATTTTTGTTAAATGTCATACGAACACTTAAAATATCACACACGTAAGATAATTCTTCATTGTGTAGATAAAATGTCATACGGGCAACTAAAAATGTCATATGAGCTTCCAAATGTGTCTTGTGTATGAATTTTTAATTTATTAAATTTAGAACACTCCAATATCTTCCATTAGATCAAAATATCCTATAACCTCCTCAAAATTTCCTGTTCATAGGATAATTCTTCATGCAGGTTCTATAAGATAATTTCTTTGGCCACATTTTCAACTCCAACATAGTGTTTGAAGAATTTATTCATATAAATTATGAATCTTACTAGAATCAATTATGGAATTTAAAACCACATTTGGACATTTTTAAAAACAAAAATACACATAAAGTTATTTATAGTCTTCATTCTAATAATTCCAAATATGAAATAATCAATTAAAAATAAAATTTTGAGACTTTTAACAATTAAACTCCATATTTTCCTAAATTTTATAAATGTGATATTCATATAAGAATTACTCAAAATTGTGGGATTAAAATAATTGAAACATAAGAATAAAATTATGAAAATATGGTCTTTTCAGTAATCCCAGATAGACCCGATAGATCTGAATACACATATTCATAGGCCTTTTTATCTTTGTGTTCAAATATTTTTAAAACTCACTCATTTGGATTTACTATACACACAATCATTACAAAAGGGATTATTTTCTAGTTTTATTTGAGTTAATATATGTTGTTTATTCAATTCATTGAATCCCTTAGAACTTATATGGCCAAGGTGTCTATGTTAATGCAATGTTTTATCTCACATTGGGGAATGAGTGAAATTTAACTATTTAAATAATGTTTTACTATCTAAAACATATAGTCTATTAATGAGAGTACCCTTTATAACAATAAAGGATCCCCTAGTGATCTAAATACCACTATAATCATACCAAAAGGTATAAAGCTTTTAGTATTTAACTCTAAGGTAAATGAGGATTCATTTTAATTCAGGTACCTGTCTAACCTCACATAGATTTTTGAAAATCTCATCATAAATATCAAAGACACATAAACTATTACCATGATATGAAAAATCATTTTATTCCCTAATTAAAAATCACCAGATTTATTTCCTCTCAACTCAATTAAATAGTCCCTCTTCATAAAAAAATGAGAGGAGAAGCCTAAATATAGGATATACTCCTCAGACATGGAATGAACACACACATTAATCACATTAGAAATATAAAGGTTTTTCTTCATTAAAAAAGAATGATCATTATTCTCCTTGATTTTTTTCTTGTTAGGATGATTTGTTTTAATGGGATTAGGTTTCTTACACTTCTAAAATTTAATAGCCCATTTTTTATACATATATTAGATCTTCCTAGATCGACTTATATCCCTTTAATTTCCCATATTATCAATTCTGGCCCTAATATTTAGACCATAAATCTCTTTCTTGATAGAGCCTCACCTTTAGAGTTCTTTAGAAAATAAATAATATTTATCTCTTTAAGTTAAAGAGTATCCCTACCATAAATAATTAAATCTTTAACATAATTATAAGAATTATATAAATAAGTTAAAAAAATAATTACATAGTCTTCATTATTTATATTAACATCTATATTTAACAATTCCGAAATGATTTTGTTAAAAACATCAATATGTTACCTAGTTATAGTTTGGTGAAACATTTTAAAATTGCACAATCTCATTTTCTTATGTAGTCTTCCAAAAAAAGACATATTCATATATAAGGTTTTAATTTTATACCATATTTCAGTAGAAGCAGACTCATAAGAAACCTTTCACAGGAATTTATCTCCAAAATACCACAATAAAAGAAAATAGAATTTATAAAGGACCATGACAAATACATCTATAGAGGTAACAATGTCATGTCAATTTGTGGACTCGGTGGTGACCTTCTTAGGACCACAATGGGAATCGAGAAGCTCATTGTATCCCAAAAGTGTTCTCATTTTAATCCTTCATAGATTAATATCATTTTACCTTTCAAACCTACCTATATTTAATTTCATAGAGCCCAACATTATGAATTGTATTTTTGTGATACCAATTATTATTGGAGATTACTTCTTCTCATAATAGTACTTTCACTATAAAAGTTAATGTGAAAATGATTTATAAATATGTTTAATATTCATATATACATATATATTCATTTTTATGAAAATAAAAATAAATTTAAATGACTGGGATCAGAATGGGTTCAATTAGAATTAAAAAAATAGAAAAGAAAAACAAAAGTATTTAACTTTATTTGGCCCATTTTGGGCCTATATACATGGAATTAACAACAAAAAAATACTTATTTAATATTAAAAGAGAAACAAAATACAAGTATAATGAATGTATTAAAGGATAATAGAAACTATATAAGGAAATAGTCCTCATTAAACTGGGTGGTGGTTATAACAACCCATACTTCTCACACATAGATACCTCATCTTAGTGAAATAATATTAATTACATAACATAATTATCGATACCAGAATGATATTGGTGGAGTACCTTTAGAAACAAGGAAACATAAACATACAATTTATAATATTCTCTCATTAATTTATTAATAACTAGCACTCTTCTTTGACATATCTTTCCAAAAACCTTTCTTCATAACCCGGGGAAAAGAAACACAACAAAGGGTGATCATAGATGCTTAGTATGGGTAAAAAAAAATAGATATCAATTATCACATAATCATAACATGATAATAAGTTGTGAGAACTTGATATTAACATTAAAAAATCATAAATTGTATATCAAAAATCATAATATTGAGTCACAAAATAAAGCTTGGAAGTTTATAAGACATGGATCATAAAGGAATGAAAGAACATAAGATATGAAACCATAACATTGGAATAAGACATGTAATTGTGGAATACACATAAGTATAGAAAATGATTTCCTTAGTATTAAAGGATCATTTGTAAGACTATTATAGTGGAATGAGTTCACTCCCTAAGAAATCTTAGTAGTCAAGGTTTACTCACAATAATTTCATAGTGGAAAAAGTTCCTTTTTGAACTATTTAACTACCTATTATAGTCATATTTATTTCACAAGATATGTATCTTTACCCAATTAATTGGAGGGAGATAATGGTCCCACCTATCATATACTAAAAACCATTCATATTTTTCAGAAGATCATACAAATTTCATCATATCAAAACACATGAAAATAATTAGGTTTCATAAACATTTCATCTTTGCCTAACCCATCGAAAATAAATTAGTTTCATAAAGAAATAATCATATCATAACCATTAGAAAATAAATGGGTTTTGTAAGCAATCCATAATTTCAACATAACATAACCTGTGGAAAAAGAAAATATTTCATACACATATTTTCATCATAAACATAAACCATACAGATAATGAATAAGGTTGGTATCCTTGTATCATATACCTAGAAAATAATAAGTTAAAATAATGGTTTTTGTATTTGATGAATATAAATACCATTAAAATATCATTAAAAATTCTTGAGTAAAATATCTTTTTCATTTTTAAATCACTTCTTAAAAATATAAAAATATAAAATATTTTATAAAAGAATTTCTTTGAAAATTACCAGATAAAATTTTAATGGTGTCTTCAAATCATTGATTTTTCATGAATGTAGGAAATTATATTCATTTCATCTAAGTTTAAAAACATTCCTTTCATAGTTTCGTAAAAAGTAAAAACAAGTTCCTTGTCCTGAAAATTACTAGAAGAAACCTTTTAAATACATTTTTGAAAGATTAAGTCATGGGTAGAAATAAATCTTAACAATCATAGTGTAATATTAAATAGATTATTTAAAACATTTTTTGAAAACATATATTTGGAAGGAAAATATTTTTTGGCCAAAGAGAGAAATAAACTTGATTTTCCTTAAAAAATATTTTCAGTATTTTAAGGACATAAGGTGATAAAAATGATTTGAAAACTTCTATTCTTATTAAATAAATATAGGATAATAAAATTCATGAGTTTATTGGGATATATATTTTAGGATTTAATAATTTGATACTTAATCATAAACAATCCCTATAATCAGTGAGATTGTAACAAAAAACCCTTACCACTTCGGTAACTTTTAAATCTTAATACCCATGAAATAAATAAACTTAGATGGCTATGAGAATCCCCATAAATTTCATAATATTAATCATAGTATACATAAATGGGTATTATATACACCAAATAAAAAAATAAATAGTGAATATTACTTGTGTCTTGCATAAATAAAAGTGAGATGAAAGTCCCTTACCATAGATCCGAATTTCATCGTATGCATGTAACTTCATACATAATAAATATATATTTATTATAAAAATATTACAGAACTATAATGATATATATAATATTATGTATTATCTACTTATAACCTTTTATCATCCATTTTCTAACACTTCTTTATTAAAAGCATTATTCCAAGTGTCAACTGCTTCATTTTCCATGTATGTTTTGGTTCATTAGTTTTGGTACTTGTATTTTGATCATGGTTTTGTAATATAAATAATTTCAATAATGATATAAATTTCATATAAATTATTTATATACAATTTTATATTCATTCATAAATAATAGAGATAGAAAAATAAATTATACCATTGATGGAGATGGTGGGTCATACGTATGCTTAATTGATGTTTCCATCCCTTAATCGGTGAAATAAAATAAAGGTATATAATAAATTACCTTTATTAAATCATTATAATATCATATATATAATATATATTTATTAAATATATCCTTATTACCATCTAAGTAAAAAGAAAAAAAGTTAATCACATTGCTTCGTGGAGGTGGTAGTCCACTTGTATGCATGATCGACAATGTTGTTTCTGAATGGTTTGGATGGTAAGAAGGTAGATATGATATTATCATTAAATAAGTATAATTATTTCATAATTATCATATAGAAACATTAAAACCATCAAAATAACCTTATAAAAAATATGGGGATGAGAAATTAATTGTATCACTATGTGGAGATAGTAACCCATACGTACGCATGAGTGATATCTTCACTTCCCATTTGATAGAAATAGGGAGAAGAGAGGTGGTTTAATGATTATAAAAACATTTTATTATGTCTAGGATAATTAATTTATTATTTTATGAAAAATATAACATATTTATAGAAGTTAAAAGAATAATTAAAAATAAAGTGATCGATTAAGGATATTTTATATTCTCTGAAATAACTCCTTTAGATGTCCTCTTAAGGTCTATAAGGTTAGTATTTTGGGAATAAAAGCTACACTATAATGTGTCTATTGGAGTGTATAATATATATTGATATAGTTTTATCAAGTTATAAGGCTCAAAGTGGTGTGAATAAGAGAAAGGAGAGGTTCCCTTTTATAGTTGAAGGGAGAGGCACCATTGGAATTTCTAAAAATATTAAAATATATTTAAGTAACTATCAAGCTAAATGTTTCCAAATGAACTATAATTGGGAAAGGGATGAAATAATTAACCTAAATTTATCCCAATTCTCCAATTTTAATATTTTTATGATTTTTATATCAGTTAATAATATATTATTTTCAAAAAGTATCATATTTCAAATTTAGACACTATTCATTTCATTTTTATTTATTATGGATAATACCCCTTTTAAGGGTTTAAGGGGAAATCGTACATGACCCATAGGCCCAAGGCACAAGGCCATAATTGACTTTCATGACATGACCCGGAGGTCCAGAGGCATAATATGCCCATAACATTACCCGTAGGCCCAACCAACTTGAACTGCCCCTCCCCAGCTTCTGCATCATTTGATCACATAGCACCCCACTTTGCATTGATGATTGACTAGCAATGCCCCATACAAAGATGCATGGTGCGTGGTTCCAATGGAGGTTGTCATACCCTCTCATTCTTGCAATCCGGTTAGCTCTGCTTCTCGTGATTGCTTGTTGTTGCCATGATCCTCTTCCAAGGCATGTTCTATGTGAACTAGGATACTCCATGGTCTTTGTGGACCGAAGGCCCTAGGCCCGAAGGCCTTTGATGACCCGAAGGCCCTGGAAACCTGTAGGCCCAAACTGGTGGCTCGAAGGCCCAAATCGGGTGAATAGTCCGGGCTGCTACAGTACCGAACAGTACATGCTACAGTGCCTGCTACAGTACTGGTACAATGCCTACTATAGTGCCTGCTACAATACTACTACAGTGCCCCTGGAAATTCTCATCCACCCAGTTTTGAACCTAGGTCTCTTGGATGCCAAGCAGGAGCCCTTACCACTTGGGTACGAGCTCGTTGGCTAGACACTATTCATTTAATTTGAATTAAAATACATAAATAAAATGTTTTAATTCGAATATAATTCTTTTAAATAATAATTATACATCATAGTATTATAAAAAATTCTTGTAAAACATTAAATCTCTCAAATTATATTACTTTTAATATTTTTAAAATTATTTATTATATTTTTTTATGAATTGGAAAATACTACATCAGTGTTTCATAAGAATTTAAGGTCATTATATAATTACTAAAAATTAGAAATAATATTATATCATAAAAATAATTTTATTAATCTCAAAATATATACTTATATTCTTTTATAAATTTCTTTTTCCCTTATGTGGATACATAATAGATATTTAGAACTAGGATAGTGACATTTTGTAGATTTATTTTCTTTAAATATTATATTGGTCATCTTATTAGACAAGTATCTATTAAAAAATCAATTTGTAGGATAAGGTGTTAATGTTTTAATTAAATTATTAAAATAATAATCATGATGAAAAAACATGGCATTATTAATTGGGTTTAACCTAGATTAAGATGATAACTCTTTACCATGGGGATAAATTTTTCCATGTATACTATTAATATTGACGAAAAATAAAAAGGAAACTATTTAAAAAATTTGAATATAATGATTCGAAATATGTAATCCTTTTTCTCAAATTAAATTTATATAAATGAGAAAAATTAATTCTAAAATAATTGTGAAACATTCGAAAAAATGCTATTTAGAAATATACATTTAAGCATAAAACATGGTTTATTCTTATCTCATGCCCAAAAAATATATATTAAATTAATGTTAATTTTTTTTAATATATAATATATGAACTTCACTAAAATAATTCACCAATATTTATTAATTTAATTTATTAAGATAAAAACACAATATATGCATAATTTTGTTTTTCAGAAAAACATCTCTTTTACTTTCATTGTTTTTTTATTTTTAGTTAATTGATACCCAAAGAATTCATTAATACATATGTGACTAAATGTTTTTTCAAAATTTAGTTAATATTATTCAAACTCTCCAATATAATTTCTAGAAAATAAATATAATTTTATAATATATTGTTGTTTTTTTAAATACGGTGTTGAGTGTAACACAATCTGGGAAATTAAATTTATTTGAAAAAAATATTTAATAAAATATCGAGGTATTGTAGTGGTGATCTATTTATTCATGATGTGTTAACATTATTTACTCCTTATATGGACCAACACAATATAACCAAATTAAAATAAAACATGAAAATAAAACAATAAGAACTCATACAGATAAATATATAATTTATTACGGTGCTTGGTATTAATATTGAGACATGGTTTTGAGTTGACGAAGATGAACTGATTACCTTTGATTAAGATTTATAAAAAAATAAACATCCATGACATGAAACAATCTACCAAGTCTTGAATGAAACTCACAATACGTCTATTTCTAAACTACATCCCTAAAACCTCTTGGTTTGATACCAATTTTATATATCCCGAACCACCGATTTCTGAACACAAACCCAACATATTATCAGAGTCCTTGTGTAGGTATATATCAGCATCCACACCCTAGGCGGGTTCAATTTTCTTTCTAACTAAACCTAATAAAATTCAATAATTTATTCTCTATATGTCCTTGATTTATCCTAGGGATATTGATGATAAATTTGTAGAAATACACTGCTTTTGGATTTTTATAAACATTGAAGTATAGGTAGAGCTATGCTCTTGACCTGGATATATTATAGGATGGAGTAACATACATATTACTCTGTAAATTCCTTAGTATTGGGCCTGAATATGTGCTAAGGTGGAGATAGGATATACAATTTGGGTTTTACTATTCTGATTATATGAATTATTGGTAGTCAGTCATTTTTTATTTTTGGGCACTTGATTAATGTGGTGATAGTTTTGATGGGAGACCCCATGTGGAATTTTATGATGTGTAGTGAGCCACATTATTCCTTATAATTGAGGATTTTGGGGTTGGGTTTGGATATATATTGACCATGGTTTCTAGAGAGGTGGATTAGATCATTGACGGTGGATGAGAACTTTACTGGTAATTGCTTAAGGCATTTTCACTTATAGTTATTGAGAATGAATGGATGATGTCCTTATGAACTGATCTAGAAGCATTGATTCATGCAATTTTTAGTTGATGATGAGGAGTGGAATCTGTTCCTTGTAGGATAATCAACACTCTTGTTGGGGTTCTTGGTGGTTGAGTCTGATGTGGTTATATTTTATTAGTATGAAAATCTCCTAGGATGAAGTTTTTGAAGGGTGGGAGCATGACTTCACATGATAAATACCTTTATAGATATGTTGTATCTAAATGATATTGATTGTTTGTGGCATCACTTCATGCTAGAGTTAATGGGAGACCCATGGTTCCTAGAAAAGAAATTAAGTATATATGGTTGATGGGAATCATCAAAGGTGAGTTGAAATTGTTCTATAAACATTCCCTTGGGTGATTTGAGGATTTTTTTGTTCATGGAGGAATGAAAATTTTGGATAAGATATACCTGAACCAAGTTAGAAAAGAGGGTATGCATTCCTGAGTGGGGCTATGTTTTGGGTCATAGTGGATATATAGACCTTAAAATTCCATGGGATATCATAAATGAGTGTATTTTCTTCCTACATTAGGATTTTGTTTAGTATTCTTAGTGATACGTTTTGGTTATTTTATTTTTGAGGATGAAACGTCTTAAATATAGGGAGGATGTTGGGACCCTGATATTCTCGTGGAGAAGGAATATTTTGTTTTTAAGTTTTGGATCCTCATATACATTTAAAAGTCTAAAATAGTAATTTTACACAAGAAAATGACCTAAAAAAATTATCCGATGGTTCCATTTAATCCAGGGAGTTTTGTTTACCCTCAGGATGAGTCAATATGGAATTCTGAGGTATTGAAAGTCCTCACAAATAATATTTTAAATATAAGAATATTTTTTTATATGTGTCCATGATTCATCATAAATTATTATTTTTCCCTTCAAAATAAGGTTTTTATGGGAAATATGAGACCTAAATTGAGTAAATATGGGTGGGTCTTCCCTAGGATCCCTATAATTTGAGTTCACTTTTGGGTTATTATGTTTGTGCCATTGCGGGTGGAATCAATTGTTATTTTTTTCTCCCCAAAATATATTTTTTCTTGTTCAAAGGGGAGGAGGAAACCCCCTTATTGATGCCATGGGTGGGGGAGTTGTAGGAGTTTGTCCAGGGAAGAGATCCAAATCCGACTGGGACACAAATATCATCGAACACATAACTGAACATTATAATTAACTTGTTTACTCACCAATATAGTTTAATTTAGTGTAGTTTAGTTTAGATATTAAATTTTTATTATAAACAAAATTTTTATGGTTTAAAAATTGTGTTGAAACCAGATATACCATAAGATGGGGAAGATGAATCACAATGTTGGCCAATTTTAAATTTTTTTTTGATTTACATGATCCTTATTTAAAGATCATATTCCCTCATTGGATAGAAGAAGTTAAACCTCTAACACTCTATTCAGTCCTTACTGAAATGATCATATATATTAAGTAAAGTAAAACACCATGAGACTTAAGGATTTTTACATGGTTCACCATAAAGTGCTAGTCCAAGGGGAATAAACTGACATTGTGTTGGTCATATCAGAATCGAACGAGCTTTAGTAGTTTGGAGGATAAAATGTTTTAGTTATTGTAAATCCTTTCAATGTGTACTGAATTTACTAGGTTTCGAGTTTAGTGACTCCACGCCCAAGGAAGAAAACAACTTCTTCACTTCCACACCCTGCTTTAGTGAAGTTACTTCTAGAGTTTACAGACTTTTAATTCTCATTCAATAGATTGAAACCCTTTGGATTTTTCATTGATTAACTTGATACACTACTTGCATCATAGTCATGATTTAATGATTTTTAAATTCACTATTCACATGAAACAATGTTCAACATGTTTTTTTCATAAATTATACTTTCATGAAACTCTTTTCTTTTATGAAATTATCACTTTGTGAAACTTGAGTTTGTGTAAGTATGTCATTGAAAATTCACAAAACATTTACTTTGTTGTAAAACTCTAACATTTGAACAACTATGACTTACTGAATCTTATGTTTGCGTAAGTGTGTCCTTGAATTTTTTCACAATAAACTTAAAATATTTCATGAACTTCACTTGGTCTTAATAGAATCATGTTGTTGGATCGAATATATAGATATGTATGTCTATTAGATGGAACAATACAAGATGGGGGGGGGGGGTGAATTGTAGGTTTAAAAACCTTTGAGTATTAGCAACTAAGAGATTAGTTTAATTGATCTTAAACTAATACAAATAAAAACACCCACAATTGTATTGAATATAAAAAGGTATGATGTATTGTAATACTAATGTAATGTAAAACAATTGTATTCAAGATGAACACAATAATCAGAGTAATACAAAGATTAATGATTCTACCTTAAAGCGTATAGAATCAATCAATACAATATGTAATAGAATGATTGTAATTGAAACAATTACAACTGAATATGTAAAGAAGAAAGGAAACAATACAAATTCCTTTCTAATACAAGTAACAACGGAAATGTAAAAGAATTACAATTCTTTTAACCCAAAGAGAAGGGTTATCCTTTCACCTAGGATAAAAGGTCTTTCTCACCAACGCCTTGGGGAGCCCTCGATACGATGACCAGACTGTCTGTCTGCCTATCCCTGGCAGCCCTCGATACGATGATCGGCACGTCTGTCTGCCTATCCCCGGCAGCCCTCGATACGATGATCGGTACGTCTGTCTGCCTATCCCTGGCAGCCCTTATTTTGTAGGTAATCAGCACCTCTGTCTTTCAATTGCTTGAAAGCCCTCGATACGATGATCAGACACACAAAGCAGAAGAGAGAAGTCACATCATCTCTCTCTAGAATCTTGATTGAAGCAAAGCATCACAGTTGTTGCACAAGGTCTCATTCGTTCTCTATCTATGTTATCTCAACTTCAAATGACCTCCTATTTATAGGCCTCAGATTCCAACGGTCATGTTGCCTCCAACGGTCATATTTCTCCGAAAAACTCGGAGGGACTTGGACACCTGGCATCATAACGGTCATATTGAAACAGAAAGTATGACATCGTTTTGATTAGTTTGTAACTAACTCAACGCCATCGTATTGGTTAAAACATGATATATATTGATGATAAGCAATGATATGATTCATATGAAACAAGTGTTTTTGTCTAAGTACCAAAACAAGTAATAAACATATGAATAGAAGAGTCAGTGCAATACATTTGATAGAGTCAGTACGATACGATTGACATAGTCAGTACGGTATGATTGACAGAGTCAGTACGGTATGATTGATAAAGTCAGTATGGTACGATTGACAGAGTCAGTACGGTACGATTGACAGAGTCAGTAGGATACGATTGACAGAGTAAGTACGATACGATTAAAAAGACATTTGCGATTTCCAAAACAAAATATAGAAGTCAAAAGATAACATTTGACTCAACAATCTCCCCCTTTTTGGAAAGCACAACACATAAAGAAAATATAACAAGAAATACTTATCTCCCCCTGAGTTATTGGAAACTCTTATGAAAATGAATTTGAATAAAACTAACTCCCCCTTAGGTATGGACTTTCCTAAGGATTGTAGTCGTAGATTTTCCTTAAAGAGTGTTGTAAAGAATTCTTCCCCTTTATAAAACATTCTCCCCTTTGTAAACATTCTCCCCCTTTGTGATTTACAAAAAGAAAGGGGTAATCTTGAATTGCCTAAAGGAGTTAGAAAATAAACACAAGACAATAGATAAAAGAAAAGAATCATAAAAGTTATTACAAAACAAAGACAGATTTCAAAGAGAAACAAATACAAGTCATTTGTTTTCTCTTTCTTTCTCTTTTTTGATCAACTCATGAAGGACCGCCTTCATCTTTTTTATCTCCTTCTTGTCTTCAGATTGAAAAACATTCATTCTCTCTTGCAAGTCTTTTACTAAAGGAACATCGGCTCGTTGATAAGACAAAAGATTCAACCTTTCAACCATTTCTCTGTCAAGCTTATTGAAAGCAACTACAAGCTCATTTGACAACCTTCTTATATCTTCAATTTCTATCTCATGATCATTGATTGGGCTCTCTGTTTTGTACGACCACTTGGTTATCTTATTGCAGGCCTTCTTATGAGCAACCAAACTTTCTGAAAGAACTTTCAAATCGGCTTCAACTGAAAAAACTTTCTTCCTCAACTCTTTTATAGATCCAAACTTCTTCTTTTGATTGTCAGTAATAAAATCAATCTTCCCTTCCAGCCTCAGAAAATATGGAATGGTCTTCTCAACCCTTCTTAAAACATGAACAATGTAATCACTCTTCTTGAGAGAGATTGTATGTTCTGAACCAGTATCTTCATCGTACGATGCTAGTTAATACGATCGACTTGAGTCAACAACTGGATGTTTTCCTTTTTCTTTTTCTTTCTTCTTTCTTTCTTCTTCCACTTTGTCACTAATGACAACAAATTTATCTGTGTGAGAGGATTGAGCACCTTGCTTTTCTTGAGGAGAAGATCTATCCGGTGTTCGTGCTTGATCGGCATGAGGGGTTTGTTGAACACCTTAACTCATCTTTTGAACTGATTCCTCTCTACTCTTCTTTGAACTTTGAAGAAATTCTAAAAGAAAATCTCCTTCCTCTTCTTCCACTTCTTCTATCTCTTCCATCACTTGTTTTTGTTTTCCTTTCTCAGGGAGACTCTGTATGATGGGATCTTGGTGCACTTCTTCCGTCAGTTGAGCACTAGAATCCTCAACCATTTTCAAAACATTAGAGATATCAAAGTCTTGAGCCTTTCTTTTCAAAATAGTTTTCTTTTTCTTTTCAGCCTTAAGGGTTTCTTCTACCCTTATTCTTTCTGCAAAAGCCTTAGCCGGGTGAAGTCCAAACTTTGGATCACCTTCTTTCTCTGTTCCTTATCCTTTCTCCTTTTGGATACAACCTCCTTACTGTACCTTGGCTTCTTCTTAGGATTTGAACTGGTTTGCAGATCAGAATTTTGAGTAACAACAGTGGATTGAATGTCTTTGGCTGGCATAGGTGCTGATTGATTCTGAGCCAATTCAGCTTCTACATCTCTGACAAAAAGTTTTGAATTCTGATCAAAACAAACATTCAACCTCTTCATAGTACTTTTGCTAATCCAATAGGGTTTCAAATATATGGGGTTTCTATTCAAAGGAATGTTACAAAACTTCATACTTTCGAGAATAAACTTTGTAAGGATGGCTAGATACATAATCATTTGGGACTTAATCCCTCATGTCTTGACATTCTTAATGGTTTCAAAAACATACCCCATGAGATTTACTTTTCTCATATTCACAAGATAGTCAAGCATAAATATATCAGAAACTTTTAGAGTTTCTCTATCCCCTTTCCTTGGGATAAGAAAACCTTGCATCCATAAAGTGACAAACCGATTGTCTGGTGAAGGATGTGACACTTTTCTCTTTTCTTTATTAGTAACAAACAAGGAATTTTCAGCACTTTCTCTATTAAACGTACCAACTTCTTCTGGTAGTTTATGAGATGGACAGAAAGAATCCCCTTCTATTGGGACATTCAGAAAATGAGCCGCTTGTTTCACAGACATAGACAACTTTCTATCGTACACAGAAAAATTGATAGTCATGTCTTTGTCGAAAGATACAGTTTTATAAAACGGACAAACTTCATCAAATAGAACCAGACCTTGAGAAACAGGTCTTTCAACACACAAATGTTCCCATCCTTGGAAGAGAATGATTCTTCTGATTGTGGAATCATACGAATAAAAAAAGTCCCGAGAAACTAACCTTTCTCTGTTAAAGTCTTTCTCTGTAAAAGTCTTTGAAGAAATTTCGGCGGGAGTGTTAGCAGAGGATTGAGACATAAAGATGATGCTGATGAAAGATCGTACGATGATTTAAAACCGGTGGAGCAGATCTTCATCTCAAAACCTGAAAAACCAATGTGGGTTTTGGGAGGGGGGGGGGGCTATTTATAGGCGAAAAAGGGGTGACCGTTGATCTTCTACGGTCAGGATTAGAGGAAAACAGATCAATGGTTAGGATTAAAAACGAAAAAGGAAAAAAAATAATAAAAAATGGAAATTACCTGTCGGAGAACGTAAGGTAGTTGTTGGTTTTAGGATTAAAGAATACACAACCGTACGAAATAAAATAAAATATAAGTATCAAATGACATACTGATGGAAAACAATCTCATTACCATGAACTGACAATACGATGGAAAACAATCTCATTACCATGAACTGACAATACGATGGAAAACAAACTCGTTACCATGAACTGACAAGACGATGGAAAACAATCTCATTTCCAAAAACTGACAATACGATGGAAAAAAAACTCGTTACCTTGAACTGACAAGCCTATGGAAAACAATCTCATTACCATGAACTGACAATATGATGGAAAACAAACTCATTACCATGAACTGATAAGCTGATGGAAAACAAACTTGTTACCTTGAACTGACAAGCCAATGGAAAACAATCTCATTACCATGAACTGAAAATATGATGGAAAACAATCTTGTTACCATCATCGGTTAATACGATGGAAAAGAAATTTGTTACCATCATCAGACAGTACGATGGAAAAGAAATTGATTACCATCATCAGTCGATATGATGGAAAAGAAATTTATTACCATCATCGGTCGATACAATGGAAAAGAAATTGATTACCATCATCGGTCGATATGATGGAAAAAAAATTCATTACCATCATAGGTCGATACAATGGAAAAGAAATTCATTACCATCATAGGTCAATACTATGAAGTAAATAATAATATTTTCAAGACGATAAACAGAAAAATGAATGATATGATAAAACTGTCAATACGATAAACAGAAAAATGAATACACACATCCAGAGAGTAAATAATTAAAGAACATAATATAAAAAGAAACATAAAAACATAGAAAGAAATGTCCTCCCCCTTTCAAAGGGAATTTTTTTAATGTTAGGAGAATTGTAAAACATGAAGTAGATATGAATGATTATTTTAATGTAATCATTCCTAGATTCTGTTTTATAAATTCAAATCTATCGGAAGGTAATGGTTTTGTAAAAATGTCATCAAGTTGATCTTGCATTCCAATAAATTGTAAAATAATATCTCCTTTTTGTGTGTGATCTCTAAGAAAGTGATGCCTAACATCTATGTGTTTTGCACGAGAGTGATGTGCTGGGTTCTTACTAAGAGCTATGGCACTTGTATTATCACAAAGAATTTGATTTTTGGAGAAACTCAATCCATAGTCAGTGAGTGTGTACTACATCCACAATACTTGAGCACAACAACTTCCAGATGCTACATATTCAGCTTCAGTAGTGGATAGTGCTACTGAGTGTTGTTTCTTGCAGGACCAAGAAACCAAGGAATCTCCTAAGAAGTGACATGTTCCAGATGTACTTTTTCTATCCATTCTACAACCACTAAAGTCAGCATCTGAAAAACTTTTTAAAACAAAATCATTCCCAGAAGAGTAAAAAGGACCTAATTCCATAGTGCCTTTTAAATACCGAAAGATTCTATTTACGGCTTTTAAATGAGACTCTTTTGGATTTTATTGGTATCTTGCACATAAGCATACAGAAAACATTAATTCGGGTCGACTAGCTGTCAAGTATAGAAAACATCCTATCATACCTCTAAAGATTGTTTGATCTACTGGTTTCCCAGTTTCATCAAGATCAAGTGTATTTGAGGTACCAATTGGAGTGCTAATACTTTTAGTTTTGTCAAATCCAGACTTTTTGAGTAAATCTTTTATATACTTATGTTGAGATATATATGTTCCTTTTGATTTTTGAGAAATTTGAAAACCTAAAAAGAATGTTAACTCACCCATCATACTCATTTCAAACTCAGATTTCATTAAGTTTGCAAAAGAATCAGTTAAATATTTTTGAGTTGATCCAAATATGATGTCATCAACATAGATTTGGACAATCAAAACATTTTTTTCCATTTTTATAAAAAGGGTTGGATCTACTGTACATTTTGTATAATTGTTTAGTAAAAGAAATCATGTAAGTCTATCATACCATGCTCTAGGGGCTTGTTTAAGACCATATAGAGCCTTGGTAAGTTTGAAAACATGATCAGGATGTTTCGGATCTTGAAAACCAGGAGGTTGTTCGACAAAAACTTGTTCTTGAACAAAACCATTTAGAAAAGCACATTTGACATCCATTTGAAATAGTTTGAAATTGAAATATGCTGCGAAGGCTAATAGAATACGAATAGATTCAAGTCTAGCTACAGGAGCATATGTTTATTCATAGTCTATTCCCTCTTGTTGATTATAGTCTTTAGCAACAAGTCTTGATTTATTTCTTACAATGATTCCATTTTCATCACACTTGTTTCTGAAAACCCATTTTACACCAATCATAGTTGTTTCTTTAGGTCTATCAACTAAAGTCCAGACTTGATTCCTTTCAAATTCATTTAGTTCATCTTGCATTGCTTTGATCCAATCATCATCACATAAGGCCTCACTTGGGCTTTTAGGTTCAAATTGGGAAAGAAAATCAAGATGTTCTATTTTATTTCTTAAGGAATTTTTGGTTCTTACAGGTTGATTTACATCACCAATGATGTTATCACTGGGATGATTTCTAAGAAACAATTGATTTGGGTTTTGTAAAGCCTTTTCATCAACATATGGTTGAAAATCTTCTTTGGTAAATGTTTCAGGAATACTTTCTTGAACATTTTCCTCAACAAAGTGATCTAATAATGGTTGATAAACATTTTTAGAAAACACATCCGAGGATGTAGGATTGGGTTGGTTGAAAACAAAAGGATCAGTTTCATCAAATTTTATATGTACTGTTTCCTCAATAGTACAAGTGTTTTTATTGAAAACTCTATAAGCCTTAGAGGTTGTAGAATATCCTAGAAAGATTCCTTCATCAGATTTTGGTGCAAATTTGTGTAGATTATCTTTTGTATTCAGAATGAATACTTCGCATCCAAAAACTTTGAAGTATGAAACTTTAGGTTTTCAGCCAGTCCATAACTCAAAAAGGGTTTTATTAAGAAATGGTCTAGTTAAAACACGATTTATAGTATAACAGGCAGTACTAACAGCTTCAGCCCAAAGGTGCTTAGCAATTGGGTATTCACTCAACATGGTTCGAGTCATTTCCTGAAGAATACGATTTCTTCTTTCAACAACACCATTTTGCTAAGGAATTCTTGGAGCTGAGAAATTGTGAGTAATACCTTTCTTACTACAAAGAGTTTCAAAATCTGAATTTTGAAATTCACCACCATGATCACTATGAATAGTTATCAATGGTAGGTTTTTCTCATTTTTAACTTGGGCTCTAAAAGTTTTGAAATAGGAAAAGGCTTCAGATTTCTTTGTGAGAAAGTAGACCCATGTAAATCTAGTAAAGTCATTAACTAAAACAAATACATAGTATTTGCCTCCAATGCTTCCAGATTGTGAAGGACCAAAAAGATCCATATGCTCTAGCTGTAATGCATTAGAAGTTGAAACTTCATTAATTGATTTAAAGCTAGTTTTATGTTGCTTTCCAAATTGACAAGGATCACAGAATTTTAAAGAATCATTCCCAAGGTCCGGTAGCCCCTTCACAAGTCTTTTCATAGAGAGTTTACTAAGGTTTCTCATATTACAATGTCCTAGTCTTCCATGCCATAGCCATGATTGGTCTTCTATTGCACTTAAGCAGGGTAAGTTTTGGCTCCTAAGGTCTTCTAGGTTAATAGTGTAAACATTCTCTTGCCTATGGGCAGATAGAATGAACTCATCCTTGGAATTGTGAACAAGACACTTATCATTTCTAAAATTCACAAGGTAACCTTCATCACATAATTGGATTATACTGATGATATTATGCCTAAGACCTTTAACAAATGAAACATTTGAGATAAGAACTTTTCCAAGAAAAACAATATTACCTATACCAATAATCTTTCCTTGAGCATTATCTCCGAAGGTAACTTTTCCACCTTTTGTTTTTATAACCTTTTCAAAGAGATCTTTGTTTCCAGTCATATGTCGAGAACAACCACTATCCATGTACCAAACACTCTTATTGGTACACTTCTCATTTTCCTGAAAAAGAAACAATTAGTTTTTCGGAATCCAAACTTGTTTGGATCCAGAAAGGTTAGATAAAATAATTTTAGGAATCCACATTTGTTTTGCAAAATGAGCTTTATGAAATCCTAAAGATTGAGTTTTGTTAAGAGAACAATATCTTCTCTAGTGTCCACCACATTGACACTTAGAACAGAAAGTGGTTTTTTGAGGAACAAAATAGTTATTGCTAAAAACAGGTTTGGAACAAGTATAACCAAGACCAGAACGATTTCTCAAAGGTCTAATTTGAGAATTCATCCTGTCAAAGTTTTCTTTTCCATGATTAAAGTTTGACAAAAATTTCTTCAAAGATAAAATCTCTGACTTTAGTTTTAAAACCAAATTCTTATTTTCCAAAACATTTGAATTTGAACTAGAGTTAGGCTCTAAAATATTTTTCTTTGAAATTACAGTTTCAAGATACTTAGAAAGTTTATCCTTATCAGATTTAACTTTCTCAAGGGTTTTTAAAATACTTTCAAAATCAGAAGTTTTCACATCAAGATCTTTAGAAAGATCTAATACTTCTTTAGTCAAGATTGAAATTCTAGAATTTTCTTTTTCAAGTCTCTTCTTGAGTTTAGAATTTTCATTTTCAAGTAATTTAGAAAATCTTGAGACTTCTTTAAAAGAAGGTAATGTATCATCTTTTAATGATGAAGATTCATCATTTGAAGATTCATAATTTCTATTATCAGTACAATTTTCATTTAAGGAGACATTTGTAATAGGTTCAGAATTATATACCTTATCCATGAGACAATGATCTTCAATTGGAAATCTGGCTAAGAGTCCGATATTCCTTTGTCCTGATGTCTCATATTCTGAAGAATCGTCTGAGGAATCACTACCACTTGCACTCCACGTATCGTTTTCTTTCAAGACTTTCTTTGTCTTATAAAACCTTTTCTTGTTTCTTTAAGAGTGTTTCTCCTTTATATCTTTCTTTTTAAATCTATATTGGAAGTCTTTATTTCCCACAATCTTGTTCATCCTTCGAGCAAGATTGGCTAACTCATTATCCGAAAGATTACAATCACTTGAATCAGATATAAAAACTTTCTTGGATTTAGACCTTGTAAGACTTTCAGGCGTTTTAGCTTTAGATGCAAAGGCTACACTTCCATTCCCATTATTATTCTTGTTGAAATCAACATCTCCCTTCATTCTTGTCTCATGCTGTAGAAGAGTTCCAAAGAGTTCATCAAGAGTAATCTGGGAAACTTTTCTATTTTCATCAATAGTTGTCCTTTTTGACTCCCATTCATTTGGCATTATATCTATAATCTTGTCAATAAGAGCTTCATCATCAAGACCTTTTTCTCCCATAGATGGTAAACTATTGACAATTATCATAAAACTTTGTTGCACCTTACATACTGGCTCTCCATAAGGAAAAACAAATCCATGATACTCTGCTCAAAGCATTGCTCTCCTTGTTTCTATAACCTTGGATGTACCAAAGTGAGTGACTTCAAATTTCTTCCAAATACAGTTGGCTGCTTCACATGAAGATATCTAAATGTATATATTCCTGGTCATAGAGAATAATAAAGTATTGTGTACCTTGTAATTCAATTGATATTCTTGCTTCTCTTGGTTAGTGAAAGTACTGACTTCTTTGTCAAGAATTTTGTAACCTCCAATAAGCATAATAAAATTGTCTACACCAATATTGATAACGAACTTCTTCATACGATCTCTCCAATACTCATTATCATTCCCATCAAAGATAGGTGGTCTAGAAGGATTCAGATTGTCTATTGACCCAATATTCATTCCTGCCATCTAATACAACAAAAACTTTTCCACTCCACACGTTAGTGTAGTAAGTATTTAAGATAATAATATGAAAGAAATAAATCTAGTAATACAAATCTGTGGAAAACCTCCTCTGATACCAATTGTTGGATCAAATATATAGATATGTATGTCTATTATATGGAATAATACAAGAGGGGGGGGGGGGGGGGTTGAATTGTAGGTTTAAAAACCTTTGAGTATTAGAAACTAAGAGATTAGTTTAAATGATCTTAAACTAATACAAATATAAACACCCACAATTGTATTGAATATAAAAAGGTATGATGTATTGTAATACTAATGTAATGTAAAACAATTGTATTCAAGATGAACACAATAATTAGAGTAATACAAAGATGAATGATTCTACCTTAAAGCGTATAGAATCAATCAATACAATATGTAATAGAATGATTGTAATTGAAACAATTACAAGTGAATATGTAAAGAAGAAAGGAAACAATACAAATTCCTTTCTAATACAAGTAACAACGGAAATGTAAAAGAATTAAAATTATTTTAACCCAAAGAGAAGGGTTATCCTTTCACCTAGGATACAAGGTCTGTCTCACCAATGCCTTGGTGAGCCCTCGATATGATGACCAGACTGTCTATCTGCCTATCTCTGGCAGCCCTCGATACGATGATCGGCACATCTGTCTGCCTATCCCCGGCATCCCTCGATAAGATGATCGGCACGTCTATCTGCCTATCCCTGGCAGCCCTCGATTTTGTAGGTAATCGACACCTCTGTCTTTCAATTGCTTGAAAGCCCTTGAAACGATGATCGGAAGCACAAAGAAGATGAGAGAAGTCACAACATCTCTCTCTAGAATCTTGATTGAAGCAAAGCATCACAGTTGTTCCACAAGGTCTCATTCGTTCTCTATCTATGTTATCTCAGCTTCAAATGACCTCCTATTTATAGGCCTCAGATTCCAACAGTCATGTTGCCTCCAACGGTCATATTTCTCCGAAAAACTCAGAGGGACTTGGACACCTGGCATCATAACGGTCATATTGAAACAGAAATCATGACATCGTTTTGATTAGTTTGTAACTAACTCAACGACATCATATTGGTTAAAACATGATATATATTGATGATAAGCAACGGTACGATTCATATGAAACAAGTGTTTTTGTCTAAGTACAAAAACAAGTAATGAACATATGAATAGCAGAGTCAGTGCAATACATTTGCTAGAGTCAGTACGATACGATTGACATAGTCAGTACGGTACGATTGACAGAGTCAGTACGGTACGATTGACACAGTCAGTACGGTACGATTGACAGAGTCAGTACGGTACGATTGACAGAGTCAGTATGATACGATTGACAAAGTCAGTATGATACGATTAAAAAGACATTTGTGATTTCCAAAACAAAATATAGAAGTCAAAAGATAACATTTTACTCAACACTTGTTACTTTATTCACACAACTGATGTGAGCAATACTGCTTTGTGAAAAAGTTATTTTTCACAACTGATGACTTCTTGAATTTGTTCTTGAAACCTTCTTAGTCAAGTTGAAACAAGTCCTTTATTTATGTATCTTATGTTTTAATTTATACTTTGCATAAGAAATATATTTCCACAACTCTTTTAGGAACCATATCCTTTAATCCCCCATAATAAACACTCTCTCCAAATGATGAGGGTTTCCACGTATGCATAGATATGTCCGACCCTTCATGAAAACGCCCTTCATGTGATCAACCTTAAGCACAAAATTATGTGTTTTCAGAACATTGATGATTTCACATCACCTTTAGCACATAACTCTATGACATCGTGCATCTCCCATATATATTTCATGGGTTTTCAAAACATTAATGGTTCATATAACTTCATTGATTTGACATATCCTTTAGCACAAAACTGAAAATTTTCACACAACTCCATTTGAATTTTCTAAGACTCTTTTAACTCTATTTTTGGGAACTCTCTACACTTTAAAAAAATCCCTGTCATTTTGAAATATGAACACGACACCTTCAAAACACCATTTTCGTGAAACATTGTGCATTTTCTAAAAAATTTACCGCTGTGCACAAATATTTCACAAACCACTTTCCTTTTCTATATTTTTATGTGACAGCTTCAAATCTTCATTTTTTCACAGGTTTGAAAAACTAAAAATTCTTTTCACACAAATTTTTAATTTGTACAATTTTTTTTGTGAAATAATTCTGTGATATGGCTTGGAAACAATATGAAACCGTGATTTTTGTGAGAATTATTCCTTTTTTTGGAACCATTATGAAACCTTCTTGAGCTATCAAATTTTGTATTGTCAATTTTTCAGGAATTTTTTTAACAAACACTGGAGAACTGTGAAACTTTAAGTTCCTCTTATAGGATTAAGAATTCTTGATTTATGCTTTATTTCTTGGTTTCAATTTTCTTTCTTCCACAAAACCATATGAGACCAAATCCTTAATATGTAGGTTATGTCCATGTATTCCATAAATAAAAAAATAAAGTGAAAATTCATCCTGGTAAGAATAAATTCTCATTGGAATCATTATATTTCATTCATACTCCTTGAAAATATAGATATCACATTAGTGATCTTCCTATCTCCACCTAAGCCAGAAATCATCACTCCATGTGGATTGAGTGATGAACTTCACAACAATATGAAAAAACTCAATCTGTTCAAAAACTGTAAATATATTTATCTGTCTCATTCTTATTGTTCAAGTATAACTCTTGATCATAACTTCTGTATATTCAATTTATATCTTCTAGAAATTTATCTTTACTATGTTATCTTGGACTAGTTAGTATCCTAATTTCTTGAATATCTTCCCTATACAAGTAATGCTCATTACTAATCCATTATCTTAGTCATACTATATGATACAATGATTGAAAATAAATCCAACACCAAATATAGGGTTGGGTTTGACATTCCCACACATTTATTTTGTTTTCAATACTATTATAAATCTATCCTCTATCAGATACTCCAAAAATTTCATGGTTATGGATTAATGATTCTTAAATTTCTTCCCTAATGATTGTTCTCTCCCCCTTCAACATCAATATGAAAAGGGCATTATGAAACTATATTTATTAATCATGTTTTCTTTCTATTAGGATCATCAGATATTCCTTTTAATCTCCCCCTTTTATATCCTTACTAATGATAGGCATTGAACCCAAATAACATTAAATTCCACTCCCCTATAACTGTGAAGTCCATAGTGATTTTTTTCTATTTTATATCAATCATTTATATGCTTCCAAATATTTATTACCTATTTAGAATGGGGAGACCACTTGATTGGAACACTATTTATTTTCCAGAAGCTTTTTGGAAACTTTTAAATTTATCTCTTATACCACATTATTATAAAAAAATAGATAAACATGAAATACATAAATACTTCTATTTCTCCACCAATATTTTTTTTCTTAGTGTTTAAATTGAACTTGATATAATTTAATATACCAATTTATGAACATTTAATGTGACTTAGAACCACTAAACCATTCAAATATAGATTTGAAATATCCTTTGTTTCACATGAGGATATTTATCATATGATTTTTTATTTCCACAACATGATAATTTTAGTTAATTTTTTTATAAATAGAGTAGTTATATAGCACCACTTGTTGAATCATATACCATATAAAAAATTAAAAGTATTTTGATTATTAATGTTGTATGTTTCTCTATTTATCTTATAAACATACTCCATTTTAACACATATACACCCCATGGATTATATCTCCCCAAATCTATACCACCTCAAACCTATATTAGAAACTATTAAATGAATAGTGAGAGGGTTAACTCTAGAATTCTCAAGAAGAGGATTGTGTTAAGTCTATATGAAAAAACCCTTTTATACTTTCTTACAAAACACTATACTCTTTATCTAATTATTCTAAATTTTTGTCCTGTTCTAGTCGATCAGGGCATATAATTAGCCATTCATTATGAACATTCCCAATATTCTTTATATATGTAGGTACTACTATCTTAAACCTATTAACAGTTTTTGATTCAGAACTCATTGTGTAGTTTTATTTCTTTGACACCCTACTTGTGCACCATTTTACATGATTCCTACTTGGATAAGGGAATCTTATCATTGGTCTTCAAATATTTATTCTTTATCCATTGGTGAGATATTATACTAGCCTTTATTTCCCATATTGAGATATTGATTAAATGTCATTCTATTGTTTCAATTTAACAGACATGTAAGACACCTTACAAACAAAAATTATGTGCATATTTGTTTATCATAATTAATTGGAGTTAAATGAATTTTAATTAGGGGAATTAAGATTGTGCAATGGGCCCAATGGGATGAAATCCATTGGTCACAATAGCTTCCATAGGTTGGAAGAATCGTCACATGGAGAGTCTTTGTACGACGACTGTAGGAGAATCCCACTAGGACGAAGCAGTCATTAATGGCAGTAGGCTTCCTTCGACACCTGGCAGAATGTACAGAAAAGTGGATCCCATGCTTAGGATTATAAAGCCTTGCACGAAGCCATCCTGTTTTGATGTGGGATGAGATCTCCATCGTGGATCAACCATGTTCTTCCATTCTCCACTGTTTATCATCTGATCTCCACCACACTAGGCTTCTCCCGTGGCACTACTACCTCCCAGCCACATAGTCCGCTGCACTTCCTATACTTCACCACAATACCACCTCTTAACATCTCTCCACTACGCTTCCATGAACTGGAATACCGCCACTTTTTCACCACCTCTCAATATCGGCTGACCACCAAACCACTACTTCCAGACCTCCTTTGTCTACCGCCTGCTCACCGCTGCCATGTCTCGAGCACAACCCCCACTGCACCTTAAGTAACTGCGTGGACTCCTTCCATGTAATGAATTCACAACTATGGGTCATGTGGGTGTGATCTAAAAATAATGAAGACAACACATTCTCAGGGGTGCTTTGAATTAGATGAGGTCAATAGATTCTCCCTCAGCCTATTTAAGGTGGCTTCTTCTTCCCTTCTTGATAGATTCCATCGAAGCCGAAGGAGGAGATCTCCACCCATGGTTTTCCGACTGTACTGCAACCCTTATCTCCCCCCTTCTTCTTATTTTTTTATTTTTCTTTTCTTTTTTGTATTTTAATTTCAAATTAAATTGTAATTTTAATTCCATTCCATTTTTAAATAAATAGTTCATGCATATTTAAAATTTATCTCCACTATTCTCTTATGATTCTTCCCCTTCTTTTCATTATTATTTTATTTTATTCTTCTTATTTTTATTTTTATTCTTCTAAAAATTTTATTTTATTCTTCACTTATTCTGATTTTAAATTATTCTATTAATAAAAATAAAAAAAATAAAAAAAAATTATTTTAACAATTTTTATAAATTATTTAAATTTTCTATATTTTATTTTATTTCTTATTTTCTTCATTATTCTTCTATTTTCTCTTTATTTATCTTTCTCTCTCATACCAATTTCATTTTATTTTATTCTTTTATTTTCTCATCCCAATTCTTTTTAGTTTCTTCTTTCTTTTATTTTGTTATATTTTTTCTTCTTTTATCTTCTATCAACATAATTTTATGATCTATTACTGTCAGAAATGAGTGGCTAACCCCAAGGTTTGGCCGAGGGGAGGTAAAGGTGTTCTTGAGTTTTCTTTAAAGTTTGATTTTAAGTTGGTGATAAATTTGAGTAGCACGAATGGTGCGGTAAATATATTTTATTAGATGACTTATCACAAATGAAATGAAAGTCAATTTATTTATATTACTTTATTTAAATTATTTTTCCCTTTAGCTTCCAGTTAATTATTTATACTATAGGAGTTTAAATAATCAATGGATGAAACCAAATCGATTGAGCTGGGTCCTGGAAGATGACATGTCCTACACCAAGGAGTTTTATCAACATTTATTAAAGGAGGAGATAAAATTAAGAGTTCTTAGTAATTCCATGATATTTCACAATTTTTAAATACATAATAGTAATTAAAACATGAGATTTCATGTTTGGATTATCATAATGATATCAAACATATAAATGAGAATGATTATTAGACCCAAAACTAAAGCTAAAACCAAGTCTTTTCTCTCCTTAAGACATTGTTTTTATAATTTCATGGTAGTATAAATTAGAATTTCCATATTTTATTTTATTAATAAAAAAATGATTTGTTATTGTTTTCATAAATTAATTTAAATAAGAAAAAAACTTTTCAGGTGATTTAGAAGTATTAAGTGAACAAATTGATAATATCCTCAAGTTAGATGAACCTGGTCAACCTCTGTGATACATTAGAAAAAATAATTGGCATTTTACATGCCCAATAACAGGCATGTATAAAAACTAATTCCATTTATGGGGATCCAATTAGTTATTAATTTACCTTTTCAATTTCCACAACTTAGGTAGTTTTTAATTACTTTAAAAATAAGAAATCTTAATTTTTTTCCATTATTGATTGAAATGATTATTATTCTACATGGAATGATTAATCATAGGTGAAAGAACCAGTGGATGAATCACCCCGGTCTCTATAAAATCATGGTTCCATGTGGGCTAGAATAATCAGTGGTGACCAGATCCAAATATACATAGAAGAGGAATTTAAGTACCTTATCCAATAGATCAAGGAGGCACTATAGAAACCAATGGTTGAAGGATTAAAGAGACAAATTTTTGAAATATGAGAGTATTTCATCGAATTTTATCAATAAGTGCCCATGACATGACAAGAGTGCTCCAAATTTCTTCCTAACACCTTTGAAGAAGTTCCCCCAAAATATTTTTAGAAGAAAGTAGATAAACACAAGATCAAATATTATATTCAAGAGCTTCGAGATATGTTACAATATCTCTAAGGAAAAAATCATTGGATAAATACATATTTCCAAGCATAATCAAAGAAACCTAAACTTGAACCTGAAGATGAGACACCTATCTTCTCTGATTAACATAAGGAGGCCAAGGAATAAGACTTTCTTTTTGAGCTACATGTGGGAGATTAATATGAACTGGATTAATTATGGAATGAATGTGTGGAACTTCTTAATCTCCCCATACCTTAATAATTAGAAGAGAAAAAATCATTAAAGGAAGACATCACTCAAGAGGTGTAATTTTAAGTAATAATGGTTGAGACTGAATAGCATCCTCCATCCAATGAGAGTCAACTCCCAGAGGAAATCGCCACTAGGGAAGATATTGAAACAGAACCAAATCAGGGAGTTGAACCTTTCCTTAACACTGTCTCTTCGGATTTTATTAAAAATAAATTATGAATCACTCCCTACTATTGTGATTATACAAATTTTGAAAATCTTTTCCACGCCTTAGATTATGATGGATAAATTGAAAATGCTTCTTTTGAGGAATACATGGAGCTCCATGATTTCAATGAACGTACATTTGAGTAGGCCCCTCAAGAAATTCAAGTTGTTGAGCCTGATGAAATTATGAAGGGGGAGAATAACATTGAAAGAGATAAATTACTTATTAAAAATTGAAATTGAAATTATTTCAAGGATAATTATATTCTTGTTATCCCTTTGATCATTTAATACGTATGGCCTATGTGAGTCCATAACTGGAGAAGAAGGAGGTTGTACAAGTAGTAACCAAGGAAGAGAATGTTCCACACTTCATATGACCCCTGCCATGCTAGATATACCTAATTATTATGGGGGAGGGTCTGGTATACTCTATCCATGGATCATTCCTCAAAAAACAAGGATGAATAAGAAGCTATGAAAATCTACATATTGTAGTTTTAATCAAGGAATATTCATCCACCATATGACTTTATATAATAGCAGGTACAAAACATTGGAGGCTATAAAAATTCAGGGCCAACTTGGGGGATTATACTAAAACTTATCCCATTCACTTTCTTTTTATGAATTTAAATTTAAATTTCATTTTTTAGTAATTATTCTAGCATGCATCCCACTCCCTCTTATATTTTTTAACGTTAATGATATGATCCTTATGGTTAATTGAGTAAGTTTCTCTTATAGGTTCATATATGATAGAAGGAAATGCCAATAGTGAATAAGGAAAGAGGACTAAGCTTCATTTCAAAAGGGGGTTCACTTTTATGATCATCTTTTAAACTCCTCACATTTTTTATGAAAACATATTTTGGTATTTAAAGTAAAATTTCATACCCATGATTGGATTAAAGCATTAATTGACTTGTGTAAGAGACTAGAGTTTCTTAGGAATCACGTGATTCCATGTTTTTTATTTAAATGTTAATAATAATGAATGAGTAAAACATAAAACTGTATGATTAAATTGAATCATGGATATTAAAATAACACTCATTATTTAAGTAAATTAGTTGATTCATGTAAATGATATTTCAAAACCATTTTTTTCATGCTTTGAATTTCTGAAACTAATGTGAGTAGATTTGTTATTATTAATGAGGCCTTGAGTGATTTTACAATATCAAATGTTTCATTCATGATAGGTTTTCATGACCAAGTACTTCAAATATATTCTTGAGTGGACTTGTGACATGCCACTGACCAGAACTTCCCTTTGAACTTGTCAGAGACATGACTATAAAAAAACATCAAAAATGATTGATGCATCTTTTAAAAATCCATTATCCTTAAAATACCACCTTTAAAACAATCCTTATTTATTCCATAGATTCCACGAATGAATTTTTTAGTAATGAGCTATATTTCAAGCTATTTGTTTCCATTCCTACCCTCCTCTTCACAATTTCATGATATTTTAAAATTAAAGCGTGGGGGTGAAGGGAATCATGGTGTAATGAATGATTGAAATTATAAGGAAAATATTATGGGTTAGTTTTGTGATAATAAAGTAAATTTTTTTATTTATTCATGAAACTTCATTTCTTTTCACCTCTTGAATATCAAAAAAACTAAAATGATAAAATGAACCAAAAACAGAAGAGAAAAATGATCCATGATTTGGGAAAACAAAAAATCATCATTACCAGACCTACGATTTATATCATATGTGGTTAGGTGGTGGATGTAAGGCTTATTATAAACATAACTTAAAAAAAACCAAATGGTTCTTTGAAAAAGAAAAATATGATATAAAAGTATATAAAACTTTAAGAGAGTGCACAAAAATTTCATTATGATTAAATTGATCATCCTCTTAACTTTGAGTTTTGGGGGAATCTATGAGTTATAATTTTAAGGGGAGACTTTAATGAAAATTTTTACATTCAATATCAATATTTATGTTTTACGAGACAAGCCCCCTCCTTGAGATTTAATTTGGAACATCAATTCCTATTAACCTTAAGGTTTCGAGACATTTGAAGCTAAATTAAAAGACCTTCTAATTTTATTTTCCATTTGCCTTTATGAAGTAGGGAAAATAGTTTATTTTCAAGATTAGGGATAAGGATCATGTTCTCATGATATGAGGTTAAATATATATTAATTTTATCATGAGTGATGAGTGGAAAGATTAAAATTTGAAGTAAATCATAATTTATAATGTTTAACAATAATAAATTGAGGAACTTCAATTAATGAGAAGATAAGTTTAACTATTTTGAAAATGGAAAAAATGAAATAATTAAATTGATTATTTATTTAATAATTTAGAAATCAAATTGATATTTTATGTGTAATTTTTAAAATTTTATTTTACGTTGATAATTATTTTATTTCAATACTTTTACATTTGAATATTGATAACATTGGTGACCTATGATTTTCTTTATTGAGATTTTATTCTTGAAGACAAGAATGATTTAAGCGTAGGGGAATTTTATAGACACAAATCATGTGAATATTTTTTATCGTATTTCAATGGTTTTAAATGAATTTTATTGTTAAATACCCATGATTTACAATGTTTTAATCAAATGATGGGTAAATTTTTTTATATAATGTTAATGGTTTAAAAAAATTAAATAAGGTTGTTTCTAAATTTGAGATTTTATAATGTTGATGAATTTTTAATTTGTAAATTTTATTTATAGATCTTGAAATTTATTTGTATCTCCTAATATTTTTCTAACCCTTTGATAGGTGTTTATCCCAAAAATAATCCAAGAATAGGAAAACACTCAACTATGGGTTCCACTCCCCATAGCTAGACCAAGGGGTTAGACGACTATAAAGCCAATAGGAGAGATAAACTAGGTTAAAGGTGTATGGGGGAATCAGTCTTATGCATAAGGACCACTGAGATGAAATCAACGATTTAACATAGCTCCGTAGGTTGAAAGTGATGGTGCACGAGGTGGCTCCATGTAGTGGTGAGAGGAGCATCTCAGTGGGACAGGGTGGTCCATGATGGTAGCATGAATCCTCTTGCACCCAAATGAAATTTCTTCCATGTGGATCCCACACCTAGGAATATAAAACCTCATGTGGAGCTATCCCATTTTGACGTGGCATGGGAAATGTGCTGCGGGTCGACCACTCTCCTCCATTCGGTAACACTCCACCTCTGCTATTTGATCCCTTCAACAATACCATTCCCCTACTACCTCCCAACCATCAAGGACACTACACCTCCATGCTCTGCCATGGCAACGCCTTCTGGTGTTGCTCCACCACTCTTCCATGCACTGTACCACTGCCACTATTCCATAACCTTTCTACCTTGTCTGATAACTAGGCCACTATGGTCACACCCTGATCACTACTACTACATCCAGGGACCACCATAAAGATCACTGAAGGCCCCTTGATCCACATAGAAGTTCATAGGAGGAGGAGGCTGCCACTGTCAAGACCATTGCCACTGCCACCCTGCTATCCGATACCATGCACATCATCCCAAGCTCCATCGCCACTACCACGACCAATACAAGCCCACCGTCCACCACACCTCACTGACTGGTTTTTTCCTCGCCACTTCCACATCCTAAGCGCAACCCCTGATGCACTACAAGAATCCACATAGACTTGTTTGATGCAATAAATTCACACCCATAAGTCATGCGGGTATGATCTCAAAGTAATTAAGCCCTACCATTCTCATTGTGTGTGTGTGTGTGGGGGGGGGGTGGTTTGAAGAAGATGAGGTCAAGGACCTCACCATTAGCTTATTTAAGGAGGCTTATACTACCCTTCCCGTGATGGATCTAGTCAAAGATGAGGCATGGGATCTCCTTCCAAGGGTTGTCAGCTTCACTATAACTCTTCGTCCCCCTATACTCCTTGTTTGATTCTATTTTCATTTAATTTTTAATTTTATTTTAAATTAAATTGCAATTTCAATTTCATCTCAATTTTAAATAACTAGATCACACATTTTTAAATTTTTGGTCTACCATTATCTTCTAATTTTCCCTTTATTTAAATTATTTTTTTCTATTATTATTATTATTATTGGTATTACAATTATTATAATTAATAATAGTAATAATAATATTGTTATTATTATTAATATTCTTTTATCCTTTTTATTTTATTAATCTCTTTTTCTTCTTCTTCATATTTTAAATTATTATCTTAATAATAATAATAACAATGTTAATTATTATTTTAACATTATTTATAAATTTTATAAATTTTATTTTATTTCTTATTTTCTTGTTCCTTCATCTATATTATTTTTATATATATCTCCCTCTCATCCAAATTCTATTTTATTGTATTCTTTTATTTTATGACCCCCATTATTTTTAATTTCTTCTTTATTTTATTTTATTATTTTTTCTTCTTCTCTTATCTTTCATCTTTACACTATTGTGATAAATTATGCTTAGAAATTAGAGGTTGACCCCAAGGGTTGTAAATAGGGGAGTTCAAAGTTTTATTGATTCTTTGTTTAAGTTTTTTTAAGTTTGTGGTAGATTTGAGTATCATTCATAGTGAGGAAAATGTCCTTGATGTGGTGAATTACTACCAACAACATGTAACTTAATCCATTTCTATTATTTTATTTAAATATATTTTTTATATCTTTATCTATCAACTATTCATACAAAGAAGTTTATCTAATCAATGGATGAAACAACATTGATAGAGATGGGTCCTAAAATAAGTACACCCTAAATCAAGGTGTGTCATCAACCTTGATTATAGGAGGAGGTGGAATTGAGATTTATTTGTCTCTCAAAGATTCCAAAATTTCAAAATAATGAATAGTAATTCACCATGAGATTTCATATTAGGATTCTCAAATTGAAATCATACATATAAAGGAGAATTATTGTTGAATGAAAAACTGAACCCAAAACCAAGTAATTTCTCTCCATAACTCATTATATTTAGAAATTCATGGTAGTATAAATTAAAATTTCCATTTTTCTTGTCATTAATCAAAAAAATATATTTGTTATTATTTTTATAAATTAATAAAAAAAGAGATAGATTATTTGATTTAGAAGGCATAAGTGAAAAAATTGAGAATCTCCTCAAGTGAGGTGACCCTAGTAAGCCTCTATGAAGCGTTATGAGAAATAATTTTCTTTTTTCCATGAACTATAGGAGGAGTGCATAAACACATCCTCAGTTTTCATGTGTTATTATTCTTTTTTGGGTGCCAAAACTCCTTATTCACAACGGTAACAACCCCCCTGCTTTTCCTAGATTTGTTTCCTTTCTCTCCAAGAAGGTTGATGTGAATTAATCATGGTGGGTAATTTATACACTAGACATTGAACTTAATGTTTTTCCTCTAGTAAAATGTACATGTTTTCCATATTTATTGGTCCTTGTCCATTATAGGATATTTCCTTATAATCTATTTGAGTAGAATACCACCTTATAGAATCTTTTTCCTTCCATTATTTCTTCTAACCAAATTTCCTTACTATATGACCAAGGTGGGAAAGAGTAAAATATCTTCCATTGAAACCATACCTCATATCAAAATGTCTCAATTTATATATTGACACAACCATTTTTATTACATCATTGATACTTTAGGATTCATTACACACACTCATAGTATACCCTATTCTTCAACAATATTATTATTTCATAGCTACCTTATTCCGAGATTCAGTAATATTCTTTCTTTGTTGTTTGAATATCAGATTTAGAGCCTTGTATACTCCACTCTTATATTCTTATTTGGATAGAAACTTCATATTCTCTTTTCCCTTATATAGAAAAATCTTTTCCTTAATATCCATGATCTTTTGATATTTCTTCTTTAGGTGAGTTTCAATATTATTTAATCTTGAACTGTATTCATTCTTATATTTTCTTCTATCCTCTAGTTGTGTCTTGAGAGGGTGGAAGTTTTCTTAAATATTTTTCTCTATGACAATATTATTTATGATATGTTGAGAATTTTTTTAATTATATCAGTTTTTTTCTTTTATCTTGGCACCCATCTTTTGTCTTTCAACATTTTGGGCTAACTATGAACCTTTTAGACTCTTGTTTTCTGTTAAAAAATCTTTGATGAATCCATCGTAAAAAGTTTATATAATCTCCCACCAATCCACATTATCTTGTAAATATTTGATATCTTATTAATCAAAAAGAAAAATCACTCTGTATTTATGACCATACTCATAAACTCTACTTCCTTGTCAGAGTTCATATCATATGTGAGTGGTTCATATTCACCACTAAATACCCCCACGGTTTTATTCACAAATACATTATCTTAAAATAGATTTTATATGATGCTTCCCCAGGGGAGTGTAATGGGATATTCTTTTCCTATAGAGTTTCCACATCCTTGGACTTGTCATGACCTCCCTAGTGTTTGGGTGCCCCATATTACTGCTTTCCAAATCCAGGAAACCTCTTCCACCATTGAATATTATATAATATCCTTGTTCAGAATATGATGAGGGGATTCCAGCTCCCCCTTTAATGGATCTGTATTTAGAGTTTGTTTCTGAGTCCAAGTCTCCATTATAGTTCTAATAAGTATTAATAAATATCATTCCTAATTTCAGCTTTTATTAGACACTAGTAAATTACATAGCTTTCTATTAGGATATGGTATCTACCTTTTGTTTGGGGTTGTTGAGAACATTGGGTATCTTAGGCATTTTAGGCTTCTATAAAAGTATTCCTCATTCAAATTTGAGAGAATCTCATGTATGAGTCATCTTTGGTACTAAATCCAAAAAACCCTTTATTCGTTATGGGGTTACTTATGAAAGTTTTGTATGGAATCCATTTCTCATTTCCTTGGTCATCCTATATTTTTTAGGCATGGAGATTCACATTTTTATGTTTTAGGTGACGCATCCAACACTTTTCATGCCAAGGAACTTATTCGCTTCATATAAGGATTCCAAGGATCATCACCTAAGGTATATAATTCTTGTTACATGTGGTATATATTTTTATGCATTAGTAAGGGTCATAAATTTAAATCCATGTGAGTGTGTTTCACATATGAAGAGTCTAGTGTAGAATATCCTTCATATGATCATCTCATGTGTATTGGTCATTGGTTTAAAGTATTGTGGTGATGTGATCACAGGTTTAGAGTCTTATAGTGACATGATCATATGTTTAAATAATTTTTGGGGCACTCCTCATATACGTTTCTCACATATTTTTATGAATATAGGTTAACACCACATAGAGATGCCAAAGTATAGTGGGGACCTCAAATTTAAATGGTGAGAGGTTTCTTTGGGCTCATGGAAGGCCCATAGTTACAACCTCTTATGGAGAAGTGGGGTTGTGGAGGATATCAATATGTGAGAATTAAACCTTAGGGAGGAATCCTACATACCCTATTAAGTGCTAGGTATAAAAAAACATGTATATTGTGTGTACAGTTTGAGGTCATGTGGTATGACCGGTCCATGCTATTTAACATTGTCTGCTAAGGAAGCTTGTGTTGCAAAAGGGATGAAAACAGGGGATGTTGATGGTATTTTTTGTAGAGGCTTATTTTATGGTTAATGTTTCATCTCATGCTTATTACATGAGGCATACTATGTTTTTCACATAGGTTATGACTACAATTTAACATTCTGTTCCTAGGATGTTATTGTGCGGTTTAACATCATATGACTATGATGTTAGTGATAATTAGTTTAAAGTCTTATAGATTATATGTTGTTGGGTCTTATGCATATATATACCCATTAAAAATTAGGTAGGGTGAATATAAGGTCACACTTTTGTGAGGGAAGGATTTAGTGGTCTCACATACACTCATTGAAGGGAAAATACTCCTAGTTCCCTTATTGATTCCACCTTTAAATATTATGTGTCCACTGAGTAGGTTATTTTGGATTAAAACAGCAAGGAAATTTTCCATATTAAGATAAATTGAAGGGTGATGAGGTTAGGGATCCTATTATTGGGATAAAAAGGAAATGATAATTCCCATCCCATGCTTGACACAAAGGCTATGGCCAATGGGGTTGATGATATCTATGGTGAGGATGATTGATGTAAGAGTAAACCCAACTTGGATAGGTACATGGACCATGATTACTCAACTTTTTTAAAGATATGTTTTCCAAAAGGCGGAATAATATAGAGTCATATAAGGATGGTTTAATTAAGGCTATGAGGGTTATGAAGAGGATAATTTTATGAAACATAGATCACTACCAAAGGATTGTGTCTTAGTCTTTGTGTGTTGGGGGGTCACGAAAGAAGGAATCCCTAAGGAACCCTATGGGGTGCAAGTCATATGACTTTATCCTAGAGGATATGATCTTTGAAAAAATATATCACAAACATGAACTTAATTTATAAATAACACATGGGACGACACTCATAAGATATAGCTACCTATTAGAATCCAAATGTTCTTTCATTCGTGAAGGTAAGAGATTCTTGAATTCAGAGAATAAGGTGAAAGTTTAAAGGTCATATCCTCCTTTAATGAGGAATGGAGGGGGTATTTATATGCACCATAGAGGTTTGGACATATTTTGCATGAAATATTACTATCTTTACATAAGTTGATTATTTGTGGTTGTCCACCGTGTTGATTAAGATCTTGTGCTTAATGTCTAGACATACGTTTCTTGAAAGATTACCATCTTTATGTAAGATGATCCTCCGGGGTGCTCTACCATGTTCATGAAGCTTTGGTCTTTCACAAAGGGTGGAAACATTACAAATACAACCCATTAAGAATTTTTTTACCAAATTTCAGCTTATATTTTCCTCAATTCATCCACATGTTCTAATAAATTTCCCATTATTCTTGTTTTTTAGCTTTAACAAATCCCCCCCTCAGAATGTGAACCAACAAGGGATAAGAGGATAAAATTATGATGTTAAATCACTAAAAAATAGTGATTTGGGTGACTAATTTAAATAAAACAACTCTATATTTATCTTATAAATATAGGAAGGGGTCCTAGGGGAGACCATGATATTCTCATGAAATATTGGTTTATCCTATATTTTCATGAAATTCAAACCCTTCATAAAAATTCTATGATTTTAATCTTTAACAATAATGATAATTCCAACATTTTGTGTAGAAATCCACTATGAGTCCTTCCACGACACTGAATCCACAAGTATAATATTTCATGAATAGAAGATTCTATTAACTGAAGCTTCACGCACAATATTTCACGAAACATCCTTCAAAAACATTAAACATATCTGAGATGGCACCTCAAGGTTCTTAAGCTGCTTCTTTCCAGAGGAGAGAGATGGATGAAAATATCTAAATTGGAGAGTGATTTTGAATTCTGTTATATCCTGACCCAATATATAAACAACTGATATAGGACCAGGGATATTATATGTGATACCATAGTTAGCTTTTATATGATTTGGACTGAGGGATGATGTTACGGTCCCAAGTATCAATTAATACACCCTCACCTACAATTTTGGATCTCTCGAGGGATGTATAGATGGAATACGGTACCCAATGTTTTCTATGAGATATACCATGCTTCAATTAAATTCTATTATATTTTTAATAATGTGAGGAAGATCAACAGGTTAGATCCATCTGTAGAACCATCTCCCCCACAATAACAGAGTGTTTTCAAGGCTGGATTGATAGGCTGTCTCTGGGGTTGGAATGAATAATGGGACCTAAACTGGGGTGATGATTTTACAGATTAGTGGGAATGGTATTATTGGGTTATCCATTCATGTAATGATTTTGAGGAATATATGAAAAGTTTTGGGCTGTATGAAGCATTGTGGACTTCCCAATTCCACTTTTATTTTCACCTAGACATCATACTGAATTTGTTGAGTAGGTGGTCGTTAGATTAAAACTATTTTTATTGCACCATAGTGAGTTCATCATTATCCCATGGTACCTACACCACATCATTAATATCCCCATATATAGGGATATGTACATTGTATTCCTCCCTATAGAGAATTTTTTGGGTGATCATCATTAGTTTTTGTACTAGTAAAGGATTTGATGGACATGGTGCATGGGGGAAGGAGAAAAAAAATCCTATGATGAATGATATTCCTTTCAAGAAGATTTTATCTCTTATATTAATGGAAACTTAGGAAAGGATTCTAGAGATACCCCACTAGTGTCCTAGGACAACATAGAGTGGGAAAGAGGGATTATACTTGGTGCTCCTGGAGGTGAACTAACTCCTCTTGTGGGTGTATAGTGTGAAGGCCTATTCCCACAAGTTCAGGTTGGTGGGATTCATCATGATGATTATTTATGTGTTGATACTCCCCATTTTTTTAATATAGGGGAGATACCAATACCATTTTTTCATGGTAGTAATGATGGATATGGGGTAGAGTTTCAACTGTTTAGTGCCAGTGCTGAAAAATCTCTCTGAGGTGTTGAGGCACATAAGAAGAAGGAAAACACCCTTATGTGTGTGAAGATAATTTTATTTATTTAATGAGTGTGCCTACATTCATGGAGGGATACAAATACCGCAAACTTATATGTCATACCGACATAAAATTCCGGCCATCAATGCTGAATATCATTGGGAGTCACCCTCTTCAGCTAGAGCGGCTTAGAGTCCTCTTGAGGATGGGGATGTTGAAGAAATTATTCTTTCATCCATTCCCCTACAAATAAGGATGATAAAAAATAATGGAATGTGGACTAAATATCATCGATATTACCTTTTTTTCTTTCTATGTGGGGTACTGGTAGCATGATTAGACTGTAAGGTGATATTCAAACCATACATTTCATATCTGTTCGCTCACTAATTCCACTTCCTCCAATGGCTGATGCCAATGATTTACACTAGGGTATTCCTTAATAACCACTCAATGGTCCTCCAATACACATGATGCATGTTTATTTGAAAATTCATCTAGGATAGAATGAAGCTTTTGCTGGGATATACTCTCTTCAAGATGTTTCATAACTATATGTAGATTTGGGAGAGGGCATACCTTAAAGACACATTGAGGCATCTAGTCATCTGGGTGGAGTCAAATAGAAGTTCACTAAGTCACATGATCGGGGGAGTTATTTGGATAGGGGATCATGCTAAGGTAGATAAGGTAGACCGGCTATGGGGAGTAGCGGTGAAACCTCCCAGAGCACCCGTTCCCACATGCGGTGTAGCTCTTAAAGGAGCGATATAGGTGGGACCAAGACTCCTAGGGAAACAACCTTTAAACAAGGGGATTTTTTTAGAGTGGTTCTCAGAGTGCCTTATGTTTCCCTAGGAAAGTGATCACACCCTGTGGTGGTGTTACCCAATGACAAGAGAGTTCCTAATGTCTGGTCATGTCGGGAGTTCTTCCGAAAGTTCAACTCCACCCGGGTGGCATGGATATAACTTTATAGGGATGGTTTTTACCTTCCCAAGATAGGAAATTCCAAGTTCATCTTACCAGCCTCCCATGTGGGGGCCATATTGTATATTAAGAATCTAGGAGGTACAATCTACTCCGATGGAAGGGAGAATCCCCTGACAAATCTGTTGGGGGTGCTACTTATCATGCATTCTCCTAGTGACCTCCCAATGGGTGAATAAACCATATATGTTACAAGGGAGGGAGGATCATGAATGGAGGTTTCTTGGGGGAGTGATGTTTATGTGGACTCTCTTTAGGAAGAGGACCCATTAAGTGATGAGGTAAGTCCCTCACCTTTATGGACATTATGTCAATTTTCATGATTTTGGTTTTTTCTGATTCATTTTACATGAATTTCATAGAGATTATATGGTATGGATGAGGAAGATATTCATGAAGAATATATGAGGAAGGATGTATATACCCAAGTCCTTAAAGGTGTAAGAGCGAAGCTTTTATCTTACGATATGTTCAATAGTTGCTAACCCCCCACCACCGAAGTGGTACCTACGGTGGGAGAGATGGCACAATCATCTCATGGATCAGAAATTTTTTTTTGAATCCCCATTTTTTTATTTGATTTAGTATGACCACATCCTTATCACTTTATTTGATATATTTTTACTTAATATCACAGAAATTCCGTCTATTCATCGAGCATACTATGGTGTATATCAAAGTACCGTTTGATTCACAAATGTCATCATAGGAAGATATTGTGTTGAGCAACCAAAAATTGACTTGTTGTATTATGTGGTAGACAAGGTCATATATAGGAATATGTTCTAGGTTGATCCCAGTGGTTCTCTAGGGGAAGATACCCTAAAGAGTTTTCAAAAAGTTAATCTTGTTTTCCTATATGACATTTATAAGTCTTTCATCCTTACTCCATTTTAATTTCTAAAACATGAGTTTGAATTTACTAAGCTAACATTTCTTTAACAATACTACATAATTTGGGAGACTAACAACCTATGGTTTCACCAGAGCTGGTAGAGACCATGGATGAGGTGGTGATCATTGAGGATAAGAAATCATTAAGGAGGATCGATGAGTCTGTGATGGTTGATCCCTCCCCTGAAACATCAAATCCCAAGGAATTAATTAAGATTCATGGTATTAGGTGCTCCTCTAATGATGAGGTAGTGAGAAATACATCATCATATAGGGAGAGTGTTGACACCATTGTGTGGATTGAAGAGGTGGTCTCTAGAGAGTTTCTTATTATTCATGGGGATGAATAATCACTCCACACAGATATTAAGGAGATAAAACACCTGTAGAAAGTGAAACGAGGTAGGGACTGTAATACATTTGGTTTAATGTGATCTTCTTTGGGAAATCAATTTCTTCCCTTGACATAATGTGGGTGATCATGCCATAGAGGTACTTGTGACCTTCCTAGAGTACAATCCTCCTTTAGAGTAGATAACCCTAGATCAGATGTCACTAAGGAGAACCAAGTGATCTGGTGTAGGTCATGTATATGTGTTCAAAAATTCATCACTCTCACAACCTTAGGTGAGTTGTTAGGTTGGATGGGGTATCTCTGATCACGTTGTCAAGAACCTCAAATTATATGATTAGTTTCTTACTATAATTTCTATAGTATAGAAGGAACCCTAGGTTATTTTTCAAGAGATCCTTATATCATTAGTTTAAAAATAAGGTTTTTATTATGAAAAGGACAATGATATTTTTGAAATCTTGGGGTTTGTTTATTTAATTGGTAAGCATAAACAAATATGAAATAAAGGAAACCATAAATCAATAGATTTTATTAAGCGTGATCAACCCAGGTAAATCTCATGATGCTTATCCTCTATCAATTCAAGAGATGGGGTTTAGATATTTTCATCCCTTGTTTGAAAAAACTAGAAATAGATTGTTATTGTGTTTATAATATACTATTTCCTAGGGTTTAGTCATCAACAGAAAATAATTCACCAGTCACCCCCAATGATAGGGCGATTTGTGTCTGACTTCATAACTGAAAATCACTAAGGAAAAATATAAATAAATCGATGTGTTTTATAGGTTTTTTTTTAATTTATTATGATAGCCTGAAATAAATTTACTTGTCCATGTAAGTGTTTATGACAGTTCAATTAACTAATATAAAACATATGAACATTGAAATTAAAAGATAGAACAAGAAGTTGTGAATGGTGTGTGAAACATCACAGGAATGGGTACCCCTAGATATGATAATATGAGTTGAAGCATTAAATATGATATATATATATATATATTGATGTGTTTTTATATGAATTTTAATAGAATATATATTGGTTAAATATGATATTCATGGAATATAATGAGTTTTTTATATTCTTTTGGTAGGAATGACATGTGGAGAAATATGAAGGGAAGATGGAAATTTAGGAATAGAAGTGACTTGGAGTGACAATGAAGAATGATGATGAATCAAGGATTGATGACTGAAGATAATGTTTGAGAGGCTTAGAACTCAACAATCAAAATAGGAGATGATAAAAAAAACAAAAAAATCAACATTACAAATCAAGAATCATAGGTTTTTGATGTATATTCCTCGATCATTGTAACACCCCGACCCTAGATTCCCAGAGTCAGTGCATTATTTTTATACATTGTCATGATTACAAGGAATCAAGTCCTGAAAGAGAGATCATTTTAACAGTCTTTGAAAATAGATTACATACCTTAATGTTACATTACACTTTCTAACATACAAATAAAAAATAATAATCCTTTGAGAACGCCATTGTTATTTTAGTATAACCCTACATCTCAAACATAAAACACTTCTTGGGGTCTTGAAAAAATAAAGCATAATAAAGGGGCATGCTCAAATGCCCAGTAAGGGTAAGAAATACAGTGGAAGATAACATAAATATTAGACATGGTGAATAATTGAAAACACATTCTTTTACAAATAATAAACATAAATACTTTATGGTAGGAATATGAGGTTAGTAAATAATGACATAATAAAAGATAATCATTTGTATTCTACTAGTCGAATAACTACATGAACCTTCAATATTATTTTCAAAATGAGGGAATGTTTAATGCAGGAAATTCTGAAACATTTTGTGAAGGCCTCGACCAAGATGTCTAAAAATGATTTAGGCCTCGGCCAAAACCATATATCAAAATTGGGAAATGCCTTAGCTAATTCCACATCTAATTGTCTCATGAGACCTACTGATGAATTGAGGAGCTATAGGGGGCTCCACCCATCACTTACTAAGTCCAATACATTTCTCATTTGAAAAGGTTGAAACATAACATAAACATCCGTATTAAAACCAGCATATGAAATGTCAATACTTTAACCATAAAACATGAATGGTAAAAAAATAACATATCCACCGTCAAACTTATCACAAAACCTTCAATACAATATGGAATATTTGTATCATAATAAATCAACCTCTATCAAGAATAATATCCCGTAAAGGATGTTGACATAGTTGAAAATGATCAGTAAATATCTTTGAGAGAAATATCACTTTTTCATGAAATCATTTAAAAGTCACATAATTTATAAAGGAATTCATTTAAAATATAGTTTTGAATCAAAGTGTCTCATATAACTTTGAAACTTTTGAAAGTAATTAACATTTTTAAACATTCATGTCCATATAAATATATCCTTAAAACCATTTTAAAAACACAGACGTTAATGAGAAATGTTTAGAAGAATAAATCTTTAAAACATTTAAAATGATGTTTTATTAAAAGATTCCCTAAAAAAATCCATTTGAAAGTTCTTTTATGAAACATGTACATGGATAATAAATATGTCCCAGTAAAAACTTACACATAAACCATCTCGAATAATAATGAGATTGAGGAATTAACCCTTACCTTGTACTTTTGTTTAGTTGAGGGTAAATTTAACCTACTGTATAAAGACCGTAGTATGTTATTAAGTTATACCAGAACCATATTAATATTTCTGATATGATACATGATTCATTTATGACTTTATACTACCCATTTAATAATATTTTCCTTGTTAAATTAACTTTTCGTGTAATAATCGCTTTCTTTATCATACGTGTTTTAATTTGTTACTCTTGATTGTATCACATAGATCATGATTTACATAATTCCAGAATATAACAAATGATTTATATATCATATATATTTAGAATATAAATATTTATAATAGATATATATATGAAATGGAAAACACCATTTATGGAGACGGTAGGCCGTACGCACTTATAAACCGTCTTTCAGTCTTCATATCGTATTAAACAAAACTAAGTGAATAAGATATATATATATATATATGTTTTCAGTAGAATTATTATGTAATATATTTCATACTTATTAAATATATATATATATATATATTTATAATTATCGTTGAATGATAAATGTGGAAATGAATCTCATTGCGTCGTGGAGACGGTAATCCATACGTACGCACGAGCGAAAATATCATTACATTGATGATGAAATAGTATGTAATTGGATGGTATATAATATAAACAGAATCATTAACATGTTATATTTATTATTTACATTAGTTATACTCATTATTATACCCATCCAAATAATGAATTATTTGAATAACAAACTACACCACGACGTAGAGATGGTAAGCCGTACGTACGCACGTATGGTGACTTTGTCATTTATAGGATGGATAGAATAATGAATATGTTAGTACCATTTTTATAATAACATAATAGTATATATAAGATACTGGAGTTATTTTTTTCAAATGAAAAAAATAAAATAAAGAGGAAGTGGAAGAAGAAAAGAACTTGAAAGAGTTGATGAAATATTTACCTCTTCTTCGGGTTCTTCCTTTTGATTTGATCAAAAGGGCTCCTTAAATTGGATTTTCGACCAAAGAAAGGCCTCTAAGATTAAGGGAGGAAAGTTTGGAGGATATTTGGTCATGGGTTGGCCGATCCAAATGGATTTGGAAGTGTGAAATTAATAGAATGGTAAGTACCCTTTTATAAGAGGGGTGATGGACACATTAGGAAAAGCTTGAAATATTATTTTATAATAAAATAATTTTTGGTTTATAATGGATCCAAAATAATTTATTTATAGGATAAGGTGGGTATGGGACGAAAACCTCTCAACCAATAGGTTTTAGACAAGTTTAGGTCACCATATCAACCTTATCTTTTAGATTTAACTATTAGTTAAATAATTTAACTTTTACAGTGTCTTCTTGTATTCTTACACTATATGGTTAATAAACATACTCTAAACTTCCAAGAGAAGCTCAAGTGGTTAATTAATGATATATAAAATATTATTTAATCCCCTTTTCCGAACCTTATATTTTTAGAAATATTATATAATTTAATAATATAATATTTGTTTTAAAAACTCATTTATGTCAATTTTGGAACTCTTTAGTATTTGGTTTTTGTGAAAGTCATAACAACTTGATTACTTCAAACAAGATACATTTAATGAACCCTAACATGTCATATTAATCTTTAAAATTCGTGTATGTCATAAAACCATTGAAATTATATTTATTTTAATATTTATAATACCATTTATTTGATTCATTCATTAATAAGGTAATTACTGCATCATCATCGTGTCATAAATAAATTTAATTATTTAATGTCTAAAAATTATAAATAAAAAACCATTTTTTATGAAATATTTTTATCTTTCTAATGAATATTTATAGTCTAGTTTATATTATTCTATATTAAAAATGGTTTAGTTAATAAACTTTGAATTTAACACTTTTAACTCTTATTTGAATAAAATAATAATAAATGTACTAATCTAATCCAAGTGGACCTAAAGGATAATATTTTATTCACAAGGTTGTTTTTGGTCAAATTACACTTATCCAATAGAATTAAGACATGTGTTAGGGTAATTATGATGTCATGTTTACCCTTAATTACCCTATTTACTTCTAATCGTGGTAAATAATAGTCAAAAGTTACTATTCACCAAAAATTATTTTCATCTTATTAAACCACATTTCACTTAAGGATATTAACTGTGTCTCTCGGAATTTTTAAATTCGACTCACAAAAGAGGTAAAATTATGTTTTATGCAAATTTTCAAATGGTCCTAGAAGGTGGGTAAAAAGTGATAAAAAGTTCAATAAAATTTTATATATCTAAAATTATTATAAAATGACCCCAATGAATTAAATTTAAATTATATAGGTATTATATATATATTTTAAGTTCAAATAAATTTAAATAAAATAAATAATTATTGAAAAAAAATTCGGTTTTAAATAATAAAAGAGTATTTTTCACTATTCATCAAAAATTGAATGTTTTCAGAAAAATACCAAAAATTTTCCCTAAGATAATTTTGATATTCCAAATTAAAAAATGAAGTCTATTTCACCAAATTCAAAACATAGAATTTTATTTTATTAATTTAAAATTAATTCCTGTTGTCAAAACCAAAAAGCGGGTTTTAAAAAGTAAAAACTATCAAAAGATTGACATGTGTTTATGTCAAATTTAAATGTGAAATTACTTATAATGAACAAAATTGTATTAAATTATAAAAATATAATCTAATTATACTTCCAAACTATTCAAATGTATAATTGAGCACTATAAATAATTTTGATTAAAAAAGTTGTTTTTAGTTAAAATCTTGTAATTTTCACTATTCACCCAAATATGGAAGTTAACAGAAAACACCAAACAATTATTGAAAAACCTTTTTATGTCACAATTCTAAATAAGAAGTTTATTTTTTTCATTTGAATATATAAAAGTGTCAAATATTGGGTTTAAAAAGGGTTTACCATTAAAAGGCGATAAAATTGCATTTTTTGAAAAATACTTCTTTTATCTGAAAAAAATGAATTTGTTCTTATATTATGTCTAAGAAACAAATAATATGGATGTTAAAGTTATATATATTATATAAGATTCAAAATAAAGTTAATACTATTTATAACCTCTTTTTTTGAATGGCTAGTTTGGTAATGATGTGGTGTGCTCAAACTCGGTGTTGCGTGTAGTACAAGCTATTAAATTTCTTCAATGAGATAACGTACTATGATATCTTGGGGTGTTAAATTATACCCTCCTTTAATAAATTGTTTCCTCGCAATTTGAAATTGTTCTTCCAAAATAAAATATTAATAATAGAGAAATACCTTTGTGGAAAACCCACATCAGAAATTGGGTTAATAAAATTCAGCATTAATAAGAGGGAAAGGGAAATGAAAAAGTTACCACCAAATTATGATCTCAATTAAGAGAAAATTGGTGGAAATTAGAGACACATAATTAGAGAGAAAACTTAAATATTTATAGGGTGTTATTGAGGTCATCAATCACAATTTATAATTTAAATATATTGACATAACAAATCCATTATCAAAACCATTTTCAATAACAAAATACGTAAAAAGAGTATATGGTATTTATTTTATTTTTTTAATTTTTTTTGTCTTGTTAAGGAATCCAAAGATCCAATAAAACTAATGTTAGAAGAAAGGTCATTGTCACTGCTTACATTAAAAAAATATTCCTTTTTTTCTTTTAGAAAAACGCTTCGTAGAAAAAGATTCCCCTTGAAATGAAAAGTCAATGGGTTTTATACACCGTATAAAAAAAGTTGTTTAGAAATAAAAGGATGCCTCAATAAAAGGATATTGAGATGAATATAATCTAATTATACTTCCAAACCATTCAAATTTATAATTGAGCACTATAAATAATTTTGATTAAAAAAGTTGTTTTTAGTTAAAATCTAGTAATTTTCACTATTCACCCAAATATGAAAGTTAACAGAAAACACCAAAAAATTATTGAAACTAAATTTTTATGTCCTGATTCTAAATAATAATTTTATTTTTTCAAATTGAATATATAAAAGTGTTAAATATTGGGTTTAAAAAGGGTTTACCATTAAAAGGCGGTAAAATTGCATTTTTTGAAAAATACTTCTTTTATCTGAAAAAAATGAATTTGTTCTTATATTATGTCTAAGAAACACATAATATGGATTATAAAATTATATAGATTATATAAGATTCAAAATACATTTAATACTATTTATAACCTATTTTTTTGAATGGTTAGTTTGGTAATGATGTGGTGCGCTTGAAATCGGTGTTGCGTGTAGTACAAGCTATTAAATTACTTTAATGAGATAAAGTAATATGAGATCTTGGGGTGTTACATGATACCCTCCTTTAATAAATTGTTTCCTCGCAATTTGAAATTGTTCTTCCAAAATAAAAGATTGATAATAGAGAAACACCTTTGTGGAAAACCCACATCAGAAATTGGGTTAATAAAATCAGCCTTAATAAGAGGGAAAGAGAAATGAAAAAGTTACCACCAAATTATGATCTCAATTAAGAGAAAATTGGTGGAAATTAGAGACACATAATTAGAGGGAAAACATAAATATTTATAGGGAGTTATTAAGGTCATCAATCACAATTCATCATTTAAATATATTGACATAACAAATCCATTATCAAAACCATTTTCAATAACAAAATACGTAAAAAGATTATATGGTATTTATTTTCTTTTTTTAATTTTTTTTGGATTGTTAAGGAAGCCAAAGATCAAATAAAACTCATGTCTGAAGAAAGTTCATTGTCACCGCTTACATTAAAAAAACATTCCTTTTTTTCTTTTAGTAAAACACTTCGTAGAAAAAGATTCCCCTTGAAATGAAAAGTCAAAGGGTTTTATACACCGTATAAAAGAAAGTTGTTTAGAAATAAAAGGATTCCTCAATGAAAGGAGATTGAGGCGAAGTAACTTAACTAATGTTTAGGAATTAATCTATTCATAGAATAAGAGGGAATATATATATATATATAGACTTGACAGGTAGAGTTACATCCTTTAACTAATTCCAACCACAAACTCATCTTTCACTCCAAAAGATTTCAAAAAAATAAACTATTTATCCTAATCATATAGGGTTCCAAAAATAATGAATTTATAATTCTCCTATTAGACCTTTTAAAAATAAACTACATTATACAATCCAGGACACCACGTAGGCCAGTGGTTGGTGATGCACCCTTATCGCCCTTCGGTTGTGGGTTCTTGTCTTACGGCCTTACCGGACATGACTGGTTGTTGCCCAACCTCTGGGTTGTCCTTTTTTTGACAATACAAAAATAACCTTAACAATTGTATCCAATTTCAAACTTAATCCATTACTACCATTAAAATTATCCAAAATACTTCTATCCAAACTCACAGTCCAAAATTTATAAGGAAGTAAAACTCAGTGAAGATTCTTTTTGCCACGTAATAACTTGTGAACACCTTCATCATGTATTCTTTTAAAACATGGTAACACTATGAATTACCATAAAACCTTATTTATTACATTCATGGTCCCTTATTATTTATAGAATACTAGATATATTCCTTATATCCAAAATATTTAAATATTCCAACAATGATGAAATAAACAAACTATTAATCAGTTCTAAGGAATTCAAGAATATATAATATAATTTATCAAAATAAACCATCTCTTATTCCAAAATCACAACCTCATTATCAGGACCATATTAAGGATTACCTTTCTTTAAACCATATATTTTCCAAAAAGTGTAGCTTAATATTAAGTCACTTTTCTGAGAACCATATAATCTCAAATCCTTAATAAAATAGTAGTACAGTACAATCCTTATTTATCTTCATAATTCATATAACCAGTATATTGATGATACAACACTCAAATGAAATAATTCTATAATAAGAAACATAAGAACACTAGTCATTTCTCTTTATCGGAGGTAGTATCATAACTTGATTATTATCCAATAACATCATTTGCAGTATACTCTGATGATTGAGACATTGATTCGTGTAGTGTCCCAACTCCTTGTAGATGAAGCATTGTACCTTTTAAAACTTTTTCTTACCCTTACAATCACATACTTGGTGTCCTTTTTCTCCACAATTATAACAAACTATCATTCCCTTCAAGAATTTATCAAGGAGATTATTTTCACAATTATCACATATGGGGAAATCCTTCTTTCCCCTCTTCCCTTTATCCATCATTCTCTCTACCTTCCTTTTCTTCTTTGACTTCCCTTCAATGCCATAGGAATCAGAGAATTCTTTACTTATATTATTAACAGATGATATTATTTCTTCATATGTTGAGAATAAATGGGATCCTATTTCCCTTCTAAATGTTGGCTTAATACCATGAAATATATGATACTTCTTACTATTTGGATCATACAAATTGCTAGAGTTCTCATTCCTTATACTGGGTTCCATTTCAAAACAATGGCATGCACTAGGTTAGTTTATGAATCACAATGAATAATTCCAAACTTGTAAAATACCTAACGTAAATTGAACAGTTTATGGATATAATCCATAATAATAAAAATGTTTTCTTTGAGGAAGTATTTACTCATAAATCCTTCATAATGGATTGTAATGAAAATGTGAATTATCATAAGCATATACTCCAGGAGTGTCGTAACTAAGAGTGCAGTAAGGTCCATTGTCGTGCACCAGTTCCCGTTCGAGTCTAGATCAAAGAGGTGTTTTAAGTTTTCACCCGTAGGTACATCTGTGCCAGATCTTCCTCTACTTGTTCATATACAGATAGGGATGTATCGCTTAGAAATCACAAAAAACCTCTACAGAACCAAAATTCTATAAATTTATTCTATAATAATCCTCAAAGTCTATCTTAGGGTAGTGTTCTCTAATTAGAGTTTTTTAAATCTGGTTTCCAAGGTTTGAACTAAACTTCCTCTGATACCAATTGTAATGACCCGAACCTAGATTCCTAGAGTCGGTGCATTATTTTAACACATTGGAATGATTACAAGGAATCAAGTCCCAAAAGAGAGATCAGTTTAGCAGTCTTGGAAAATAGATTACATACATGAATGTTACATTACACTTTCTAACATACAAATAAATAAAAAATAATCATTTGATAATGCCATTGTTCCCTTAGCTTAACCCTGTATCTCAAACATAAAACACTTCTTGAGATCCTGGGAAAATAAAACATAAGAAAGGGGTGAGCTCAAACGCCTAGTAAGGGTAAGCAATAAAGCCGAAGATAACATAAGTATTAGTCATGGTGAATAATTGAAAACACATTCCTTTATAAATAATAAACATGAATACTTCATGGAAGGAATATGAGCTGAGTAAATAATGAAATAATAAAACATAATCATGGGTATTCTACTAGTAGAATAACCACATGTACCATCATTATTATTTTCATAATGAGGGAATGTATAATTCCAGACATTCTGAAACATTTTGTCAAGGCCTCGACCAAGCCGTCTAAAAATGATTTAGGCCTCGGCCAAAACCATATATCAAAATTGGGAAAGGCCTTGACCAATTCCATATCTAATTGTCTCATGATACCTACCGATGCATCTAGGAGCTATAGAGGGCTCCACTCATAACTTACTAAGTCCAATACATTTCTCATATGAAAAGGTTGAAACATAACATAAACATTCGTATTAAAACTAGGAAACAAAATTTCAATACATTAACCATAAAACATGAATGATATAAAAATAAAATATCCACAGTAAAACATATCACAAAACCTTCAACACAATATGTAAGATTTGTATCATAATAAATCAACCTTGATCAAGAATAATATCCCTTAAAGGATGTTGACATAGTTGAAAATGATCAGAAAAAATCATTGAGAGAAATATCAGTTTCTCATGAAATCATTTAAAAGTAACATAATTTAAAAAGGATGTCATTTAAATGATAGTTTTGAATCAAAGTGTCCCATACCACTTTGAAACTTTTGAAAGGAATTAACATTTTAAAACATTCATGTTCATATAAACAAATCCTTAAAACCATTTTAAAAATGTGGACATTAATGAGAAATCTTTGGAAGAATAAATATTTAAAACATTTAAAATGATGTTTTAGTAAAAGAGTACCTTAAAAATAATCCCTTTGAAAATTATTTTATGAAACACAGACATGGATAATAAATATGTCCCAATAAAAACTTACCCATAAACAATCTCGAATAATAATGAGATTTAGGAATTAACCCTTACCTTGTACTTTTCTTTAGTCGAGGGTATGTTTAACCTCCTGTATAAAGAACTTAGTATGATATTAAATTATACCAGAACCATATTAAAATTTTTGATATCATACATGATTCATTTATGACTTTATACTACCCATTTAATAATAATTTCCATGTTAAATTAACATTTCGTGTAATAATCGCTTTCTTTATCATACATGTTTTAACTTGTAACTCTTGATTGTATCACTTAGATCATGATTTACATACTTACAGAATATAACACATGATTTATATATCATATATATTTAGAATATAAATATGTTCAATAGATACATATATGAAATGGAAAACACTGTTCATGGAGACGGTATGCCATATGTACGCATAAACGTTGTTTCCATTTTCATATCGTATTGAATGGAAATAAGTGAATAAGATATATTTAAATATATATATATATATATATATTTATTTATATATGTTTTCAGTAGCATTATTATGTTAAATATTTCATACTTATTAAATATATATTTTTTATAATCATCGTTGAATGGTGAATGTGGAAATGAATCTCATCGCGTCGTGGAGACGGTAATCCGTACGTATGAACGAGCGACAATGTCATTATATTGATGGTGAAATAATATGTAATTGGATGGTATATAATATATACAGAATCATTAAAATGTTATATTTATTATTTAAATTAGATATACTCATTATTATACCCATCCAAATAATGAAGTATTTGAATAACAAACTACAACACGACGTGGAGACGGTAAGCCGTACGTACGCACGTATGGTGACTTTGTCATTTATAGGATGGAAAGAATAATGAATATGGTTGTACCATTTTTATAATAACATCACAGTATATAGAAGATACTGGAGTTATTTTTTTAGAATCGAAATAACAAATAAAGAGGAAGTGGAAGTAGAAAAGAACTTGAAAGAGGTAATTATGATGTGATTTTTACCCTTAATTACCCTATTTAATTTTAACTGTGGTAAATAATAGTCAAAATTTACTATTCATAAAAAAATATTTTCATCTTATTGAACCAAATTTTACTTACAGATATTAACCGCGTCTCTCAGATTTTTTTAACTATTCATCAAAAATTGAATGTTTTCTGAAAAAATATCAAAACTTTAACTTAAGATAATTTTGATATTAAGAATTCAAAAATGAAGTATATTTTACCAAATTCAAAATGTAGAATTTTAATTTATTAATTTAAAATTAATTCCCCTTGTGAAAACCAAAAAACGGGTTTTAAAAAGTAAAAACTATCAAAAGATTAACATGTGTTTATGTCAAATTTAAATGTGAAATTACTTATAATGACCAAAATTTTATGGAATGATAAAAATATAATATAATTATACTTATAGAATTTTAAAATTTATAATTGAACACTATAAATTATTTTGATTAAAAAAGTTTTTTTTAGTTAAAATTTAGTAATTTTCACTATTCACCCAAATATGAAAGTTATCAGAAAAACACCAAAAATTTATCGAATCTAATTTTTTATGTCCCGATTATAAAGAATAAATTTATTTTGTAAAATTGAATATATAAAAGTTTCAAATATTGTATTTAAAAAGGGTTCTCCATTAAAAGGTGGAAAAATTGCATTTTTTTAAAATACTTCTTTTATCTGAAAAAATGAATTTGTTCTTATATTATGTCTAAGAAACACATAATATGGGTGTTAAAATTATATAGAGTATATAAGATTCAAAATGCATATAATACTATTTATAACCGCTTTTTTTGAACGACTAGTTCAGTAATGTTGTGGTGTGCTCGAACTCGGTGTTATGTGTAGCACAAGCTATTACATTACTTTAATGAGATAACGTAATATGAGATCTTGGGGTGTTACAATCATAACCCCTACTATCCTAATTATTTTACAAGATCCTAATATACTATATGAAAAGTTATAATTGTTAATCTTTCAAAAGATACAAGCTATGAAATCCTTGATTTCTAATATATTTGGAGAAATTATTGGATCTGAAGTACACGACATGAATCCTAGTTACACATCCTGAATGTCTCGAAGAAGAATCCACTTACAAGAGTTATATGATGTGAAACATTTACACATCATGTAATGTTCAACTTTATAAATATACATCAACCTAATAACAAACATGGTATATAAATGCTAAACTTATTTTATTACATTATTTTCTATTTATTTGATGATTTATTTCAAGTTTATTTTTACTTATTTCTTTTATCATTTCAATCAATCCCTTTTCACGCTTTTGATTCGAAGACATTCTCATTGTATTTTTGTTTTCCCAACATCTATATCTAATCCTATTTTCCATGAAGCTTCATTTTCTTATACTTTTTTCATTGTTTATTCTTTCAAGTTAGTATTTAATTTATATATCATGATTTAAATTGTGTATTTATTTGATTTCGGTTGTATATTTTTCATATTAAGAATGTTTCAATATGTTTCCATGATTTAGTTAAATTCTCTCATTCAGGACTTACCTGGTTAGGGTTAGGGTTTGATATTAGGGGTTGTTTGAACCTAATGAATATTGGAATCAGAACTTAGTAACCTTATTGATAGTAAATAGGTAATTTTTTTAAAAATTTAATTTCTTTTTTAATTACCCTAAAAATTAGATAATTTTAAAGTATCCTTGACCTAATTGAAGTTGAGAAGGCTAGTACCAATAACCTATGATTATTTCTATCTAGAAGAGAAGATTCACACACTTAGGTTATCAAATATCTCTAGACTAATGTGCATTTTATTTCTTAGTCATATCTAATTTGTTGGAACAATATCAATTTGTGACTTCTTCAATACTTTTCATGCTATGCTATAGGTCTATCCCAAGCTGGACTTAAGATTACTCTTTCACCGCAACTCTAAAACTGACCCTGATCCCGTTTCTCTTTCTTAAATTAAACCCATGACATTTAATTAATTATATAAATTAAATAGAAATTGTAGTGACATAAACTTTGGTAAAAATAATTCTATTTTGTTCACCTCTCTCTATGGGATTGACCCCATACTTCCACTTTACTATGCAATTTTAGTTAGTTCGGTTTGAGTTTTAGATAAATTTTTAATTTTATCCTGCTAGAGGATCTAATAATTCTATTTGGATTCATTAACATAACACTAAATAACTTAATTAAATAATAATATAGAATAAATAAATGAAATAGAAAAACCTATAATTTAAAATATAATTCAAATAATACAGACACAAAGCTCGAGAATTACATCACATTCCTCCCAGGGTGATTACAAAGAGTCTATAACTCCATAGAAGTATAGAAAGCCATATATATTTAATAATCACATCCAAAGTACTAAAAAATATACCCCATGGTCTATAAACACTTTATAACGATGGGATAATTGATTTTATGAAAAAATACATCAAAAGTTCAAGAAAAGAAGTCAAGTTCTTAAGGGACTTGGTGACTATTCATGGAATGATTTTTACCTATACTTTTTACATATGATTGATTCAATAAAATGATTGAAACTTACATGAAATTTTTTGGAGAGGTTTATCCTGAAGATAAATGTATAATAGATGTAAAATAATCCAAATTGGATATCCTAGTACCATGTTATGGCCCAATCACCACAGGTTGGTTGGATGTCTTCATTTGTGGGACATAGTTGGGCCTCTTGTGTTTATATATAGCATATTGTTAAGTTAGATGGATTGAATCCCAAAGATCATATAATCCTAAAAAAATAATTTTCACATTTGGATGAGAGCAGTGAATCTTATGATTGAAATAATGAACTACAATCAGATTTATCCATTAAGTAATTATATCTTTTTACACATGTCTTCAACAAATGAATTAAAAATATAAATTGAGTGAAAAAGGCATTAATAATTTGATACTAGAAACCATAAACAATGTAACTAAAAGTTATCATATATGATATATCACTCTATGATCAGACACCCACACCTAAACCTCTGTACTCCTAGGAAAAGTCTTATATCCTAATCAAGTCCCATTCTAAAATAAATGGTGAGAAAACTTCCATATTTATTTTGAAATGAAATCCATCATGTATTGTTTATGAAATCAATTTTACAATCATTATTATTCTCTAAAATTAATTTTTTTTTGAATTTCATTCATTCTCCCATGCAACATGTCGCAACGTACCTCTTTTAGAAATTTTTCTTGTTTACCTCAAGAACATATGGAAGTGGAGTTATGATAATTTACCAATGTTAATGTAATATTACCATATAATTCCTAATATTATAAGTTCTATACTTGTTATAAATAGTGTCCTACACAAGAGGACTTCCAATAGGATGTTTTGAGGTTCAACGGTTGGTAGGATTTGATGTTTAAAAAAATCTATGGGAAAAGGAGTGTTTAATCTGTTAAGTAAAAAATATGTCAAAATTTAGAAAGTGTTCACAATTTTTTTACACAATAATACCATAAAAGAGTGTGTCAATTCTAACTCACTCACCTAATTTTTTCATTTTATGTGGGTCATAGCTTAGATGTTAACAATAATGAGAAAACTTCACCTTTTCTACAGTTCTTTTTTTTTGTTTTTTTTGGTGTACATAAATATTTTTTTATATAATTTTTTTGAAGATAAAGAGGGTTACATGTATCAAAAAATGATATAATTTTTATTTTGAACCAACATCCCAAGAAAATATAGGTACCCTTTCACTCAACCCATTATAATGAATTTTTCCCTAGAATTAATAGGGAAATACCCTCTTCCTCACAATTTATGAAATTAAAACAAGAATGTACAAAAGATATGGGTATGTAGAGATACATTATTTTGTAATGTGTCTACCTAATAGGAATTTCATGATCTCAAAAGCTTAATAAGGTTCAAATGTTAAGGTGGAAAAAATAGGAGTTACCTGTATAATGGCATTTTTAGTTGAACGATGGCCTCTATCATTGGTGTAACATAATCAAATCTTATGGATTAAAATAGTATTAAAGGAGGTTATAGTTTATCTACATGACCTTGGACTCTCAAGAAAGTGATTAAAAGGAATAGTATTTAATAAATGTCTTAGAATATTTCATAGGTAAGGGATTAAAAATAATGTCCAATGAAAATGAGGATTCAGTTTCAAAAATCCATTACTCCTTAGAATGATTTGAAAATACAAATTTTAGAAACATATTACATATCAACAGTCATTTGAAAATCATTTTTCAAAAAACAAATTAATTTTTGGACACAATATAATCAAGCATAAAAAATGATTTTGGATATTATTTTTAAGTTGAATGTTTTTCTAAAAATATAAATCAAATGAAAAGAAACAAAAAATGGAAGCACGCTATTTTTGTGCTCTTTTTTGTGTTTTTTACTTTAAATCCCAACTATACTGTGTCACCCTTCCCCACACCTAAAGATTAATTTTTCTTCAATTGAAGAAATTTAATTAAGTAAATAAAGGTAGGGATAAGGGACAACCCCCTAAGTGGTGTCATATGTGGTATCTAACAACTGGATTTCCTGAACTAGATGATTTTGAAAATACTTATAGAAGTTTTTAAGTTTCTTCCCTTTGATGATAATACATTTGAAACTCTACTTATTTAAAGTATATATTAAACCAAAATTGAAAACATTCATTTCATTAGAAGGACCGAGCTATCGAGAACAAATCTTATGCAGGTGGTGATTTCAGCTAGAATTTTTCATGAGGACTGTCTCACAAATATGAATCATTTTTTGATGAATTATCTCATCATGGATAACCTTTTTATTCTCACTATAGATCAAATAGTTCTCATAAACATCATTCAAAATTTATTCCAACTCTTGAATCTACAGCTTCCTATTCTTACTTTCATCTGATAGATTCAAATTACATTGTTTAACAATGAAATTTTTATGGTTCTATATCTTTACAAGAAGGTGTAAATACATTCCAAACATAATCCTATATGGTGAGATCCAAATTAGGGGTTTTAAAGTCATATGGTATGCCCAAATTGCATCATCCTTGTGCAAACTATAGTATTTCCTTTTGGGTTGTACCATTTTTTCGAAGATTATTTTAACTCCCAATTTGAAATTTTTATCTTGTATATTAGTTTGGGGGTGATAAACAATGGAGAATTTATGAACAAACCCATACTTATACAGAAATGTTTTTATGTTTTGATTAAAAAAAATTTAAACCCTGGTCGCTGATGATGAATCTTGGAAAACCAAACATGTAGAAAATCTACGATCTCTGAAATTTTAAAACATTGAATAGTCATCAGTTCTATTAGAATTTTCTTTTAACAATTTATAGAAATAGTAAAAAACCAATAATATGTAGAAAAATACAATTGAATTTGGAAAATTCCCCATGAATTCAATTCCCCATGCATCAAATATGTCACAAAATAAAATGGGTTGTTGGGGAATTTCATTCCTCTTGGAGATATTCCATGTTAATTGAAATCATGTGCATAACTTACGATACTAATGGGATTATTGTTACAATGTTGGATAGTAAATTCTATATTTAAGGACCTTTAGAGCTATATGTTGTGAGAAAACTTCCCCCAAAATCCAAAGTGTTGCAGAAGCTCAAAATAGAGGTGAACTCATGATCAGGGACACACTGATGAACAACCTGGTCAATAAAAATTATCCACAAATGTGGGTCATCTCAAATGTACCATTGTGAATCCTTCTTAAGTCTTTGGGATTGTAAATTGCTAAAATTTATTTGAGAATCTACATGTTTCTAAAAAATTCACAATGTCCATATACAAAGGGTTAAGGTCCACAACATCACAAAGGTGCTCATGAGGTAATAATTATACAACAGGGAGGGGTGTGTCATCATGATGGTCCAATAGTGGTGAAATCCTATTAATGTGGTCAGATACCACATTTTACACTCCTATCTTATCTATAATCTCTAGGTCAAACTATTGTAGGAGGAGTATCCACCTTATGAGATTAACTATGGGTTTCTTAGGGAGAAATTGAGGGGAAACATGATCAGAAAACACAATGAATTTTGAACTAAGAGGATGTGAATGTAAATTTTACAAGGAAAACATAATAAAAATAAGTTATTTTTAGTGGTTGTGTAGTTTTATTGGGTCGGGTCAATGGTAAGTAAGTCATACCCAATTACATGTTGATCCCTCTCAACCCTTTGTGATAAAAATTCGCCAACTAAAAAGTTAGAGGCAACACACCTAATCTTGAAGGGGAGATCACACCATGGTGGTTAGATTATGTGAGGTGACATGAGAATAGTTTTTAGTGGATTAAATGCATCCTCAATTTTTTTTTAAAAAAAACTCAGATATTTTTTTGTTATAACCATGATAAGGGGAGTGTAATCCAAATAAAGTCTTTAATGAATTAATGTTAAAAACCAGCATGACCAAATAAAGATCTCACCTCACAAACACATTTTGTATATGGAAGGGAGGAAATTATTCAAACTTTTTATTTATCAACTAGAATTCCCTTACCTGTAATAACATATCTAAGAACTATCCCTCACTCTACCATCAAATGGAATTTATAATAATTTAATATGATGTCTTTTTCAGTGCAATGATGGAGGAAATAACCTAGATGTGCAAAAAATCATCAAATGAGGAGCCATAAACCATTAAATCACCCATAAAACATTCATACAGTTATCAAGGTACTCAAAAAATATACTCATCATTTAAGAATAAAAAGTACCAAGAGAATCAGAGAGGCCAAATGGAATCCACCTATATGAAAATGTGCCAAATAGATAGGTAAATGTTGTCTTTTCTTAGTACTCAGGGGCTATTTGAATTTGAAAATAACTAGAATAGATATCAAGGATAGAATAATGGGACTTACCAACCAATATTTCAAACATTTTTCAATAGAAGGTAGAGGAAAGTAGTCCTTTCACATGGATTGATTGAGTCGATGTTAGTTAATCAAGAATTGCCAAATATTTTGAATATATGTTGGAACCAATTAATTCATTTAATTTGAGACTATTATTATTCCAATTTTAGGCACAATTTTCACTGGTCTATCCCATTTACTATCAGATATAAGATAGATGATCCCATCAGTAATAAATTTACCAAATTCTAATTTTTAAACATTAAGGAGGGTGGGATTTAAGAAGTGTTGAGATGGCCTTATAGCCTAAGTCTCATCATCTAAAATTATATGGTCTAAGGAAATAGATGGTACAATCCTAGGAATATCGAAAAATGTCCATCCTATCACCCTTTTACACTCTCTAAAAAGTTCTAGCAGTTTTGTTATGTCATATGGAGAGTGTTTATAAGAAATAATGATTTCCAATTGGTCAATACCCTCAAGACACGAATATTTTAAATTCATTGGAAGTTGATTTAATTCTTATATCAGTGGTTTTTGAATTGAGGGAAGGTATTTTGGAGGAGTGAAGTAAATAAAAATGTCTATATGCTCATTTTTATTTTATATGGCAAGATAATCAATTGCAATGAGTTTTTTAGAATCATCGATGGTCATCTGAACCTCATAATGAAAAAAATCATTAATTAAAACTTGAAATCACACTTTTACAAACCCAAACAATATTCTATACATGAATTACAAACAAAATAATCAAATAGTGAAGAATGTGAAAATGAATCAGTGTATAGTTCAAGGAGAGAATATTGTTTGTGTGTGTTATTAGAGAGAACTTACATCAATTAGACATTAATAGTGGAGTTATCTTCAACATGTTGTTTCATAGAATCAAGGATATTGAGACGTAAATTTTCTCCACAAAACTCCATTAATAGCGTACCATTGTGAACATTGATGATTTTATTTTCTATTTTACGAAAGGGACTTCCAAGTATGAGAGGATCATGTCCTTGGGTCTGGGTATCTTCTATCTCAAGAACATAGAAGTTTTTAAGGAAGATGAGATTCTTCACTCTCATAAGGAAATCCTCGATCACTCCCATTAGATGTGTTGTTCTATAATTGGAAAGTTGAATAAAGATACCCATTGGTTGAATGAATCAAACTTTAATAGAAGAATACATAGAGTTAAGAATCACATTAATTGAAGCACTTAATCAATTATTACATTAGAAAAGAAATTATCCTCTATGGTGAAAGGTATCATAAAAGTGCCCAGATCCTTGTATTTTTTGACATCAATGGTTGTATCAAGGTCTAGAAATTCCTTAAAAGGTTGAGTCTTTCATTCCCCTTTTGTCTCTATTGATGGGTGCAATGTTCTTTAAGAAATTTGGCATAGTGTAGAATTGTTTAACTACATATAAGAGAGGAATATTAACTTGTAACTATCAAATTTATCCATGATCTCTTTATCAATTTCATTATAAAATTTTTTCCTAGTTTGAGAGAGTCTTTGGGAAAATGTAAAACGAATGGATTGTTCAAGGGAATCCTTAATGATAATTTATTTACCCATTTTGTTTTTTTCTTCACTTGAATCTTTTGATGGTGGATAAAAAAAGTTTTCAAGAGTAGGACATACCTATTTTATAGAATCATTGGAAGGATAAAGTTATTTACCACTATGAAATGTGATAACACTTATGTTACCTTTTTCTGTGGGATTTAAAATGGATTTGTATTGTTTTTACCCAAAAGTTTTCATATTTATCTAATATATTTTGTTTTCCAATTCTCCCACTTGAGTTTGTAGGTCTTGAATAACTGATTTTGTGGTTTGTTGGAACTTTAGGTTTTGGGATTCCAATTTATTCATCACATCCTCAAGTTTTGGTTCATATTTGGGAGGAATTGGGTTATTATAATTAGGTTAAGGATAATATTGTTCCATAACTTGACATTGCTGGTTTCAATTATGGTTGGGATAGCTTGAGTTTCCTCCATGATGATATTAGGGTTGTGATTTGAAACCATGATTTGGATTTTTTTATTAACAGTATATGCTTTAAGAATGATACTTATTGAAAATAATTTCTGTGGAATATTTCTGCACTAGACTTAGATGAATCTTGAAGTTAGGGGAACTAATCAAAGAATTGAATATAATCCGAACAAATACCATAGTGTAATGAAATAAGCAGAGAGTGTGAATTACCTCTTTCTTGAGCTAATTTTCTTATAAGTGTATTTATTTCATCAAGTTTGTTATCTACCTTCTATTTTAGGGATGAATGACTTACCTCATAAACTCCCCAGATGGGTGCAAATGCTCTTGTACCAAATTAGTGTGCTTTTTGAGTCATGTTGGATATTAATTCATGAGCAGTGGAAGGATTTTAATCAATTAGGAGACAAATAGCTACAATATCTATCATTCCATGATCTATAGGGATAATTACATCATATAACTATTCAATTATAAGTGTTTCACTAATTTGGTGGTGGGGAAAACTTGAAAAAATTATTTTGAATCTCTCCCAATATTAATGAAGGTTATATATTTGTGATTACCTAATTCCATAGATTTATTTTTAATGGATGTAGTGAGGTAGAGAAGAAATTATCTAGAAAGAGTCATTTAAGGTCATTCAAGACTCCAATTATGGTAGGAAGATAATATATCCAATTTTTGGCTACACTATTAGGGGAGAGAGGGAAGGACCAAAACATTATGATGTCCTTAAACACATTTTAGGGTATCATAGTGAACACTATGTGAAGGTCCTTGAGATATTTATGAGACTACTGACTAGGAAGGACATGGAATTTATGAAAGTGATAGATGAATCCCAATCTTATCTCAAGGTTTGATGCTTCCTTAGGATATTAGATGTACGTAGGTTGGTAGTCTACATTTGGGGTGTTTAGTTCTTTAAAGGTTTGATTAATCTCATCCATGTTTTCTATGATATGATTTGGTTTAATTTTAGATAGGTTTATGACCACTTGAGGTTATATAATGGGATACTTAGTGATACTGGACTTCCCTACTATAGAATACATAATTTGTTAGTGGAGGCTGTTTTCAATTTCTGGGTTGATTTCAAACATTTTTTCTTTTCCTGATCTGGTCATGCAAATAAGTTGTGAAGTGTTTTCCTATAAAATATGAATAAAATAAAAATACTTTATAAAAATGTAACAATAGAATAAAATAGAATGGTATATTACAAAAACACTAAGATAGATGGAGAATAATAAAGAGATATAGAGAAGAAAAGAGAGATACAAAACACGCAAAAATGAACAAAAAATAAAAAAATAAAAGGGAAGAGGAGTAGATTTAAAGGATTTAGAAATAAAAATAAAAAGAAAAAAATAAAATTAAAAAAATTAACTTGGATCCCTGGAAACATCACTAAAATTTTATGGAGTTATTGAGCACGTCAAATTAGATACTTAATTTTTTAACTAGAATTTTTATAGTACAGAAGGAACCCTATGTCATGTCTCAAAAGATCCTTAGATAATTAATTTAAAAATAATATTTTTATTATAAAAAGGGGTGTTATATTTTATAAATATTATTTTTTGTTTATTTATAGGAAATCATAAATAAACAAGCAATAGAAGAAAGCGTAAATTAACTGATATCATTAAACTCGATCAACTTGGTGAAATATCATAATTCTCATCCTTCACCACCTCAAGATATAAAGATTTTATTATTTAATTCCTAGTTTTGACCCATATTACTAGATTTTTTAATTAGTTTATACTTGTTTAACTCATTTGATTTGGTGAGAAACATAGAATAACTCACTGGCTACCACCGATGATATGGTAATTTGTGTCCGACTTCATAATCAAAACTCACTAAGGAAACACATGAAAAAATCGATGTGTTTTTGGTGTTTGAATTTTATTTCCTTGTGATACCATGAAATAAATGTAACTGTCCATGGTAGTCTTTATTATAGTTTAATTGACCCATATGAGCCACATAAAAATTATAATTGAAAGGGAAAATAGGAAGTTGTGAATGGTGTGAGAAACATCACATGAATGGGTACCCCCAAACATGATCATATGAGTTTGAGCATGAAGTGGCATTACATAAATAAATTAAATATGAATATAGGATCAATTATAATAACACAAAACCTATAAGTTAAAATATAGTTCAAATAATACAAACATGAAGCCTGATATTTACATCATGTTCCTCGTCGGGTGATCATAAAGTGTTTAGAACTCCATAGAAGGGGAGGAAGCCATAGACGTTGAATAATCATGTCCCAGGAACTCCAAAACATACCCTATGGTTATAAAACATTTGATAATTAATGGGAGTAATGTTTTTTTTGAACAAATACATTAAAATTTCAACAAAACAAGTCAAGTACCTAATTAACTATTGGACTATTCATGACATACTTTCTCTCTCTTCTTTGAAGAGATTTTTGATTGACCCAAAAAAATTCAATTGACTTGAAATCTAGTAGAGATATAGGAATTAGAGTTATGTTTACAATGGAGGTAGAATCAACCCAATTAGTTGTTTCAATCCCTTTTTATTACTCAATTACCATAGTTAGTTCCAATCTATCCTTCCAATAATTTCTTCACTTGTGGACCTCTTTTGTGACTCTTATGCTCATATCCAGTCTCTAGTCAAGTTAGATGAATTAAAGAAAGATGATAATATAATTCTAAAAAAATGAATTTTCACATTTTGGATTATTTTAGTGAATGTTATGATAGAAACAATGAACTAATATCAAATTGGTCCATTATATAAATACATCTTTTTAATAATGTTTTCAAAAAATGAATTCAAAATATAAATTGAGTGAAAAAATATTTAATAACAGGATACTAGAAACTCATAAACAGTGTAATTAACAATTTTAGAGGTTATAATATTTGATATACATATGTTTGATCACTCTCTTCCAATGGATGGTGAAATTGGGGATTGGTGGTGTGGAATACCACACACACTATGACTTGGCTCAATATTTACTGGTTGAGTAGGATCAGATGGAGTGGTATCATCTTGTTGTGTCCCACCATGAGTACTCATCTACAAGAATTTCTACCCTTTGAGATGTTGAGAAAATTTTTATAATGCCCCCAAATTTACATACATGTATATTAATTCAAAATTGAAGAATATTCATTACAAAATATAACAAATCCACAAAAATAACGTATAGTTATAGTGACTTAAGAAATTGGGAAACATAAGCAACTGGTTCATAAGACATCTTTATTGTCTCTCACTTATTTCATCATAACTAGACCCCTTTTTACATATCTTACTTAATACGCTTCTTCATGACCTGGGGGAAAGAAACATATGAAAGGGTGATATCAAATTCTTAGTAAGGGTAAAAAATGTAGATATCAATCATATCACAATCATAAGACCAAATAACATAACATTTGAAAATCTTATCCTATATATGAAAGATTGTGATATCATTCCATGAGATAAATAATGAAAGTTCATAAGAATCAATGAATGTAATCCCAAAAGTCATAACATAAGACACAAGATTATGTGGAATACTCATAAGAATATATAATCATTTTATATTAGTCCAGACTCATTTCCAAGACAATCATTGTGGACAAAGTCCATTACTGAACTAAGTTTACTTTCCATTCCAGTCCTGTATTACGGAACCATATTTAGTTTTCGTTCCAGTCATTTCTATATTATGAGATATAAATCATCAACCAATGTATTGAAGGGATATATATAGGTCCCAACCATCTCATAATTAAATCATTCTTACGTGTACCAAGAAAACATAAATCATTCATCACAACATAACCCAACGAATAAAATGTCTTTCTTAAACATCCTTCCATCATAAGATAATCCATGTAATACAAATGTATTTCATAAATATAATTCCATCCTAAAAGAAATCAAATCATAGTAATAACAGGGATAGAAACATAACCCTATTTAAATAATGTCATCTTATATGGAAAATTGTTTTGATATAACACATGAAATTAACTCTAGAGGAAAATATCATTTCTTCTTTAAAAACATTTTAGTTTCTCAAAACGTGATGAAATTTTAAAAGAAAAGAATTTATTTTAAAATAACATTGAAAACTTGTAAGGGAATATTCATGTAAATAAGGCATCATTAAAGCATAAAAACCAATTCATGCAGTGTAAGTTAAGAGAAACATTCTCCTCGTACTTTTATCAGAAAAGTTAAAAAGCACCTCATACTGAAAATAAAAAATATTCCTTTCATACCATTTAATAAAAATTAACCAATGGGTAAAATTTACTTAAATTTTTTTATAATAATAATATTACATATTTATGAAACATTGATGTGTATAATAAATATACCCCATTAAATACTTATGTATAAACAATCTTAGATAATAATGAGATTGCGAAATTATCCCTTAACTTAGGTCCAATATCCTTCATATGTATCAAAAAATTCTGTATAATGATCTAAATAATTTCATTGACTTATTACATCATAAAATTAATTTTTATTATATCATATATGATCTTATTATTAGCTGTTTGTTAGTAACATTTCACTGTTACTTGTTATTCAAAAATTAACTCCTTTATGTTGTTATACATATTTTATCGAATAAGTTATGGTTCTACTTCTTAAGTCATATTTATATCATTAAAAAGTGATAATAACATAATATATACCATATTTATTCATTATTTACATATATATAATCTTTCTTTAATGAATATCATGTAAAATGAATCACATTTCACCATGGAGACGATATGTCGTACATACACACGAGCGACGATGTCATTACAATAATTGTTGAATAGTATTGAAGTGGTTGGTCTATAATATTTCATAAACAATATTATGTTATAAAAATCATATACAGTTATTATTTCCATCATTATACTCATCCAAATAAGGTGGTGGTAAAAAACATATTACATCAGGACATGGAGACGGTAAGTCGTATGTACGCAAACATGGTGATTTTATTTTTCAATGGATGGATAAAAGGTGGAATATGGATGATTCATAATTATCATAACATATAAATATATGTGTGATACTTATGTAATTACTTTATAATGAAACAACTAATGAAAATTATGTAGAAGAAGAATTTTTTTTGAAAGAATCAGTTGAAGATATTACATCTTCCTCAACGCGTTTCCTTTAAATCTCTTCCCAGAGCACTAGAGTTGGTATTTAAAGAATACAAGAACCTAAAAAATGTAAATTGGTAAGATGATAAGGGAAAATGGTATGACATGGTAGATATTTAACAGTCAAATTGAAGTGAAGAGGAGAGGGAGGAGGTGTTGAGGTGAGGGGCACCCTTGGAAATTCTTAAAATATTAAATTAAAATAAATTAATTGTTTAATAAAAATGCTTCCAAATTGAAATATGTAGAAGATAATATGATTATAGTTTGAAATTATCTCATCCAATAATTTTTAGATATGTATTTATTTTATTTTAAACCCCATATTTTCAATGTACACTTAATTATTTTCTTTTAGTTTTAATTGCGGTAACAACATTTTAAGTATTAAGAGGTTATAAAGTCTACTTGGGGTCAATTTACCATAATTGGAAACTAAATGAACCTGTAGAAATTATCACAATCACTTTGTGATTTTAAAATATTTTTATTGTTTTCAAATAATTTAATAATTTACTATTTTTATAAAACATCAATTATGTCAATTTTTAGATTATTCATTTTATTGAATTTAAATGAAATATAAAAAGAGATCACTTATATAACCCTATATTAAAATTTATTTATTTAATTTCTAAAAATTATAAATAAATTACCATGATTTATGAAATAAATATAGCTTTATACTGACTATTTATAGTCGAAGAGATCACTTATATAACCCCATATTAAAATTGTTTTAGCAAGAAGATAAATGTTTATAACTTATTTTCCTTTACTTTAAATTAAACGTTATAATGGTCATAATCACACAAAAATGGCTTCCAAAGTCCAAATTTTCATCCAAAGGGTGGTATTGGTCAGCTATATCTCATTCGATAAGATTATGAAAAGTGTTAGTGTAGTTTTATGAAATTATTCTTACCTTTAATTACCCATTTTACCATTTTACCGTATTAATAAAAATTACCAAATTTACTATTCATAATACTGAAAAATAAAATAAATCTATTTATTAAATTTTACCTTCTAATTAAAAATATAAAGTTCATTTTTAAAAATTAAAAACCCAAAATTTTCTGTAATTAATTTAAAAATTATCCTATTGTCGGAAAGAGAGAATGAGTTTTAAAAGCTAAAACATTACAAATGATTGAAATGTTTTTACATCTGAATTCAATGTAAATTTAATTATAATAACATAAATTATATTTAATGACAAAAATATATTCTATTTATACTTTAAAATCATTCAAAATTATAATTTAACCATATAAATTATTTCGATGAAAAAAGTTGTTTTTAATTAAAATTTATTGTATTTCTATTATTCATCAAAATTTGAAAGTTATCAAAAAAATATTAAACTTTAATCATAAGTAAATTTTTATATTTCTCTTTCAAAGAAAATGTTTATGTTGTCATAAATAAGATATTAATGTGTAAAAATATTAATTTAAAAGGGGTTCTACATTCCAAGGCTTAAAATTACCTTTTTAAAAAAAGGTTTTTATACATTAAATAGGGAATATTCATACCCTATGACTAAAATAACCATTGGATGAATATAAAAAATATTTTTTAATTATATTACATATATATCTCATTAATTTAATTGCTATAAGTAATTCACTCAATTTATTAATAAAAAATAAAAATATCTAATTGATTTATATTTTTCCTAAACAATTGGAAGCCAATGAATTCATAATACATTTTTATAAGTTAGTATACTTATTCTCGCTAATATAATGGGTAGGATATAATGGTAATATTATACTAAGGTCATCTCATGGTTTGTCTAAAATCACGATTGTGTGCAATGACAGATAGTGAAGAAGTAATATTATTTATAGAAAATATTTCAAAAAACATCAGGGTGTTATAAATTTCATCCAGATGGATGGGAATGGTGCTAAAACTGTGTCATAATTTCTACAAAGGAGGAGGAAGTCTATCATCTAGAATATCAATGAACAGTGGCTCAGGCTGAGCTACTATCGGGGATTTACCGGCTAATGGGATGTGAGGCTGAATAGGGTAGGCTTAACATGTGGATGTATGAGGCACATCTATGGTCTGAGGGAGAGCTTGAAGAGCTAGATAGGTTCAAGGAATTATGGGATTAAATCAGAAGAGTCTAGCTAAGCTTGAGCAATCCATAGCTCATATTAAGACATAGAGGGATTTGTTTGCTGTAATATGGGAGAGGTTCCAGCATGCGGATGGGCCTTATTATCACCACTTACTTTATGGAAGTACATTTGTTATTTTCCTTAACTCCTCATGTTTTATTTTTGTTAAATCTTTATCTTACTAACTAGATAACAAAACTTTAATATATAAGTCCATGTGATTATTTCTTAGTGTTAGAAAAAAAGATGAAGAGAATGATGATTATTTATATGAGAGTACCGGAAAAGTGATGGAGGGTTGAGGTCAGATTGATCAGTCAACCATTGGGACTGTCTCGATTAGGAGGAATTGGTTGGGGAGAGTCCATGTGCAACCATCCTAATTTCCCCATGTGTGAGAGTGAACAATGTGGGTAACACCTGGGGAGTTGGATTCTACTTAGATAACTGGGGAAATGGGGGATGTGAATTGAGACATCTAGGAATTGTAAAAGAAAGAGAAACAATAAGATGATTGAGGAAGACTAGTGATAATGTTTGAAACATAGGCCCCTCCATTACTAAGAGTGGGGACATAAAAATGAGGGTCGACCACTAATCATGTTTGAAACACAAGACCCATTAAATTTTCATTATCAGTCCTTTGAGGTGTGCACTATATACGAGAGGTGAGATAGTTTAGTTAGGAACCATCACTATTAGGGGATCCCATTCCGACATTGAAGCTAGTGTGAATCCAAATCAATGAAGACACAAAATGCGGGGGAGAATTGATGAATTGTTCTACCGGAGCTCAAGTCTATGGGAACTATGCCACCATGGATCTGAGCACATTGAAGGAGCATATCATCCAGATTGAGGGTCAAACCCATCATCTTAGAAGTGTTTCATCTTATTTTTCAAGAGAAGGTAAAGGAACATGAGTGGAATGGTAAGTGACAATCATTTAAGGAGGGGAAAGTTCATCTCAAAAGAGGTCCAAAACATTGGTTTTAGATTTATGTCATGTAATGAGGGTGATAAGAGGGGGAAAAGTGTGAAGTATTGGATTCTATTTTTCCTAAAACCAATGGGTTTAGTGAGAATGTATATGTCTGTTTAGGGCCTACTGGTGGGTCCTGGATGTTTTGTATAATTTTCATTAATGCCATCACTTTTCCAAAGTTGTAGGGATGACTAGGTGGGTGAAATCATGAATTTATCTTAGGTTTCCCTTTAAAGGTTTTCAATATGACTTGTATTTGTTCCTCTTTCCTTGGAATGTTTAGGGTCATTCTAGTTAAACTGAAATTTTCATGGGGGAATCCCATGTTTCAGAAAATTTTATTTAAACCCAACACGAATGAAGGTTATGATAGGCACAATGTTACACAGAAATCCCTTTAGGAAAATGGGATAGAGTTTAAGGACATAATTATTGGAATAAAAGGGGCTATAAAACTTATTTTTCTAGGAGGGATCATACTCCATGTGTAAGGAAGGTCCTAATTGGGGCTCAAAAGGATTGTTTCCAAAATAGGTTTCTCATGGAAAGAGGGTACCATTTTTTATAGTCGCATTCATGGGTCATCAATCATGGTTTATGGTCTTGATGATTTGACCAAAAGGGGTTGTTGAAAGTTTCAGGTCATGGAGATAAAATAAAAATAGTTTTATTACAAAAGTATTCATGTGGAACTAGAGAGTTCAAACTCGATGTGAATAGATGGAAAAAAGTCCTTTCAAAAAAAAAATGTCTCTCGAGAAAGTATCACACATTTTAAGGCTGTGATTCTTGGAATAGAAAGATACTTGGTGTATCTCAATCATGTGGGGGGTCCCCTACCAAGATTCCTTAGCACATGTGAGTCATGCTTGGTTGTGGGAAACACAGAATGGTGAGGAGACCCCTATCACAAGTGATATAATAAAAAAAGATAATAAAAGAAAAGTTAGGAGAGTGCCGACAATACTAACTTGCTATGTCAACATGTGAGAGTGTACGAAAGGGAAACACCAAGTGTGTTAAAACACCCTAAAAGAAATGGAGGTGAAAGGTAAGTAAATCACTACTTCTAGGATTTGAACCAAAAAGGGAGGTGACCAATGGGTGTGGAATTTCTATTGACCACATTCAAAACAAAGGTTCCAAAACCACATCAGCCAATGATAAGACATGAAAATGTATGATCAACTATTGACCATGTTTGAAACATAAGAACCACTAATGGAAACAAGTGATACTTTATTTCAGATAACCAGGAAAGATGGTTATCTAGTTTGGATAGACACCATCACCATTAGAAAAGGCTGTGCAGATTTTTGGGATCATGGGGATCCAAATTGAGGAAGACTAAAAGTTTTGGGATGAATTAGGGAACTGTTCGAAAGGTATTCAACATTATTGGTTTTAAAGAACCATAAATTTGAGCGCACCAAATGGGAATATAAATGAGTGAGATTTTAATCCATTCCTGATGATGAAGGTCATGAAATTGGTAAGTGATTGGGATAAACCTAGGATGAGGGATTTGGGTTTCTCTATATATCATATGAAACTAGAAATTAAGCCTCATGTATTTTAGAAATGTGATGAAATAGATGCTTGTGACTAATAGTTAAGGTCTCCTATGGTGGGGGATGAATTATTACATTGTTTTATGTGTTGAAACATGGATATAAACTATACAGTTTAACATCTAGTGGAAAGTTTTTTAGACATAAAGTTTAATTTTATATAGTGAGGATGAGGGATTTACCTTTTATGGTCATTCAACTAGGACCAATTATGAGGATGATACAACTTCACCACTAAACAGTAATGAACTTTATGTGAAAATAAAAATTGGGGGAAAATTATATTGAATATTGTCTCACCGATTGAAAATAATTTGGGGATGGCCCTAAGATAGGGGGTCTAGGTGTCATTATACATCCCATGAAATTTTAATCAAGTCTAGCATAGTTCATAAATATGGCATGGCAGTAGATCAATGCCAAAAGTGGGGGCTATCATCTCAGGTGAATATGATGATCTAATTATATATTTTAAAATGTTTTATATGGAGACACTAGATACACAGTTTAAGGTTATGCAACTAGGACCCAAAGGTGGACACCGTTTTAAGTTCATAGAGAATGAACTATGGTGGTGTGTTTCGGGGATGTTCATGTAGAAAAATGGATTAGTAATATGATGTGAAAAGAAGAAAAAATAGGTATAGAACCTCATGAAACTTCTCAGAGAAACTTTTCACATCATGATGCTTGGATGAAAAGGGGAAATTCTGGTTTGGAATATTTTTATGTGTCAACCATTCTAGGGAGTACCCCACCATGAATCCTAAGATCACGTGATACATGCTCAGTGTGAGAAATAAGAAGTGGCGATGAGTTCCTCAGGTCACATGAGAGTTCTTGATAAGTGTAAAACAAGTTAGCTTAGGAGGGTTCAAACCAAACTGACTTACATGATCAACTTGCAGAAATTCACGGGGGGATAACACTAAGGGTGTTAAGACACCACTAGAATAGGGAAAGGTGAAGAGGAAGTAATTCTTGATTTATGAGGTATAGAACAAAAAATGAGGGTGATTTATGGGAAATGAATGAATAATGACAAGGTTTGAGACATAGTTTCCATGCCCAATATATCAAGGATGGGGTGATCAAGTGTCAGATCAACCATTGACCATGGTTAAAACACGGGATCCATCAATTATCACAAGAAGTAATTTAAGTCATGTCCCCAAGATAGTAGGTGAACCAGTTTTTCTGGGCACTATACTCATTAGGGGAACATATTCAAACTAAGATGATGATGAGAATCAAGGCCTTGGAAGATTACAAGTGTGTAATTGAACATGTTGGGATGTTCAGGGGAGAGTTAAACATTCTAAGAGGTATTCCACCGTCTTCTCAAACACACCGAATGAGCATACTAGTGAGCGAGAATTGAACATGTTCCCAAGGGGAGTATCCCGAAAATAGGTTAGTGGATAGGTTGGGCTTGGGATGTAAAATATAGGTGTCCCTATATATCCCATTAAAAATGGGAATCTATCTATAGCTAGTTCTACAAGGTATAGTGTTATGAGAATATATCCATAAGGTCAGGTCCTCTCAAATGAGGGACTATGTCAGGCAATGAATACATAATTTGACTCTATTTAATGTAAGGACCTGACCCCAATTTCCCAGAGCTGGTGCCTTGTTTAATTTCGTTGGCATAAATACAAGGAATATGAATCCAGAAGGACTGAGTAGTTTAGTATTATTGGAAACAATATACACACATAAGTTCAATATTAAAACTTGAAGAGAAATACAACATGGAGACTCCTTAGACAACACTCATAACTCCTAGTTTATTTTAGTATTTCATTCATAATAAACTTATTCATGACCTGAAAAAAATGATACATAAGAAAAGGGTGATCTAAAATTCTCAGTAAGAGTAAGAAAGACAGCGGAAGATAGTATAAACATAAGAGAAGGTGCATAATTGAAAACACATGCCTTTAATAATAAACTTGAACACATTATGGCTGGAAAATGAGATGAGTAAATAATGCCATAATAAAACATAATCATGGGTATTCTAATAATCGAATAACCATATAGAATATCAATATCTGAACACATAATGATGGAATGCATAATTCCGGACATTATAAAACACTTTTTCAACTCCTCGTCTAAGACGTCTAATGATTAAGGCCTCGGCCAAAATCTATACCACATTTGGAAAGGCCTCAACAAATTCCCTGTCTAGTTGTCTCATGAGACCTACCGATCCATCGAGGGACTATAGCGGCCCCCACCCATCACATAATAATTCCAATGCATTCCTCATATGAGTGGGGATCAACATAAATAATATTTACATTCATATTGAATCTATCATATGAAATGTAACTAATTTTCCCCAATCATTAAACATAAAACACTAACCATTCAGAATAATATGGTGAATGGTTTTAGGATAGATCATCCACCATAGATTTAGTCATAAAACATTAAATAAAATATGGTATATGACTTCATAAATGACTAAACCCAATAATACCATGGAATCAACAAGATTGTTGAATTAGACGAAAACACTCTTATAAAATCATTAAGCAATTTTTGAGATAAATACTCTTTTATTTTAAAAAGAAGAGTTATTTTGTATAAAACCATAAGTAAAGAAAGATAGTATTTTCATAATAAAACTTGTGTTTTTAGAAGAATAATGGTTTCTAAAAACAGATTATATATTGCCTTTGAATATAGATATGAATTTGAGAAATTCCCTTGTATCGGGCTCGTATTTTTGGAAACAGTTTTGGGAGATTCTTTTAAAACATGTAACTATCCAGAAAATAGGGAAGGATTATGGTTGGTGTGAATATATATAATAATAACACATAATTTATGAAGAGTACACAACAAATACATAATAATTTCACTAAGGAAATTAGACAATAAAAGTAACCCGAATGAAAATGGAAGTTCGGGTGGAAAACCCTTACACCTTGCAATCAAATGATTCGTATGCACCAAAATTACTGATATAAAAATGATATATTTAATACCATTCAGATAAAGTTATTCATTATATGTGACATCAATGGTCAGTATAAAAACACAATACAAAAGTATTACTAGTGAATATGGAAAATCTCATCAAAATGGAAGTGAGATGAAGAAACCTTTACCACAATGTAATCAGTTGAATCAAATGAGTAGAACATAATGAACATCAAGTGAATCATTGAATAACATGATTAAAAAGAGAATCATGTTATTATATATCAAATGGCAGAACACATATACCACATACAAGAAATAAGTGGCAAATAATGAAAATCTCACAGAAATGAAAGTGAGATGAGAAACCCCTTACCTTAACTCCACACATGTTCCGCTCTTGTAATTATGCTCCTGGAATATGAAATTATACTTGTTAATAACCTATTTCAAAACCTATTAGACATGTATTAAGTTTACCATAATTCTAGTTAGTTCATTTATGTCTTTATTGACAAGTTATTGTATTGAATTTCGTCGTTCTGGAGTGTTCGTTTCTCTTATTTTCATATTCGGTTCACTTGTTTTTAAGTAATGAAGTGGAATGGATGTAAATCTCTAGAATTGAAATTATATATTATTTATTAACATAAATAGGCGTTATTGTTCATTTATATAACTTGGTTACATGGAATGAGGATGAATTATCATATATATCTTTAATGATAATTGTTTTGGTTAATTTGTGGGTTCTGATTACAACGAACTCATTTTTCTTTATAATCTAACACCATTTTAACAAAGGGATTAAAGAATCTTAAATAAGTTATATTATATATTATAATATGGTTCAAGCATAACAAGAATGGTTTCATGACCAGAATTTAGAATGATAAAAGAAATCGAAAGTCCGTCGTCCTTGAATGTGTAAAATTGACACATCTCGGATGGTGTTCTTGCTACTAGTATAAAAGAAGGTAAAAAGGGGAAGATGATGATAACTTATTCTACTATCATGAAAAAATTACAGTACATATAAATTACATGAGTCATCACAAAAATTTGATAAATATAGGTAATACAAAAAGAAAACAAATGAACTTGAAAGGAAAGACAATGAATTGAAAAGAGGAATTTACCTCTTGAACCAAACTTCCTTGAGGACCTATTTAAGGGAGAGGTTTTGGTCTTTTAATGAGACCAAAGCTTGCTGTAAGTGGGAGAGAAGGTTGGGATGGTATTTGGACAGAATTTGAAGATGGAACAAGGCTTGAGAAGTGTGATAGGAAGAGGGGGTGAGAGGGGGTTTTTATAGTGGAGGAGAGAGGGGATTTCTTATTATAAAACTAATTAATTTATTATTTCTTCACAAGACAAGTAATAGTAAGTATTCCATGACCAATAAAAGTAATTTTATCATGTGAATTAGGATTAAGGGTGGTGAAATCATCCATGATGCTAGGAATAGTCTATTTATCTTATAATGTATATATACGGTAAATTACCATATTTTACTATTCATAAAAAAATCAAGTATTTCAGAAAAATCTCAAAAATTCACCCTAACCATTTTAAATGTGTATAATCCAAAAATTAAGTCCATTTTTCAAAAATTATTTTCTAAATATTATTAATTTAATATTTAATTAAGATCATAATTTATTATCAAAAACTAGTTTTAAAACATTCATTAACTTATTCTAAAATATTGGTATATCGTACATTCAACTTGAATATTATTTATATATTATCATAGGAAAGGTTACTATTCATTAGAGTATATCACTATTCATAAGGGAATGTTACTTTTCATAAGGGTAGGTTGCTATTCATCAAAAATTAAGTTTTTCTTATTGGACTCTAAATAACTTATTGATTGCAACTGTGTATGTCAGATTTTTGAAATTCACATCACAGAAGTGACAAACTTATGTTTTAAGGGTCCTATAACACTTAGTAGTTAAGGTCGTTATGAAATATTTATAAGAAAGTAATTTCCTTTAAAAAAAATATGGGGTCATTACATTCTCCCATCCTTACAAAAATTTCTTCCTCGAAATTCGAAAAATATTACTTCAAAAGATTTGGATATGTCTTTAACATAAGCTCCTCAGGCTCCCATGTTTCTTCCTCCATCTTATGGTTTCTCCATAGAACCTTTACCAGATGAGTCGTCCAATTTCTCAATACTTGTTCTCTAGTATCAAGAATCTTGGTAGGATTTTCACTGTAAGATAGATCGGGCTCAAGTTCCACTTCTTCATAAGTGAGTACATGTGTTGGGTCTGGCATGTACTTTCTTAACATTGACATGTGGAACACATTTTGAACCTTGGATAGACTTGGAAGAATTTCCAAATGGTAAGCTATGGCTCCAATTCGGTCCCGAATTTCAAATGGTCTGATGTACCTGGGACTTAACTTTCCATTCTTAGCGAATCGTATAATACCCTTCCATGGATATACCTTTAAGAAAATGTGATCACCTTCTTGAAACTCCAAATCCTTCCTTTGGTTATCTTCATAGCTCTTTTGCCAACTTTGAGCTATTTTGATATGGTTCTGGATAATCTTCACCTTTTCCATTGTTTCTTCAACATGTTCTGGGCCCATGAGCTTTCTTTCACCAACATCATCCTAGAAAGTTGGTGTACGACTTTGCCTCACATATAATGCTTCATAGGGTTCCATTTGTATACTTGAATGGAATCTATTGTTGTAGGAAAATTCTAAGAGAGGTAAATACTGATCCTACATGCCTTGAAATTCAAGTGAACAAGACCTCAACATGTCTTCCAACATTTGAATAGTCCGTTCTGATTGTCCAATAGTTTGTGGGTGGTAGGCAGTGCTCAAATGATGATCAGTATCTAGGGCCTTCTGATGACTTTTCCAGAATCTTGATGTAAAATGCAGATCACATTCAGAAACAATTGATAGGGTTACTCCATGAAGTCTCACAACTTCATTAATATATAGTCTTTCTAGACATTCAAGTGGTAGATCTTCTCTTATAGCAAGAAAATGCACTGACTTGGTAAGACAATCAACAATGACCCATATTGCATCGTTCCTTCTAGGAGTCTTTGGTAGTCCCATCACAAATTCCATCATGATATTATCCCATTTCCAATCAGGTAAGGGAAGAGGTTTCAATACTCCTCCAGGCTATTTCCTTCCAGCTTTCACTTGTTGAAAAACCATACATCTTGACACAAAATCAGTAATCTCCCTCTTCATGTTGTCCCACCCGAAATGTTCCTTCAAATCTCTATACATCTTAGTGCTACCAGAGTGTATAGAGAAATTGGAACTATGAGCATCATCCAACAATTCCCTCTTTATATCAGGTATATCGGGAACACAATGTATCTTCCCAAATTTCAAAATTCCATCTTCATATTCGAAGTCACTCAATCTCCCATCATTCACAGATTTAATCTTCTTTTGAAACCCCTCATCATCATCCTGAGAGCTTTTTATCCTTTCTAGTAAAGATGGTTTGGAAACCATTTGAAAAAGCATCGATGTTTCACCTTCCATGGTTATTCCCATATCCATAATTACTAGATCCATGAAAATAGGATCCCTTTCAACTCTCATCTTGTTCAAAACTCCATGATCCATTCTTCTCAAAGCATCTTCCACCTTATTTTCCTTCCCCAGGCGGTAGTGTATCATGCAATCATAATCCTTGAGTAGTTAAAGCCGTCTCCTTTTCCTCATGTTGAGTTCTTTCTGCGAGAAAATATACTTCAAAATCTTTTGATCAGTATAAATCTCACATTTTTCACCATAGAGATAATGTATCCATATCTTTAAAGCAAATATTACAGTAGCTAACTCAAGATTATGAGTAGGATAGTTTTGCTCATGATTTTTTTGCTATCGTTATGCATAAGCAATAACCATATCATTTCACATAATAACACAACCAAGTACATTATTTAAAGAATCACTATAAATAACAAACCATTCATTCCCCGATGGTATAATCAATATAAGAGCATTGAATAATCTTATCTTCAGTTCTTCGAAACATTATTCACAATCTTTTGTCTAAAAAAATTTAACCCCTTTATTTGTGAGCTTTGTTAGTGGGTTATCCAATCGGGAAAAATTATGTAAAAAACGCCGATAATAACCTGCTAATCCAATAAAACTACACACCTCGGTTATGTTTGTTGGTGTGGGTGAATCTTGGATTGCCTTTGTCTTCGCAGGATCAACTAGGATTCTATCCTTAGAGACTATATGGCCAAGAAAAGAAATCTCCCGATGCCAGAATTCACACTTGCTAAAATTCCCATATAATTCATGTCTTCTAAGAGTCTTCAGGATAATGCGCAAGTGATTTTCATGATCTTCGTAGCTTTTGGAGTATACCAGGATATCATCAATAAATACCGCTACAAAATCATTGAGATATTCCTTAAAAACTATGTTCATTATATCCATGAAGACAGAGGGTGCATTAGTCAATCCAAAAGGCATTACTATAAACTCGTAATGACCGTACCTAGTTCAAAAAACTATTTTTGGAATGTATTCCTTCTTCACACTCAACTGATGATATCCAGGTCGAAGGTCAATCTTTAAAAAGTGTTGAGATCCATGCAGTTGGTCAAATAAATCATCAATGCGAGGTAGGGGATACTTTTTCTTTATTGTTATAGCATTGATCACCCTGTAGTCAATACATAACCTCATAGATCCATCGTTCTTATTAACAAAAAGGACAGGGGATCCCCATGGAGAAACAGTAGGGTGGATAAATCCTTTATTACTCAATTCGTCTTGTTGTTTATTTAGTTCCACTAATTCCACAGTGGCCATTCTATAATGGGTCTTTGATATGGGCCTCGAACCAGGAATTAAATCAATAGAAAACTCAATTTCTCATTCTGGAGGATGTCCAGGTAAATTTTCTAGAAACACATCAAGATATTCTCTCACAATAGGTACATATTCTATTTGAACATTCCTTTCCTCACCCACAGTTATTTCATTTTTCTTCCTCCCCAATAATTGAAATTAGTTGAGATATTGGGGGTGGATCTAGATAAGAATTAGGTGGTGACGATTATGCTCTAAAGATTAGGTGTTCTTTATCATCGTCATCAAAAATTGTAACCTCCTTCTTCTTACAATAATTTTTTTTCATCATGGTCTGAAAGACAATCCATACTGAGGATTATATCAAATTCAATCATGGGTATGACAATGAGATCAGTAGATAAAGAAAATTTTTATTCCCTAATGGGAACTGATTCACAGAACTTTGTAGTAATGATACTTCCCTTAGAAGTTTTAACTGACAACTCCCTTGTTAAATCAAATTGGAAATATCTAATTTTCTTAGAAAACTGGGAAGATATGAAACAATGTGATGATCCAGAATCAAATAAAGCATTAGCTAAACTTTAGGAAACAATTAAAGTACCTCCCACCACGTCATTAGTAACTTCAACCTCTACAGTTGTGATTGCATAAGTTTTTCCCTGATCTCTTGCCCTTTTCTGTTGAATATTTTCTTGATGTTTAGGAAAATAATTAGAATAGTGTCCCATCTCCCGACAACTATAGCATTGGACATCACTAGCTTTCTTCTTCCCTCTGAAATCACCAGCAAGATGGCATTTCTGACCACATTTGTAACATACTCCTTTTCCTTTTAAGCATGCACCAGGGCGTTTCCTTCCACAATTGTCACATGATCGAAATTAGACTCTTCCCTTCTTCCCCATTTCCTTATTTCCTTTCCCAGGGTTTTTAGCAGCCCTCTTCTTTTCTTGCTTTCCCTTAAAGTCGTAAGACTTAGAGAATTCTTTTTCTGTCTTGATGACACACGAAACTATATCCTCGTATGATGAAAAACGTTGGGAGACCAGTGCCCGCCGGAGGAATGGATTTAGGACATCAAATAATTGATCAATTTTGATCCTTGGATTTCGTATATAGTCCACAACATGTCTTGATAACCTTGTAAAGTTGTCTTAATACTTGGAAACATTTTCATCCTCCTTTTTCCCCAGATTCGAGAATTGTCTCTCCATATCTGCCCGCTGCTCACAAGGGAAATATTTTTCTAAGAATATTTCCTTAAAATACCTCTATTCCATCTATTCTATCTCTTCCTCCTACTTTGTGTTTTGGATTAATGAACACCACTGAACTGCATCTCCCCAAAGTGAGAAATATCTTCTCAAGGGAACATATCCTCTGCTCTACTACAAATGGGTTTGTTTTCCCATTGAATGATGGAGGCTGTTGTCGCATAAAGCAATCTAGCATGGCTCCTCTATGTGGTGTATCCGGATGCTCCATATGAGTAAGGTTATATTTCATAACCTGAGTAAGTTTTCCAAGTATAGTTATGAGTTGTTCAACACCAGTCACCACACCAGAGCCAACATCATTGTCTTGTGTCAGAGGAAAATCCCTATAGGGAACATGTGCATTCGTGCGATTTCCATTCCATCCACTAGGCACCATATCTAGATAATGGCATACACTATATTAGGTTATGAATCATAATGTATAATCATAACTTAAAAATACTCAGAAAAATTGAGATCCTATGCGTGGCTAATCCCAAATTCACAAAAATGGATTATTTGAGGAATATTTACATTAAAATCCTTCATAATTTCTTTTAAAGAAAATGTGAATTATCCTAAGCATATCCCTCGGTAGTGTCTTAACCAATAGTGCAGCAAGGCCCGTTTTCATGCACCCGTTCCCATTCGAGTCTAGCTCAAAGCGGTGTTTTCTAGTTTTACCCTTATATACATCTATGCCAGAGCTGCCTCTACCTGCTCGTATCTAGAAAGAGATGTATTTCTTAATTAATCCACATAATCTATTCCTTACAAAAATAACAAGACGTTATTGTATGTATATCCTCAAAGAGGAACTTAGGGACTCCTCCCTAATTACATGTTTTCTAAATTTAGTTTCCAAGTATTCTACTAAATTTTCTCTGATACCAACTGTAAGGACCCGACCGCAATTCCCTGGAGCCGGTGCCTTGTTTTATTTCATTGGCATACAAACAAGGAATACGAATCCCAAAGGATAGAGTAGTTTAGTATTATTAGAAACAAGATACATACATAAGTTCAATATTAAAAATTGAAGAGAAACACAACATGGAAACTCCTTAGACAACACCCATAACTCCTAGTTTATTTCAGCATGTCATTCATAATAAACTTCTTCATGTCCTGAAAAATATGATACATAATAAAAGGGTGAGCTCAAATGCTCAGTAAGAATAAGAAATACAGCGGAAGATAGTATAAACATAAGAAATGGTGCATAATTGAAAACACATGCCTTTAATAATAAACTTGAACACATTATGGCAGTAAAATGAGCTCAGTAAATAATGCCATAATAAAACATAATCATGGGTATTATACTAATTGAATAACCATATGGAATATCAATATCTGAACTCATAATTCTGGAATGCATAATTATGGACATTCTCAAACAGTTTGTCAAGGCCTCGAGCAAGAGGTATATTGATTAAGGCCTCGACCAAAATCCATATCACATTTGGAAAGGCCTCAGCCAATTACCTGTCTAGTTGTCTCATGAGACCTAGCGATGCATCGATGGGATATAGCGGGCCCCACCCATCACATAATAAGTCTAATGCATTCCTCATATGAGCAGGGATCAACATAAATAATATACACATTCATATTGAATCTATCATATGAAAAGTAACTAACTTTAGCCAATCATTAAACATAAAACACTAACCATTCAGAATAATATGGTGAATGGTTTTAGGATATATCATCCACAATAGATTTAGTCATAAACCATTAAATAAAATATGGTAGATGACTTCATAAATTACTAAACCCAATAATACCATGGAATCAACAAGAGTGTTTAATTAGACGAAAACACTCTTATAAAATCATTAAGCTATTTTTGAGATAAATACTCTTTTATTTTAAAAAGAAGAGTTATTTTGTATAAAAACATAAGTGCAGTAAGATATTATTTTCATAATAAAACTCGTGTTTTGAGAATAATAATTTTTTATAAAAACATATTATATATTTCCCATGAAAATAGATATGAGTTTGAGAAATTGCCTTGTATCGGGCTCGTATTTTTGGAAACAGTTTTAAGAGCTTCTTTTAAAACATGTAACTATCCAAAAAATAGGAAATGATTATGGTTGGTGTGAATATATAGAATACTCACACATAATTTATGAGGAGTATATAACAATACATAATAATTTCATCCAAGAAATTAGACAATAAATGTAACCCGAATGAAAATGGAAGTTCGGGCGGCAAACCCTTACACCTTGCAATCAAATGATTCGTATGACCCAAAACTACTAATATAAAAATGGTAGATTTAATACCATGAAGATAAATATATTCATGATATGTTACATCAATGGTAAGTATATAAACACAATACAAAATTATTACTAGTGAATATGGAAAATCTCATCAAAATGGAAGTGAGATGAAGAAACCTTTACCACAATGTAATCAGTCGAATCAAATGAGAAGAACATAATAACCATCAAGTGAATCATTGAATAACATCATTATAAAGAGAATCATGTTATTATATATCAAATTTCAGCACACATATACCATATACAATAAATAAGTGGCAAACAATGAAAATCTCATAGAAATGAAAGTGAGATGAGAAACCCCTTACCTTAACTCCAAACGTGTTCCGCTCTTGTACTTAAGATACTGGAATATGAAATTATACTTGTTCATAAATTATTTCTGAACCTATTAGAAATTTATTTAGTTTACCATAATTCTGGTTAGATCATTTATGTCTTTATTGACAAATTATTGTATTGAATTTCGTCGTTTTGGAATGTTCGTTTCTCTTATTTTCATATTTGATTCACTTATTTTTAAGTAATGATGTGGAATGGATGTAAATCTCCATAATTGATATTATATATTATTTATGAAAATAAATAGGTGTTATTTTTCATTTATATAACTTGGTTACACATAACAAGGATGAATTATCATATAAAACTTTAATGGTAATTGTTTCGGTTAATTTGTGGGTTTTGATTACAACAAACTCATTTTTCTTTATAACCTAACTCCATTTGAAAAAATGGATTACATATTCTTAAATATGTTATATTATACATAAAAATATGGTTCAACCATAATAATAATGGTTTCATGACCAGAATTTAGAATGATAAAAGAAATCGAAAGTCCATCGTCCTTGAATGTGTAAAATTGACACATCTCGGATGGTGTTCTTGCTACTAGTATAAAAGAAGGTAAAAAGGGGGATATGATGATAACTAATTACACTATCATGACAAAATTCCAGTACATATAAGGTACTGGATTCATAAAAAAATTCTGATAAATATAGGTAATAGAAAAAGAAAACAAATGAACTTGAAAGGAAAGACAATGAATTGAAAAGAGGAATTTACCTCTTGAACCAAGCTTCCTTGAGAACCTGCTTAAGGGAGAGGTTTTGGTCTTTTAATGAGAAAAACGCTTTCTGGAAATGGGAGAGGAGGTTGTGAGGGTATCTGGACAGAATTTGGAGAAGGAACAAGGCTTGAGAGGAGTGATTGGAAAAGGGGGTGAGAGGGGGTTTTTATAGTGGAGGAGAGAGGGAATTTCTTAATATAAAACTCATCAATTTATTATTTATTCACAAGACAAGTAATAGTAAGTATTCCATGACCAATAATAGTAATTTTATAATGTGAATTCGGATTAAGGGTGGTTACATCAGCCATGATGCTAGGAATAGTATATTTATCTTATAATGTATATATACGGTAAATTGCCGCATTTTACTATTCATCAAAAAATCAAGTATTTCAGAAAAATCCCAAAAATTCACCCTAACCATTTTTTGACGTGTAGAATCCCAAAATGAAGTCCATTTTTCAAAAATAATTTTCTAAATATTATTAATTTAATATTTAATTAAAATCATAATTTATTATCAAAAACTAGTTTTAAAACATTCATTAACTTATTCTAAAATACAGGTATATCGTACTTTAAACATGAAAATTATTTATATATTATCATAGGTAAGGTTAATATTCATTAGGGTATATCACTATTCATAAGGGTATGTTACTATTCATAAGGGTAGGTTACTATTCACCAAAAATTAAGTTTTTCTTATTGGACTCTAAATACTTACTGATCGCGACTGTGTATGTCAGATTTTGGAAATTCACATCACAGAAGTGACAAACTTATGTTTTAAGGGTACCATAGAACTTAGTAGTTAATGTGATTATGAAATATTTATAAGAAAGTAATTTCCTTTAAAAAAAATACTGGGTCCTTACATTTAAGGTGGTACAACTTTGAACAAAATGTTTCATATATTTTAATGTCATGATGATTTCACCTAGGTGTCATTTAATTTAAATTCATGAAACATTGATGTTTTCCTACATTTTATCATTTTGTGAATTATTTGAGATGTTATATAATTTAATGTCTTATTTAAAGGATGTTGTCCTGTAGTTTAACTTCACGTGACGAAGACATGTGTCATACTATTTAATGTCATATTACTAGGGGGAGGTGTGAAGATTCATGGAAGGTAACTATTGAGGAACCTATCATTGGTGGGAGGTTTGATGCACTCCCCATTCATGGTGGTCAATGAGTATGCATCATTGGAGTAGACCTTATGAATGAAGCAAGGTCCTTCCTATTTGGGTTCTATCTCTGGAGACTTCTTCCTAGGTGTCATCAGAGTCCTTAGAACCAATACCATATCAACTTGAATAAAGTAATATAGGTGAACCTTTTTTATGAATGCCTGTTCCTCCTGATTATAATTCTTTTTAGGTTATACAGTTCCCATATCCTATTTTCCTAAAGGGTTTCCAACTTAGCTAGATAGACTTTAACTCTCTTGGACAGTATATACTGATCATAAATATCCATACAGAGTGATAAAAACTAATCCTCTATAGGTAAACATACCTTTTTTCACATACACTAGGGAGTATGGGGTCATTTTGGGGGGGGGATTTAGGGTTTTATTTCAATATGACCATATGAAATTGTTGATATTGTCATATAAAATCTAATTCTTTTAACCCACAATATTCTGTAGTATGTTAGTGGGGATTTCTAACACCTTGATCTACCCATTCACTTGTGAGTGATAGTGTAAGGTGTGCTTTGACCATATATCATAATTGGAATACAAATTCTTTGGTTTGAAAACTCAAATATTGGTGTTGTTTTCTATGTGAATAGTGTGCAAAATCCCAAATAAATAGATGATGTGGGGCATCACAAACTTGATCAGTGACAGATTCTTGATTTTTTATGGTTATGTACTCCTCACACTTTGAGAATAAGTTAGTGGTAGTTAGAATAAACATTCACTATCAATATGTTTCTAGAAGGCAGGTCCCTAAAATTTCAAGTCCCCATATAGAAAAGGTCCAAGAGTATATGATATCATAAATAATCTATGGCAACTGATGCATGTATTTGGAAAGGATCTGGTATGCAGGAAACCATTTGGTGAACTCAATACCGTCATGAACCATGGTGGGCCATAAGTAACTCAATCTTGGTATATATTAAAAAATCTCCAATCCTACTTAATGGGCCCCACATGATCCATAATAGACTTTTTACAGAACCTAAGGAACCTCTTTCACTTGTAAGAAACAAATAATCATTCCATTAAAACCACACCTATAGAGGGTATTCTCTAGGTTGGGGCCACCCTATGGGAAATATTTCACTGAACACCAATGGATACACTCATGCTTGGCTCGGTTTGACTAGAGGGCCTCGTGTTGGAGATACTAGATTAATGGATTCATCTAATTAGGATTTTATTCAACTAAGAGGGTGCTTGTTGGGCCTACTACAAATTTGATGGTAGCAAGCTAGTTTACCTATTGTTCCTCTTCAGCAGAAGTGATGGGGGAAATGAACCATTGATATTCCACATGAATAACCATGTCATCATGGATGGGATTTTCAAGGGCTATGAAAAGGCCTTAAAAGGCATCATCTCAGTAATTTTGGGATCAAGAAACATGTCTCACATTTAGATGGTAGTGGAACTGATGCATCAAATAATATTTTCACTATTGAAAGGTGAAAAGTTCTTTATTCCTAATCATATAATCAACATTGATCTACTTGATGAATAGTTATGAGTGTCCCTTAACATGAATTCAGGGGACATAAATCTTGAGATCCAAATTGCGACCGGTGATAACATCGTAACAGTGAAACTCGTTATTGGTGAAACCTTCCAATAATAAGAATGTGTTAAGAAATATGGCCTATGTAGGAGTGATGAAGACAATCCCAAATACCACCCTATTGAGTTTGGTGGTGTTTATCCATCTTCCAGTTAGACTCTATAAGGAACCATAATAGTTTAACTACTAGTATGACATGATTTTATCAATAGAGAGGATAAAATCATATAGGAAATTGACATCCATGGGTCATTCTTTAGGGGTTGAATTTGTGACCAAGAAATCATCTAGTTATTATCCCTTGATAGATTTATGTGGGAGAAACCTGATGTAAAAATACCATATAATTGATTCCCACTATGTTAATCACCCATTATTCATGGGGAAGTTGAGAATATACTTCAATAGGCCTACACAAGATACATGTTTTATCTCATCATGTTGTAAGTATTTATTTTAATTTCTGAACCTTAAAGACCAAGGGGATGCAAGTCTTCTCAATGGCAGAATACTTGGTCTCTATATCACGTAACATGTGACTGAGGTTTTATAGAATATTCTCCCTACCATTGTTTGTTTGATTTAGGAGAGAATTAATGGACCATTCTAGGGTTGTCACATAAAAGAATAGAGTCATTCTTGGTATTTGTAGAAACAATACTAGAGGATGTAGTAGGTATTTATTGATATCCTTTAATGTAGTCTGGAATTATTTATCCCAGTGATAATAAATTACATTCTTATTGATCCTTGAAAAGGGATTATAATTGATAGCTAGGTTGGTGATGAATCATAATATGTAGTCTAGGTGGCCTCTCAAATGTTAGAGGTTATACAAAGGATTCATTTGGATGATATCCTTAATATTTTTTGATTGATTTTTATGTCTCTATTATTGAAAAAAATCCAAGGAACATCCTAGAGGTTACCCCAAAAGCACACTTTAGGGGAATAATATTTTGGTGATGGGAGTATAGTAAGTAAAACGCTTCCCCAAGATCCTTGATATTCTCTTGGTATTGGTAGGATTTTACCACCAAATCATCCACATAGTATTCCACCAATGTCTTGAGGAGCAGCTTGAAGATGTGGTACATGAAAATTTAGTAGGTTTCCCCATAATTCTTCAAATATAATGGAATCTCTTAGTAAAAAAAGTTTTCCTAATTCACCCTAATAAGGTTGGATTTCACATCACCAATGGACATCCAAATTTGATTATACTCGAGGTTCTCATTGATGAAGTACATGGAGTAGAAACCTATAATTTCATCAATTAGAATCTCTATCACTGAGAGGAAAAAATCATCATTTAGGAAGTAGAGGTTATGGTATTTTAATTTATTGAAAACTCAAATATATCTTTTATTATTCATGTTTGGTATTATGTCTACTATATGGATGGGGAATTCAACTTCTCTTATATATTTGGACTTATTGAATTTGTCAAATTTGGGTTCAAACATGGTTCTATGAGAAAGGTGCATCTTTCTTGGAGGCTATTTGAACCCACATTGGCCGATTGGGAGTCCAACTCAATGAAAAAACCATAGGTTCAGTCCCCAAAATTTCCTTCTACCTCTAGGAAAACACATCATGGTGATACTATAATAAATACACATATTCATACTCCTATTCTGGAAATGTGGATGCACTAATTGGTGTTGGCCTTATATCTTCCTTAGTTCCAAGATTCACATGGGACAACTCATAAAAAATAGGTAAAAAAACTTCCTCCAAGGTAGGAGGGAAATCATCCAAATCCTATTCATCAAAAGAAACATGAGGACTAGAGGAAGAAGGAAAATACCCTAGAGTTGGAGATAACAAAATTGAATTTCTACTTTGATAGAGGTGGGGTTATCAATAATGGATTCTTTTTTCTATAGAGACCTTGGATAAAAAATATTGTGATCCAATCCTATGTGGTCTTAAATTGTGAGATCCACCTTTGATGTTGAAACAATGATGAAGGGTTGAACTCCATTGGGTAAACCCTATTATCTGGAAGGTATGATGCTATCACAGGTTAGTGGCCATAGGATAGTCCTCAAAGAAAACAATAGGAATAAATGATTCTATGTTAAACTGTTCCTATATTTTATAGGAATATGAGGTATTCTGCAATCACTACTTCTTATTGGGGACTATTAAATGATTCCCAAGATCTAGGGTTATTGGACCCAATTAGTGGATTGTTAGGATGAATCTATCTTTCAGATACTCTCAATGATCCACTGAGGTGGCTATTAGATCATTGGGGGCATTGAGATAATCACACCCATCAGTATGTATTTACATACCCTCTATCTTTTAGCATCCAACATCTAGGTTTATGGCTTCATAGGAGTTTAAGGGAGCACATGTTGTCAAAAAAAGTGTCTCATGCACCCCAAAAGGCCAGTTTTGGATGAACCAAACATGCAACCCATCCTAATAGAGCATTTCAGGGCTGAGGAGAAGGTTTGATGAAAATATGAAGAGTTGTATACAAAGGATAGGTTCCACATGAAAAGTAATTTCACACCAAATAAGGCAATGAGTTCGGAAAATAATCTTGAGTTTGAAAAGATATATAAGGAATATTCATGAAAAAAGAGTGACTTTCCTGAAAAAATTTCAATGGTGCAGCCAATAAGTCGTGCACAAAAGGTGACATTGGATCCCATAGGTTTAATAGTCAATCTTCTGGTAGTCAATGTGTGTGCATGGAAAATGATGTTTTTTTGTGAAAACACATTGTGAAACCATACAATTATTTGATACTAGTAGCTTGACATTGAAGATTTTTTGTGAAAAAGCACTAGTGGCAAAGGGATGAGAAGAACACAACCTTATTCTGTGCTATACAGAAGTTATGCACCCTCAAATGATAATTTTGGCTTTAAATAGAACCTCACTCTCCCATTGAGGAGGGGATTAAGAAGATTAATTGATGCTATCATATGAAAAAAATCATATCTTTCATGAAATCATAAAACACTAAAAACCATAAACCCTCAAAAGTAGAGAACTTACATGACATGCCTCCTATGGGCCCCAACTTATCTTGGACCACAATTGAGAGATCCTCATGTAACACATACCAAGGCTGGTTAGGTTCAATAGAAAAAATAAGACTGCATGCAACCTAAATTTTTACACAAATTTAAAATATTGTACACAACCATTACATTAGAATCCATGTGTTTGACTTGTGCTAGAGCACCTTTCTCGCACAACTCTATTTGCATTCAATACAAGAATTTTTCATAAAATTATTCTTATACAACAATTACCCTACATTTTTCTCTTAATTATATTTAATCTAATGCAATTTTATTCTAATAATAGGCACCCTAACATTGGGCCTCCAGACTTACACTCCTCCATAGTAGTGCCAACTCCATGCCCCTCCCAGAGGCACATGGGCAGTGTAAACATAATCCCTAGAGGTTGTGTTATCAAGAGAAACATATAAACTATCCTGGTAAATATTACTTATGATGAATTTTTCTCTTTCCTTAACACAGTAACCCTTGGGGTGAAAGCCACATCCATATCTGAGATGCATGATATAAAACTGCCTAACTCCACATCCTAGTCCTATGATGTAAAACCTACATGACTACTTCTACAAAAAATGACATAAAAATGTACCCTTACCCTATGTGATTAACACATAATGCCCTATGTATGATCATTATGGGACACCACTTCCTTCCCTACCATTGAATGAGACACCTTCGATGAGAAGTTTCCATGAATAATCCCTAAAATTCCCCCCTTTTACTAGGACAAATCGACACACATGTTAGTCTATTACATGTAATCCTCAAATCATCCCTTATTGATGATCCTTACACAACATGAGAATCCTTACCGCATGATGTTAACATTCATGCATTGGTCTTATTACATGAATTTAAACTATGGAATCAAACTACATGTGTATTTCTACCTATCTCTTTAATAGGGTATATATAAAACCTTTCTATGGTTTGATCTCGAAAAAATTAAATTATGGAGATAAAATCACCAATTATAGTGATGGAAGCTACCAACATTTGTAAAGAGGGAATGCGAGGCAACAAAAGGAAGAACATATTCACTAAGAGTATGGATGACACTGTGTCTTGATGAAATAATTTGACAAAAAAATGGTAAAAATGTTAAAATATTATACCCAACTATGGGGATATTTAGTATTTGGGGAAATATTGGATTATCATGTCAACCGATCCAGATATTTGGTGCTAGGTCTCAACTAGAAAATGGTGAGACCCACATGAAACTCACCTGTGAATTGGTTAGTTAACGTTGGGAATCCCCAGTCACCGATATCGTCAGTGTGTATCCCTTATACATTTCAAGAATATTGGACGCTGTTAGGGTATGAGAAATCACCTTCACTGTATTTGTTTTGAATGTTGAATCCACTTAACTTTTAGGAATCAAGATATAGAAAATTGGAAACCAAGTACATACATGGATCATGGCAGGGGACACACTGACGAATCAATCCTATACAGTTACATCCCCACCAAAACATTCAATATGCCTTAATATACTATGTTCCCATGCCCCATCTCACCCTTTGAGATCATCTAGAGAAGGGTGGTTGACAACCTCATCCACCAGTCTGAGAAGAAAAGTGTCATTACCACAAGGGGAATTTCACCCCAAGACATCTAAGTAGCAATTCCTCACCAACACCGCTTCCCTTGAGGGCCATGTAAGATGAAACCACCCCCCATTGAAACAGTAAATATCTTTGGAAGGCACTACTTGGACAAATCTGACAACTCAATCCCCTATGCTATGTAGGTAGGGGAAAGTAAAGACACACCAATAGAGAACACCACTTGGGAGAAACCTAAGAGGGATCCCACCATGCTTTTTTAGTTCCAAAATTTCTAGATCCATAGGCTGAAACATGGGTTTACATCATCTGCACTCCACTGGACTCAGTCTATAATTTTTGGTGCCAACATCGGGGGAATAACCTATAAATTTACTAACAAGGATAATATTATACATCTTCAGTGACCCCTTATACTACTGGTGTTTCCCTCTAGATTCCTACAACAGGTGAAAGGGGATCCATCTTCACTTTCCTAGGATTGACACCCCAACCACCACAGAGGTAGGCCAAATTGACTCTCTTAGTTTCTGAAACCACATACAATCATTCGGGACATCCTACGGTGAGTAAAATCAGGGCAGTGGTCCTCCCCACACCACCACTAATCAAAACAGAGGTCATCCTCATGCCACCATCAACCAAAGTGGGGGTCCTCCTCGATCCATCAACAATCATTGCAGAAGTCCTCCATGTACCAAAATTGGAAAACATTAATTTCATCTCCATTAGGTCACCAATAAATATGGAGGTCCTCCCCACACTATCATTAATCAACATAGAGGTTATACCCATTCCAAAGTAATTTCATATCCTAGAGAATCATCCTCGGGTAGGAAAAAAAACCACCATCTGAGGTAGAACCTTGGGAAGCATCATGCCATCCTCAACCTCTAAGTCTTCAAAGAGATAGAAAGAAATTGGTAAAAATTCACCTTGGATGATAGAGTATAGGTTAGATGCCTCAAAATTATGGCTTGATATCATAGAAGCTAAGGTCCAGAAGATTCCTAGATCCCTCTATGGGTACCTACTGATGGAGGATGTTCTAACATCCTTTTAAGGGCTCATAGTGCACCCATATCCCTCATCTTTAGTTTTCCTCTTATGTACCTCAACACAAGAAGTTGGGTATATTTAGAGGTCTAGGTTGACATCCTATAATGATGGCGATCACTATACTGAACCAGAAATGTATTTTTGAACTCTCACACAAAAGGCTGTGGTGAACACCCTATCTTATATCGACATGATCTAATATTTGGTTCCATATCTAAGAGAAATCCCAGTGTGTAGGGGATATTTTACCTATGAAGATACCCATTTTTCTATAGAGAATCCAAAAAGAATTCTATGTTTGTGCTGCAACCCATATCTTGGTATGCGCCAATTGAGGCTTGGGTAGAGAAAGAATAATACTTCTACCCTCAGTAAGAGGTCCCGTGGGAGCTTTTGGTCACTGAAAAACTATCAATTGTATTATGACCTCCTAAAATTAAAAAACTTGTATCCTTGAGTCTACCACTAAGGAAAAGGTAGTGTGGTTCTACCATAATATTTTGGAGATGTTTCCTCAACTCCATGATTAGTAACTAACATACCTTGGGATACATGAGCATTTCGATGCCATCAACCAGCAGTGCTGGAAGGTTGAGATCAAAGATTTCATAGTGTCTTAGAACCCATAATCATATATATGCCACCACAATCTCCTACATACCTACATTAATATCCTTATTGTTCTCATCTAGGTCATGGAAGAGGCGTCTCGACATATAAAAATTATAGGCAAGGGGTAGTATGATGTGCTACATTTCATCCCTAACTTATGATAATGATGATACTTTCAATATATCCCATCAGTTGACAATTAGGGTTCTTATCTAACTACAACCATGATAAATATGGCCATCACCACCCCTATAGAAGATCAAAGTAACAAAGTTACCAACACTATACACGATAGGGAAAACCCACCTTAAGGGGCAGTATAGTACTAGGAAGACCCCCCCATGAGGTGTCCTCACTTGTAAAAAGAGAAAGGAATTGGGACTTAGTAGTCCCCAAAATGACACATTTACACCTAACCATTGGTAAATTAAAAAATTAAATGGAAATTTGAATCTCTCTGACCCATCCTAAGTTGCACCGAAAGAAGATTTGAAACCTACGGTAGCCACCTTTCTCTAGAAGCTTGAGGAATACAAAAGGCTCACTACTGATCTCTTGGTTGGGTGGCACCCAAACCATAAAAATTACATAAGGTACCCCATGTACCTTATATTGTGTAACCCCATCCTCTTCTTCCATATTCCCCAATTTGAAATTGGGGTCTCCACACACCCAGATAGGGAAACAGTCGAAGGGATACGATAAGCGACCAATATATGAGTCGCCCACCCCTACTAAGTTGTGTGATTAGTGTGATTATGTGCCTCTAGATCAAGGTTATGATACATCTAGAGATCATGATAATGTCAATTCATTGGTTTCTATAAACCCTTTCTCATATGACATGATAACTTCTCTTTTATCTCTCATTGAGGCTTTGAAAACATGACAGGTGACAGTTCCGCCTGAAGGAAAGTTATACCCGGCATGAGTGAACCATGTACGAGCACCCCCAGAGTTTGGTAATCCTGAATTCACCCCTTTTAATGGGATGGGTTACCTGATACAACATCTATCCCAATTTTCATCAAGGTGTGGTCAAATGTTGGGGAATCTATAAAATCAGGAGGCTGAAATGCTCTGATGCTTCTTCTAGAACCTAGAATGGCCTGTGTTTTTCTAGTACATTCAGCTTCCCATATGGTCCATTTTTGATTGGTAGCAACTTCATATATAGTTTCTATACCAATTTTTCTCCACCTCTCACAACATGGGCTATGAATGACCTCTCCAAATGAAAACAGAGTCCCGATGAGTGAGTCACTGACTTTTTCACCCAATGGAAGGGACTCACATAATTGCTAGACATGATAGTGTATCAGGAATAGATGAAGGAGTTGTACATGGAGAATTTCATGAATGATATAGTCCCTACCTTCATCTCCCTGAATTACTAGAGTGGATTTCATGAGTTACCTGAAAAGGATCATTGTTTAGAAGAATCCATGTAGTAGACTAGACTATTGTCGCACCCAATGAAACTTCCCGATCCCACGAGATGACTGAAAAAAGAATTTACAACCTTTTGTGTACACATAGAGGATCTTGTGTTGGTGAACCTGCTATCTCCTTCACTATACGTGACTCATCGAGTGCATCCCTACCAATATTATCCCTGTCTAGTAAAAAAACTCATTGCATATCCTCACCAAGCATAGCTGCCTTGATAAAAGAATGATATTCCTCCCATCTTCAATTATAGTTTCCGAGGGTTCCTTTCCAAGATAGAAGAAACAAGATCAATTACTTCGAGGATTTTTAGGTTGCATGATACTTCATCTACACCATTGATAATGGAATCTTGAAATTTCAAGATTGTTAGAGGCCTTAGGAGGCCAAAATCACTGAGCATAGTGAGCATTTCCCACATCACAAAATCCTCATACATACCATCAAATAATGATTTTTGATCAATTATTGGATCTAAGAACAAGTGGATTGTGTCTTAGTCTAGTTGGGTGATGTTCCAGTGTAGGAGACACATGTTTTCACTAATCCCAATAGTAATGGTGATGACTCCAGTGACTGGAAACAGGCTCCAAGTTATGGGACACAAAAGTATGATAAATGGATTTCTCACAAGGTAGTTTCTCACACTCACGACATAATCCCTTTACACTTGATAAATTTAGAGTCTCCCCTTGTTGTATAACTTCCTCTAACCATTTACTCCACATCTATGACACAACCATTAAAGTCTCAGAAGAATAGGTGCTCATAGAAAAAGGGAAACTAGTTTCCCTTTCCAGTGCTAAAACCTTCTCTCACTATTCAAAATTTCATTCCTATTGAATTGGGAGATGCACACAGGGTTTTCATAACCCTAGAATATTCTATGAATGAGGAGAAGGAGTATACCTCTATGAATTATGCCAAGATAGTGGAGCACTTTACAATGATTGATTGTGAAGAATTCTGGAAAACCCCTTGAGTGCCTCTGACTGATGCCATCGAAGAAGAGGTAGAAGACACACCATTAGTAGAATTCCCAGAATATTTCTTAAAATTAGGCCTTTTATGCTACTAAGGCCAAACCTCAAGATTTTTATAGATCTTAGTATAAACAACCCTCCCTATCCATACCACCAGGTACGCCTCCATAACTGACTGTATTAGTTGACCATGCAGATCAGTCTCAACCGTACCATGATCAACCACACTCTTCTTGGGCCCGAACTTATCCAACCAATACTAATCTAGTGGTTGTTTAGATAAGACTAGATAATCATTAGTATAATTTCTACAATACAATCCATACCCCAATAGTTCAGCCCATGACATCTAATGCACCCTTTACTAAGGAATGAACCCCTGCAAGAAAAAATATGACCCTGACATGGAAATATGATGTGCTAAATCACCTTTATGGAATATATATAAGGATTTCAACTCTCAAGTATCTCATTTTATCCTAATAAATGCATGATTCCCTATCCAAATCCTAGAAAAAAACACTCCAATTTGAGGGTGATATTGATTCCATTAAGGCCTAGTATGACGAGGATGATGAGAAAGTGGAATGATAAGTTGTGATCTTATTTTCTAGGGAAGATAAGGGTGTCACCATTCAGGGGAACATATGCGCACTGTATATTATAGGTTAGTTAAACTACATTGAAATTCAATGATACCTCATGGATACTAGATCCAAGATCAGCCTCATCCCATCTTGCATGATCCATAAGTTATGGCTCATATATAGAGATATAACCCCCTCTAACCTAATAATTCTGGGTTATTATAAGAGAGAGTAGAATTCATGTGAAAAAAATTATCCAAAGTACCAGTTTGGTGTCTAGGTATCAAGCACCGAATTTATAGTAGTCTCATAGGACACTACCTTTAATGCATTTCTGAGAAGAACTTGACTTCCTTTGCATGTCACAGTCCCCTATTCATACTACTAGTGCCTCAAATCCTCACTTGACAGTTGAGTAGGCGTACTCCAGCTTGATGCATCCCACTTTGACTCTTGTGTGGCCCGCTATCTGGATGTCGTCTACTATAAAAGAGAGGGAAAAAGGTTTATACCAATGAGGTTGAGTACATAAATGTTCCCAATGATCTAATTCCACTGAATCTGATCCTTGGGTAGACATGAAATATTTCTCCATTCTATCAATTCATTGATTAAATCACATGTTACCAGACCTAGTAGGTTTCTTCACTGTATCCAAGAAAAAGGATCACTCATAGATTTCCTCATACTTCTATACTAGGTAGGATTGATTAGTACAATAAGTACCTACCCCATGAAGTACTGGGGATTTTTCCTATGGAAACTGATCCATGGAATCTCACATGTTCCACAAAGAAGTAATAACTCAACAAAGAGTGACTCATCATCACTGCTTCAACATCAAGAGTGGACCTCACCGTCAAAAACTAGATGATATTGGATTGACAGATTCAGTCACTATAGTCTTAGTAGAGAAGGAAGCCCTCAATAAGGATTCTATATCTTCCAAAGTATACACTTGTTCTTCCCTTGGGATAGCTATCATAATAGAGACGCTTCTTCCCTATGATGAACCTATCTCAGATGACAAAGAGGATTTAGAATACACACCTACTACATTCGAAGAGGGTGTATACACCACTATTGATGAGTTAACCTAGGTGAACCTTAGTTCTAAGGAAGATAAATGGATGATGATGATCATAACAACCATGTCTTTAGAGGAGTAGCAGAAATATGAGACCTTCCTAAAATAGAACTATGATATATTTTCATGGAGCTATGGTGAGGCGTCAGGGCTAGATCCTCATGTCACTATTCACTATCTCAACCTCACACTAATTCATCATGGGTTCAAGTTGTCTCCCAGAAATATACAACCCTCTCATGGTGTTATGATCTAGGATGTAGTTTACAAGTTTATCAAAACCAATTTTTTAGGAAAGTCTAATACCATAGTTGACTAGACAACATTTTCCCAGTCAGGAATAAGAATGGACATATAAGAGTTTGTGTCAACTTCTGGGACCTCAATCACCATTATCTGAAGGATGATTTTTACCTTATGATGATATAGATATTGACTGATTGTATGGAAGTGTTACAAGACCTATCCTTCATGGATAGATACTCCAAGTAAAATTAGACCCATATGGCCACTAAGGATGATGAGTCCAGTTCGTTCAGGGAACCACATGGATATTTTTTCTATCTGGTGATACCATTTTGGCTTGAAAAATATTGAACTATATACTAGTGATCTATAAGACACACATTCAAACCAATACTCATGGAATTTTCGGAATTCTATGTGGATGGTATTCTATTCAAATATCTCAATAATCTAGACCATCATAAGAAACTTGGGAAAGTATTTCGCTTCCTCTACTCCCGACACTTGAAGAAGAACCCATTGAAGTGCACATTGAAGGTTACCTTTGGTAAATATATTAGATTCATATTAAGATATATATTAATAGATATTGACTAAGAGAATATTAGGGAAAACAACCAAATTCCTCCCTTGAGCAATCTTTGGGAGTTTTGAGGCCTCTAAGGCCACCTATCCTATATACACCGATTTATCAAAAATATGTACGAAAAGTGTAATGCTTTTCGAGTATCAGGAAGAAATGAACAATTTACCAATGATTTGAGGAGTTATAGACCTCATTTAAGGAAACCAAGTAGTACCTTATATTTCTTAAGGTTATGATACCACCATTTTGGGAAATGATCTATTCCTTTATATGAACTCCCTAGAATAATCCCTCACCACCCTTCTAGCGTAGAAAAAAAAGAGGCTAGGGAAAACAACCTACACTATCTTAGACACATGATTCTTGAAATAAAGTCCTAATAACCCCATAAAGAAGAGTTACCTCACAATATTTTTTTTCCATTGGATAATTTATGCCATTATTTATATCACCATGTGAAACAACTAGTGTCTCAAGTAGACCCACTAAAGTATATCATCAATTTATTCATGCTAACTGGATGATAGGCATGATAAGAGATGATCCTCTAGTAGTTTTACATCATGTTTTCCCCTCATAAGAATGTCAATGTCTAGGAATTGGTAGAATTCCTCACCACACATCTATCACCCAAAAAACTATCCTTGTATTTTGATTTCCTAGATGAGGCTATTCTATCATTGGATCTGACTGTATCATGTTGGATGTTTCATTTAGATGACACCTCCTAGAGACTGATCAGTAGAAGGATGAATAACTCCCATCTTAATAGGATAGTCTTGGGGATCATCTTTATCACCCCAGAACATTCCATCTTTCCATACTCATTCCTATTGTCAGAAGGATACACCAACAAAAAGGCAAAGTATCAGACTCTCATTATAGTTATTGAGTTGTCCCTCAAGATTAAAATTCTTTATTTACTTGTGATGGGAGAATCTAAACTTTTCATTAAATAGATTAAGAGTGAATACATCATTAGAATGAAATATAAAGTGCCCCTACCAGAGTGTACCCATTAGATGATAGCCCAGTTTACTTCCCAGAATAAGGTGAATCATGTTCCTTAGTCATAAAATGGTCAAGACAATTCCTTAGAAAGTTTTTCTGTATCTCATACAGAACCCGACCAGGATGATATGGTCATTCAAGTGGAACATCAGAGTGTAATCCCCCTACCACTTAAGATGACGGAAACCAACATGTAAATCAACCAGATACCATTTTTTTCTATTCTAGGGTCCCCAGGCCCCCCCCATAGTTTAGGAAAAACTTGATTGGAATACTTCTTTTATCAAGTATCAATAATGTGGCATTATCCTGCTAGATCAAACTGAACATGAGTAAATCCATCGAGATAAAGTGCAGTTTACCCTCCATAATGGGCCAAAACTTAATAAAACCTTCTACATTCATGGTTTTGAGATAATTCACCTCTGTTTCATCCAGAGATACGAGATTCCTCAGGCCATGAAAGTGTTCTATGTTGGATCCTATGGTTCCCAGGCAGTGGGATTAAATATCTCCCACTAAATTCATATGTTGGGATAATTATATCTCACCAGGTTTTAGGATTTCATTGGGTTCTCCAAGAGGTGTAACAAATTTCAAATCCATGCCAACTTTATGCATCAATTTTGGGAGCTTCTACAAACTACCAAGTATTCTTGGCCCTTTGAAGTATGGGGTCTTGACGTTGTGCATCGATACCTAATCTTGAAAAATAGAAAATGAAGATTCATAATGAATATAACTTAACTATTATACAAATGGGTAGAATTATTTTCCGTTAGGTAATTCAAAACCTAGTCAATAATCGAGTTCACGATCTCCCACATCATCTATCTATTTAGAGTTCCTCACGCTATTCTCAGAGACAATGATACCAACTTCTAAGATTTTTACATGAATAAATTGCACTGCATGTAAAAAATTCAGAGAAACCCTACTTATCACTACTATTACTAAGAAAATTGATAGATCTATGCATTCAACAAGACCCTATTTAATATCCTATAGAAAATGGTAGGATGGAACAAAAATAGTTTTCTTGAAAATCTCCATAGTTGCCTTTAGGCCTATCAAACAACAATGAGAAATTCAACATAGAAAACCCCATAATGCATAGTTTTTGGAATAGAGGTAGTCTTACCGACTAAGATTTAGTTTCCATCACTATTGATGGCTATTTAAAACCAAAAAAAGATAGATAGAATGGCCGAAGTCCATCTAGATTGATTGGAATCTTGTGAGAAAAATAGGAATTAGGCCCTGCATGACCTAGAGTAGAAATTGAATTGGATCATGATATTGTTAAACAAATTGTTTTAACTTATCTCATTCCTCTAGGGTGACATATAACTATCTATTAGAACACCAATGATACCTGAAAAAAGTTCCACTGATGTTAGATCCCATGTGGTAAGGTCCTTAAATTGATTATAAGTTATATTACTATAAATCATACTCATTGATCATTGTGGATGTAGATCATATCACATCTCCCAACAATGCTAAGTTTCTCAAGTAGTACTTCACTTGAGGATACCTATGGTTGAAGAATAATGATCTTAAACTATTTACAGCTGGTCAAATCTATGTGACCTCTGAAATAAACATGGTTCAAACTCTATAACCTTAAACTAGGAGTCATGTTCTAAGCATTATGAAATTAAGATATTTCCAGCCCTTATGGTTTTATCTCTATGAAAATAAACTAGTAGTAGCCACGGTCTGATTTGTATGAATTTAAACTGTAAATCCAAATATCCCCCATGCATGATGTTAAAATGTGGTCTTACCCTATGTAGTGAACACAAGATTCATTGTGCACCAAGTGTGAGATACCAAAATAATTTCCTCATTACATGATGATAAACTGTATGCTTACACCATGCCATGAACACAAGATTACCCCATTAGAGAGAATAAACCACTTTACTGGTGCCGAACTCATACTAAACCACATTATAGATCTACATGTGGCTTGATTGCCTTTCCCATAGGTTATATATCAATTACTAGACATCTTGTATCTAAGACAAAAACAATTCTCTAACATTTATCCCTTTTAGATCCACTTTTGGTCCAATAATTATGAATTTAATTTTTTTTGCATATGTTTCAAGGTATTTATGATGTATGTGGGCATGTATTACCTCCTTTCACATCAGGTTCTACCTCTTTCATGCCACATAAAAACACTTGAAACAAACACCATCTTAGTTTAAGCATCACGAGTTTAAACTATTATCAAATAGCCCAAGAATCATGACTTTAAACTTTTTCCAACTTCCTCTGGTGCAAGCCTCATGAACTAAAATTGTGTTAAACTAGATTTAGGTTTACTTTGTGTGGTATAGAGCCTCCTTGGATCATTTATGATGAATTTTAACTCTCTAGCACCAGCTAAACATCTTGTAAGTATCTTCCCTTGGGTCCAAGATCTTTGAACTTAAACTAGGAGTCTTGGTCCAAGATCAATGAACATAAACATGGATTCTGGTTCCATGAATTATGACCATAACTATGTATATCTAGAATTTTTACCCCCTCATTCTCATAGTGTTTCAGCAAGACTATGCCCCCACCTCCTTCCAAAACAATATGTGGCTTGATTCTCAATCCCTTGGGATACATAGTGATTACTAAACCTTATATCTCTAGGTCCATCTATAAATTCACCCCAATACAATCAGTTTCACATGGTTCTATTAATGAAAAATGGGCTCCTATTTAGGTATAATCCCCATTCATATTCCTTAACCCATTAGTAGGACGAAATGCCCTCATGAGCCAATATGAGGAAGAAAAGAACTAACAACTTAATTCACAAGCCCTAACAACATCTCAACACAAGAAGTTAAAATATATCCTTAACCCATATTAATTTAGGATGCCTCATATCATAATATGAGATGATTCAGTATCCTTACCTGAGAGGAAAACTCCTACCAACATCGGTATCCAACCACACCATATTATAGAACTATTTAGGGATTGATTGGTATTCCCATGGGATATGTAGTGATGTAAAGATCACATATCCTAGGTCCAACCCCCTTTTTCGACTCATTAAGAGGTATTTCCTCCCAAAGAAACATAATTTTGACATATGTTATAGATTTTTGAGTTTTTTGTGGCCCTCGTTTCACATTGGGTTATCAATCTTTCAGGCCACACAAGCCTCCTTAGGACACCCGTTCCCCCTTTGGTCCAAGATATATGACCTTAAACTATTAGAATCCATAGTCTGAGTTGTGTGAATTTAAACTGAAAAACCCAAAGTCCCCAGTCCATGATGTTAAACTATGATCTTACCCCCATATAAAACCAGGATGCATCATATGATAAATATGAGATAAACTAGACCAACATCCCCATCTCATGAAGCTAAACTATGATCTCACCTCATATAAAATTAATATGCCTCATATGATAAAAGTTAGTTAAAGAAAACCATTGTCCTTAACACATGATGTTAAAATACAATATTACCTTGTATAAAATCGAGACACATCAAATGATAAATGTCAGATGGACCAAAAACAAACATCCTCAGCACATGATGTCAAAGTTTTTCCTTACCCCGTATAAAACCAAGATGAATTATTCAATAAGTATGGGATTCCATAAAACCTTACCCCATAAAAATCTAGGTTGCCTCATATGATAAATATGAGAAGATAAAAAACCTTACCTTGTATAATATGAGATGATTTGATATCCTCACCAGAGAGGATTTCACCCATATGGTGTTGGTCTCCTACCATTCCACCTTCCAGAACTATGTTTGGATTGATTCCCATTCTCATGGGATACATAGTGATGCTTGGATATCTCTTCCTAGGCCCAACCCTACCATCAACTCACTTTGGGTTCTCTACCCTTTATAAAAGGATTGGTTCTCACATGTCGGTATGGTCAATTAGCATGTTCGAGAAGATGGTGGAATTTCTATAAGGGTACTCTATATTCCCTTTGAGACAATACCCACTTCCACTTCAATGCTTCACGTTTCCTTCGATTTGGTTAATCATCATCTTCCCAATCCGAATGGCCTTCCTAATGTAAGTGGTCCTTTGACACATTGGCTCACCTACCATCCTAGGCTCATGGCTAAAAGTATACTTTGTAATAAATAGTATCTCCCACATTTATAACTTGGTTAATGGTTGATATCGCATTTCTTAACCCCATCCTACACTGATGGGGACACAAAAACTATGTTTTAAACATGGTCAAAATTTGTTCCCTTCTCATCGATCATTACCCTTTTACTATCTTGGTCCTGAAAGTCATGGTCACCCTCATGGGATTTATCAACCCTTTTCCCCCCAAGTTGTGTTCTACCCTACAAACAACGATGAATCTATAAAACTTCTTATTTATCACATCGATAATAGATCACACAGACATAGGAGTTGGTAAGTAGTTTTCCTAAAAGGACATTGAGACACAAGAGTTACCCATGGTCCAAACTCTATGAACTTAAACTAGGATCCCAAGTGCAAGAATCATGAGTTTAAACAGCATGAAAGTCATCCCAGGAATGTGTTGTGTAGTGTCAGGCCTATGTGGGCCTTCATTCACATTATGTTGTCACTCTGATATACTTCACAAGTCCTTCAGGGATGTTCACCTAATGGTCCAATCTCTACAACCTTGAACATGGATCCCAGGTCTAAGCATTACAACCTTAAGTTGTCTGAAATTTGTTTTATAGATTTTTTTTGTGGCATCAAATGGACTCCAAGTACCCTCCTTTAACATCAAGTATCCTATATTATATACCGTGCATATTTATTCAAGAAACACACCCAACGGTCCAAGCATTATTATAGTAAAATACTTTCAATTTTCCCAAACACAATGACCATAAACTAAGAGCATATGTCCAAGCATCATGACTTTAAACTTTGTACAAACCATCATTTGAATTTTTTAACTGGCACATAGTATCTTTTTCCCTAGATTCATGTTGGGTTTTCACTACTCTATGATGCACATACCTTTTTGGGATTCTCACCTAAAGGTCCTAGAATCACAACGTTAAAATTTCTGCTCGTTATCTTAGAGATGTTTTTTGTGGAATATAGTTCTCTCATAGTCTCTTCCATTCACATCGGGTTTCTTTCCTTCCACTCCACGTACATCCCTTTTGAGTCACCCAACCTTGTGGTCTAAGCACCATGACCTTATGCTATGTGCGACTCACCCTAGATTATTTTTCTTGGTGAATCTCCTCTTAAGAACGCTATTTATACTAGTTTTGAGTCCTTAATTGTCATAAGATATTTTCTGTAAGTGATCCCACTTAGGTCCAAGTGTTAATACCTTAAAATGTCTATATTACCATGATCAATGATCTATAACCTTAAAATAGGAGTCCTGATATGAGAATTATGACTCTAAAATATTTGAAGCTTCTTGGTCCGATTGGAAAGACCATAAAATACAAAAGACAAGAGAAAAAAATGTCCATCAGGTTAAAAACCTGAAAGGGAAACCTGAGAAAGAGTCAGAATCCCCATCAGCTCGATCCCTTGACTTGGGAAAAAAAATAAGGTGATAAAAAAGAAAGAGGTAAAAATCCATAGGGGACCCACTATGGACCTTGTAAAAAACATAGCTTCATTTTATAAAACCCTTATCATATGTAATATTTAGAGACAAATACTATTTTCCCTTTTACTAATAATCCTCTCTAGGGATTACCCCATTATGTTACCCTCTTATTCCCTCACCACCTTGGCTAGGTGAGTGTTGTTCACATCGGTTCATGAATCATGATCACACTACGTTAAACTGTATAACTTGACATCCCAATTACATGATGTTAAAATATGTGATACATCATCCACACCATATGAAATTAACCTACATGTACATCATTCTCACCATATAATGTTAAACCACGTGTCCATTTTTCTCATTATATAATGTTAAACTGTAGAGCCTATTGGGACCTTGATTGAGAATCCCCCTTTTCATTTTTGTGTTGGTCACCTACTACATCATTCATGTTCTTCAACCATTTATTTGCACCCAAGAAATTTTTTACCTTGGAAGATGAGTATGAACTTAGTATAGATCGATAGCCCTACCCAATGTTCTCAAATCCATGGTGGTTTAATTATATGTGTTTTTATCCCCATTCAAACATTCCATCACTTCATCTTCGTGCTTCGTGTGTCCCTTTTTTTGTATCCCCGCCCTTCCTCATTTCTAAATGGTACCCCTTGATGGAAGGGTCCTTTGAATCACTGGCTAACCTAATATCCTAAGTAAACTCCCTGAAAGAATTTTGATTTAATTTTGATATAGGTCCAGTGTTTCAAACTTGGTCAGGGGTAAACTCAATTTTTTCTACATACCCATACATATGAAAATCGATTCTATGTTTTGAACATGGTCAGAATTTATTCTCTATCACCACAACACTCCCTTCATGTTCTATATCTTTGATGTCTCATTTCATTATCTTCATTACCCCTTGTCCAGGTATAATTTGATGAACCTAGTGTTACTATTTTTTTTACTAGAAAACATTAAAAGAGAAAGTTGGTTCTTTAGAAAATCCCATCCTCCTGCCAAAGAACTTTTCATCTTGGACACTCCTATTGAAAATAAAAAAAATTCAAACCCCGAGTCTTTATCTATTTTATGACACTATAATATGAGTGAGCTCTCTCATGATCACCCCTTAATTCTCACAGAAATTATGACTCACATTAGATTAGTGATTGAACATTGGCTGTCTTATAAATATGATTTAAGTGTGGGAGTGAAGTGTGAAAAATGAAACATTTTCATAAATTTGGGGTGTTTAAAATGAATAAACATCAAAAGAATATAGGGGTTATCCACACACTGAAGCCTCTATTTTGTTCTAGAAAAAAAAAATCCCTATGGACCTGCCTCAGCAATCAAGAACTATAGCCAAGCCGGCCTCTGGTGCGTAGCCTATAATAACTCTTGAAGCCTCATGAGCACTACCTCCTCATCCTCATCTTTGGAGAGACTTTTGTAATCCCTAATTCACACCTATACCTACTTATCCTTACACTTAGCAATCTGGGATACTGCCTCCTCTTCTTGGATTCATCCAATGATAGTCAAGACTTGAACTGACTGATGAACTTCCCTTGGGAATTGATGATGGATTCATGCTTGTTCACTTTCTCTTATGATAATTTAATTTCTCGATCAGATTCCTCCAACTTTTTTGTGCCATAAAATATTTTTTGGCTCTAGGAGACAACAAATTGATAGCTCTCTGTAGGCACCCGATCAGTAGGTAGTTGCAGACTAGCGCATGGATGACATGGGAATACACACCTCCAATGAAAATATACTGAAACCATTAGAATATGGACCCCATAAAAATCACCAAATATAGTTATGAAATGTGAGTAATAAAGTACTACATACTCTTCCATGCCCTGCACCAGATGATGCGATTCTCGGCAACATCATTAGAACCAAAATCTTCTAATTCCTTGGGAGATATAAGTTAATAATCTAAGAATAATGAAAGGAAAACCATAGCGATGTATTCCTCTATGATCCTATGAAACGGGTTAGACTTTAGGTCAAGAGGTGGTACTTATTCATCCAAACCTTTGTTGGAAACACCATCTCCACCATCCTCATTCTCCACCTCCCTAGAAGGATAACCCACATCCAAGATATGATGACCTCTTGGGATAAAGGATGAATTATCTTGGATGACTGCATCCCAAATATATTTCATAGACATTGGAGGAGGTGCCCATGTTCCCATAACCAGAACTGCTTTCTAGTAATGAAACCTCTCGATTAATATGTTAAAACAAAAGCAAGAAAGTTAGTTTGACCAGTGATGATAGAACAGGTAAACATAGATCATGTAAGGGCGAGATAATTATAGAAGGAAAGTATTTGGGAAGAGTCTATCCCTTTAATTTCAACTAGGTATATCACCATAAGAGACGCCTCAAATCTAGTTGGTACTCTAATGGACATCATCGATCCCCTTCGTACTGGTTGGGTAAAATATGTAAAAAAAATGTTGATGAAATAAACTCAATAGCTTCATGAATGTTTGAAAAGATCCAGGATGGTTGAGATTCAATCTTACCTCAATGAATGAGGATCTTGATGATGAGTCATCCTAAATTGTCTTCCTTGCTGAAAGTAGGCACCGTCATTAGAATTACAAGGTGTGGTCCCCCATTGATGATGTGGAGGACTGAGGGATATGAGACCATGACTTCAACCTCCTTGTCAAAACCTCCTATTATGGAAAACCTAGACACAGACTCTGAGGTGTGACCACCAGTACCTATTGGTGAAAGTTTATTCCCTCTGACAAGGACTCCTTGGTCACACTCAATTAGATCCCGCATGAGGCAAATCCTGATTAGTGCCTTTGAAAAAAATATAAGGGGGAAATGACCATAAGAGACCATTAAGTTAAAAAACTAAGTTTACCTGACCCAAAAGAATCTTGTAAAATTTATTACCCTCAGCTGTGACATCACCAATATTCTAGGGAGTCATATGATTAGTGTATATTCCCCAGTATTCTTTTACACTAGTGACCTATGTATCACTACCAAGGTATAATGCCTCATGCACTAATTCTTGAACAAATGTTGTATAGTAAATATCAGGATCACTACCAAACATCACACACACCCAACCAAATGGAATATATTCTAACCCAAATTTTCTTGTAAAGGTGTACATATCTTCCATGTATGAAAAACTATATGGGAAGTGCACCCATTTAGTGATCTTGAAAATCCCAAATTCTGATAGCTCGATTCCTTCCTAGGTCTGCCTCTGACACAACTGATCCACCATCGGGGTCATTCAAAATATTCCTTAAACCTCCTTGAGATAGGGGAATGATGTATCAATGGTTGAATTTATTAGATACCATATCTTCTTTTTGATGGCCTCCATGGCTCCACTCATCCTAGCTTGAGAGACCTCTTCTAACTCCTGCAGTTTATTCTGATGGAGTCCCTCTCCTACAGAAGGTGGGGGTATAGAAACACCTTGAGGTTCCCCCATTTCAGCCTCATTTAGATCCAATTATTATTGATGATCCCCTCAAAGAGAAACCCTTATGTTTCTCTTCTAATTAGGTGCCTTTCTTCATGGTACGATTACCCTTATGTGTTGATTCATGATCATGTCTAGATATTCTGCTATCCAATAATTCTAATAGTTCTTAGAGAGGTCAAAATTGATGTTGGTGGGTGGAAATATGATTACCTCCCCCATTCCTTCACCCATGAACATTGACCAAAACTAATGAAGTATACACGAATAATTTTCTCATGGATCTCCATGTAAACACATTTTTTCGGCTGCAGGAGGCATCCAAATTTTCAGGAGAACTGATATAGAGTATAAAAATCATAGTAAGTATTTCCATATAACATAGTGAAAAAAACTATGCCTTAAAAGTTCTATAGATATTCCCACTATTATAACTTCCCCTACAGTTTTCCACCATCTCTTAAAATGGGATTGAAAACATATGGAAGTCGATGTTCATAGATTTTCTGATACCGACTGTGACCCTAACTTTATCGAGATCTACTAAACGAACCTCAAAAATCTAGATCATTGAGTGTTGCATGATAATATTTATTGGAGTGATCTTGTTCTGGAAATCATATCCTCCAAATCATGCTGTTATCCACCCGTTCAAGAAATGAGATGAACCATAAATTCTCATGGGCATGCTTCCCCTCACCATATGTAACAACTGGAAATATACGGGAACCAAAACCTGTATTCACTTGTTTATCCAATTTCTAGATGTCCTGATATCCTCCATATCAGGTGTACATGTATGCAAGCCTAAGCAATCATACTTTTGTATAAGTAGATAACCACTTTATAAGGTGTCTAGAAATGTAGTGTGGAGGACCAAGAGCTGCCAACCCTTGTTCATGATATAGCCCCACTAATTATGAAACTCTTACCCTAAGAACAACCAATAAGATACAAAATTACTCCTCTACTATTATACTAGAAATTTCTTGGAATCCTAGGCATTTTCATAGTTGGTTTTTTCTTCATGAAGATCCCCATCAACATCTTTAACAAGATGTCCTGATTGAATGGGGATGATGATTTAGTACAAGGGTTAGTGTATTATGAAGGATCTGTGTTGTATGGGGGGTTTTCTACATATATCTTCCTAAATTAAGTGGTGAGAGTAACTAATCATACTGAAATCCTATTAGTGGGATGATGTTGATGCAGTGGAGATCCTACAATCCAATTCCCACCTCCACATAATGGATGTGGAAGGTGTTGGTGTCCTTGGACCCCAACTAGAGGAACTATGGATGTAACTCTTGTCGATGATACACATGTTACTGGGATTTAAAAACTAACTCATATATCCTAATGTGGCATTGATCAATCCCGTATTTCCAAAAAGTGAAGCATACCAAGTACACATAGGCCCACTCATCAGTGAAGTTTCCCTCACCCGCACGTCAAAATCCTTATACCATCCCATGCTATTGTTATGGATCCTGGTATAAAAGATAATGGAATAGAGAGATAGAAATTTATCATCCTCTATCATCTACCCATTGAATATATGTATCCATCAACTCAAACTATATATGATGTTTTCTTCATGATCCCAAGTATGGTGACCAGGAGTAGTGATGTTCCATCGAGTAAGCACATCATGACAAGAGTACAAGAATCATGGCATGTTCACTTAAATGGATGTGATAGTAACATCATAGATAACGCAAAATTTGTATTGGGATAGATGTATTAATAGAAGATATCTTCTGTAGGCTTCAGTTAGCAAGCCCAGGAGTGCCTTGTTGACAGAGACCACCCTTCTGGCCTGAATAATTTCTAGGTTCCCTACTATCTCACCCCTCCAGACATAATAGTAGTTTTGATCTCATCATGGTTAGAAATATTTTATATTTATTATTGATATGTTCATTAAAATTTTATTTCAATAAATTTTTGAGTTTCAGTCATGTAAACTCACCGCATCACTTAACTTTGTGGTTGGTTGCACAAAATTCCATCTAAGCACAAAACTATTTTGCAAAAGGTAGTAGTTTCATGAATTTCACGACCGAAGGATTAGGATTTCATGTAAAGGGGTGAGTTATATGAACGATAAATGATTTATTACACATTAATTTAATATTATAATACAAAGGGATTGTACCCCTATTTATAGGAACATGTCCCCCATGTTATGTGAAGTGCACAACATAATTTATTGACCCAAGAATGAGTTGTACAAATTCATGAAAATCAGTCACACTCTTCGAAAGTTTCTTCAAATCTTGAATTTTTGGTACCCTATAATCTCTGATTATGGGGGGGGGGGGCATTTTTTGATGCTAAAAGCGTGTCACACACCCCAAAATTCTAGTTTTGGATAAACCAAACATGATACCCACTTTGAAGAAACATTACCAGACTAAAGAGTAGGTTTCATGTAAATATGACCGATTACATAAAAAGGAGAAGTTCTGTGTTCAAGGAATTGAATTCCAAAGGTGATGCTGAGATCTATGGTTGATATCATGTTTTAAATGATGACCATGTTGTATTCTCACAAAAATAGAAACTTTCATTAAAAACAGTTAGTGGTGGGACAATGTATTTCCGCACGTAAGGCAACATCGTCTCCCACTGATTACATGGTCAATCCCAAAACACCTAATGCATGTGCATGAAAAAGGATAGAATTTCAAGAAATCCCATAATGAATCCATCTAGTTATGAGAGAAAGGTGGCATCGATCGGAATACATTGCACAATCATGACTTAGTAGCAAAGGGATGAGAAGAACACAACCAAATTTCACACCTCTGGTAATTTTCACACCATAAACCAAATATTTCAGACATAAATAGAGCTTCACCCCCTCTTGAGGAGGGGTTTTTGAAGATAAATAGACACTCTTTTTCACATAAATACCTCTCTTCTACAACATCACACAACACTATACACATTTCAACCTTAAAGGTAGAGAATGTTAATGAAAAAAATTTATAACTTCGAACTTTTCTTAGCCTACGATTGGGAGATCCTTGCACAAAACCTCTCAATATTCGCCATGTTCATGGAAGATAAGTATCTTTTTCACAAACTTGATCTGTACACAAATTCAAACCATGCACAAAACCATTCCCACAGAATCCATGTGTTTGACTTGTGATAGATTACCTTTCTTATGCAACTCTATTTTCACACAATATGACAATGTTTCACAAAAAAACGTCATATTCCCCTAATTAACATCCCCTATGCTTCTAGTGTATCCATTAACCCATATTTTTATTCTAAAAATAGGTCACCCTATTCCTTTATCTCCTAATCCCATGCACCCTAACACCGAGCCTCATAATTTCCACTCCTCCATGGTAGTACCAATGCTATTCCCCACCTGGAGGCTCATAAGTAGTGGAATCATAATCCTTAGAGGTGGTGTCACTGATATAAACAACATACCTATCATTGTATAGATTTATTATGTTGAATCTTCCTCTTTTTTTGACATGGTCCTCCTTGGGGTGTATTCCCCATCCATGTCTAAGATACATAACATAAAACTACCTAGTTCCCACATTTTAGTCATAAAATGTTAAAATTCACGACAATAATCTCATCACATGATGTAAAACTATATCCTTACCCTATGCAGTGAACATAAGATGTCCCATGTATGACCATCATGGGATTCCAATTCCTTCCCCATCAGAGGATGAAACACCTTCCACAAGGAGATTCAATATTTATCCACCCCCAATATCCTCCCTTTCCATGGGAAAAAACTATGCACTTGGGAATATTTCTTGTGTAAGACCCACACCATTGCTTTTTGATTCTCTTTCCATGATACGAGAATCCTTACTGCATGATGTTACACTATATGGACCGGTCCTGTCAAACGATCTTAGACCGTGATGTCAAACTTTGTAGGTTTTGTTCCCTATCTCTTAAGCAAGATATTTAGGGTACCTCTATGGGGTTCAATCCTGACAAAATTCAAGTGTAAAATTATCCCCCTTGGGTGGGGGGGGCACAATACAATAACCTCAATGTCAAATTACCTCATTGGCGGGACACACACCATAAAATACAAGTGTGAAATTATTCCCCATGGGGGGACACACTCCATAATTCCATTGTTAAATATTTACCCTTGGGGGACAAAATCCATCCATCCTATTGTGAAATTATTCCCCTTGAGGGGATATACTCCATAATTCCATTTTAAAATTACCCCCCTTGGGGGGATACACTTGATAATTCAAGTGTAAAATTATACCCCTTGGGGGGATACACTGCACATATTTGTGTGAAATCTCCCCTTTTTGGGGGACACACTCCATCATCCATCCATCCTAGTAAGACACTATTCCTATACCCATCTCCACAAGATTTTAGACATATTCCCTAATCTAGAATCCCTATATCATACAAAAAACATGGGATTCCTGAGTTAAAAAGCTTCAAAAGACTTACGCTCCAATCATCAATTACCTCATGGCTGTCAAGAGATGATTTTAGTTCTAGGACTAAGATGCATCACACATGATATTCACTCTAAAAAAGGAATACTTTATTGGTTCTCAACTTACCCAATTTGTAGAAATTCCCAGACATGCCCATCGCTACTACCTCCTCTAACCAAATGTTGTTACTTTTTCGTAACTAAAGAAATGTAATTAACTAGCATTTGCCTTGTGATGGAATAAGGAATTAGCTTCAAGAACATAACTTAAATCTATTGGGGATACATTGACTTGGTGATGAGATCCAAGGAGGAATCCATGGAAGGAGAAACCAACATCTCATCATCTTGTTTTGATCAAAGAGATTACATTTCCAATTAGAGTGATGGAATCCACCCACCTTTGGAAAGAGGAAATGTGTGGATATAGGAGGTAGTGCATTTCCACTATGGGGAGGGATGGTGAAATTCATTGATGAAAGGTCGTGAAATAGGAAAATTTCTATGGAGTACCTCTACTCTACAATTGAAGGAGATTTGAGGCACTAATGTTATAAAGAGGGGAATTCCATATGAATATGGAACCAAGGTCTCCCAAACATTGAATTTTTGGTTGTGTCATATGAGACAACCATAAAATCAATGTTTTTTTACCATGTCACTAAAATTGGTCACTAGTAGTATCTTTACTCATGGATTCTACTCAATATTTTCATACCCCTGAATTATCAGGTCATATGAAGTCACGTTTGCTTCCATGGGCCCGAGATTATGAAGCATCTAGGTTGGGATAATATTGATACCAAATCTAGTTTCCGCTAGGCAATGAGAGACTTCCATGCCATTGAACTATCCCATGATATAAAATGGGAATATGTTCCCCTGAATAGTGGTGCCCTTATCTTTCTTATAGAACAATATGATCATATAAAATGTTTCTAATTTGGATTCTTATATATGATAGACCTTAGTTTTAGCTACCATAGTATCAATATTTATAGGGATTTTAGGGCCTTGATGAGAGCCTCATAGAACCCATTTGATAGATGGAGTGTGTTAAGGATCGATAGTCATGCCATTATACTAGATAGGTTCTTTAACACATCATACTTTCAAGTGAGGGTCATATTGCTTCCCTCCATGGGTCTCTCTTTAATCGAGAGTGTAGTTGGTGTAGTCAGTTGAGGAAGTGGGGCTTTATTCGTGCCTACTGTGTTTTTCTATTGATTGGAAAACGTACTCTGAGCACTAGATGGATGAGATTGGGATCCAGATAGCTATGATCGAGTGTTGGGTTTTTATGGATAATCCACATTATAAATCAATATAGTCAGTTTCAAAGTTGTACTCTATGATGTATCTTATGGGTATTGTGTCTACTAATCCCTAATAATGTCCCAAAATCTTGTTTCATTGAAATAAATTTTACTTTATAACATACCAGCTTAAAAATATTTCTTGTTAGCATGGTTCTTTCCCTTACATATATAGAATTAGATAGAGGTTCCTAAAGGGGATACATCTTATTCTTCCTCACTAAGACTGCACAATGTTCCACTAGTAAGATAATGTTAAAAAAGTCATATTCATCTTCTTCATAAATCGAATATTTTAAAGAAACAATAATTCTAGGAGATTCTCCTAGTTCATGGGGAATTAAGTCTTCAATAGTGAAAACTGGTTTGGGAACTAACAAGGGAATCTTATTTCCCCAGAATCCTAAATTCCTATTCTAGTGAGACTAGGAATAATATGGTTCCAATGAGGTGTCCAAAGTGGAATTGGTTGTTTTAAGTGGTGAGGGTGTTATCAACGGTGCAAAAATAATGTTTTGGGTGCGAGTGACTATCTTAAAAGACAAATAGTCATTATAATTATATATATCATAGACAAGAACCTACTACTACTCACCTGAGTCTTCATTATCACCATTGAGGTTAGTAGAGACATATATCACCTATGCGGGGACATCACCCAACTTGACCCGGGCATGGTCTACCTAGTTCTAGATCCATTGTTTTAAGATTAATAACTCCTTGATACAATTCCTAAGGATCTAATGGTATAGGCAGTAGTCATTACAATTTTTCTATCCAACAATTAGGGTCACATTGATTTAGGTAACTTCAAGATTTCCTTTTCTAAGGCACTGATGAAGTACCATGAGGCCTATATATACTTGAAGGAGTAGACAGATTTTTTTTGTTTTTTGATGTGCAATTTTGGTTCCTATACCCAATGATTGACTAGGGGAGAATTATCTTGGTTATGGTACTCTTGGTGAGGCATATCCTGTGGAGGTTCTAAAGGAGGATCAACTGCGGGGCCTAAGTCTATATAGTGGTAGGTGTTTTTACCTTTACATGTTTCTGTATAGGATCTGGAAGAGTTAATGGGTGTGATAGAATCTTGGCCTACTATTAGGGTTCTTCCAAATGCTGACTCCTTTAGTGAGTTATTAAAATCCACGTGAATATCTTAGGGAGTTGAGTGTGGGTGAAAACCTTTCTTGGATACTCTCAACACACATCCAAAAAATATCTTCCCAGGAATTCTATACATAGAGGGAGCATGTTATCCCCTTCCATCTAGAAATTAATTCTGAAATTCACTCTCCAGACCTCTTATTTCATTTTGAGAGGGAAATGTTACTAGTTTTGAGTAGGTTGGAGCTAAACTGGCAGAGAAACTGTGTATAGATATCTTCACAACCAACAATGGATCACGTTCCCTAGAGATTATACTAAATAAAATTAGGTCCCTCTATGTTCTATAAGAAACACCAAAGCATGGAATCTTGTAGCTAATCTAGAGTTCCCAAAATTGGGCCATATATAGAAACAGATTTCACATCCAATTGAATGGAGTGAATCTCAAATTACCAAATTTTTGGGGAGGATGAACATGATCTAGTCATTATAGATACAATTTTTTGTTCAGGTGATATTAAATATTATTTTTCATCTAAACCATCTTGATGAGATGTGAGAGTTTCTCTCATGCTGTTAGTTTGAGAAATGGTAATCACCAGTGCTTTGAACGACCTATTTGATCAAGAGGTGAATCAATAATGGTATAAAGGTGGGAAGTCCTATTTCTTTGGTAGGGTAGGAGGGTTATATCTTGTTCACTTTCCAAAGAAAACATACTCTTCCCCAATTTATAAAGTGGTACCAACCAAGTCAACCCTAGGTGTCTATCTAAAAAAGACTCAATTTGTTTCATAGTAGGGGTGGGGTCCCATCAGATATTTTCTTACTACAAGTGCCTCTCAGTGAGAAGTTCAATAATCATCTTTCATTAGCCTTTAATATCCTAGAGAAAAACATCCATTATAGAGTATGATTCAGTTTTGGGTGGGTCCTCTGATGGAACATTAGGATTATAAATTCACTTTTCCTTATCAAGATATCAAAGAGAAGGTAGAAACAAATCTATGGGAGACATGAGGCCGATTGTCTATCTATTTTGATGAGTGAAAACACCTTCTAGAGGTTAATCTTAATGTTTCATCTTTCCTAATTGTGAATTCTCTCTATCATTAATTATTCTTTCATCTTTATTCTTCTAGACATTGATAGGATTGATCATGATGAAATTCATATTGGTGGTGGTTGGAGAGAAACTTTTAATATCAATGGGTGGATTAGCTTGGTGTTCAAGTTTTTGTCGTGAAAGGTACTAAATTGGAGGGTAGAGTACACCCTTTGACTTTTATTTATGCATAAAATCTTTCCTCTTTCATGATCTATCAAATCATGGTGAGGTTCCTTATATAGGTATGCTAGAAACTCTAGAAGTATGCATATGAATCAAGGTGTCGAGCCACCATAAATTCAACAATATCAACCTTCCAGCACTACTGATAGATGGAATTGATATATTTAGAGATTAATGGATAGGGAAACCAAAAATATCATAAGTAGTTGAATTTAGACCAGATATTTTAGTAGAGGCACACCACATGGCCTTCATTGAGGAACTCCAGGATAGTGAAGTGAAGAGTGGTGGGTGGAAAAAAAATAATTAGTAGCTAGTCAATGACTAGGATTTCCCACAATCATTCCTCCTCCCATTCACTGTTAAATATTTAATAATTTTCTTGATCACCTGAAGCTTCAATTGATAGTGGTTGGGAAAATGGGGATGGTAGTAATGAATACCTTCTCGGTTATTTATTTTCTGGCAGAGTAGGCATCACACGGGCTAGTCATCCATGAAATGATAGCATTTACTCTAGAGGTGGGACCTTCTTCATAACTACATCTATAGAGGAACAGGTGTATAGGGACTCCTATTGACCAGGAAGGTCATCATGCCTCGATTCCATAATAGAGTGATCACCTTCATCATATGGCATCTATCCATACCCTGATGTCTCCCCTACATCCATGGTGGAGGTGGAGAAGAGAGAGGATGATTGAAGCAGAGATGGTTTCATGGAGAGTCTCTAAAAGGAATCCAAGACAAACTCTATATACAAGTACTTATGCAGGGATCTAGGGACCTTATAGATCTTAGTATCAGGGGTAGTCAGTCTTAACTAATGGGATCCTTTCCCCAATTCTGATGCTGTCAGTGAGAGAATATCCATCAAGATTTCCATCACTTGGACTTGTGAGGTCGATAGAAATGAAACGTTATCCCAAACCACTCTATAATTAAGTGGTAGTTCCCCAAGCATGATCCAATGAATTCCATGAGAATTTATTTTATGTGAACTATGGATGGTGCCTTGATTGGGACCCCCATAGTAGTTGGGTGTCCTCCTACCCCAGCAAAGATCTTCAGTAAAAGTGAAATATTCTCCTTGGGGAGGACCTTCATGTAGAATGATGGAATTGTAGTAAGGAACTCCATGGTAAAATTCATTATCATGGTGTATACCATTGTGGTTTTCGGTGGAGGTCATGATGTAGAGAGTAAAACAATCCTAACGGATGGTCGAATTGGTTATCAATCCCAATTAGCGGAGATCATTCCCTTAAATAATGTTTGGGGTAGGAGGAGGTGTGTTAACAGTTGTAAGGAACACTAGATCTATAGAATAGGTCTCATATTGGGTAGGGTTCTAAGCGCACCCTAGAAATTCTCACTAAGAATTTTGGACCGGGGCTAGTGGAGTAGGGATGTGATCAACCCATTTGTTCTCTTATGGGAACTTCTGACATTGTTGGTGAAGTTGAGTGTTGGGGACATCCTAGGAAACCCTAGGGTGGTGGTCTCAATTAGTGAGACCGGTACATCCATTACATCTATAGTATATGGGAGGGAGTTGTTGGAGCATTCTAGGGAGAGGATTTGAAAATGGTTGGTTGTGGTAATTTGGTGGACATGCCCCTACATGGTCTCTATAGATAGAAATGTAAGTGTTGCGCCAAAAATTTCAAGTCCTTGTAGGTGTTGTCCCTAGTTAGGATGACCCCTTATTATTCATAGCAACAAACAAGGGCATTGATCACCCTCTGTTTCTTGAGTTTATAGGGGATATGGGGAAATGATGTTCAGTAACCATTGGAGGTATGTCCTTTGTATCTGGAATATAGTTGTAAGGGGTTAATTTAACATATTCTCTCCTTCTCCCATTCCTATTAGTGGCAGTTCATCGACTATTACCCACAACTTTTTTTCTATAGGATATATGTTTTCAATAATCTATACATTTATAATGAATGAAAACACTGTGTATGTTTATATATAGTGATTTCCAAAATTGTTGATGTGAAACATTCCTCATATGGTCATCGTTAAAAGATAAGATATTTGTACCAGGTTCACCATTTGTTTCTCGATACTTTCACCAAGTCACAGATCATGATATGATTTTACTAGAGAGTTTCCATGTACAAAGACTAGTCATGGACACTCTTGTGTTTTCATGCCCTACATTCCCACTTTCCAAAGGGGTCATCCTCTACCACCATGGTCGATGATGTCATCACCTTGATCTTAATGGGTTAATGGGATTTCAGGAGATCCTTCTATGGATCCCTACAGAGAGTTTGATTCCTAGCAAGGGTCACCCTGAGAGATCTAATAAATCTCCATGAATCTCATTTTATACAATATAATCTAGTGGAAATCAGTTAATTACTCTAGTTTATACACAATGGTGTAGCCACCTCTAATTTTGAGTTGATGAGAATGTGGGGTATCTTGGGCATGTTGGGAATTTTCAAAACTATTTATTTTTTGTAGTTAAGGGAATCTCATGTATGAGGAATATTAGGTGTATAACCAATGGAGTTCCATGTATGTTATGGGGTAACTCACTAAAGTGGTGCAACAAATCCAAGGCCTATTTCCTCAGAAATAAAATATTTTTTTGATTGGGAAACTCACATTTGTTATGTTTTTTGTATGAAATCTAACACTTTTCATGATAATAAACTTAATCTCATCATATAAGGATTCATAAGTTCATCACCTAAGTCATATAATGATCATCACATGAGGTAGATATTTTGATGCATCATGAGGGGTGATATATTTAAAGTCTAATGGGGGCATTTCACATATTTAGAGTCTAGTGAAAACTATCCTGCACACACACATCATACATGGGTTGATCATATGTTTAAATACTTATGGGGATGTGATCACATGTTTATATTCCTATGGGGATATTATCAAAGGTTTTAAGTCTTCTGGGGATGCTTTTCATATACGTTCATCTCGTTCTGGGATGAATATAGGTTATCATTGCATGATAGCACTGACGTCCAGTGGGGACCTCATATTTGGAAGGTGAGAGGTTTTATTCTACTCCTGGAAGGTCCGGAGTTTCCACCTCCCAAGGGAAAGTGGCTTTGTGGTGGATTTCAAGATTTAAACTTAGGGAGGCATCCTATGTACCCTATTATAAGACATGCATATAAATCCCCGTAGTTTAAGTACACAGTTTGAGGTCATGTGGAAGGACTTGTAAATGTAGTTTTACATTGTGCAATAAAGAATCTTAGTCATGAAAAGGGTGAAAAAAGGGATATTGTGTGGATTTTTCATAGAGTTACCTAGATGGTGTATATTTCATATCATTCTTATTACATGAGGGTAAGAAAGATCTAAGGATCCTACATGTACTATTTGAAGAAAAAAATCAGCATGTTTCCCTTAATGATTCCACCATTGGGTCTTACATGACCACCTCACATATGATTTTTAATGGAAAAAAGAGAGAACACTTCCCATTTGAGACTACATGTTGGGGTACTTAGGATTAGTGTCCTAATATTTAGAGAAAAGGGAAATGATACTTCCCATCCTATGCTTGAAGAACAAGGACTGGGCATGAGGTTTGTTGATACCGGTCATGATGATGATTGAAGAAAGAATAAACTCATATTGGATTGGTATAAGGATCATGTGCACTCTACTTTCATGAAGTTTTGTATAATGAAGTTAGGAATCATATAGGGGCCTATGAGGTGGAATATATGAAGGTATGAAGGATCATAAAGTTGAAACTTTTGTTAAACATGGACACCCTACCTAAATATGCCATCTTGGTATCTATGGGAGGGGTTTTGTGAAAGATAGAAGTCTCAGAGAACCCTATGGGGAATGAGGAATATTCCTATAGAATAGAGAATGTGATCTTTCAAAAAAAAATATCTTCTAGGAGCTTATGTTCCAACAGACTCATGAGAGGTAACCTACAAACAATGACTAACTATAGGAATCAGTGTGGACATTTGGTCATGAAGATTGGAGATTTGTGAATAGATTGATTTAGGTGGAAGTCCAAAGGTCGAATAAAAATTAAATTAGAATCAAAGGGGGTATTTTTATGATCCACAAAGGTCTAGAAATATGTTTCATTAAAGGTTACCATATTCACATAAGATGAATCTTTACGATGGTCCACCACATTAGTGAAGCTCTATTCCTTTTCATCTAGACATATGTTTCATGAAATATCACAATCTTCATATAAGATGATCCTTCACAGTACTACACTATGTTTACAGATCTCTAGTACTTCAAGAAAGATAAAACCCTTTCAAATCCAATACCGTTGTGGTATTTTTATCCCATTTATCCTATATTTTACTCGAATCATCACTAGGTTTCTCGATGTCTCATGTAATGCATATTTTTCAGCATCAACTATTTCCTTAAAGTTTTTCCTTTTAATAAATTCATCCTCAAGTGAATCAATATTTTTCTCTTATTATTTTATATAATTTTTCAACTTTTCAGTCACCTTTTCTTGAAATTTAGTATTTTTATTAAGATTTACTACTTATTTAGAGTTCACATGACTAATAGGTTGGTCAATTAATTCATTCTGAATTTGGTTCGTCTCTATTTTAAACTCCTCTACATATTTAGATGATTCTTTAATATCCCATCAAACATTTTTATTTTTCACTATTTGAATGTATGGTTCTTCCAAAACAACTTCATGCACTAAATAAAGGTCAATAATACCATCTATATATTTATTCTCATATAGTAGACCTGTATTCTTGTATTTATAATTAAATTCCCCAACATGGTTAGAATCATAGGAAATAATTGAAATAGAATCATTCACCTCAATTTCAGTATCTAATATCCAGAGAGCCTTTTTCTTGTTATTTTTATTCTTTTGGATTTTTTATAAGGAACTCTTTATTATTCTATGTAATTGGTTTTGAATTTATATATTTTCTACACTCATATGACAAAGTATTCCAAATTTCATAGGAAGTAACATAAGGATTAGTTTTTTATAGATTTTATTTGACAAAGATCTATTCTGGATCTTTTCCATGTCAAAATTTTCCAACTTTCTCACTATGGTTTCTCAAGTCAGTATCTCTTCAGACATACTCCAAAACCTCTTCACCAAAACCCCATAGGAACATGATAATTTCTTCCTACAATTAATCAAATATAGTTCCATAAAAATATAGGATTAATCTTAAAATCCATGTTCAAAAATCCAAACCCTGCTTCTGAGGTTGAATACTGAGTCTAAAACTTTAATCTTTAGTATCACTTTTTGGAAGAAGATACACCCAGGGGTGAATTAGGGTGTTGATTGATTTAAATATTTTATTTTATTTGTTTTATTCTTATTTTAGGTTATTTTTCCTTCATTAAAAGAAACATATCTAATATCTCACACTTGATGAAATACTTAAAAAAATAATCATAGATATGTAGGAAATTAAAACATCTATGAGACATAGAGATGTTTACTTGGTTCACCGAAAAGGGCCAGTACAAGTAGCATAAACCAATGTTGTTTCAGTTATACCAGAATCCACTGAGCATTATTAGTTTGATGGAAAAAATGGTTTGGTTGCTTCTACTCTATTCTAGTCACACTTCCTTTACATTGTTTAGTATTTTTTCACTACTAACCCAAGGAAAACCACCTGTTCTTCATTGACCGACAATTGTTCAGTGAATTTACATCCACAGTTTATAGATATGTAGGTATCCTTAAATAAATTAAAAACATAAGGCTTTATCTTTTATGATCATGTGACTCTTCTTGCATTATATTCCTAATTTCATGCTCTTTATATAGACCGTTAACATGAAATAGATGTCTTAAATGTTCTATTCACACAACTTCTTCTTTAAAAAAACTCTTTAATTTGAAAAAACTACCAATTAGTGATAATTGTGGTTTAATAAGTGTGTCCTTATTATGTTTCTCAGATTTATCTTTTTTGTAAAACTATTAAGTTCATAAAACTTTCAATTTGTGAATCTTGGGATTGCCTAAGTGTGTCCTAGTGGTTTCACACAAGAAAATTGAGATATTTAACAAATATCACTTGGTTATAATAGACTCAAGTTACTTTATTCATTTAACTAATGTGGAAATTAACACCTCAATAAATAAATTCTTTCACACAACCAATTTCCACTTGAATACATTCTTGAATCCTTCTCGGCCAAGTTTACAGAAGTCCTTTCATCATAGAACTCAGAATTTCATTAATACGTCATGAAATAAATATCTTCATGAAACTATTTTGGGAATTAGATCCTCTTATCTTATTTAAGTCTCAATATCAACTAATCTGGGTGGTAACAACATATTTATAAACACAACAAAAACTTCATGTAACTTACATACTCACCACTGACCCAATATGAAACTTTTCGGGTAACTTCAATGATTTGAAGTCACCTTCAGCATAAAGCTCACCACTATCGTGAAACTATCTTCTATATTTCATGGGTTAACATAACTTTCCTAGTTCAAATAAATTAATTTATTTAATGTGACCCATGGAATACAAGTCACATCTATTACACAAATCAAACTGAATTTTTTCAACTTTCACTACTTTGATTTGGTGAACTCTCCACACTTTCACAAAATCATCAACTTTTCCAAATATGAACATGAATCCTTAAAAACAACACTTTTATGAAACTTTTCACAAGTTATCACAACTTTACCTCTTCATTAAAATATTTATTAAATCACTTTACTTTTATTTATATTGATGAGACAACTTCGAATCTTTACATGTGTGCAACTTCGCATGAAAACAAATAATTTTCACACAATCTTTTCATTTTCAAGAAAAACCTTTCATTTTATATATTTTAATGAGATGTACTATATTTACCATGTTAATGAAACCTATAGTTTTGAAAAATAAATATTCCTTTACACCAGAAATTTTTTGAAATCTTCCCGATAAATCAACTAATTTCTTCTCAATTTTTCAGGACTAAAATTTGGAAAACACTGAAGAACCACATAAATTTATCTTCGTCTTCTACGATTATAAATTCATGATCTACGATTCACTTATTTGATTCACTATTATTTATTACAAAATAATATATGAGAACAAATTCTAAATATGAGGGTTAAATATATGTCTTCCATAAATACAAAAAAATTGTGAAACTTCATTCGGGTGAGAATAATTTCTCATCGGAATCATTATATTGAATTCATCCAAATTTGACATCTATATATCACATTGGTGATTTGTTTACTTTCCTAAATTGAGAAAATAAAGATCACTAATTATGGATTGAATGATGAACTTCCTAACTAGATAAGGCCAACTAAGTCTATTCAGAATCTTTTTAGATATTCAACAGGTTCCTTTTTCCTGTTCAAGCATGACTCCTTATCATAAATTCTGGATATGCAATTTATATCTCTAGGGATTTATATCCATTTCATTCTCCCAAACTAGGTAGTATCTACATGTCTTCAACATATTTATTATGCTAGTAATTCTCATTTCCATTCCAATAATATAGTCATACTGTATGACACTATGAATGACAACAAATCTAACACCAAACATAGGTTTGGGTCTAAAATATTGGTTTGAATATTTTAAATAGGCTTCCTCACTCCTCATGTGATCATCCTATCACTTTAATTATACTATTATTTTATGTGTTAGTGACAGTTTGAAAAAAAATATAAATTCTAAACTTTATTTTTTGTGAGGAATTAATGATACCTTTTGAACAGTAAATATCTTATGTATAACACAAAATATATTATGTATCATAAAACCTTTGACACTTTCCAAATTTACACACATCAGCATATTATTTATAATATGCGATATATTATATATGCTCCAAATATCTTACATATCACAATGCTGTTTTTTTATTTACCTCACTTAAACCAACACTTTAACACATATCTTCCATCTCCTCTGACATATCATACATATTAATGTAAGATATCATGTCTTCCATATTTTGGTATGAGCTTCAGAAAATATATTATGTATATAATGAGATATGTTACACATCACCCTAAAATATTAAATATAATATAAAATATGTTATGTATCATAGTGTAATATCTCATGTACTTTTATAATTCTTCTGTTTCACTATAGAATTCAAAAATTTCAGATGAACTTAAAACTGCTTATAAAATTTTCAGGGTATCTCAAATCAATCTAATTAATCCAAAACCTACTTAAATGACTTTGGGAAAATATTAATAAATTTTAAACCTATTTATAATAATTACCAATGAATATAATAGTACATGTGTGATTCCTTTGAGTATTTCCATGAAGCCCCACTTCCTAAACAATTCTCATTATTAAAATTGATGTTCACTTAGGATTATCAAGGTGTTGTATTTTTAACAACATTTCATAAAAATCACGCTTACTAATCCTATAAGAAATAATATTTTTTATTTCAAGGGGAAGATGATGTTTAATATTCTATATGTAAAAATATAGTGTATTTAGTCAATTATAAAACATCTTGGTACTGAATAAATATCATTAGTTGAACAAAATGGGGGTCTTCGTAAGAATAACATAAATTTTCTGGAAGATCAAAGAGGCATGAAGAGTAGAGGCTTACCTAATGGTGATTTTGATATTTAGTAAGATGACTCTATACCATTTGATCATTGGAATAACATTACTTTTTGAAGAGTTGACTATGATCAAAGATGATTTGATCAAATATAAATTTCATCAAGAGATAAAACAGTGATTCTTGATATTGAAAAACTCCAAAGATTACAAGAAAGGAAGTACATTATGTGAAACCACAAAAGCTGAATAAGTAGTAAATTAAGCTTAAATAGTTCACATTATTGGAAATGATGATGAATTTTCTTGATGATAAGGATTATGTGTTTAAATCTTTAATGACTAATTTGAGTGGTTGAGACATTAAGGAGAAAAATGAGTGGATGTATTGTGGAATGGAAACTAAAAACATCATAAAATTAGTGATGTGTTTATAAAAATATATTAAGATTAGTAGTTGATTTAATCATAAGCTGATACTAAAAAAAAGTTCAAAATTAGTTTACGTGCACCTAGAATATAGCACTAAAATGAAAAATTCATTTCATAGCTATTTGATGTACTGAATGTAGAAGAAGTTTTAGTTTAAATAAAGTAGAGGTAAAACCAATAGAAAATCATAGTGAATTATATGAAATTAAATTCACCAAATGATATTGGTTGACTTCAGATAAATATTTCAATTAAAAAAACATTATGAAGATGCTGAGATGGACTTTCTAATTTTTAATATTTACAAAACTAATTTCATGATTTTATCCAAAAGGTTTGGGAGAGTTAATGATTGTCGACAAGGTGTCTAATATAGGATTTTTTTAAAGTTAAAATCTTATATATTTATGATATATTAAATTATATTTAATGAATACTTGAATTGACTAGAAGTTTTAAATAATATCCCACAAGTTCCTCACTTTTACCAGGGAATTATTTGTTAAATATAGGAGGAACATAATTTGAGTGAATGGGGTTATTGATATTTTTTATTATTATTGGCAATGACAATTATTTTAAGTAAATATGATCATTTAGAGCTCAAAATATATTCATCAGAGGATACACGAAGTTTAAGAAGGACATCAATGAGTTTGAGAGCATAAAATTTGAAGAACTAGAAGATACAAGTTCTGGATGTTGAATTTTTGGAGGTTGAATGTGACACCCCCTATGTCATGGTTTCTTTTATTTTGTATTATTTTATATAATATTGAGTGGTTTAAAGTTATGGTGTTTTTAAGGCTAGAAATTGAATTTTTAGAGGATTTTAGAGAGAAGAATAATTATCCAACACAGATAGTACTAACCGTGTGGTTCCCATGTGGGTGAGTCTTTAATTTTGATAGATCCTTTTTGCAAGCCTTACATACAGTTTTTAAAACTATGTGGATCTCCGTAGAAGACATGTAGGTTTTTGGGTGTGTCAAGGGTGAGGTACACAGTTTTCTTAAACTGTGAAGAACCCAGGAGTAACCGTGCAAGGAGGTGTCTGACCTAGGTAGTGACCAAAAAATGGTTGGCGCACTATTTTACCAACTGTTTGGTTTCTTCAAATGTTTAAATTGTGGGTTATACCAAAATAATCCTCTTTAATTGTAAGGGGTTTTCACTCCCATTTATCCCCACCGGTGTTGACTGACACCTTGGGAGCTAAGGAGGAGCTCTAATATCCTCCCCTTCTTGATCCTTTCCCTCTATTTGGTGTTTTTCAAGTGGATACAAGGTATTTATTATTAATATCTTCTATAATTCCATCCCCTATTTTTTCTCTTGGTTATAGATTCCCCCTTGAACCCTAGGTCACATGTGGTCCATTTTATAGTTTTGGGTAGATTTAGTGTTGGAGGTTTTAGCATATATGGTTTATAGGAAATATTTCTACTTCCAGGGGTATGATCACTATTGAAGTCAACATGTTCCAGAGGGTTTCACCTTAATTCGTACCTCTATTAGGTATGAGTTTTTATGCATTTGCTTCATTATATAATTCAGAGTCTTTTATGTTCTTTATAAATTCTATTTTTTGAAAGTATAAACATATGTGATATCTTCTTGGTGATTTGTAACCATTTGTTTGTGTTTTCAGATTGGAATGAAGTGTTTTATTTGTAAATTACATGTTTTCTAGTTTTAAATGGAACATTTTACTATTATATGATTATTTAGAAATTCCATGTGGGTTTGGAAATGGTTTTAAATGTAATTAATGGTTTTGACCCGATTTTGGTTTCTAAAGAGTGGAAACCATGTTTTAATGTGAATTTGGTTTGGGATTGAGGTTTTTACCTCAAAGTGTTTAATAAAATGTTTATTTATTAGGATTAAAATGTTGATTTATAATGTGTGAGTGATTTTACCCTTGTGTAAAATTCCATGGAAGATCTTTTGAAATGGTTTTGATGGAAATTGTTTTCCTTTAGCCTTGTTTCTGATTTTTATTAATGAAGAACCATGTTTGGGGTTGGATTTTAATTGATTTGAATGTGTCGGTGATTTCAATATTTTTATTTTTATTTTTTTTGGAATGAAATCTTATGAAATGTGAAAGGTACTATAATTCCAGGACACATTTATGTGTCAAGAGCATAGTTGGAACTTTGGTTTTAAAATGGAAAATGTGAAAGAAAACCATTGATTTTCATTGTTTACTTACCCCTTATGTAGGTTATTTACCTATATTAGATTCTTATTTATCCCTTTGCATGTGAATGTGATTTTTATTCCATGGGTGAATTTCATTATGGGGTTATTCATTATTGGGTGTTAGGGTTGGTGATAGATATTTGTATTCTCGATGTGTTAGATTTAGATTCGTTTATCCTATGGATCACTCTATATAATGGTCAGAAGAAACTAGGTACTAATTGGAAGACCTAGCTTGTTCCTCTATTTTCTTTAGACACTACTAGTTTCCCACCATTCATGCTAGGAACCAGTTCAAGGCGGGGGTTGGTGGTTGCAATGACTCTTGTGTGGAATAATTTTATGACTAGTTATTTAAAATTCAATGCATGGTTGTAGCTGGTTTGTGATTGGTAAACTCTTTTATTTTATTGTTATCCACACGTTATTAATCTTCTAGTATAATCATGACACATTCGATTGTTTGATTGGTTAGTGATATTTGAGAGTTTGATCTCGTTCTTGTTTGTATCATTTCCCCAACATCAATTATTATGTATCCTTTATTAGTATATATTAGAATCATTCATGGTGGTATATGGTTCCCACTTTATTAGGAATGAACTGTGTGTGTCTTGTGTTGTTTCTCTAGAAAATGAGTTTTCAAAGATGTCGGGAAATCTGTTTTGAATTTGAAGACACTTTTGTGAGTTTTTAGCTGGATTTTAGAATTGGTGATTTGAGATGGATTCTAATGGTCAAATGTTTTAAAGTGGCTATATTCATTTAAATAAAACAAATTATTTATTTTTGGGAAGTGATAATGGTGTGTGGGTGTGTGTTTTTAAATGGATTAGGTTGGTGGATTTTTCTCCAAAACATGTGTGTAAGGTTTTTAAAACAATGGAGAAAATGTTTGAAATGTGGATATGGAATTTTTTTATTTCCATACAATATTTGTGAATTATCACTCTGTAGATTTATTTTAAAAACAGAATTGATGAATTTATTCCGGAGTAATTTTTTTAGATTCAGTGGGTTATGGTGACCTACAACGATTCTTATCTCAATATTATTCATTTTAGGTTTCAGGTTGTTAGCTGGTTTCAGTTTATTTCTTTATGGATGACTTGGGGTGAGTTGGGTGGTGGAGATAAACCGAAGGTTTCACGGTGATGGTTGAGGCTCAGCTCAAGTAGGTTTTTATTATTTTATTTTTGGGTATTTGTTTTATCTTATCTTTATGGTTGTATCTTTTTGTTTTGGATTATTTTTATGCATATGAAAAATGGTTGGATTATCCTAGTTGTTTATGAAAAATTTGTAAGTTTATTTATTTTAGAAAATTCATTATTTATTCCACTATTTTTATCTCAGTTTTCAGTGAAATAATTCCTAAAGGGATTACTATAATTCCTAGGAACCTATTGATATCCCAAAGGGATCAGGAACACCCTTGGGGCCTTATGTAAAATTAGGTGGGGTGACGTGTTTGGTGGAATCCCAGACCGGTTTATTATAAAATGGTATCAGATCCTTGGGTATCCAATAATAGGTTTCAAATCTATGTGAGTATCCTTTTTTGGTTGGGGATGTCCTAGTAGGAAGGATACTAAGGCTGCTGGGGAATTAGATGTAAGGGTGGAGATTATCTATCTTCCTCCTGTTTTTATCGAGCCTCAAGATACCTAGGTAAGTGGGGTTTCAAATTGTGAATTTGAGTTTGTTTTTAAATGCCACTGATATGAATTATTATTTTTTTATCCCCTTTAAGTTTGTGAATGATAATAGGGATTTAACTTTAGTTTATGGTTAGAAATGGAGGATAGCTTGATTTGCACAGTTAACACACATGGCTTGACATACCATGTGGTGCCTATATAGTTTATTATTCCTCCTTAGTTAGGTGTGATACATGATTATCACACGGATTTCCTACTGTGTTGGAAAAATATATAGACCACTATTTATCCCCTAGTTATCAAATTTTGAATCCCCTATAATATGTATTCTCCAAAAGTTGTTATCAGGTGTTAGAGGTGGAATGAGGATCTTTTTGATGCCTCTTGTAGGTGTGGTTCGTGTGAACCTAGTGAGAATTCTTCTGAACTTCTTTTTTTGCATGTGGTTTTTAAATCCTTGTTTTGGAAAATGAAAGGATTTCATAGAAATTTTATTTTCAATCTTTTTTTATATAATATTTTGGAATTGTATATTTCCCTTGTGGATGATGTTTTTAAAAAGGTAAGGGGGTTTTCTGATCATTCTTTGACCCCTTGTATTTCAAAAATTGAAATTTAATTTTTAAATGGTTTTTGGTTATTTTACTTGTTCAAGAATTTTTTTATGTGTTCCATCAAGGTTGTTTTATTTTTAAAGTTTGGTTGGGTTGGTTTTTCAGCTTGAACCTTGGTGGAGTGTGTTTTCAAAATTCTACGGTAATAATTATGGTTTAAAAAGAGAATTTATTTTGGTGTGATTGATGTGTGCCTTGTTTGGGGATTTATTTTTCAGATTTTATTGCTGCCTTAGGGGGGAATAGTTTGGTTTTTATTTAGTCCTAGATTGATGATGTTCATGACTTATGTTTTTTTTGTTTTTCCTCAGAATAGTCTAAAAGGTTTTTCCATATTTAGAGCCAACCTAGACTCCAATTGGAGTGGTGGATACAGAATATTATTTAATCTCAGAACCTATTTTAGACTTGTTGAATCACCAACCACATTTATTCAGTGGTGATCAAGGGTTAGTGGAATCAATTAAGTAGTCATAATAGATTGAGGAAATCTTTTGTTCTCTCGGGATACCCGAAGATGCATGAGTAATATCTATTGAGATCTTTCTTGTCAGTCATAGCCTATTTTGGTGGGAATCAATTGTAATTACTCTATTGAGGGATAGTATGACTGGTGATAATTTCAAAATGGTGTTTGTTCAGTGGTTCTTTTATAATTCCATGAAAGAGGAGAAAATGCATGATCCCATGAGCCTTCGATATGGTAACTGATCAGTAAGGGGGATGAAAATAAATTTATGAATTTAGTTTTATTTTCTACAAATCTAGTTGTTGATGATTCTATGAAAACACATTTATTCAGAGGTTGTATTTTCCTAGATTTCGGTCCATATATTCTGTCATCTTGTCTAACATCATTTCTAGAGGTGGTTAATTAGAAAATTAGAATAGAAGTTTAATAGTATTGGTATGTTGTGGTGGGTGATTCCTTAGTTTTATCTAATTCACAGTGGAAGCATGGTGGGTGTAAGGATAACCTAGCGAGTAAGGAGTAGAGGTAGAGTGATCCAAATCTTGAATAAAAGGGTCTTTCTAATAGAAATAAGAGAGCCCTAATTTTTTCCCAGTGTGGGGATCAAAGGAATTCTAAACACCACATCTTGAAGTCCCTTATCCCAGAATTTACCTCCATTTTGGTAGTTTGGGTCATCTTAAAATGTTTGTTATGATTGATTTTTGAAGAGGTATTCAGTTTGATGCTTTGTGGATGTTCTATTTTGGAGGACCATTCCTTGGATGGTTTTAATTTTGATTTTGGTTGTTTCAGTTACTATATTTGAAATATTTTGGATGGTTCAATTTGAGTATGTTCTTATATATGGATTTGGATTTCGATTGTGGAAATATTTATTTATTGTGTAATTCTATACCCCTTCTCCCACCCTCTTGGGTGTTTATTTTTTGGTTAGATACCAGTTCCCCTTTTGATACTCATTTTTTATGGAAAATATTATTTCGGAGTTTGCGTTTAAATGATTATTGTATTGATCTTTTGATGCGATTTTTTGGACATGAGCATTTCCTTCGGTGCATGATTAGGTAACTTATGTGTGTTTCTTACTAGTTGTTTTTGGTATACTAGACTATGTTTGGATGTGGCTGTTTGGATTCACCATGTGAGGGTGATCCATGTTTTTACCCTAGGTTATCTTTCATTATCATGAAATGATGTGAGATATTATATTATTCATTTTGGGATTCTTGTGGTTGTTTTTTTCCTTCCGTTGTATTTGGAGGTGCTAGAGGTTAAGGGTGACTTTCTGTTTTGGTTGTTTGTTGGTCAAGGATGTGTTTTTCAATAGTTATATTTGGTTTCACCATGTTAACAGAAATATAAATGGTGGGGAGATCATTTTAGAGAAACTATAAATTGTAGGGATACCATTTTAGGTCTTCTGTACTTCTTTCAAGTCAGTTCCTCTTTGGAAATCCTATTGCTTCTTGCCTCTTCTTTTTAACCATATAATTTCTTGGGACAGAAAGTGGCATGGGGGGTGGGGAGTTTGTGACACCCCCAAGTCATGTTGTTTTTATGTTCTATTATTTATATTGTCTGGAGTTATTGGTCTGGATGTCTATAAATTCAAATTTTTAGAGGCTTTTGGGGAGGAACACGGGTAGCCCGCACAATTAGTACTAATCGTGCTGTGCCGATGTGGGTGTGTCTGTCATTTTTACAATGACATTTTGCATGAATTCCACAAGTTTTTTTCGAAATCATATGGATATCATTAGAATATGTGATGTAATTTCAGTGTGTAGGGGATGAGGTTCATGGTTTTTCTAAACTGTGCAGCACCCAAGAGTAAGACAGTGAGGTGGTGCATAGCCGAGGCAGTGGCAACGAATAATTGGTTCCTATTTTGGAAAACTATGTGGCTAGTCCAGGTGTTTGAATTTTCAGTTTTCCAAAAATATGACTCATTGATTTTAATGTATTTTCACCCCCATTTCTCTACAAATTTTTTGTAAGACCATTTATGATCCACGGGGAAGCTCCAATCTCTTCCGACTCTTGATCCTTGATCCCTATTTAGTGTTTTTCAAGTGGATCTAAGGAATTTATTTTTTCCCTTCCTCTCTTATTCCCTTCCCATATCCTCTCTATTTGTTTTTTTCTTCCCCCATGAACCCTAGGTATCATATGTTATATTTTCGGGTTTTGGGTGGAAATAATGTTGGGTTTGTTATCTATATGGGGGTTTTAGACACTGTTTCTACTTCCGTGGGTGTGGTAGCTATTGAGGCTAACATGTTTTGAAGGGTTTTATTATAATTATCATCTTTTTGAGGTAGATGTTTAATTTAAATTGTTTCATTTCAAAAATAAAAGTGTTATTTTTTCCTCCCAAAATTAACTTTTTTGGAATGTATTAGTATTTGTTAAATCTCCTTGGTGATTTGGTACTATTTCTTTGTGCTTTGATCTTAGAATAAACTAATTTCTTAGTAAATTACATATTTTTATTTTTGAAATGGAATGTTTTATTATGATAATATATTTTTTAAATTCCATGTAGATCTTGAAATGGATTTAAATGTAATTATTTTTTCTTGAAGAAAATTTTGGTTTTAAAAGATATGAAACCATGTTTTAGAGGGAATTTGGTTTTAAAGTGAGGTGTTAACCACAAAGTGTTTAATAAATGGGTTCTTTACTAGATTTCAAGTGGTCATTTGAAATGTGAGAGTGATTTGAACCTTGTGTAAAATTCCATGGTGGCCCATGTAAAATTGTTTTTATGGAAATGTTTGAGCTTTGACATTTTTTGGATTTTTTCAAAGATGAAGACCCATTTTGGAGAGTGGATTTGAAATGTTTTAAATTTTTTGGTGATTTCCATCATTTTAAAAATAGTTTTTTGAATGGTATATTATAAAATGTGAAAGGGTTTGGAATTTTTTGAAATGTTTTAGTGTTAAAGGATGGATTGGCTCTTTGGTTTTAAAATGGATGATTTTGAAGACACCCCTTGATTATTTATTTTTTGCTTACCCCCTATGTGGGTTATTGATTTCTATGAAATTATTTTTTCAACCCTTCTGTGGGAATGTGCTTGTTATTCCATGGATTATTTTTCTATTGGGGTCTATTTATAATTGGGGGTTTGGTTTGAGGGTAACTATGGGTATTCCTTGTGTGTTAGACTTGTCTTGGTTGATCCTATGAATCACTTCACCTATTGGTTAGGGTAAACCTAGAACTTTTGTAAAATACCAAGCTTGTTCCACTTGTTGGATCACAAGACTTTTGTTTCCCACCAGTCATTATAGGAAAAAAAGGCAATGTGGGATTGTTCATCACAATGATTATTGTGTGGGATACTTGGGTTACCGATAATTTGAACTTTAGAAAATTCTCATATCTAGTTCATGATTGGTGTACACTTATATAGTTAGGTGCACTACATGTTAGGAATCTCAGGGTAGAATCATGAGACATTCGATTGTTTGATTGTTTAGTGATTGAGGAGTGTGTGATCAATTTTTTGTTTGTATAATTTACCTTTATTTGATTATTATGGAACCTATATTTGTTTATATTTGATATATGAATGGTGATATATGGTGTGTTCTTTATTTTTCTTGACCTATGTGTATTTTGGATTGTTTATTAGGAAATAAATTTTAAATGTTGTTGGGAAATGATTTTGAAATTAAATACACCGCTATGAGTTCATCAGGTGGATTAAAAAATGGATGATTTAAGATGGATTTAGCTAGTTAACTTTTTTTAAATGGGAAATTTTCATTTAAATTACAAAAATTATATATTTTTGTGAAATGTAAATGGTGGGAGTGTGTTTGAAAATTTCTTTGGTCGTTGGATTTCTTTTCAATACACATGTGTCCAATTTTAGGAAATAATGAGGAACTTTTTGATAGATGTTTATGGAATTGTTTTGATTTCCATATGATATATGTGTAATTATTAATTTATAGATTTACTTTGAAACTACCATTGATGGTTTTACTTATAAATCATATTTCATAGATTCAGCTAGTTGTGGTGACCTACTAGGGTTTTTAGCTCACTCTTATTCATTTCATGTTTCAGACTCCCAGTTGGTTTTATTTTCAATATTTATTATTGATATGGGGTGTGAATCTTGAGTTTTCATGGTAATGGTTTAGGCTTGAAACAAGTTGGTTTGTTTATTTCTATTTTGTCTTAGTTTTTCATCTTCTCTCCCTAGTTCTATATTTCTATTATGGATTCTATTTATGTATATGAGGATAGGTTAGATCATAATAGTTATTTATAAAATGTTTGATATTTTAATTTATTTTGGATTTTTCATTATTTATTATAGTGTTTTTAATATTTATTTTGGGAGAAAACATTACCAATGTTATTTCTGTGATTCCCAGAAACTAGTTTTTATCCCATGGGGATTGGGAATTCGCTTAGGCCCTTGTTGAGAACTAGGTCAGCTTTCATGTTCAGTGGTTTCCAATGCTGGATCATTACATTGATGTTTTTTAGTAGAATCCACATTCAATTGAGAATGGATCTTAGGAAGGTACATATTGTGTTACTAATGGGATCCGGTATAGTCATCTTTTTAGTATGAATTAGTTTAGGATGGACTTTTGGGTTCAAGGTGATCCCTTTCTGAGTGCATCAACAATTTTATTCACCTCCTTGAGCCTGAAACTTATAAAAATGTGTTCACTTATCTATTATTTACTTTAATTCATATGAATGAGAGTGGGTATATTAATTTATTGGATTAATAAATTAATAAGTTATAGAGGTTAACTTAATGTTAAACTAAGTTGCAAAAATGATCCACTAATTCAACCCCTCTCTTAGTGGGTAACCCATTCATTGGTATCACTAGTGTTATCAACGACATGTTCCCTCTATTAGATCTACTCATTTGAAATAGAGAACTTAAATTCTATTAAACACCACATTATACCTACCATTTATAGAAAACACTTTCATGGATGGAAGAATAGGATGATACCATATCTCATATCTCCTAGCTTAGAAGTGGTGGATGATACTATAATAGGTTTTTCGTCTAGAGAAAAGGTTTTACATATGAATATTTTAGAAAAAAACATGGAAGTTTAGGTTAAAGATAATAATACTATTATCATTTCATTGTATGACATTTTTTACACTAAGTAGATGGGTCTTCCATCATCTAAGAAAATATAGGAAATGTTGGAAAGAATTTTTAAAGGAAATGTTAATGAAAATGGATGAAAAATTTTAATATTGATAATTCAGTTTGAGAAATATAAGTTGGATATTGAGGAAACCAAATAATTTTTTTCAAGAGTCAAAAAAATCATCATAAATATCAAGTGATTTGGAGGCACACTAAAAAACTCAATTATTATGAAAATGTAAATGAGAAAATTTTCAGATAGATTGAATCCTTAAGTCTTAGCATTGAAGGATATTATTGATTTAACTCTAGATGATCTAGAAATTTTTTACTTAGAATATGAAATGGGGAACGATCATTATTTTATGAAGGATAATGAAGAAATATATTTTAAATCCACAAGGAAACTCAAACTAAATAATGTATAAAATGATAGTTTTAATGAAACGAAATTCGAAGATGAGATGGATAAGAAGAACAAGAGTATATTATTTCTTCTATCATGAAATTTTATAAAATAAAATGGTAAGTATAATTAAGATATTTTTTTAGAATTATTTGATCATGGAAAAGTTAGACACTTTCCCATAAATTTCTTTAATAAGAAAGGTATTTAAGATAATTTGGATGATTCAAATAAAAATACTTGAGTAAATATATGGAATTAAAATAAAAATGTAGGTAGAAAATCAAATGATGAAAAAATTATGTTTAATAAGAAGAAGAAAATTATTTTTATAATAAAATAAGAAGAAGAGAGCTCATTATAGTTTCATCAATTGATTAATGTATTCTGGATAAATTCAGGAACTTCATGGATCATGAAAAATAAGAGAAAAACTCAAGTGATGAAGATGCGAAAGGTGAAGTAACTTACCAGTAACGCATGATGAAATTTAAATTTGAACCCTATTTTGAGAAAAATACTTATCTCTCTAAGGAAATTCACCATTTTAAAATTAAATAAGATAAGAATATGAAAAGTGATGAATATATTCATAAAAATGAGAATGCATATGTCAAATAAATTAATAACCGCAAGCTCAGTATGTCTGAGGAAAATAAAATTTTAATGTATAAAGATGATACATGATATGTAATAAATTATGAACAAGACACAACACAATCTAAGTGTCCTGAGGTTGAAAATAACCCAAATAATCTGAATTATGATTTCAATAAGGGAAATTAAATTAAATATGAATCTCTATAGTATATTAAAAAATGGTTTAGAAAAATAGGTGAAACATATTCCAACTTATATGAAAATAATATTTTATATTATAGAAATGAAATTTCCTCAACTCTATAGGAGAAATAATGGATTGAGAATAAAAGTAGGAGAACTTCAATTAAACCAACATAGGATAGACCCAGCTTTTGAAATCAATATTCTCGATTCCAAAAGAATGATTCAATCATATTTATCATTGAACTACAAAAATAGTCATACAATCAGAACATCAATTAATCAGGAAGGTGTTGGTCTGAAAATATTTTTGGTGATTCATAAACAATGTTTAAAAATCATTTAATTTTATTAATAACATGTCTCAAATAAGAATACGACATAATTTTATAGGGGGTATCTCTTAAAGAAAAGAAAATAACAATTAGAAGATGAGTAACAGTATCTCATGAATGGAGGATTCAGAAGTTGATAATTATTCAATAAGAAATTATTTTGACTTCTTGAAGAAACATTTAAAATATGTGATTAGGCATGTCACTGTGGGGATGATTTCTATAAAAGTTTTCATATGAAGGATTCATACACTGGAAGAGAAAACAATAAGGTAAACAAAAGATAGATAAAAAATCCCTAATAGTTAAATTCATCTTGAAAGTTATCCTAAAATAAAAAACGTAGATACTTAATAGTGGATGATCCTGACATATTTCTAGTGAAGTTAAAATCTTTGGAAACATTGAATATCATAATGGGGTATTTATTTCTTCTAGAAATGATATTTATTTAAAATATAAGGTAGTATAATAGTTATCCAAGATTATCAGTAGTTAAAGTCCATGTAAGTCTATTTATTGAAAGACTCAACTATAACTTACTCAATTCATGTTAGCCATGTGATGATATAAAAAAGCAATCTTCAATAGTAATTTTTTTATTATATGGTTCTTAAAGTATGTAAAGACTATTTTTGAATGAATAAGAACTAAGGGAAACTTATTTCAGAATGGTGATTGAAGTAACTCATGTTACCTATGTGAGAAAGTTGAAAATCAGTTTTTTATAGAATAATTGTTTATATTTGAAAACAGAACATAATAAAAATTTATAATGTTGATGTTTTGAGAGATTTACCTCATATTAAATTTTAAAGAACCATGATTAATGAATTTTTTCAAAAAGGGTATACAGGTGAAGTAAAACATAAAAGTATAAAAATTAAGTCCACAAAACCTCTTTAACTTGTACATTCTGAGGTATGTCGACTAAGGAGGAATCAATCCATAAATTTAGATTTGTACTAATTTACTTTTATTGATTACTTTTTCAAGACTACCAATGTTATATTTTTGTTAAAGAAATAAGATGTTATAGAAATGTTTATATTTTACAGAACGGATGCTGAAATGAGACATGGTGCATGTATTCATAAGTTTAAAATGGATATTAGAAAGGAGTTTACATGTTACTATTTGATATAATATCTTATAAAGCATAGAATAAAAATTACTATAATACTACCTATACCCCTATGAAAAGTTGGTTAACCAAAAGGAAAGAAGAAGTATGATTGAAATGGGAAGGAAATATATATAGAGTATAAACACTATAAATTCTTTTGGAGGGAAGCTATATATACCTATGCACATGTACAGAAAAATGTGTTATAACATTAGAATGACTCCTTAACAATATGAGTGGTTGTACACGAAGAAACCAATGGTGTAATATTTCAAAGTGTTTCGAAGTCCTTTTCTAAGGAATGTAAAAAATCCAAATTAAGGAAAATTTAATAAAAAAGATAAAGAAGAAATTTTATAGGTTGGAAAACCAATAGAAGAAGCTACATGTTTTGGAATAAATGATTACAAAAATAGTGGAATCATGTAATGTTAAATTATTTGAAAATATGTTCAATCAAAAGGATGAAGAAAAAGGTGAATTTGATAAACAATCATAATATGTCAAAGGATATTTCAAAATAATTGTTGATATAGAAAGAATCCATCAGCCTAATATTGAAATAATTTTTTTAATGAATCTAGTGATAAATAAGGATCTGTAAAAAAATTAATGTTTTAGACATTACATAATCATATTTGAGTGAGAAATATCATTGGAAGTTATGAAGCTTCTTTTTAGACAAGGAGAAAGAAAATAATGGAGAATAAAACTACATTTGTCTCTCAAGTTTAACCTCATTTATTATCTGATGTAGTTAACTACAAGGATTGTTTAGTTGGTATGAATGAAGAGTTAGATGAAAATGAGAATAATGACACATCAAATTTTTTTGTAATAGTATAAGGAAATTATATCATTATAAAAAATGACTGTTCAATAACAATATTAATAAAAAGAGGGAGATTTAATTAAATAAATCATGGTTGTATTTCAAGGGATATTTACAAGTAAATGGTGTGGATTTTGCAGAAAATTTTGATCTTGTTGGAAGAATTGAGACCATTTGAATGTTTTTAGCTATTTTTGCTCATAACAGATATTTTTTTTTATTAGATGTTTTTAAGTAAATATTATTAAATTTTGATATTGAACAAGAATTTTACAATGGAGAACTAGGGAGTTTCATACATTATCAGTATAATGATATGGTTTGTAAAATCAATAAAGATTTATATGGGTTTAAGAGGGTCCCTCATTCCTTGTACTATAAATTTGATAGTTTCTTAATCATATTAAACTTATCTAAAAGAAAACTTTATAGAAACTTATATGTGGGGGATGAAATTTATAGATCTATGATAATAATTGTCTATCTTGATAATATAATGTTTTCTAGTGAAACAAATCATGCAAGTATGGAGTTATTAAAGAAAATGAAAGAGTACAATGAAATTTCATTCCTGAGAATTTAACTTTATTTCACATGAAACATATTTTACAAAATTGTAGTTACATCTTCAATTCAAATGAAAAATATATCAAGGAACTATTTAAGAATTTTGACAAGGATTTTTATATACATTTTGTGACTCATATTTCCATTGATGTAAAACTAGGAAAAGATGAATCTAGTAAAATTTTTCATCAAAGAAACATCTGAAATTTAATCAGAACTTTACTATATATCACTGAATCTTTTTGGATATAGTGTGTGAAGTAAATTTGTGTAAAAAATTTAAAATCGATCCAAATGAATCACACTTATTTACTACTAAAATAATATTGACTCATGTTAATTTAACATTAATATTTGTCTTAATGTATCAAATATGTATTAAGTAGAACTTAATTGAATTTATGGATGTTAATTGGGCAATTCATTCTGAGGACTAAAAATTAACATAAAAAGGTAAATTAGTTTTAGGATAATGTTTTGTTTTCTAGAATATCAAGAAGAAAAACTCAGTAACTTTTAGTTAAAAAGAATCAAAATATATAAATTCCACTCATGATTATACTCAAGTGGTAAGGTTTTTAATCTACTATAAGACTTAAAAAGGAATTTTGAAAATCCATTTAGAATTTAATTTGACAATAAAAGTGAAACTGATCTTTAAAAGAATCTATTTCAACACTATTGATTAAAAATTATGGACATTATGCTTCAATTTATCAAGTATAATTTTTTTATTGAATTAAATTTGGTTCAAATTTTAACAAAGGATCAAATTACTTATATTTTCACTAAAGAAATTCTAAGGGAAAGGTTTCCAGAATTAAGGACAAAAAATTAAATTTTTAGATTCCACTATCACTTAACAAAAGTTATGGGTAGTGCCCCCACTTGTTTTGGATTTTGTCGACAAAGGTGGAGAAAAATACAACACTTCAACAAATAGAGAGAAAAATAATGAATCTATCATTTATCAATATAAATATAATGTTATCATAAAACTGTAGAAGAAAAAGAAAATAGGATAATTTGAGGGAGTGTTTATGCGAATCACTTGTTTTTTATTATGATTAAGATATGAAATTATCAAGAAAATATTTCTTTATCCAATTTTGTGGTGTTTGGATTTTTTTCTTATATAAAGGGAATTATAAGAAGAAAAGTCAAATGGTGAGTGATGAGAAGTATTGTGTTACCAAAAAATAAAAATGGTGATATTGAAGTTTCTTAAGGATTGAAAATGTGTTTTATTTCTTTTACAACTTTTCATAAAAATCATGTTTATTAATCCTAAGTGAAAGAATTTTTTTTGGGTTTTGGGTGAAGATGATGTTGTATGTTCTGGAGGACTAAATATAATGGATTTAGTCAGTTGAATAAAAGCTCCATAATGTGTAAATATCATTAGTTGTGAAATTTATAGAGGTGGAATGAATCTTAAATTTGTTAATATAGATATGAATTTATCATAAAATGGGTTTGGAAAAAGTAAAGAGGTTAATTTTATGAGGATTACAAGAAAATCACATGGACAAATTTCATTATCATTGAGATATGAAATTATAAAAAAAATTACTTTATATAGTAGTGTGGGGTCCAGATTTTTCTCTACAAGAAATGGTTTGATATAATGGAAAGTGAAATGGTGAGTGATGAAAAGTTTTGTTTTGAAAAAAAAATCCGAAGGGGGATATTTAAGTTCCCTAAAGATTATATAAGTGTTTTATTTTTTGTCAAATTTTCAAAAAAACATGTTTATCAATCATGAGTGAAGGGATGTTTTTGGATTTTGGATGAAGATGTTGTTTCATGTTCTGGAAGAATAAATATGATGCATCTAGTCAATTGACCCAAAGTTATATAATGAGAAAATATCATTAGTTTTTGAATTCCTATAGTACCAATGGACTACAGATAGAGGATATGTGAAGCAATATTCTCTTTTAAAAATTTTTATTTTATCAATTTATCCTCCTAGACTTTTTTAGTCCCTATCCACTGACTTTGTATCTAATTACCTTAATTGTTTAATAAAATATACAATAGCACAAGAACATATGGATTTAAAATGTTTGGTATAAAGACCTACTTCATTCCTTGATTGGTTATTCTCCCCAATCAGTGATTATCCACTATAATCTATGGCTAACTACAATGGGTGGTGATTCACACACTTAAAAAATATCTCACCAAGCATACAATTGCTTCCTTCTCAAAGGAATTCAATTTAAAAAACTTCTCACTACAGTCACAGAGTCAAAATATTCTTTACTTACATTCAATTCATTTTACAAGTTCCATGACTTCACTCTATGTATATATAAGTGATTCCTATAATATTATTTAGAAGTAAATATTTGATTCAGAATAGAATGCTTCTTTATAACCATATATGATCTACTCCCACTCACAACAATGTCTTAAAATTACAAAATATCATCAAATATACTTTGAAATATCAACCAATTATCATAGTTTTTATTCAAAAAACTATTAATGAATCATATCACCTACCTGTCTCTCATATTTATTAAACATTGAAAGGATCGACCCCAAATATCAATATTTAAAAAATATGTTGGTATCTCTTCAACACCTAATTCTTCTTCTTCTCACTCTTCAAAACCTAAAAGTTTGAAACTCTTTAATATTGGTTTAGTTCATTTTATCTTCCTTATTGCTGTATGAAATGAATCATTCTATACTTATTCTTCCTTGATAGTTATTAATTCTTTCTGATTATGTATCCCTTGATAATCATATCATCTAATTTATTTTCTATTTCTTCCTCCATGATGGTTTATTCATTACACTTTTATGAGTAGTTATATTAAATGTATTAATTCATTTTCAATATCCACATATGGTAGGTTGATTGTACTTTCTTAGTTTCAAACCAAAATGGACTATTAAATAACCACTTTGGAAATCCTCACTTTAGTGCACACCATGTTTTCTCTCAATTTTTATTCTTAATATATCCTCATTTTATACTCCACATTTATGAATCTCATCCTTATTTTATTTATTTTATTCATATGTAGTCTTGGATTCATCTTTCTTAAAAGGATTCTATAAAATCCACAAATAAATATTTTATCATGATTTATAAACTAGATTAGTAACATCACAACATGTTGAGTGTAAAACATCTTATGTTATATTTCCATTAATTCCCATGAATACATATATAAATTCTCTTTGAATCCATATAATTCTAAAAAAATTGATCATACTTATAATCTTCATATTCTAGATTGAATAAATAAATTTTTTGAAATATTTAATCCACTAAAGGAAAAAACAAATAATATACGGATTTTCTCATTTATATATTTATAAAATCTATAGGTCTTTTCAATTTTTAATTTTGGGAAAATTCATATCCTTATATCTTAGTTCTTCTTCATTTTCAATCATAAAATCTCATGTCATAATGATGTAAACATAGATGAAAATCTTGATAATTTATATATTTTGTTAATTATTATTTTTTAAAGTATGTTAAATTTATTTTTCTTTTAAATAACTATGCATCTCCCCACATAATTCCTGTATCATGGCTATAAATTGCATCAAAATTGTTAAAACTAGAAATAAAAAATCAAGCATCATAAAAGTTCAATTCTTAAGAATTAAATATTTTTTTGAAACATTATTTTTTATCATTATATGATCTTCCCTTTCCAAGTATGAAGATCAAATCCAACTAGTTTTCTTATTATTGGATTGCACACCCTTCTTGGTGTTTTTTATTTTTATATTATGATAAAACAACTTTTGAAACATCCGGAATAAACTTTTTCTTATTCAGATTTAAATGTGAAAGCTTGAGTTTTTTATCCAGTAGAACCACTGATTTTTTTCAAATATGATATTTGAATTATGTTGGGTCTAATGACAAAAACGAAGGTTGAGATCACACATACACAAAAAAAGAAAACACTCATGCTAAGGAAAATAAAATTTACGCTCAAAATGAATCACATGTATATTGAGTGTCATTTGAAAAATTTCAATGTCCAAGGAGGATGTCACAGATATTGTCCCTTAGTCACACTACACAAAACAAATTGATACCTATGATGAAGGGAAACACATATATTCCGAGTCTTGGTGACAATTATGTTTTCTAGGATGAGACTTATAATAGATTCCAAACTTTTCTAATTTTTATGACTTATGTATAGTAATTCCATAATATGTGAAATAAAATCATATCCTTTTCATATAATCTAAGGACTTCTCCAAAATTCAACCAAGTGTGTATAAACACTAAATATTGTATCCATAATACTTGGAACTCCTTGGATGGGTTCTCTAAAACTCTATCTATGTTCTTCACTTCTTGGAAACTATTTTTCTCTTTAAAAATAGATATTCAAAATAATTCCTAGAATAAATTCAGAAACCAACACTAACTTCTAACTTATTTACTTATATTTGATTTTGGAGACAACCCTATAGACCTCAATACTTGTCATGTACATATAAACAAGATTAAATAATCAAATGGTGTCTAGATTCCACTTGAATCTATTTAGTTATGTATTCAAGGGAATCTAACCACATTCTTCTATACCCATAGGGAATGCATTTTCCTATTCATGTCCATTAGTTGGATACTTATTTTCATAACCCATGATATTACCATTTTATTAATTACATGGACTAGTATCTCGAGAAAAAAGACTAATTGACAAAAAATATAATAAAACATAATTGGGAACTTCAATATACCTTATTATATATTGTTCTCAATTCCAAATAAACATCATTTGTAAATTTAATATTTCTTCCCCTATTTTATTATAAATGAAAAGTGAGGAAAAATTTTCCAACTCCCACTTAACACAGTAGGGTAGAGAGGATTTTTTTCAACATCAACAAACACTTTTAATTTTAAGAAACTCATATTTTCCCTTTGTAATCATCCACTAGAAAATTGCATAGTTAACGGTATGAGAGAATGAATGTATCCAAATTTCTCTTATAAATGTTCCATAAATTTACAATATCTTTGTCTACTTGGGATTACCTTGTGTAGAATAAAATAGTTGTCAATTTAGACAAAAAGGTTGTCTACATTTTCACAATAATGTGGAACCAACTGTAAATTACACTTCTTAGGGGCAGCTCAAATATATTTTAACGAAATTTTATAAAATACACATCACTTGAAAACCCACATCAAAAAATTTAATGTACAGGCTTCCACTACCCCATTTGGATAGATAATCAGTCCCCTATAACAAACTAAATATATATGAGATTAAAAAATTACCAGAGAATAAAAATCATACTTCATCCTTCCAATTTTGATGTGGATTCCCAAAATTATATATTGAATAGAAAATATAAATATATAATATATTCACACATTTTGAGAGCCCCCTATAAGGAATGATTTCCAAAATTCTTCACCTTTAATTCCCAACACTTAATCACAACCTGTATGTGGTGGAAATATGATGGGTTTCCACTTCTCATCTATTTTAGAACTAGGGTCAAGTTTTCTTCCTTAGTATAGTAGAATTTTACCTTTAGGCTTTGAAATTTATAGCCTTATTCATTCATTAATTCTATTTAGGTCTCTAGATCTAAACTTTTTTTGATAGTATTGATTTATTTTAAGTATCATTATACTTTTTTGATAGAATTACTAACTTTTATTGAACTAGAACAACAGTTTTAGATATTTATTCTTGTTGTAACTTCCTATATTATTTTATATGATGTAGAAATAAGATCAATATAACATTAGAATGAATAACTTCCTTCCTTTTTTGGACTCTTTTTTTAATAAAAAACTTTTAAACTTCATCTCATAGGTTATTACATTTTATATTGTAACTCTTCCTTTCGAACTAGCAGTCAGGTCAAACATCTCACATCTAGGTGTCATATTCAGTTGCACCTTACACAAAAAACTTCAACAAATTTTGACTATACCTTCATGGAATACTCTTATATTATTTTCAAGTAGTTTGAACAATTATTCCAATCCTAGAATGTTTCTCTTGTATGGATTCTCATATAGAATATAGAGTGACCCCATTTACATTAACATTCATGTCCATATTATAATTGTTTACACTATGGCCTATTTTTCTTCAATATAAGAATAATTTCCCTATTTTTTTGATACTGAGATTATCTGTTGTCACTAACTTCTTGGGAGTGTCTTGTTCAGAAACCTCCTTCACAGATTTAACTCCTAGGGAATAATTTCTATCTTTTACTACCAATATCTCATTTTTTGGTGGTTTTATTTTCACATAAATATTTATATGATACCTGGAGAGGTTGTATAAATATTCCTCATAGTTTTGTACCCCTAAAATTTATAAATCACATTAATTTTCATGTGATTCAAATCAGTTATTGGAAGAAAAATTTCGCTTCCTCTGTGAGGTCTACTTTTCACACAAATTTTATTTATTATTTCATCTATACTCCCAATTTATCTAGGATTTACATGACTTTTACACTTTTAAATATTGTGAAAAAATTGTGGATCTTTGTACAGTCCTTTAACTTTACCAACACCAAATAATCAATATAATTCTTTTTTTCCTCCGGTGCAGTCTATATAAAGTTTCTAGATTGATCACCTTACTATTTTCAATCATTTTAATAATATATTTGGACTTATTTTGGGGATATTATCTTCATAAACTTTCTTATAATGACCCTTAATACAATGGTCAGTTTTACAATATATTTCTCTATCAACCTTTTTATATATTTATTTTTTTGTCCTAAACTTCAAGAAAAAATAGATTAATTATTAATTGAATGAATTGGGTTGTAGGAGAAATTTTTAAACGAGTTAGATTTATTTGATTATATGGATGATATTAGAATATAATTATCACAAATTAGAGTCTTTCTTGAAGTTACACTCTCTCTTAATGTTAGTTTGGTAGAAACAAATTTCTCAAAATCCTGGAATGTTTTAGGTTTAGCCTCTTCAATATTTTTTAATTTGATGTTATGCTCATGAAATTTCATTTTATAAACATTATTTTTTTCTTCTGGGGATCTAAACCTTTTTCATATTCAATTTTCACTTTTACAACTTCATTTTTATATATCTTTCTTATTTATTATAATGAATAGTCAATACCCTTTAGTTTCTTTACTTTGAATTCCAGTTGGGCATCCTTGACATTCATATACACTTGATATATATTTTAAAATACATAGAACACTTATTTGAAAACATTTTGAAACACTTCCTTATAACAAATAATTCTCAGTAATTATTGATCAACTAAAGAAAATATTTCATTTTAAAGTGTGGTAGTTTCTTTCTCATCTTTTGTAGGCTTTGTGAGAGTGTTGCTGGAATTCATTATCACTGATAATGCATTCCAAATTACATAAAATCCATTTTCTATCTATTATTTATTATCATGTAGTCCCTTGATTAAGATAAATATATATTTCACCACATAAATGGAAATATTATTTAAGTATTTTTTAACCTTAAGGTAGAGGTCTTGAGTATATTAAATGTAATAATTAATACAACATTTATTTTATTCATTTGATGAATCATAACCCACAAATTTTCCACTCTAAATAGCTTTAAATGTTGGTAATTCATATATCTTTATTGAACTCTTTCTAATAAATTTTTTCTTTTTTCTTCTTCATGATTTTCAAAGTGTTTTATAAAACATCTCGATGTGTTTCAACAAGGATATATACTAGTCATTCTATCTGATGTGGTTCTCAACTTTCTTCCAACATAAATTAAATTATTCACTTCACCCAGGTTTTTTGTGGGAAATAGGTTTTATATGATACCATTTGAATTTACTAGATGACCAGTGGACAATTGAAAGTGGAGGAGTGAATCAGTGGTTTCTTTTAAAAATTATTCTTTTATAAATTTAAACTGATAAATGTTTTTAGTATTGATCCAGTAGGGTTTAATTTCACAACCTAACATAATTAATGTATTAAAAAAATTCACAAGAATATATATATTTATGGGGTTTATTAAAAGTTCTTAATCCTTTCCTTGATTGGTTATTCTTCCCAACAGTAATTATCTACTATAACCAATGGTTGACTACACTATGTTGTTATTCACACACATGTATAACATATTACCATTCATAAACATTCCTGCTTCTCATAGGACATCACTTTCATGTGATTCTCATTATAGTAATAAATTCAAACTATTCACTCCATTTATACCCCAAGTCATACATGTTCTATAACCTCAGTCCATGTATACCAATGTTATTCCTTTAAGCTCCTTTTAAACTAGATCTTTGATTATTTATAGGATTATTCTACATGGCTATATATGATCCACTTCCACTCATAACATTGCCTTAATATTACAATAGATATTTAAGAATGCTTTTGAAATTAGTCACTAGTCAAAAATCAACAAAATATAACTATTATTGAATCTTCTCACCTGTATATTTATCTCATTTCTAAAAGACTGAAAAGCTCAACAAAAAATATTAGTATGTTCACAACATGTAGATCACTCCCTAGATCTTCTGAATTATTCTTCTTACTCTCCAAAACCAAATAGTTTAAATCTATTTAGTAGTATTTTATACTATTACATGAGCTGCAACATACCATGAATCTACCTCTTCTTCCTTGAGATATATTAGTACTCTTGGATAATGAGTCCCACAAGAAACAACAAAAACTACTTCATTTTCTATTTCTCTCTCCTTGATGTTTTCTTCTATTTACATGCATGATTGGATGCATTAAATTTCTTATTTTATTTTCAATATCTATAAGTGGTATGTATATGGTAACTGTTTAAATATATACAAAAGTGTTATTATTTATTAGAATTTAGAAACCCCTCTTTGCTAATTATCCTTTTCAAATAAAAATTTATTTTGAAAATACCCTTATTTAATCTTTATTTTTGAAACTTAGCGTTATATTTTTTGTTTTACAATTTACTAGGATTGAATTCATATTAATTAAAAAAGACTCAATATTATCCATGAATAAATATACCCCAATATGAAAAAACTACAAAAGAAATATAAAAATATGTAGAGTAGAGAATCTATCCTGTCATCTTGGCATTTCTCCTCATGAATACCTATATAGATTCACCTAGAATCTATATAATTTGACAGAAAAAAAATCAACCATATAGTCATCATTTTGAATATTGAATGTTATGTTATTTTTTTATATTTAATCCACTAAAGGAATAACTCAAGTATCTATTGTTTTTTCATTTATAGATTTTTTAAATATAGATGCCTTCTCACTTTTCTAGATTAGGAAAATTTCTAGCCTTTTATCTTAACTTCTATCTATTTTCAATTAAACATGATTGGATCATAATAATATAGTATTTGATGGAAATCTTGATATTTTTTATTTAAATCTACATTATTTTTTTAAAATACATTGAAATCATTTTTATTATCAAGAATAATTCATTTCATTAAAATTTTATTGCATCATAGTCATAAATAATCTCGCGATGATTAGAATTATATAGAATAGATCAAATATTATATGATTTTATTTCATCATAAATAAAAAATTAGGAATCTTATATTTATTATATTTTCTTAATATTCCTATTCCATTGATGAGGATTAAATCCTATTAATTTTCCCATACTTGGGTCGAACATACTACTTGGTGTTTTCGATGTTTAGGTCAATAAAGAATAACACTTGAATGACCCCAAATAAAAAATTTCTTAATTATATTTAAATTTATAATGCTGGTGTTTTCATCCAATATATCCTTTGAATTTTTCTAATTGCGGAATGACACTTATGTATTCCATGATGACACCAACACAGGAATATATCACACATACACATAGATATATGACATATATATTTAGGTTGATGACACTTATTCTCATCACTAAACACACATATGATGAGAATAATTTTCCAAATTTTAAAGTCTTCTAAGTACTGGACATTTTGGCACTTTTTCATGTCAATATAGCACAAATTAATAAATAAGATGAAGGGAAACACACGTACATGTTTTTTCATATACTATATTTTATTTTTTGTTTTGAATGATTATAATTCCTCTCATATTTGTTTAATATTATCACATGTTTAAATGTTTAATTATGTTCAATCAAATGTCTTAATATTTTTATAAATCTTATATATTTTAATTGTGTATTGATTAAAGTATTTTTAACATTAAATATATCATAATATTTCATTTCATAAAATTACTTTATATTTCACGTTTTGATTTTTCATAACATATTCTAGATGTTTTATTTTGTGTTCCGAGACTAAATTGGTTATTTGATAAATTCATCTATAATTTATAGATATTTTATACTATTACCATAAGGTTAATACTTTATAGACCACATATCCAAATGGTTATACACATAGCCAATTAAAAATTCATGTAGCCGATTTTGAATCCATGTATCTGATTTTACAGTATGGGTTTACCTATGTATTTCAACTATATATTGATCTATAGAACTCCAAATTAATTGATTAATTTTATATGTATATATAGGAATAAATACCACATTTTATTATTAGGAATCAATATCTATATTGATCAATTTCATGTATTAAATTTTGTTTTAATTCATTGAATATTTTCATTCGAATTTATACTATTTTCCAAACTATTTTTATTCTTTTTTCTTCTATTTTAAAATCATAACATTATTTTTTTAAATATGATTAAGGTGATTATTTTTTATTTATAATGATAATGAAATTTTATAAATATAAATGAAATAAACCAAATATAATTCATCATTTAACTAGGTATATTTAGGTCTGAAAATTGAAATATCAATATGTATATTGTTTTTAGGAATTCTGTTGGAACCAATTGTGTATGAAGATTTTATTTTTTGTCAATAGTTTTCAATGATGGTAAAAATAAAGAAGGATATGAAGAAGGACTCCAATGTAAATGGATATTAGCTAAAGTGAGGATGCCTGGAGAATTGTTATACAATAATATCATTGGATTTCATGCTTGGGAAATTATGCATGAAGATAATTCAGATGATTGTTGAGCTGATCCTAAGTTCAAAGCACGTGTATCAAAGGTGATACATTGTATACAACAATGAAGAATGGTGATTAAAACTAGATGATGCTTTGCTGATATGTATTTCCCAAATATCAAAATTTAGGAGAACTTGTGATGATAGTCTTATGAAGGAAAGGGGGAGAAATAATGATCCTAGTCATATACAATTTGGATTTGAAGGAATGATGATGTTGGAAGATAGGGAAGTTTTAGTACTTTCCATTGTAACTTTGAAGATTCTAAATCAGGTCTTTCAATGGATATAAATCCTGATAGTGGAGTTCATGATAAAATTTGAAGAATGGATATGTGAAGTAGTGGAGGAAGATGATGCTGTTTTTGGAAATCGATGTTGCATGCAAGATTGAAGATGGTTTATATTTTTTTCATGCAAGGCATGATTCTAGGTTAGAACATTGAAAAATGGCAAAGGCTGGAGTGTACAAAAAATTGGACAGAGTGCACGAAAAATAAAGGCTGTATGAAATATTTTCATAGTGCGCGAAAAATAATGTGGTGCACGATATATTGGCGTGGTACACAAAATAGAGGAATTATTTTTTTTGGTGCAAGTGGTATTTTGAGATTCGAAGCTCAAAAATTGACAAAGGCATGAGGTGCGTAAAAAATTGGAGCATTATGTGAAATATGATGTTGTGTGAAAAAGTTTTTATGTGCATAGAGATAGTTTTACATGCAGGAAGGTGTTTTACGTGCATGGTAAAAAATACCTATAAATATGAGGTGAACTCCTCTCATTTGTTAAGGCTTAACACTTACACAAATCCTGAGCATTGACCTGCGGAAAAAATTGAAGTATTGTGTAGAGTGTGAAAAGAAGAAGCGGTCTGCGAAAAAGAAAGTGTTGCACGAAAAAGTGAGTGCTGCCTGAAAAGGCCAGTGCTATGCGAAAAATCCAGTGCTGTACGAAAAAGAGAGCACTACGCGAAAAAGTGAAGTTCTGTGCGAAAATCAGTGCTGCGTGAAAAATGAGAGTAGCGAGAAAATCATTTTTCGCACCAAAAGGTGTTTTTACGTGCTAGTTTTTAATTTTACATGCAGGTCACCTAGACGGGTGCACAAAAAATTTGATGGTACCACTGTCTTTTAAAATGTGCTATGCACTCTTTAAGTGTCTTGTGAAGAAGGAGAACCACACCCTCTGTGTGAAGAATAAACCAAAAACAAGCGATTGGTTTTATGAAACCCTCGCTGTGTTTCGTGAAGGAGAACCCGTGAGTACACAATTGATGAATACTCACCCATGTAGTGCTTCGTGAAGACAGATCCAAGGACCATCCATAGTTCTGTGAAGAAGAATCATGCATCCTCTGTGTGAAGAAGAAGACCCGTGGAGCTATCTACTAGCACAAAGGTGAACACTCTCTAGTTGTATGATTTATACAAACTAGTTGCAGGGGTATTGTTCCTTGTGTGACAAGGAGATAGATTCGCAACTATAATCATATCTACTCAAAGGAAGAAGGAAGTATACTGATACACTCATGTATTGGTATTGAAAATTCAAGAAAGAGATTAAGTCACTGTAGTACAATTCCTTATTATACTGTGTCAAAAAGAAAGATGATAAGAAGAAGAAGAACAAAGTATGCCCAAATGAATGCTGAAAATTATTTAGGGTAGTTTGAATCAGATGATTCCAAGTGAACCGATCTTCACTACCTGAATAATCACATTGGTATATGTGATTCTAGCCAAGAAGAGGGAAGAAGTTATAGTGCAGTTGGTTGTTTCTCTAAGAAGAAGAAAGAATAAGTCTAGTGCAGTTGGTGTTGCACTAGAAAAGAAGAGAAGGAAAGAAGGAATAATTTCTTGCCTACTTCTTTGCAAGTAATCAAGTGAAGAGCACTAATGAAGACTAAGAGAAGAACCTATCTTTTGAAGATGGAAGAAGACTGTCTTCAAAGTCAGTACAAAGAACCAGCTAGAGGCTTCAAGTTGGACTAGGCTATCACTAGTCTAGGTAATATGATTGTTTCCCACCCCCTCTATGGTTGGTGCTGATTTTACCTGGGGTCGATACACTCTCAATGGGAGGCAGACCAGTAAGTTGGTTAGGTGTTTTATTCAAATTGATGATAATAATGGTATTATTAGTGCCTCTGGGATTCTTCTTCCTACAATTCACTTTGACCATATCCCTCTAGCGGTGGATATTTCTTCTGGTGACCCACGTATGGCCCCTATCCCCTTCAAATTCAATAATGCATGGCTTGTGATACAAGGGTGTCAGGAGATTGTCATTGTTGCTTGGAACTCTGGGTGTATGGGATCTTCCTCTCATATTTTATCTTCTAAGCTTAAGATAACTAAGCTTAGGCTTAGGGAATGGAGTAAGAGTACTTTTTCTAAGCTTGATGAGGACATCCATGATGCTGAGATTAATCTTCTCAATTTTCAAAATATCAGTCAATTGAATTCTATGCCTTCCAGTGATGAAACTCAGGCACTTTCAAAGCTGGATGATTTGCTCAATACCAAGGAGAATCTGTCCAGATCTCTTTATAATATCAAATGGATGAAGGAAGGGGATAGGAACTCCAATTTCTTCCATCTTCTTCATAAAGAAAGGAAATTTAGAAGGGGGTGTCTACTATTAGCATTAATGGAAGATTATTCACTGTAGAATCTGAGATTTCAAATGCGGTTGTGAGTTATTTCTATGTTCTCTATTCTAAAAATGAGACTGATAATTCCAATATGATGGCCTAAAATATTATGCCAACCATTGATGACCAGTCTAATGAGAATTTGGTTAAGACTTTGGGGGGGGAGGAGGTTAGGGAGGCATTGTTTTCTCTTAACATTGATAGTGTTGTAGGGCCGGATGGGTTCTTTAATAAGTTCTTCATGCTTAACTGGGAAATTGTTCATGAGGAAGTTGTGGATGCTATCATGCAATTCTTCTTTTCTACCTCTATGAATTATGCTTCCAAATCTAACTTCATTGCGTTGATTCCAAAGAAGGAGAATTCAATTGACATCAATGACTTCAGACCAGTTGCTATTGGGAACACCATCCCTAAGATCATCAGCAAAATCATTACCACCAGGATGTGTCAAGTGGCCAAAGGTATCATCACCCCAAATTGATTTGGGTTTGTCCCAGGAAGTAGTATTCAAACCTATTTTTTTACTGCCTCTGAATGTATCAATGATATGAGAATAATGGTGAAGCAAGGGACTTTTGCCAGGAAATTGGATATTTCTAAAGAATTTGACACTATGAAATGGTGTTTTCTTATATTTATTCCCAAGATGCATGGATTCTCCATAAAATTTATCAACCTGATTCACTCTATCCTTAGGAGTGCCTGTTTATCTGTCTTGGTTAATGGATATCCTATGGGTTTCTTTAAATGCTTTAGGGTTTTTCGTCAAGGGGATTCTCTGTCAGTTCTTTTATTTTCTCTTACTGAGGACTATTTAAGTCATTGTCTCAATTGTTTGGTTCAAGGTGGTTTGTATAATCTGATTCAAGTTGAAAGGGATCTTCATTCCCCTTCTCATATTTTTGATTCCGATGATATCCCACTTTTTGGAAGGGCTGATTTTAGGACTGTTAACTCCATTAAATCCATCTTTAGTCATTATGAATATGTGGCAGGGCAGGCCATTATCCTTCAAAAGTCCTTTGTGGTTTTTGGGAATGGAGTGGCCATTAGAAATCAGTTATGACTTTTGAGATCTCTTGGGGTTAATAAGGGTTCTCTACCATTTAATTATCTTGGTGTTGCCCTTTTTTGGGGAAGGGTGAAAAGATCTTATCTTGAATCTGTCTTCTCTCATATCATTACTCAAATAGATCATTGGAAATGGAAAGCTATGACTGAAGCTGGGTGAATCGGTCTTGTCAACTTTGTGATTAAATCTATGTTTGTTTATGAATTTTATATTTACAAATGGAAAAGGAATCTTCTCAAGGAGCTTAAAAGGATTATTAGGAACTTCATATGGACTGATTCTATGTTTGAAAAAAAGCTAGTTGTTGTGGCCTGGAAAGATTGCATAAAGCCCATTGAAATGGGGGGCCTTGGCATTAAGGACCTGGTCTTATTCAATGAGGCTCTGGTTAGCAAATTTACCAGGAATCTTCTCACTTCTAATGATATTTCAATGGATTTCATTTTAGCCCGATTTATTTCTAGATTATGGACATAATATCCTCACTACCTTTTATCATCTGTTTGTCCTTCTTTGAGGTCTTCTTTTATTGGGATTTTGGCTTCATCAAAATGGTTGGTTAGTAGGGACTATACTATGAATATATGGAGAACTATTTGGTTATCCAGACCTCTTCAATAGGACGTTCAGATTCCTCCTCACCTGTCAACTCCTCAGATTTCCACTTTGCAGGCTGACTGTCCGGATTTATTGGAGCTCATCCCCCCGCATTTACTAACAGAAGTTCTCACTTACAGGTACATGGATCGTGATACTTTTATCTGGGAACTGAGAAGAAAAGTCATTATTACCCCTCGGGATATGTACATATATCTCTATACTGGGAAGAATCCTACTCCTCAGTGGCTGCTATCCTACATGAATTTCTTTGTTCCACCTTCTATTTACTTGATTTTATGGAAAATCTAGAAACATAGACTCCCAGTTCACTGCATTCTTCAAAGAGCAGGATTCCATCTTGCTTCAGCATGCCATGTTTGCCAAGTGGCTGTGAAATCTCTGGATCATCTTTTTCTATCTTTTTCTCTTGTTTGCAGTCTTTGGAAGTATATTCAAGATATGACTGGGTTCTGTTTGAATGTCAGCTCTCTGGATAGTCTCCTTCAGTCTACTGCTTTTTCCCGATGCAGTGATTAGGTCAGGAATCTTATTATAGTTTTTGTTTCTTCTTCTCTTGGGTTTATTTGGAGGGCTCGTAATGATCAACTTTTTGATGGTATCACACCCAACTTTCATTCTGGTGTTAGATCTATTCATAGGGCCATTTTCACTGCTTCTAAGATACAAGTTGGGTGGATGCAAAATGGGTTGAATGAATTTATTGTTTTGAGTAATTTTGGTGTGAGTGGTAGACCTAGGAAACCTTTGGTTCTACAATCTATCATATGGATTCCTCCTATCCCTTCTTAGATGAGAATCAATTTTGATGGTGCGACTGCTGGGTCACCTGGGCCTTCGGGTTGTGGTGGCATTTTTCGTACCTATCAGGGCTTTGTCAAAGGCTGTTATCATCATTATATTGGACAGGGCTCTGCCATTGAAGCTGAATTATGGACCATGATAAAAGATATTAAATATGTTGTTCATTTTGGCTGGCTCTTTCTTTGTTTAGAATCAGACTCTATGGTGGCTGTGGATCTTCTCGAAAACCGATCCAGGAATGTTCCTTGGGTTTTAATGCCCTATTGGATTGAATGTCTATTCCTTTTCGACACCATTGTCATTGACGTGACTCATGCCTATAGGGAGGCCAATCAGGTTGCTGATGCTTTATCAAAGAAGGCTATTGAGGAGTGAAGCTCAGAATGGTCTTTTGTGGCTCCTGATTGTTGTGTGCAATTTGTTGAGGTTAATGCATGTGGGAAGTTGTTTTCTCATCTTTGTAAACTTCCCTTTTGATGCTTTGTCTTTTTACTTTATTTTTTAATAAAATTTGGTAGGGGTGGATCTTTGATTCACTCATGGGCCTTTTGATTATATCCCTAACTGGTCCTCTCAAATTCCCTTATGTGAATTTCATACTTGAGGAATTCAGATATGTGATTCCCTAACATAGTTAACCCATTATGTGATTTTCCTATATAGTCATTTTTCTTACGTAGAAAAAAATCTTTTTTATAAAATAGCTATATAAATTTTCCTACACATTTCATTAAATTTTTTAATATAATTTATACTATATTTTTTGTAGTGACCATGAGTTTTAAAACCCACCTTACCATATGTTTAAATATACTTATTGTGAAGTGGATTTATAGAACCACATTGAATGCATGTTATATTTTCTTACAACATGATATATTCTGAATCTACTAAAAACTGTATGTATAGATACCACACAAGGTAACTCAACTGACCTTGCATGATCGGTATGGTGACCACAAGAACACTTGAACCGACCACATGATACAGTAAGTATAAAAACTACAATAACACTTGGTTTACGTCGTTAGTTATTTCCTTTTCTTATTTTTTCTTCAATCTATAACTTTAAAAATACAATATTTTACATTGTATTTTATATATCCATTTAAAACATGTTTATTTGTTCTGTTAAAATTGCTTTAATGACTTTTTAAATCAATATTCATTATTTATAACCTATGTGAACTATTTTTCAATGTTTTATCTTTGCTATAATTTTTAAAGAGTGTTTTATATTCAGGCATGAAACGTACAACTTGAAAAATAAAAAATAATTTTTAGTTATTTTATGTTGATTTCATCAATTTTATGGTCTCTAAATTAATATTATATGATATTAAACTCATTTAAAGAAGTTTTAATATTTTTTATGTTGTTTTATTTTGTTTTTAATTTCACTGTATGTTTAATAATTGTTTTAAAATTGAACTTTTTTTAATGTCATATTTCAAATTCGCACTTTTTGTTTTCATGGGATTTATAATTGTCCTATTACAATAAAGACTATTTAAATTATTTAGGGAATGATTTAATTTGGTTTGAATTAGTCTTAATAGTTTTAAATTTTAGTCCTGAGTTGAGTGATTATTAAACAATAATAATATTTCTTTCTCTCTCTCTATGATAATCCATTATTATTCTGTTTTGACTTTTTAATTGTCTTTTGATGTCTTGGATCTGTAATGTTTAGTTTTTTCAAAAAGGAATCAAGAAATGTTGTTGTGTATTGAAGGGATCAACTAAAATAATTCCAATATGATACTAAGATGATTTACGAGTACATGAATCTTTTGATAGCCAAAAATCATTACTGAAAATCGAAATCCTATGTGATCAACATTTTATCTAATGTATAGTCTCTCAAGTGATGAATGAAAACTTCTATGAATAGTAATATATTGATGAGATATCCGTATTTTTCAAGATCTAGTACTTATTATTTCTTTATCTATATTACACTACATCCAGGTTGCTTGAGTCTGTAACACTGTTTCCCATCTCTTTCATAAACACTCTATTTTTTTATTTATGTATTTTCATAAAAAATAATTTATTTTTGTCTTCTTCAGTTTGTGACTACTAAATTCAAAATTCAAGATCATTTGGGTTGTGACTACCATAGTCTAAAGTCAGCTTTAGAATTGGGTTGTAACTCCCGATACAAAAGTCAGTGCTTCATGGTTATCCCTATACTTATTAGAAAGTGATTCTTTATTCAGATTATTTTTCCCCTTTAAAAATTAGGTAGTGAACAATGCATATATTACTTAGTAGAGGGATATATAAGACTAGACTAGGTCCAATTTAGACTAAACCAGTATAAATAAGCTTGTGTTCATTCTTTTATTCCAGAACTTACTAACTCTTATAATTAACTCTTTAGATTAAATTCATTAATTAATCAATCCCGCTGAAATATTAATTTGGTCTATTCACCCCCTCTAATACATTTATCATCATTATTTTTTACTTAATAACTAATATCATAGGTTGTTCTATTTTGAACTTATCGAACTCTTCTATAGTTTAAATACTCAAGTTTTTAAGAATTTATTTTTTTCAATGCAACTAAATTTATTTGATGAATTTCATTACAAAAAACACCAAGTTTAGTTTAAGTTATATTCAAAAATTGTTTTGTTATTTTGTTACATGTAACACTGGCTTAGCTTATGTTACATGCAACACTGAGTTTTAAAAAAACCAAGATAAATGACTAATATAGTTATTTATATATTAGCATTATAATCTAGACATTAAATTTAAGAATATAAATAGTAATAACTGATTTTTGGATATTATGTATAGTGATTTTATATAAATAAAATTTCTATAATAAAATAAATAATTTTTGGAAAAGTCTATATATGTTTCAAAAATACGATTTTATCAAAAAATGATTTTTATGTCTTTTTGTATATAATAATAAAATTAATTTTACATTTTTTTTGAAAAATAATTTTATAAAATAATTTTTTTGAATTGATAATTTAAACATTATATCATGGTGATTTTTTTGGATTTTTATAAAAGAGTTTCATTTTTTGATGAGTATTGAAAAATACTGAATTTTAATTGAAAAATTCCATTCCATTTCATTTATTTATAAATTAAAATTATATTTAAATTTTTTTTAAAATATAATTAGTTTAATTATAAATATATTAATTTATTTTTTTCGTTGGACTCAATTTTATTTTGTAATTGGATATAAAAACTTTGAAAATGTTTTTTTTCATTTTCGCTTAAAAATCCCACTTTCTCATTAAGTATGTGGGATTCATTTAGAATAAAGTTTTCCAAATTATATGAATATAATTTCAAAAAATGGATTTCAAATTTAGAATTAAAATAATTTATAATGTCTAATTATGAAAACTTAATTTCTTTTCTAAAATTAATAGTACAAATAGATGAAGTTAATCATCGCGATTAAGGTAAAAATTGTTTACTGGGGGGTTAAGAAAACATGATAAGGGTAACAATATCCATTAAAATTTTATAAAATCTATTTATGGATATATTTTTACCATAAAATATCTATGTTTCTATAATTTTCCATTTTATATCCTTGTGACATATGAAAAACGTGGGAGCACTCAATTCTTTTCAAAAATACGAAATGTGACCTCTCCCATAATTATAAAAGTCTACCCATTCTCTTATTTTATTCAAACCTTCAAACCATTTTTTCCATCCAATACCTAACCAAATTAATTCCCAAATTCCTTAACCTGATCCTAGAACCATGATCTTATATACAAATCCAACCATGGAAGGATTTTAGTGAAATCTTAATGAGGATACCTAGAGAAGAGGTAACATTCATCAACAAGTATTTTTTTATTTCTTCCTACAACCCTTAAATTATTATTATATCATTATTATATAATAAAATAACAATATTTAATATAATAAGATGTTTTTATGTCAATTTCATGACCTAAAAACATCTCCACTTCCATCAAATGGGTTATAGAATCATCATTCTTGTGTAAGGAAGACAACTACCTCGTGAACCGATGTCGTACATTTTTCCATTACTACCTATGGTAATAATGATGGATTTATTGATTACATATGATATATATGATATTTATTATTTTATGTTGTTTTTTGGAATTTTTATGTCGCATATACCTTCATGATTTCCATTTTGTGGGAATATCATAACATTGCTCGTGTGTACGACAGGCTGCTACCTCACGAAGCGATGTGATTCATTCATTCTTTACAAGGAATTTTTTAAGAATGAGTTAAATAACATTCTATCATGTATAATATATATAAATGAATCTAAAATTATAATATATATCATTTACTTTTCCTTCTCTCAACCTAATAATAAATTGAAAAACAAAGTTCATGCATACGTATGACCTACCATCTCTATGTGTGGTGTATTTAATTTCCAATCACAAAATATTATGGATTATTATAAATAAATATATACTGAATATATATGATATTTATATCATGGTTATGATTCTTAATATTATTGAACCATGATATATGTAATAGCACCAAAAATATGAAAAATCAAAACATATATGAAAAACAATGTAGTTATTACCCAAAACATAACATGAACATGGGATTATTAATAAACGGGTAATAAAAGGTCATAAGAAAATAATATATGGTATAATATATATTAATATGGTCATTTAATTTATTTATAACCAACTTATACTTAATATAAATAAGGTTTTAATGAGTGCGAAAGAATTCAAGACTCAGGGTAATGGATTTTCGTCTCACTTTTTACCCCTATGAGACACATGTAATATTCACCACCTATTTCATTTAGGCCATGTGTATACTTACCATGAATTTATTTTATTATTATTTTACTAGTAATTATTTGGATTTAAAAATATATTTTATGATCTCTCTTTCATGAATTTTACAGTCAAAACGTTACAAAAATGGTAATGGATTTTTGTCACAATTTTCTTCATTAAGACGTATGTTATATTATGAACCAATATTCTATCACGATGTGTATATATATACAATTTGAAGTTTAATATCATGAATTTATAAATAATAATTATTTTTAAGCTTCATTTTATGTTATTCCTTCACGGGGCTTCTAATTTTTTGTTACAAAATTGGTAAGAGTTTATGTTACATTTTCACCGATTATCACGATTGTTTATGATTATGTGTTCAATGTTGAAATATCAGGGTATAAATCTAAATAATTATCATTAATTTTAATCTCCCATATTTATTATTTATGTATTCATGTAATGGTACCATTTTCCACTCTTTGTTACTTAAAATTATTAAGAATATATTTTTAAGAAAATCATACTTTAATTTTATACCCGGTTGAAAATTTTCTTTCTTCAAAATCCATATTTTCTAAAAATGTCTGAAAAAAAGTTTTATTACTCTCTTAATATTTTTAAAATACATTTTTACACAAGTTTTAGTTTTTTAATATTTTCTTTAAATGAATATTCTTGTTGTTTTCTAAATAATTTCCTTTTGGATTTTACCTAAAATATGAAAAGAATATTCATTTTGACATGTATGATATGGAAATAATTTTCTGAAATTATGACCAATCATTTAATAGAAGATTACTTTATAATATTTTAATGTTATTTTCAAAATAAAAATTTTATTAAAAGTTTTTATGTTTTAAAAAGAATATTTCAAAATAGAAAGTTTATTTTTCACAAGAATTTTTTTAAAAAGATTCTTAATGCACTTATGTGCACAAGGCATTTCCATTATTTTATGAATATTCAAAATGGTTGTTTGGATAAATGTTGTATGATTTTAAAATCTGAACATATCTTGATAGGTGCAATTTAGTCATCAATAGATGGGAAAAGAAGATATGTAATAAACCGGGAAATTCAAATTGGTGGCTTTTGGAAACTTTTTTCTAGGGTGCACAGTTACTCCTAATTCCATGAAACCATGAATCCTAGCCAAGATAAGTGTGAACACATTAGGAACTCAATACAGAACCATCTTCATGATTTACAGAATGTTAGAAAAACCATACAGACCCTCTAAGAAACTGTGTGGGGTGTGCTGGTTTGGAGGTAGTGTCTTACTGCACGGTCTCCGCACGATTTTCAAATTGTTTGAACCATCCTATGAAACCATGAAACTCAATTCCAAAAGGAAGAAATTGAATCACAATTGATGCATGGTTAAACTAACCATGCACCTAAACTGTGTGAAGGTCAATAGTTAGCCACATATATTCTATCTACCCCTCTAAACCACCATTTGACCTGAGATCTGGAAAACTAACCACCTTTACATAGTGGTGGATAGACAATTAATGAAGGGATAGTCATTTTAGAGGGGTATCATCATCTAGAGAAAAATCATCTTAGAAAGGAGGGATCTTAAAACTCATTATTTTTATTTTTTGGAAGATTTATATGTTGGGTTTCTTGGAATTTGTTATTTCTTTCTGTGCTATAATGAACACTTTTGGTATTTAGATATTTTTTTATCTTAATTTATTCAATGAGAATCTAATTCCTTTTATGGGTTGGGGATTTGGGTAATAGATATTTATTTCTGATAGAATCAACTTATTATACTTTGTTTGTTAATTTTTATCTCCCATAATTCCTATGTGTATCCTTTCTTACTCTTGAGAGAAAATCCATATTGGATCAAGAACAGTGTTTCCCACCATCTCTAGGAGTATTAATATGAGGAATCCCATGACCATTAGGTGAAATTATCATATACCAAATGGGTTTTATTATATAAAGTTTTTAAAACCCAATTCTTGGACTAATAAATTGATTTCTAATTATCTTAATCAAAACTTCCCAGACCCAGTATGTTTTGTCACATTTGAATCCCAATGATGTGAGATATTGTGAACAACAAAACAGGATAAGTTAATCAATTTTTTACAATCCTCATGATCACCCATAGTCCCGACATATTTTTTCCATTAATTGTTTAAAATAATTTTGGCGTTTTTCTTGTTTTAAAGTAAACCATTAAATAATTTGAGGAATTAACCATTCAACCATCTAGAACAACTTTCACATACCTCAATTATCAACTATAAATTAAGAAAATATTTAGTTAATTAATCATTAATTTAATTACAAAATAAATAATTTTCTCCCTATGGATTGACCCCATACTTACACTATACTTGTTGTGAGAGTGGGTAAACAAAATTGGGCCGCCGGAAGTAACACTTTTTTTGTAACGACAAAAAATTGTGGTTCCTTTTTTGGGGAGTAATTAAATGGTTTTTTCATTTTTTGTTTGTATTAATTAAGTGAAAACAGAAATTATCAATTACAAAAATTTCTACTCTTAATCTCTTTTATATTTTTGGTTATTTCAGGTTTTACATTTTACATTTGCTGTATTGTTTGTTATTGGGTCGGAACATAGGTTCCCAGGTAGTTAGATTACTCATTCCAAGAGTGATGAGTTAGTAGAATATCTCTCGTCTGACCCAATAATAAAAAAAAGATATCGAGAAAATGTTGAGAACTTACGGGAGAACACAACTAGAATTCCCCTATGGAGAATTTTGAAGAGAAGGAACCAAATGTTGTCTATAGTGTTGGATAGTAGTTTTCACTTTATGGAAATTAGAACCAATATCTCACCGCTGATGATGAACAATAACAACATCCACTAGCCAATTTTATGGAGATTTTCCCCCGAAATAATCAACGAACACTAAATCAATTAATGTCGGGATATGGAAAGCAACAACCACAGTAGTATCTTCTATTATAATAGATGCCATATATACCTCAAAATAAGTGGTCCTATTTTGTGTAAGAGATATCGTATATTCCTCCACCTCCTCCATAACATGAACCTCAATGTTGTACTCTAATGGATCATAGATTTTCATCAATCCATTGAGAAGATACATGAATTTTTAGGCCACCAATTTAGGAACAACACTTTGAGATCAAGCCATCAATTATGAAACTCATTGAGAATATATTCTAATTTGGATGATTTCCATGATAGTACTTAATGCCCATATTTATTTTTTTAGAGATATGCAACATGTTCCGTTACCACGGAGTGTCGGGGAATGAAATTTGACTCATTTTATTTTCGAATTATCATTATGGGATAGAGAAAAATATTGGATAAAAGGGATTCCCCAATGATCCATCCTCACTTGGGAGGATTTGGATCAAGCATTCCTGTCTAAATACATTCATCCCTCTAAGGTGGTGATTTTATAGGATGAGATTCATAATTTTCAACAGCACGAATTGAAGTATTTGTTTGAGTCATGGGAACTCTTCAAGGATACGTTGGGGAAATTATCTCACCATGGCCTCCCTATATGTATTCAAATTTAAACCTTTTATGGGGTTATTATAAATAAAACCAAATTGGTGGTGGATGTGGCTACTAGAGGAACTGTAATGAAAAAATATTCTAAAAAACTATTTGATCTTTTAGAAGACATGTAGAAAAATATATTCTGAGGGAATTATGAGTGGGGAACTCTGAATAGAGGTTTTCAAAACATTGATGAAACTATGATGCTAGCTACACAACTTGATGTCATATCAAAGAATATTGATGCTTGGAATATAAAAACAAAATCACAACTTTAATAAGTAAAAAATAATTCTTACAGTGAATATGTTGACAAGAACATCATTGGTGAATTCCTGAGGTTAAGTGATGGCCCTTCAAAGTGTGAAGTGATTTATATTTCTCAGAACTGAGAGCCTAATATTATCTGTCAAAACCATAACCCTACATGGAAAGATAATGAAAATATGGGTTGGGGAAAACAAAAATAAAATACTCAGCCACAACCTCAAAAGGAATCCAATTATAGATAATAATAGTACCAAAATCCATATCCAAGGAAACAATAAGAAAATAAGTATCCGAAAGGGTTGTATAAATAGTAAGGGTATCAAAATTATCATCCCACATAACCTATTTGACAACCCCAACAAGATAAATTCATTCATCTATATCCTCAGTAGGAACACCCATAAAATTATAAAGATATGATGTCCAAATTCGTCACCACTACTAAAACCAAACTTTAATTCCAAGAAGAATCCATTCGTAATCTTGAGAACTAGATTGAAAAACTGGCCAATAAACTCTCTACGAGGAAACCCAACACACTACCCAGTTACATAGTGAAAAACCAACGAGAGGAGGAAAATTAAGTCACATTTCAATGTGTAAAGGAATTATCTCAATAAATATTTTTAAAGGAAGGGAATACATGAATCTACAATTGGAAAATATATTCACTCCATATAAGGAAAAATTTGTTGAAATGGAGGAACTTACCCACCTAAACAGACATCTAAAGGGAAGGGGGACTTGCATGATAAAGAAAAGGGAGTGTTTAAAACTTATGAACCCACCTTGAATTTTCCTGATTATATGAAGAAAAAGAAACTATATGAGTACTTTGGAAGATTCATGGAGGTTTTTAGGAAATTTTACATCAATATTACTATTGCAGAGGCATTAAAGAAAATGCCCGTATATATAAACTTCCTGAAAGATATCCTCTAAAAAATGAATATGTAAGATTTAGGTACTATCTATTTGAATAAGTCATTTTGAGAGGTGGTACAACATTCAATTCCTATGAAGATACAATATCCGAAGAGTTTTACTATTTCATTTAATATCAAATATTGTGAGTTTGGGAAGTTCCTATGAAAATTGGGGGCTAGTGTGAATTTAATTCCTTTTTTAGTTTTCAAGAAGTTTGGACTAAATTAATTGAATCCTACTCATGTGGTCCTAAAACTAGACGATCAATCTATAAAATATCCGAATTGGATTCTTTAAGATGTGCTGGTGAAGGTTGAGAAGTTAATTATCCTAGCTGAAGTTTTTATACTTAATATAGTGGAAGAAGTAGAAGTTCCAACAATTTTATGGGGATCCTTTCTAGCCACAAAAGGTGATAATTTATGTTCATAATGGGTTGTTATTACTTCAAGTTGGAGATAAAAGATTATCTTATATCATCCTAAATGTTTTCAAAAAAGCCTTGTTTATGGAATGTAAGGACTGTTGCACAAACAAAATAATTAAAGATCAAGTGGACTGTGTAGTGATTGAAATGGGTAGTCTGCCTTCTATAAATGAGCTATATTCAGTTGACATCCATCCAGAACCTAGGAACAAATATTTTCAATATATTTTAGGCTAGGGTAGTCTCTATTGAGAATAAAATGTAATTCTAAAAAATTTGGGAGGATAAGGAGTTTCACCCATCGTGCCTTTCGTAATTATGGATCTGTAACTGGAGATGAATCCTCTTCCATCATCTATGAATTATGGATAATAGGTTACAAGGATATACCACCCTTCATTCCCAATGCATCCATTACAGAATATCAAGAGAATTCTCTTCTGCAGGTTCTCCAAATAAGGAAGCATGATATTTTTTGGATGGTGAATGGCCTTAAGGGAATCAGCCCAACCATTTTTACCCATATGGTTCATTTAGAATAGGGATACATACCATGTGGACATCCACAATTATGGTTAAATACTTTAATGAAGGAGGCAGTGAAAAATGAAGTGATCAAATTTCTACATGTTGAATTATATACCCAATTTTTTAAAGTTCATGGGTCATCCCTTTACAAGTGGTTACCAAATAGTGATGGTAATACTATGATATCCAATGAGAAGAATGAGTTGATCTCAACTTGGATTTTTATGGGATGGGGGGTGTGTGTTGATTACAAAAAGCTGAATTACACCACAAGTATGGAACTCTTCCCACTCCCATTCATGGACCAGATGTTGGAGTGATTGACGAGGCATAAATTCTACTAATTATTAAATGGTTATTTGGGATATAAACAAATTTACATTGATCCTAATGATCCAGAGAAAGACACCTTCATATTCCTGTATGAAACATTTTCTTACTGATGTATTTCATTTGATATGTGTAATGATCCAACCACAATGCAATGGTGCATGGTATCTATTTTACATGATAAAGTGGAGAGGATTAAATAATTTTTCATAGAATAATTCTCCATCAATGAAAATTCATTTGAGATATACTTAAAACACTTGGAAATGGTACTAGAATGATGCGAGCAGACAAATATGGTCATAAATTGGGAGAAATTCCATTTTAGGGGGAAAAGTGGTGTTGTCATGATATAATAAATCTATGATAAGGGATTTCAAGTGGATCCTGTGAAGATGGATGTGATAGAAAATCAACCAGTTCCCACTTATATCCATGAAAAATGGAGATTTTTTGGTCATGTGGGATTTTATTGAAGGTTTGAGCTAGAGTTTTTAAAGATATATCTGCTATTAAATAATATTCTCTCAAAGGATGCTATCTTTGAATTCAATTTATCCATTAAGATTTTATAATAAAGTTTAGTGGAAGCCCCACTCACAGTTTCTTTGAATTGGGATGAGAAGTTTGAGATTTTGTGCTATGTGAGTGGTTATACAGGGGGAGAAGTTCATGCATAACATCTAAACATAATCATTTGGCCTATTTACTATGCAAGTCACACCTCAAATTAAGCACAAATAAATTATGCAACCATAGAAAAATATATTTTTGTGGTGGTATTAACATTTGACTAATTTTTGTATTACATAGTGCTATCAAAATTCATTGTTTTGACTGATCATGCGACACTCCAGAACCTCTTAAACAAGAAAGATGAAAATCCACAGTTAATTATCAAGGTGATATTTCTTTAATAATTTGACTTGGAAATTCGTGATAATAAAGGAAGTAAATAAATTGGTTTTTGATCATCTTTCCCACTTGTAATTTCATTACTTTTAAAGAGAACAAGAAAAAGAGATCAAGGAAGAATTTAAAAATGAACACGTACTCTTATTAGCTGATTCACCCCATCCATGGTTTTCAGATATTTCCATTTATTTTTCCATGATATTTCTTCATAAAGATCAATCCTTTCAGAAAAAAAATGTTTCCTATCAGAGGTAAAGAAATAATTTTGAAAATATCTACTTCTCTTCCGATCATGTGGGTATGGAATCATTCACGGTTGTTTGTATGAGACTAAAATAAATTAATTTATTGAGTTTTTTCATTCATCTCCTACAAGAGGTATTCATGGGCTAGAACACACAACAAAAATGATCTTACCATCGAGATGTTTTATCCAACCATGCATAAGGATGCTCAAAACTTTTTGGCATGGTGTGAAAAGTACCAACTGACATACAATATAGGGAGAGGAACTGAGATTCCTCAACACCCCATTCTTGAAGTTGAAATCTTTGACATGTGGGGTATTGACTTCATGGTTTTATTTACACCATTATATGGAAACAAGAACATTTTTGTAGGTGTTTATTATATATCTATGTGGGTGGAAGCTGCTACCATAACCCACAATACGACAAAGGTTGTTGTCAATTTTTTGAAGAAGTGCATATTCAAATTGTATGGTGTCCATTGAGTTCTCATCAGTGAAAGAGGGAAACATTTTGATAATTCCATGATGAGGAATGTTATCACAAATTACAAGGTGAAGTATGAAATGGGAACACCATACTACCTCTAATCTAGTGTCCAAGTTTATGTTTTTAACCAGGAACATAGAAAGATACTAGAAAATTTAGTGGGAGCTTTGAGAAAGGATAGGAATAAAAATCTTGATGATGCTCTATATGCCTACAAGATCTCTTTTAAAATACCAATAGGCATATCCCCATTTATATTGGTCTATGAAAAAACCTGTCATTTACCAATAGAACATGAGAATATAGTATATTGGTCGGCGATAGATTTTAATTATGATTTGAAATCTATTGAATAAAAATAAAAATAATAGTTGTCTTAGATCGATGAAATCTGGATGGAAGTATATAAAAATTCCAATCTTTAGAAAGAGAAGACAAATTTGGTTCATTAATTGCTAATCCCTCATGAAAAATCACTACCTGAAGATCAGGTATTTTTATTCAACTCATAGTTACAGTTTTTTTCAATGATAGATAAAGTCCTGATGACTGAGGTCTCTCAAAGTTGTCAAAGTTTTACACCATGGTGTGGTGGATGTTTCAGGAAAATAGGGACTAGCATTCAAAGTGAATGAGAAACACCTCAAACCGTACATAAAAATGGTGGGAATGATCTCCACCTTGTAATTTGGGTAACAAGAGGGCCAAGTATATCAATATTGAGACATTAAATGTATCACTGACTAGTAGGTGACAAAAAATTTAAAACATTATCAAAAGTATTGTTTGTTTGTGTGTGATTAGGGGATAATGTTAGTGTATTTTTCATTTTTGATAGTTTTAGTTATAGAAATCATGAAAAATGATAGATATGTCATTGAATATTTATTATTTTCCACTTATACATCTTATGGAAATCTTTAATAATATTTTTAAAATTATGAGAAACATATGTTTTATTTCTAAAGGGCTTCATTTCACTTAAAACGGGAGAAATTCAAACTTTTTCTTAGATAGAGGCATACACTCTGTTAGTACATGATTTAGAAAACCGTTCATAATAAACATGTGCAATTAAACACCCATTCAAGAGGAATCTAGATGGGTATCACACGATTTACCAAACCATGAATATCCTCTTGGAAACTATGCAGGCAGCGCACCAAATTCCAGTAGAACTCCACGTGGTTACCACATGGTTTAGTAAACCATGTGATGTAATCATGCATGACTTAAAATATCCAAAAAATGTAAAACTTAAAAACAAATCTACCACCAAATAACAACCAAAATCATGAAATCCTCCCCTACCAACCATGCACACCCTTTAGCTCGACCCTCTCCTTCAACCACAATCTTTATCCCTTCTTCTTCCACTAGATCTCACTCAAAGGCAAGCCTCTCTTCCTCTCCTTCTTATTTCACTTTCCTTTTATTTCTCTTATATTTATTTATACCTATTTATTTTCTACTTATTATTTGGGGTTAAGGATGTGCATGCTTTTTCCCTAACCCCACCCCATTTTCATTTTTTTTCAATCTTGAGTTTTCTTATCCTTTTTTCAAAACCATTCTTGAAAAATCCTCACACCGCATACTTTCACAATCATTTAAAAAAAAACCATAATTATATACTCTAATTGTCTAGATTTTTGGGTTTCCATAGGTTTTTAAAATTTTTAATACTATTAATTAATTTTTATATCCATAATTTTTTCAAATTTGAAATTTCTATATTATATATTCCATTGCCTATAGGATAGCCCACCCAACTTCAACATCCTCATTAAAACGTGCTTGTGCTTCTGAATCAACCAACCCTCTTTCTCCCCACCAAAAATTTATAAATAAAGATGAGAATAATAAATATCAAGTTTTAGTCACTTTTGAGGTTAATAACCACATCCGGTTTACACCACAATTTCTTGAGGCATTGGTAATTTAATAGGAGTTAGAGGACCTGATTTCCTAGGGGAACCTCACTATAGAACTTGTTGTTCACCAAACCAACATTAAAGAACTTTAATTTGAATTAAATACCGCTTTACCGTGTTATGAAAGACATTCAGATGTTGAGTAGGGATTCTTGATAGAGGATAAAGAAGAAGAAACATTCCAAATAATGATCCATCACTTTAGCTTTCAGCTAAGGGGAATTTTCACTTTTATTGTGGTATAAAATTAAAATTTTGTATATATCAATAAGTATGATGAGGTATCCTTAACATGGGTTTCTATGGCTGCTAGATAATTTTTGGCTACCGTCCTATCCCCCAAAGATCCCCATGTAACGAACCAGCCAAGGCTTCCCAACTCTTTAAACCCATCCCTCACATTTTACACCAGATAATTACCACTTTCTTCACATCCTGGTAATACATCAAAGTCAACCGAAACCTTTGATATTTGTTCATCCTCCACTCCATTATTACATACAATCTAATTAACCTCACCCTCATCTCCACATAGTACCTTCGAATTATGTTTTAGAAACCAAAGTGGAATTTTTGTGTGGGCCTTTCATCACTCCTCTCACTAAACGACTAGACATTTAATTTGATGAGTGTTCCTTCCATGAGCTTAAATCATCCATTCCTTTTAATATGACCTTGGTAAGTATTATGAATATGATAGAATATGATGATTTCCACTACATGTGTAGAGTCTAAAAAGTGAAATCCCATACAACACCCCAACCCACCTCATCCCCACCTACTGCCTCCCATCACTCTTTCCCCCATGACGTGGACTACCGACCTGCATTCCTCCCACCTCTATGCTACCACCAACACACTCATCCTTCACTATGTATTCACACATGGAGGGAACACTGATTGGTGACCCAAATCTCACTTGGAAGTGGCCACAAGATTTTTATTCCTTGTTCGACTGGCAGGCTGAGACCACTCAGTGCTAGATTGAAGGCATTACTATGTAGAATTTACCTCCCCCATACATTTACCACCATTTTTCCTACCACCCCCTTCACAATATATGCACGGGGTAGCCTCCTATATCTTAGATACTATGTATACACTAGTAGAACCTCCTACCAAAGTAATGGACTCCAATATTGCCCTAATAGATCTCTTATGAGCTGAGGTCGCCCCCACATAGTTCCATGATCTATTTAGCAACGATCCCTCTATGGGATTACATTGATTTCCTTAGACATTTTACTAAATGAACTCACGATTTTGTGACTCTATTTTTGATCTTTGTTGTTCTTGTGGATGTTTTTGTATTTGTATTGAATGGCGTGATTGTGTTTTTATACCACATTTCACCTACTTCTAATATGATATTAGAGTTTCACTCTCTATGGTTTCATTTTGAAGACAACAGGTGGATCACTATTTATGTCATGAAGACACTTTTCAACTTGGCGGGATCTCAGACACCAACTATAGATCTTTCATTAACCATTGTCCTTTATATATCATTATTTTTTATATTCCATTTTTATCCATTTATTGTTTCTCCATCCTCTTCCATACATTTTCATTTCCCACCATTCTCCACCTTTTCATGTTCATAGGTGACCATGCTCGCTTTTAAGTGTGGGGGATGGTGCCCACTTATGGAACTCGTTTTGATGATTTCCTTAACATTTCCTAGGATGAAATTTTTTTCATAGGGGTTTTCTAAAGGGATATTATAGGTTCCACAGATGTATATACACTAGATAAACATGAATTATAGAGACATATTTTTGAAATTTATCATATGTCCGGATTGATAAGCTCATTTTTATATTAATAATCATTGAAACACTTGAGGGGAAACCTTTATATAATCAACTATAAAAAATTTTGTTTAAAAAAAAATTATGTGGAAGTAGTTTAAATTAAGGAACCCTTAAAATGGAAATCGATTTATGCATAAAGGGAAGTGAAGTATAGAGATTTTTGATGATGAAAGAGTGGCTATTATGTGGTCTTAAATTCATTAATTTTTGTCTTGATATTTCAATTAATAATGTTTTTAAATAGAAAAACTGGGAATCAATTTCAATGATAGTATCTCTCCCCATTGAAAAGAATTTGAGATATGCAAAAGGATTCACAAATTTGTTGATGAACTTTCATCATTTTTCAAAATCTACAAGTCAATGATTTTCTGTGACCTATATAAGTGATAATCCACCATTTTGTAATGTTGAAATCTGTTCTTAAATAGATAAGTGTTTGAATATATGGAAATAGAGGTTGGAACTTTCTTTAAATGATGAAGGACAATATTAAATTCAAACAAAAATGATTTAAGAATTAATATTTGGGAGTTTTGAATTAAGATTACTTTGTTGGCTAACATTAAAGATCAGTGAGTCCTGAAGTATTCCAATAGGAATTTCAATAATAATTCATCCAAAAAACATATTCATTTAATTGATTTGACCAATTAAATTTCAACATATTTCTTTAGTAACACATTTGAGATGGTTGTTTAGGTATTTTTTTAAGGACAAATAATTGTTCATGTGTGGGGGAGTTTGACGTGCTTATGTGAATGAGGAATTTAAATTCATTTATGCATTTGTAAAATTGTTTTTTAGATAAATTATTGTGATTTTATAAACTAATATTGTCTTGATAGGTGTAATTTATTCTTCCTAGGAAGGGAAAAGACGAAATGGAATAAACTGAGAAATTCAGATGGAAATTGGATGATTTTGGACCCTTTTTCCAGGGTTCTCGGTTACAAATAAGTCTAGAAAACCATTAACCATAGCCTAGATACCCATGAACACTTGAGAGACTCGAGATAGAACAATCCACATGGTTTCTGTATGGTCACCCAAACCATGTGGACCCTCCCGAAAACCATGCAGGGTTTGATGGTTTGGTGGCAATGCCTTACCGCATGGTCTCCACACTATTTGAAAACACTATAGACCAACCTAGTAAATTTTGCACCTACATTCCTTAATGTAGAACATGAAGCACAATTGGTGCACAATTAGACTAACCGAGAACCTAAACCATGTGAAAGACAACATTTGGACACTTACCTTATATCTACTCCTTATAACCACCATTTGACCAACTATTTGGACCCCTAACCACATTTGGAATGTGGGGGATGAATAATTAATGAAGGGATAATCATTTTAGAGGTGTATCATTATCTAGAGGAGAATAATCTAGGCAAGGAGGGAGATTGAAACTCATTCGAGGTAATTTTTGGAAGATTTATCTTTTCGGTTTCTTTTCATTCTTAATTTATTTCTCAGTTGTAATGAACACGTCTGGTATTTAGAGATTCTTTATAATCATTCATTAAATGAGTATATAATTCCTTTTATGTGTCAGGAAGTGGGTAATGGATATTTTTTGGTGATCAAATCCACTTATTATGCCCGTTTGGGTTCATTTTTATCTCTCATAATTCCCCTGTATCTCCTTTCTGAATCTTTATGGAAACTCTGTATCAGATCAATAATTAAGTTTATAGGGATCTCTAGGTGGATCACAATGAGGAATCCCAATAAAATCGGGTGAACTTATCATATATGAAATGGTTTTTCTTACATACTATTTTCAAAACAAATCATCAGACCTATAAATTGATTTATAATCAACCAAATCATAACTCACTGGATGAAGGGAGTTCATTCACATTAAAATTCCAAATATGTTAGTTATTATGAATAACGAAACATGATATGTTAATCAAATTTTTATGATATTCAGGATCACCTATAGTCCCGATGCATTTCTCACATTAATTGTTAAAAATTGTTTCGGCCTTTTTTCTTATTTCAAAGTAAACTATTAATGAATTTGAAGAATTAATCATCAAAAAATATAGAATAACTTTCACAAACCTCAAATATTTACTCCAAATTATGAAAAAATAAAATTAATAAATCAAAACTCCATGTACATAGTACATAAATTTATCCCTATGGATTGACCCCACACTTACGCTATACTAGTTGTGAGAGTGGTTAAATCAATTAGGGCCACCAAAAGTAACACTTTGGCCTGAATGACAACAATTCATTTATATTATTTCAATTTTATTTTGAATGAAATTTATTTTATAAGAAAAGTATTTTCAAAATGTTTTATGTTTTAAAAAGTGTTTTTCAAAGTGGAAAGGATATTTTAATCAAGAAATGTTTTAAATTAATAGTAAAAATTATTTTCCATTTAAGATGAAATTTTTTGATGTTACCTATGCCTTACTACAGATATGATCAAAGAATGCCATTTTTATTCTTTCATTGAATGTTTAATATTTTTTTATGATAATATTTTTATAAAAACCATTTCTTTCCCCCAAGTTATACCATAATAGAATTCTTATTAACCCCACTATTTAACCTGGTTTATTCTATGGTTAGATGATGAATAGATTATGAAAAAAGTTTATTTTACCTAGTTTATGATATTATTTTTTTAATAAAACCCATTTCATTTCATGGGTTATGATAAGATGACTATTTTATGATCTTTTGGAATACATATGTATGACTTTCATTATGTGATTGGTGGGACCATTATCTCCCTTTATTTATCGTTAGATAGATAATAATAAAATGGGGACTAAACTCGGTTCAGTAAGACCCGGATTGAACTGGGACTGAAATTGGTTTAGTAAGACTAGACTAGAACAAGGAGTGAAACTGGTTTATTAAGATAGGACTAGAACATGGAGTGAACCCATTTTAGTAAGGTTGGCCTAGAATGGGAGGTGAACATGTTTTAGTAAGATGGATCTAAATAAGGGGGGGGACTCGATTCAGTAAGAGAAGGATGGATTAGGGAGTGAACCAAATTCAGTATGGAAGGGAAAGAATGGGAAGTGAACACAGTTTAATAAATGAATTTTCCCTCTATGATTATCTTGGAAATGAGCCTTTATTAATACAGAAATGATTTTTTATGATTATGTGTATGCAAAAAATCCCATAAATGATGCCAATGTTACACTCTCACAAATAATGTTATTTTATTATCTTATGATTCATGTATTAGGAAATACAAATCTTTATGCCATGACTTAAGATTATGATCTTCGATATGCATGGTATGATTTTCAAATGTTAAGCTCATGTTCTCATACCCATATGTTCATGTTATGCTTAAATATCTCCCTTTTTACCCTTACTGAGCATCTAATATCACCCTATATTATATTTCATTTCCCTAGGTTATGAGGATATGTAATATTTATGACATGTGTATGAATGGTTCCAGTTGTGAAGAATGTAGTGGGAGATGATGAATCTCACTAATGGACCAGTGTTTATATTTCTAAGTTTCCAAAGACACTAAACTATTATAGTCTTCTAGTTTGTGTCTATGTAATGTAATGAATATTCATAAAAAATAATGTAATATATATGTATGATAATATTGGGTCACTATGTACAGAGTCTTTATATATTATTTTTATAACCTATTACAAGACAACACAATCTACAGACAAGATTTTTAAGATGGCAGGAGTGAACATAATGCCTGGATTCCTCAAAAGCCACCACAATTTGATGGAAATTATTAAGGATACTTGTGATATATAATGGATAAAACCTTAAAAAACTGTTCATTGAAAACCAGTTAATCATGAAAAAATCACACACACTACTAGAATATGACCCAAATACACTTACCAAAAACAATGCTATTAAATATGATTTTAATTATAAATTTTTGAATTTCATAAACTGTAATATCAATAGACTAATTTTTAATCATTCATGTTCTTTTAAAAATATTACTATATAGGGAATATTCTACAATTAACTCCCCCAGATCATACTAATTAATTCCAACTAACTTTTGAAAGCTTCGAGCATAGTATCAGGGCTTCACGATGGGTGAGGATGAAACATTATGCTAGATGTTCCACCAATTCAAAAGCATTGGGAATAGAGTGAATTCCTATGGAGAAGCTATGGGAAATATAGTACTTGTCAAACCATTCCATGGAGCATTACTAATGAAATGGAACAAAAATAAGGTCTTCATTGAAAAAATCAAGAACTCCCTAGAGTACAATCTAGATAAATTGATCAGATCACTGCTTCGGTATTAACTAGAACCAAATCACATAGATGAAGAGGAGAAAAAAAAGGTATAATGTTTAAATGTATGAATATTGTTCCTATAGATTCTTCTAATTATGATCTATAGGATAGTGAAAAAGAAAATATAAATCATATTGTGATTGGAATCTATAAAACATGAAAATTAAAGGATTAAAGAACTGATTTTGAAGAAAACCGAAAAAAGAAAAATGCAAGGGAGATAAGAAAGGGAGTAATAATTATAATAGTATTGATGATATTTATTTTGAGTGTAGAATGAAAGTAAATATCTAGCATGAGTGTCCAAAAATAAATTATTAAGATAAATACAAAAATTAGCATAAAAAGGCACTGACAAGTAATTGGATTTTTACAGACGAATCTAATTCTAGTGAAAAATATGGAAATGTGAAAGAATCTAGTAGCCAATTATTCAAGAATTATATTGATAAGGTTAGTGATTCTGAATTTTATTCTATATGTTATTATTCTAACTATGATTTTGAAAAATTGAATGTTTTTAAATTGAATGAATATATTGAAAGATTAAAAAAAATTCAAAGCTGTTGATTTATATAATTATTTTAAGGGAAATAACGAGAAACTTATTTATGAAATTTTTTTGGTTTTATAAAATAATGAAACAAATGAGTAATAATACCACTGCCTCTCATTCTATAGTTTATGATAATTTGTATATTATTCTGAATTTAATTAAAAATTGAAAAAGGATGTTGAAAGTAGTAAGGAATGTTTTTCAACTTTTATTCATGTTTGTGAAAAATATCATAATATTATGTATATGTATATAATAAATAAAAATAAATATTTTGTTTTTTATAATATTAGGTTATATAAAATGCCTTGAAATTATTTTATGAAAAGAAAAGATGGTTGTAATTCTATTATTAAAAGTTTTAAACATTCCATTAATGGTCTCTATGAAAATGTTTTTTCTCTTAGATTTAAATATTCTTTGGGATATAGAAAGACTCATATTTATAAATATTCATCTATAAGAGTACCATACAATACTTTTTTAAATTTTTTATGGGTACCTAAAAATTATATTACTAATCCAATTGGATACAAAGTAACCTCAGTACCAAAATTGTCAAGTGATTTTTATAGGAACAATTACTTGGACGAATCAATAATGACATATGGTACATGTATAGTTGATTATCTAGGAATATGATGAGAGTCCTATCCAAGTTTACTACTTACAACACATGTGATGGAGCCAATGTAACTTTTGGAGATAATTATAGAGGCAAAGTAAAAGATTTTGGTAATGTGTGTATTTATAATTCAACTATTATTTATAATGTTTTATTTGTTCAAGGACTAAAAAATAATTTTATTATTTTGTATCAATTATGTGATGATGGAATGGAAGTGAAATTACAAATGGATAAGTGGTTACTTTTTAAAAATGATACTTTATTATTATTTTCTAATCGAAAGGAAATATTTATTTTATCAATTTTTCTGAACTAACTTTTTAACATGTTAAGTGTTTGAATTTTTTATATAGTGATAATATTATTTGGAATTGATGATTAGGTCATATTTATTTCATTATTTATCATAATATATATTAACATGAGAATGTGTTACAATTTTCTAACTTGAATAAAGAAAAACTTCATAGTGGTGACACTTGAATGAAAGAGAAAGAATGAAATTAATATTTTATACCCATTAATCAAATAAGTATTAATTTACCTTTATAGTTAGTATATATTTATCTAGTTGGAAATACTCAAATTTCTAGTCCTGGAGGAAATACATAAAGATTTGTTTTTATTGATGATTATAGTATATTTATATGGGTTTACTTTCTTTGTCATAAAAATTAAACTTTATCTACATTTTTTTAATTTAGTTCAAAATGAAAAGGTTTATATGATTTTTTATATTTTTAGTGACAAATGAGGTGAATTTCATAATTTTGATTTTGATTTTTTTGAAGAGAATAATTATTTTCATTATTTCTCTACTCTTATAAAACCATAGTAAAATGGTGTGTAGAACATAAAAATATAACTCTTATTGAAATTGATATAATTATGTTAAGTGAATTTAATTTTCCAAGTTATTTTTGGGATGAATCCATTTTTAATGCTTGTTATATTTCAAATAGAATTCTTGTTCGGCCTTTATCAAATAAAAATCCTTATTAATTTTTTAAATGTAAAAAATTGAAAGCTTATTGTTTTAGAGCCTTTGGCTATAAAGTTTTTAATTTAAATTAAAATAATATTTTAAATAAATTGTTTTCTAAATGTTATGAATGGATTTTTATTTATTATTTTAATGATATGAAATCTTATAAAGTCTATATTAAAATAACTAAGGCTATTAAAGAATATTTTCATATTATGTTTGATGAAAATAATTTGAAATTGATTCTTGTTTTATAAATATTGTTTTAAAATATTTATTCTAATTATACACTTATTTCTTATTTTATTCCAAATAATGTTAATAATTATATTTAAGATGCTAACTTGATTATTTCTATGTGAGATGAGCTTAATTAATTTATTATCAATATTTTTTTTCTCTAGTATAATATCATGAGGATAATAATTTATTTAGAACTAAATTTATCTTTAGAAACAAGTTGGACGAATCTACAAAAATTATAAAAACAATGATAAGATTATTTCCCAAGGATATTATTTATAAGATGTAAAAGAATTTAAAGATTCATTTTCACTTGTTTCTAGGTTAGAGACAATTATTATCTTGTTTGACTTTTTTTTTGAACGTTTTAAATTATATAAAACAGATATAAAAATTTCTTTCATAAATTTATTTTTAACCGAAGATGTTTATGTTTTTCAAACCCTTGGTTTTGAAAATAAAAAATTTATTAATTATGTTTTTAAATTATCTAATTCTTTTCATGGTCTCAAATAAGAACCTAGTTCTTAGCCTGAAATTATTTCATTATTTCTATTAAATTATGGTCTCAAGAAAGGAAATGTTGATCTTGTTGGTTTTGGGTGTTGTAGAAGTAGGTGGTGTTGGGAGATATATTAATTTATTTTAGTTATCGTTGTCTAAAACCATGAGTAATGATATTTCACATCAAATTTCTAATTTATTTATTTAATATATAAAGAAATGAATACCATGGACAAGATTATAAATTATTTGATTAATTTTTGTCATCCAGAATACCCTTTCATATTTTTTTCATTGCACTTCGAGGATCCAAGTATAAATTCTCTCTAGTGGTGATCCACACGTGTTTCTATGATCTTCGAGCAATACCACTCGATCTTTAGGTGCTAGTGCAGTGAATCAAATGTATTGTATTATTCATTAATGGTAGATAATTATTTGGTATTGAAGAAATATATCTTATATTTCTCATTATTGAGAGGGAGAGAGAAGGACGAGTCGATAGATAATTCATTGTGTGCAAAAACTCCCTATTTTGATTTCATTGATCATTATGTTAAATAATAAATATAACCATCTAGTTTTTGAGTTAGGGTTTAAGTTTAAATAATTATTTAATTTATTATTCCCATTAAATAATATAATAACCTTTAATAAACCCCATTCCACACAATAAAATAATAATATTATTATTTTGGGGGGTGCACCAACTTGTGCAATAACAATTATTATTTAACCAACTTGTTAATTAATATTTTTCACCAGACATGGTGTTAGTTTGTTTGAAGTCCTTTATAATTTATTAAGTAACAAAATTAAAATATTTTATTCTATTAAATAAATATTTTATTCACAAACCAGTATATAAATATTCATTATATATTCAATAAAACAAATAAATAAATTTTATTCACAATTCGATAAATAAATATTTATTTAATTTATGCGATAAATAAAAATTGAATAAAATTATTCCATAGTATCAAGAATAATATTTTTCTCATTAATTAAATTCAAATATAATTTAATCGAGATCAATGGAAACTGTTAGTGTGTGACCCTATAATATTCTATTACATTAGATTTCAACGGGCTTACCTAAATCCCATGATTAATATCTAGCTATAGGCCAATGCAATAAAGAGAAAGAACTTATTATCACAACAATGATAGCCACTTATAAATGTTCAATGTGTAATATAATTTATTTTTCATAATATATCATCACGTAGGTTTCAAATCAATTTCCCCAAACTATATGATTGACACATCTTTCTTCTTGTATTTAGAATAAACACAACGTCACACTATGGCCAATGAATTTTGGGTGATGATTTTATTCCAATGAAAGGGTTGAGATATCAAATTACATGAAGATGGTATGGAGAAATGTTTCCTAAACGTATACTTTAATGAAATTTCAATCATGACACACCCAATGTACCCTACCACTCTATGAACATATGTCGTCACTTTTTTTGTTTGAAAATCTAAGTGCATGAGTCATGACGCATGCTCAAAGACATGAATATCCGATGACACCAAAATTTGTTGAATTTCTGTTGAAGGGTTTTTTCACATAATATGTATTCCTTGATATTACCTAGTAAAACATTCCTGGGATGAAGAGTCATCTTCTTATATGTAATCATAATTGATGATATAAATACAAGGTGTTCCATCATAGTACGGTACCCAATCACAGAACTATATTATGATTATTTTCATAGAATATACTGGTTATCATCATAGATGGGGACTTCTAGGACCTAATAAATGTGAAAAATACTATTGTACATTATTACATTAAATCCATGAATAATAATGAAAAATATATAATAAGGTTTTTAATTAACCTTAACGAAATCAAATATTCATGTAATCAAAGTACACACAGCTGTTCCTAGGAAACCAACACTAAAAAACTACCACTAGGACTAGAAATAATTTATTATGACTTTCAATACTCTAGTCCTCACATGATAATCAAGTTTCTATTGAGTAAAGAATTATTAAATGGGTTCTTCAACATTTCTTTCTTGAAAATACTTCTCACCGCAACCTCACATATTCGAGAAACATGCCCCAAGAGTTGATACTTCCAAAGTATTTTCTTCTTCCCCTAATGTGACCTTGGATATTTTTAAAGATAAAAAATTATAGTATTATCATAGTAGATTGGGATATGATCTCCACTTCTAAATACCAATTCAATATGTTGGATGAAGTTTTGGATCCATCCTACTACTTCATATACCTCAAAATACAAAATATACTTGAAATCTGCAATAGAATCTGTGACCATATGCTATTTTGAGATATTGTAACTTATAAAACCTCTATTCAAAGTGAATATGTATCCCATTTGTGACTTTATTGAATATTTATCATTTTTGAAACTAACATCTACATATCATATGAGAAATGTTTTCTCATCTCCTCTATAAACATGGAACATGACCTTAGTATTCCTCAGATACTTAAGGATAGTCTTCACTACCATCCAATGATGGTCAGCAAGACCAGCTTGTTATCTTCCTTTTATAATTAATGAATAGGAGACATTTATTCTAGTATATAATTTATAATTCAAGAATTAACTAATCGTTGATGCATATGGAATCCATACAATTCTGTTTGTCTCCTTAGGTGTCTAAGGATAGATTTTCCAGGAAAGCTGAATGCCATGTGACACTATCAACAATAACATATTTGATTATTCTATACCGAATATCTTCAGTTTTTAGTCAGTGTATGTACTTTGACATAGGTTGAGAAACCTCTTGGATATATCTCAATGGATCTTGATCCCAAAATATATGATTCGTCTCCCAAGTACTTCATAGAGAAACATTAATTCAACCATGAATTAATAAACTCTATAAGTCGTATTTCATTTCCAATGAGTAATATGTCATTAAATTATACTATTAATAAAATTACTACACTCCGACTAAACCATTTATAGATACAAGGATCACACTCATTAATTTCAACCATGCCTTAATAGACTATTAGTCTGGTACTTCATTTCCAAGGAGTAATGTGTCATCAACATATATAGTTAATAAAATTTTTGCACACCCAAAAAACCATTTACAAACATATGGATCACTCTCACTCATTATGAAAATAAATTACAATATTGATTCATTAAAATTAATTTTCGATGACTATGATTCTTTATTTTATTCATAAATAGATATATTTTTTTACTTTTCATATCTTATTGGAATCCTTTGGCGTCAAAAATCCTTTGGGTTATGTGATATAGATGTCTTTCCGAGGGTTACCATTAAGGAATACTATTTTTAAATTCATTTATGAAGTCTTATAGTCATGTTAAGATATAATAAAAAGTATAATTCTTATAGAATTTTTATTTAAACTAGTGGAAGGGTTTCATCGTAGTGTATGCCTTGACACCGTTTGAACCCTTTTGAAAAAAGTATTGCCTAATAGGTACTAATTTTTACTTCCATTTCCATTTTCATCTGGAATAACAATTTACAACCAATAGGATTTACATCCATTGGAGGATCTATCGAAATCCCAACTTGGTCTTGGTACATATAATCCATTTTAGAATTTATGGATTCTTTCCACTTGAAAACATATTTTGAAATTACTTATTTCTAGTTGGTTAGAGGATCATTATTATCAACTAGTAATTATTCACCATCCTTAGTGACTAAAAAACCATAGTGTTCTGGTTCTCTATCATCTTTTGTACTCTTACATGGTATTTGTGTCTCCAGAACAATTTCTTCATCCACATGGCTTTATAGAATATGTTCCTATACCAAATTTTGTATAACTTGTACCTTGACATTATTAAAATATATGTCACTCACAGTACCTCTTTTGTTGATGTTCTTACTCTCACAGAATATGGAATTTCATTCCACTGTAAGCATTTTTTTAGATGGGTCATATCGGTAATATCTCTTTATTTCATTAGGATATCCTATAAAGGTACACTTTTTTCCATCGGGGGTGGGGTTGGGGGAGAAGTTGTTACCTGAAATGGCCTTAACAAATTCTTCTCAACCCCACACATTTAAGAATGATAACACAAGTTTCTTTCCATTCCAAAATTGGTACAATATTTTACTTTTTTGGAACATGGCTTAGTATTTTTGTTGTTATTGGTAATGCATATCTACAAAAGCGTAATAGATGACTGACATGAATCATAATTCATAACACCATGTACAAAAATATTAGGTTACTCCTTTCACTTTAACCATTCCACTGAGGCATGTAAAGAGGGGTGAGTTGAGATAGTATCCCAAACATTAGAAAATAATCAAGGAAGTATTGATTAATATATTCTCAACCAAAGTTTGAGTGGAGTTTCTCAGTATTATTACTAAGCTATTTCTCACCTTAATTCTTGTATTATTTGAATTTATAAAAATAATAGGACTTATGCCTCATTATGTAGACATATATATATGATAAAATCACATGTCAAAGTTTTGAAGTATGAATACCCACCCCTTTCTTTAATCGGAAGTGGTCCACAAACATTGGTATGAACTAATTGAAGAGACACTTTATTCTTTTCACATTTCACACTAAATGTTGATTTGGTCATTTTACCATGTAAAATTGAATGACATACACCAAGGTGTTTTTGTTCAAAAAAAATCCAAATATCCATCTTGATGTCGTTTATTCATGTTCTTTTTGTTTATACGACACAATTGGTGATGCAAAAATTGGGTGTGGTATGAGTCATGTGTGGTTGTTTAGTCATCAATTTCTATTACTTAGTTTGTGAACTAAACACATAAATACCATCATTTTATTGTTCTTTACCATAAAAAAATTCTCTATTTATGAAATAATAAACATTTATTTCAAAACTTGAATATAAAACCATCTATATCTAGTCTAGATTTAGATATAATGTTTTTGGTAACTGATGTCACATAATAAAAAACATTTAAAACTAGGATCATCCCGGTTGGAAAAGTGTTTTAGTAATTACAAATAGCTGAAAAACTAGTTTATATTTATTGGATTCTTGTAGATCAATCTTCCCTTAGTCAATATTTCTGCATGTACTTGGTTTCTATATTAGAATACATATGTGAGCGCCAAAGAGCTATATATAATACCTAATTTGTAGAAATAACTAAATAAAACTCAATTAAAATGTCACATAAATCCCCCCTTTTATTCTTTGGATGGGTGAATTTTTTCTCCCGATGGCCCTTCTTCCAGAAGAAAAATAGGGAGCATCATATTTCCTTTCTTTCCCCTTGACCTTATTCTTCTTGAAAGGGAGTAAAGAAGCTTTGGTCTTAAATTTATTCTCTCTCCCTTTCCATTTTTTACCATAGTGGTAGAATGTATTTTAGGTTTTGTATACTTATATACTTGGAAAAGGTGTGTAAAAAGATCTACCAAATACTTCTCAAAGTTTTTAATATTAAAATTTACAATAATGTTGGATAATCTTTGAGAGAGTGATGCCAAAATGAGATCGGTGCCCAATTCATTATGATTTTTAATCACTAGAACCTATAGGTGATCAATGAATGTAATAATATTGATTACATGAAGCCTACTCGGGTCATTGTCTCCATGATTTCTTGGATAGAGAAGTTTATATATATAAAACCATTTTGATCCATCTCACTCTCTAGTAAATAATGTGGATGTGCACAAGCGTGTTATACACATCCATGTTTTTTTGAGACTTAGTGAGTTCACTAGACATAAATGAAGTCATAACTCATTGAATGTCAACAAAACAGTTAAAATGTTTTTCATAGACCAGTAACTCTTCCTCACTCCTCTCTTTAGCAGGTGGATCTGGACTTGATGATTCTAGCACATAAGATTTCTCTTCATAGAGTAGCACAACCCAAAGGATTATAAACCACTCATGGAAGTTACTTCCTATGAAGAGGTTGTATTTATAAAATATTGATTATAGGGATAATGTGGATGATGAGATTTTGAATATATTCCACACTTAACTGAGTGGAATTTTAGTACATATCTTGATTACAAATTTAGCAATAAATAATGAATTAATTTGATTTTATTAATTTTGTTTAAATCTACCATTATTTGGTCATCTCCCAATATCCCTCACCATTGAACTTGAAATGTCTAGTAGATGTGAAATTATAGTGTAAAGGATTGTAATGTCCCGACCTGACTCACCACTAAACCAGTGGTCAGACAGGTCACCACATGACCTCAAGGGCATCTTCCCGTACTCCAGAGGCTACCAACTAGCAACGAGGGTCTAAGGATAGTTAGTGGGGAGACTACAATCTCTTATCAGAGCTGCATATTTGTATATCAAAGTAAAAAAAAACAATGGAAATAAATAGTGGAAGCAGTCTAATAAATGATAAAGTTGTGGAAGGTATATTTTATAAATCTTTTACAAATAAATGGCCAACATCAATTATATAGCAGATGCATGCATGACATGATAATGATACAAAAAATTGAAAATAGTGAAAAAAACATCATTCTGAACATTCCATTAAAATAAATAAATAAACAATGACTCCAAGCCCCGAGGGAAGCCTCCTCGATCATCCCGAGAATCTGTTCCTTCCTTTGCTCCTGTCTTCCAAGTAAATGCAAACAACGCAATCCTGTAACAAAATAGAGTCTACTCGGGTACCCTAGTGTAATGGAATCCCAAGTAGGGTGTGAGATATAAATCTCAGTAGGCCGGGACCACCAGTGTCTACCCCAAATTCTGACATTCAATAAATAATTTAAACAGTGAAAGCATGCATAATTAAGGTAAGCAGTACAATGTAACTCTATACCCAAGTACCTGCTTCAACTCTCAGCTATTATATGAAGATGTGTTATAAATTTTTCATGCATACACAAGAGCCATTAAAGAATCATTTTCATTTATCAATTATTCAAAATTCATTAAACTACATAATTCTTATGATCTGGACTCAGTCTTGCATTACCTATATAAGACACTCACCAAAGATGTCTATAAAGACCATCTAAATAATAAAAGTTAAGATCAAATCCAAGCTTGTACTTTGGCTTGGATAATGCATCATAAGATATTCAATTTAATCTTCCATACACTATATTTGAGCCTGTCTACTAAAAAAATCACGATTCGCTCTTGGGTCCGTCCACTAATAGTGATTCACCCAATTCATTGATAAGTATGAACCCTTTCCCATATTCAATTCACATATCATACTGTCATAATAGTTTTCATTAACCAATTAATTCATTTCATGTACAACCAATTGGAGCCACAGTCTATTGTCAATTAATGGGTGTAAGACATCATGTCTAGCACCCTTTTGAGTATATGGGGAGTCAGTCCTTATCTCACAACCCATGGGTATTTGGAGCATCAGTCCCAGACCCATAAAAGAATATTTTCTTGCAAGATGGGTGTAGAACGCCATGTCTAGCACCCCGTGAGTATTTGAAGTATCAGTCCCTATCTCACAACCCATTTATCAATAGTACATATATATTTATCATTGGTTTAGAACTTTATGTCTAACCCTCCACAACCACCCATTAATTAGTTCATAAATTAATTAATCAAATCTGTTAATTAATTCAACAACTAAATAACAACATAAATATCCAGTCAAAAGTAAACCATTAATTAACCATTCAACATATCAATAGTAAATAATTAATTAACAATTAATTATTCTTAGAAATCCAAATAAATAATTAAATCAACATTTAATTATCCAAATTCCTTAACAGGATTGAACTCATCCACTCAAATAGTGATTTGTCCAAGACTTTAACAATTTACATGCACGTCATAATCATCACCAAACATGCTGAACAAAGCCCATATATTTTTCAACAATCTCACGCAAAATCTCATAATATAAAACAACTCCATCTAAGAAACTTAATGCAAGGAAATATAACATGCATCAAAAGGTACCCATGTCCAACAGTCATAACAAAAAATTAATTCACAATCTTAATTTAATGCATTAAAATTAATTAATTCAACATTAAATTAATTAAATATTATCTCTTTAACCTATCAACAATTAACTAACCATTTTACATTTATCATGTAATCATTAATCCCTCCATTAATTATTACCAGTTTCTAATTTAGGTTTTGAACATTTAAAATATATAATATTCTCAATAATCAGTAATAGCCATAGTTTTTATTCCAACTCATGACATGATAATTAATTCTACAATTAATTACAACATTACCAATTATTCCCATTCAAATCATTTAACTATTTAATCATATCACTTTAACAATGTTTTCAAAACTTGCTTAAAATCAACACATGTGCAAGTCCTCATTTGTCTCACGTGGGCGACATCATTTAATAACAACAAAAGTGTCATGCATAGAAATATTATAATCAATGAAACTCACACTCTCAATTTATTTAAAGAATCTATAATTCATAAATAAAGTGACAGGGATTTGGGACCCTACCTCGAGGTGGCACCATTTTAAATCCGAAGTGCTTTAATAAACTTGGCGGAAACCAGTCCACAACTGGTTTGCATTCAAACTCACAAAAACCTTTTATATATATTTATATATTCACACATGTTCCCTACAAAAACATAAATAAAATTCGAAATATTAAAATAGGTACTCAGAATCAAAGCAGTAAGGACCAACACACCTCTAACTAGGTACCGAGGACTCATGAAAATTATCACACCCTTAATTTAATGATGTGAAATAATAACATAGTTAAATAACCTTACACGAAACATGATGGAAAAGAAAAAACGAACTCATTTTCCTCTCCTTTGTCGGAAGATGCTGGAATACGGTCGAAAGGGTCTAGAGGAGCCCCTTGTACATCCATAGAACCAAAGAAATGAGGAAACTCTTTAAAACCTAAACATAATGATTTTGGCCGAGGAAATAGGGTGAGGGAGGAGCCAAACAGCCAATGAGAATCACAAAACAATTTCAGATGGACTCACCTCACCGAGACATACAAGATTCAAGAAGACACCGTGAGGATTCGATCGCGTGAAGAGGAGCCGATGAGGGGGGTGTAGCACGCCTCAAAGGAGGGGCCTAGTGTATTTTTGTTGTCCCTCCAATATGGTGGTACACCACCTTCATGTTCTCTCCCCCAATTATCAATTACACACATGATAAACTAATAGTCTTAATATAATAATAATAACATTTATTATTCTCATTTAATATAATGTTAGTACATTAACTAACATTTAAATAAATGTTTCACAATTAATTCTAAAACCCCCCATTAATAATCCAATCAAATTAATACAATAATAATAATATATCCTTATAATTATTATTAAATATTTTTTAAAAATAAAAATAAATCATTTTAAAAACCCAATGACTGCACAACTAACCCGCACCATTTGACTACCCGTGCACAACCCAATATCTAAATTTAAAATGGTTTAATTAAATTAAACCCAACTCTGCATTTATTCCTTATTTAATATTACAATTTAAAATTACACTTCATCGATAATTCTCAACTCATCATTATTTAATTAATTATCTCAACACTAATTAATTAAATAAAAACCTCCACTTCATAGTGATTAATTAAATTCTTATTGACCTTTAATTTAATTAAATGAAACCACAAAAAAATCTATTATTATTATTCATAATAATAATAACAACCACTCATAAAACCATATTAATGATAATTAAATTATTTTTTTTATTATTATTCAACCTTAGATAAAACCCAACACCTTTTATTAAATAATATAAATTATTAATAATTACAAGAGTCCTTATTTTATTAGACGTTTCTCGGTGATACCCAAAAGCCTCATTAATTTTACAACAATATTATACCTCATTAAACATCAAATTAAAATATTTTAACATAAATGTTACACCCCATTTAACTAAAAAAGATTCTTCATTCATTATTATCTCAATAAACATTTCATAATTAATTATGAAACTCCCATCTTTTTACAATATCATTAATATGATAAAAATTCCAACCCATAACCCGTAATTTAGTTTCCATAATAATAATAATTATTACATTCATAAAACTGAAATAATAATAATCTCATTATTATTATTTTTCACACTTTTGATAAACCCAACACCACTATTTAATAACAACGCTTCATTAAATCTGAAACTCCTCATTTTATTAAATTTTTCACTGAGAAGCTCAAAAGCATCATTATATTTTCATAAATAATATACTCCTTTTACATGCAATTAAAATATCAACGTATAAAAATAATTTATGAAACCATAATAATAATAATAAAATTATTATTTTTGGCACATTACTCCATTTAATAATAAATGGTCCTTTAATAATTCCTAAACTTTTCATTTAAATGATATGGTTCCTCGATAAACCCATAATCCACATTAATTTCTTTAATCATCATTTAATTAATTCTTTAACATTCATTTAATTAAACAACCCCAATAATAATAATATGAAATTCTTTATTATTATTATTAAAACCTTCTTTTAATTAATTAAAAACTCTCATATAATATTATTTAATTAAATTAAATAATTTATTAAGCAGGGTAAACTGAACGGGTTGGAACGCAACCGTGCACTGCCCATGCAGATCCATTAATGTGGAATTTCCTGAAATCGGTGTTCCTAAGACTCATCGGAACACCTGCGAAAATTATCAGTTAATTACAGGAGTCCAAAAACGAAACCTTTAGGTGTTCCAACACTCCGAATAAAGTTCCAGAGCTCACTTTAAGAAAATTAACTATTAATAAACTGAAACAAATTCAAAAAAATTCATATTTTAACCCAGTTCAATAACATGGGACTTTACAAGCATCCATATTACCATTCATATAACCCCAATGAGTGGATATTAAATCAACCTTAGGCATTGGGTAAATAAATCCTATTGCTAGTCTTAATAAGAGTTATAGAATTTGACATGTCCCCCAGTCTATCACCTGAGTTGGAACCATAATAGTTTATTATTTCTCTATCTCCATGAGCCTTAGGATACTCCATTAATTACATGTATTTATGACTCACACACAGTTGAGGAGAACCAAAATACCAGTTAAAAGGGGATTACATAAATATACTTCGACACGTAGATCCTACATAATAATGGAGGAAAGGATTACACGCAAACCATCATATTTCATTTAAGTATAACTAATTTCAAACCCTTGCAATAAATTAAATTAAAATATCCAAAAAATACATAGGTATTTTTTAACCTCATGAATGGTCATACATGCAATGAATACAAAAAATTAATTCGATAACATTCAATTATTTATTCTTTCATTATTATTAAGATGATCTTGCTTGAACTAATTAACTAATTAATTAATTAATTCCATTTCATCTTAATGGTCATCCAAACTTATTTCTAGATACCCATAATTTATGGAATTCATGGAAAATAATTGAAAAAACCAATGATTACACATTAATTATAATAATATAATTGAGCATTTAATATTCTTTAAAATTATTATTAAATTTTCAAACACATTTTGGTGAGATAATGACTAAAATATGATTTTAATGTTGAAATTTTCAATTTAATGTAATTTTTAATTCAATTATTTAATGGGAGACTACACAACATATAAAAATCATCTATATGATGTGTATCTAGGGTATATACTTCAGTCTATGGCATGTACCTCATCCAGAGTACACATCGTGTACTGACTAGCTACACTCCATTTGTTTTACTTCCTTATGTCTGAGATGCATGCTTGGGTCTTTAGTGTGTGTTTTAGATGCGGGAATTGATAAACAACACACAGTGTAGCCACATACACATCTTTTATACCAAAAATTATCTAGGTTTCTTCGTCTCATGTGGTTTTGATCATGTATAATGACCACACAAATTGTATGTTTTACGCCGATAACCCATATAGAATACATGGTGTATACACTAATACACACTGATTAATATGATAATCATATGCGAGATTTTATTTTCAATAAATGGCGTACACTACGTGTAATTACCACGGGGAACATCGTGTATTTCTTGACACATCCATATATAGTTTAATACGGTAGACAACATGTACTTCCGAATACACACCATGTAACCCTGTCTTACCGGTAAAAAATGGTAGTTTTACGATGGCATATTCAGTCATTCTTTATCTAATATTATACCTTAAATAAAATTAAAATGCAAATGAATCATCATTAATTTTTCCAAGTATGTTAATTTAAATAAAATTAAATAATGAATAACATGAAATAAAAATGTAACCACAATTGTTCATAGATTAATAATCAAATAAATAATTATAAATTTAAATGTGACCGCCCTGATACCAATTGTTGGTTATTATCAAAATAGAAGTGTGCGGTGGGGTGATATATTAAAATTTCTTTTAATTACCATTTCTTGAAAACCTGAGTGGAGATATTGAACATTAAATTTACACTTTATTTATTTAATATTTGAAGATATGAATATATGGTCTTAGGATATTTCATTGTCGATGAATTTTGATCAAAAAAAAATACCCTTTCAGATTTCCTTCATTTTTCTTTGAGGATCTGAGCATAGAATCCATCTATAGGTTATCCACACATGCTTCTATATTCTCTGACAAACCCACTTCAATCTATGGCTTCTAGTGTGGAGAATCAAATGTCTTGCGTTGTTCGTTCTTGATCAAACATTCTTTAGTATTGAAGAAAAATCGCTTGTTTTTTTCTTGATAGGGAGATAGAAAAAGTATTTCATAGAGAATTTTTTGTACACAAATTCTCTCTATTTTGATTACACTGATCAATTATTTACACAATAGATATAACCGTCTATTTATAGGCCATTAGGTTTGGTGAAATTAATTTTTTAGTCCATACCAACCATTAAATATTATAACTAACTTAAATAAACCCAATTCCACATAAAAAAATAATAATAACACTATTTTGTTCCACAAACCAAATTTTACAGTAACAATTATTATTTAATCGACTTGTTAATTGATATTTTTCACCAGGATCAGTCTGATTCCGTTCAAGCTCCTATGAAATTTATTGAATACATGAATAATAATATTTCATTCTCTTCAATAAATATTTTTTGAGAAATGGGATAGATAAAAAAATAAATTTCATTGACAATCTTGTGATTGGATATTTATTTAATTTATGCGATCAATGGAGCATGAATAAAATTATTCTACAATATTGAGAATAATATTTATTTACTTAACTAAATTCAATGATCGATGGAAACGATTAGTGTGTGAACCTCCATGATTATTCCTCATTGACATTTGGAAATTTTGCTTAAATCTAAGATTATTGTCTAGCAATGGGTCAAGGCACCCAAGAGAAAGAACTTAATGTCGCAACGATGAAGACCATATATGAATGATCACTATGTAATATAATCATTTTTTCATAATATCTCATCTATCAGGTTTCATATCCATGTCATAACTTATTTTCATCAAACATATTTATTTGAATATCTAGAATAAACATGTCATGACACCAAGGACATGGAATTAAGGGTGATATTTCTTTTCGAATCAAAGGGATGAGTTTTAACATCTATAAATATGGAATGGAAAAATCATTCCTTGACCTATACATTAATGAAATGTCAATCATGATGCATCCAACATACCCTACCTCACCATGAACATATGTCATCACAGTTTTCATCAAAAAATCTAAGTGTGTGAGTCATGACATGCATTAAGGATAATATTAAAGTCTAAGGACCATTACACATGCTCAAAGATAGGAATATTCAATTTCACAAAAACATGCTGAATTATTACTGGTGGGTTTATTATCATAATATCCAATCTGAGAGATTTACAAGTATGAACCTCATGAGAAGAATCCTCATCTTCTTATGAATACTCACACTTGATGGTAAAAATACTATGTGTCCTTGTAGGGTCCTGAATATTCCGCAAGGGGGAAATCCGATTACCCCAAGACTTGGAAAAGGACCAAACCGGTCCATGCACCGGCACCCAGCAACAGCACGCGGCCGGTTCGGCAGACCGCCCTCCCGCAATTCCGCGGACCCGCTTCATCCACGAAATAGAGGCGGGGACCCTCCATGGGTGTGAGGAAGGATGGGTGCCAGTCTGGTCCACTGCCGCGAGCCGCCCCCACCACAGACTACTGTCGTTCGCGGAATAGAGGAGGAGTGGTGCACGGCCGCGAAGCAATTCCGCAAAACTCTGTTGACCGAGTCCTACGTAGGTGAGGCTTTCTTCATGGGCCTCCTCAAAAAGCACAGTGTTCCCATAGATGCAACGTATTTCCCGAATCTATAAATATCCACCAAGGGGCACCAAAAAAAAGGGAAGGAAGGACGGGTGAAAACCCATGGGGAGACGCTGGAGGAATCACTCCCAGCAGTGTTCCGCGGTTATCCGCGGACCCCATATCATCCGCGGATGCACTCTTCCACGTAGAGGAGAAACAAAACCGTGAACCACATGCTGCCAACTCCTCCGCGGCCAGCCCTTAGAGGCCATTTCTTTTTCGGATAGTCCCTCCGCGGCCTCCCCCTCCACAGACCAGTGTCGTTCACGAAATGGAGGCGGAGATCCTCCACGGGCGTGATGTAGGACGAGGGACATCCCCTTTGCAATCATCCTTCATGGAGACCCTCCTTCACATACAACATCCTTCGTAGATAGCCTCCTCCACGTAAATCATCCTTCATGGAGAGCCTCCTTCGTGGCCTAGTCCTTCGCGGCCAGCTTCCCTCACGACTAGCTCGTCCATGGACACCATTCACGGACAATCAAATCGCGAACCACATTGCACCCTTGCGCTATCCCAAAATCCATCCTATACATTCCATGTGTCGAGATACTCCTCATGACTCTCCTATAACCTCATTACCTAGCTTCTTTTGCTAGGCTTATCCAGAAAGGGCCACCTTTTCGTAAGTCCCACACCAACCATTGCTAGATATCTCCTACCTAGTCGTCATGACCACATCATGTTAAACTATATGGACTTCGTCCTATCCATATGACATTAAACTATATGGAAACATTCCTCTCTACATGACTATAAACTGTAGAATTCCCCATCATTCAATAATTGGATGTCTCTTGCTCCATGAAAGAGATTCCTCATGATCCAAGCATAAAGTGCCTCATGCCATGATCACAATGGCGTGCCTTCAAGAGTGTTTGAATCCGTTCAAACATTCTATAACTCCACCTCATGCTTCACATGTCCTTCATTCAGATTCAAATCCTCTTTCATGTTTGAAGGGACCCCCTAACGATATGGTCTCATGCCACATTGGCTCACCTACCGTCCTGGGCCAACGCCCTAGTAGACTTTGGACAACACTTCGAGATAGGTCATGTGTTTTGAATTTGGTCAGCAGTCGACCCTCATTTGTTCGTCCCCATTTCAGGCTAATGTGATATGGATGATGTGTTTTGAACATGGTCAATAGTTATCCTCTATCGTCAGGCCACCTTCACTGTGTTCCGAATGTTGGGAATGTGATTCACACTTTTCATCTCCCTTTGTTTGGACTGATTCCAACACCCTTGGCGTTATCCCGCTTGTTCACTTGCACATAGGCGTTAGCCCCCATTATATTCCTCAACCCACCAATGTGTTGGGATAATCTCGTGGTCAGACATTAGGAAGTCACCCCGGGCATCCATATCCAAGTAATTTCTGACCTTCTGGGCCTCCTCAGAGTGTAAGCCCCAATTCTTCACCCTGGGCCGCCTTCATGCATAAGATCCACTCCACTTCTCACAGAAGCACGTTTCGTGATGTGATCCTCTGTTCCCTGCTACCTCTTGTTTCTCACACTGAGCATGACTCACGTGGGATTAGAGTAAGCATCGACCATGACATCCTCTTATGGACCTCCTCAGAGTGTAAGCCCCAATCAATCATTTCGGGCTGCCCCAGAGCGTAAGCCCCAAGCCATAAGAGAACTACGGGGACTTTGATCCATACCAAAGCATGGTACGTAGGAAGCCTCCATGAGGTTCAAGCCCGCCACCCATCAGACCACCTGGCCTCTCTTCACGTCCGTTCCCCGACACCTTTCCAAACTATTTGGACTTTGATCCCTACGTCCTAGGTAGGGTACGTAGGAAGCCTCCATGAGGGTCAAGCCCACCACTCGGTTGTTTCTTCACGTCGAGTTCTACCCTCGTCCAGCATGATGTTAAACTATATATCCGAAATACGTGGACTTTGATCCCTGCTTCCTAAACAGGGTACATAGGAAGCCTCCCTGAGGTTCCATCCCAACAACCGGTTGATCCGATCATCTCCACATCAGTTCACCATGCCACTCCTAGCGCCACCTCAAGCAAGTTCCAACCCTTCGTGGTCATTAATCCAACGAGGGATGGTAAACCTCGGGCATAAATGATTCTGAACCCCTGCATCTAGTTGACCATTTCCCACCAAGGTTAAATCTGGAACATGCACTAATTGCCCTCCGAAAGGGGTGTGATGATCCCGAATTCCCATCCTCTCGACCAATGTGAGTTCTTAAGGGTCACTGGTCGGACCATCTGGTGAATGCCTGCCGTTGGAAAACAGGTCCATCAATCATTGGATACAGAGCCGTTGGGCATTTCATGGCTTAGATAAACCTGAACGAAACAAAAAATGGTGAACCTGATGTGAATATTTAACCAAACATGACGGATTCCACTTAATCCCACCCTTTGCCCCCTTATGCTCTAAAGGAGGGCCATTCAAGGTCATTAATTACGCATAGGATTATGAGATGATGATTTGATGGGTTTGCTGCTTGTATTTTCTAAAATGTTTCGTAGGAACTACTTTCAGAACTCCCTTCGATCCAATGGAATCGCAAAGGAACTCACAAGTGCACACTTCCAATGATGCAAGGAAAAGACTTCCTCAACAACGGAGGGCCCCGTCACCCACCCAGCGTCTTCAACGCTTGGTTTCGGATCACTGATCCAAGAGTACCACATGAATGGTACTCTCCCAATAGTGGAGGCAACCATGCATGCCCTCCAATCCGTCAAGATTCGTCGATCGCCTGCCCAGCAGTAACTGCAAAGGCGGATCCAGACAGCCCCTATTGCTGTCTGCAACCATTTTGGGAGCCTATCCCCAGAATGGGACAATGCATACTTCCCTTATCTTAGGGAGGCAGATGAGGTCGACATTGAGGACTTCATCCCCACTGAACGATGGTTCCGCTCTAAGGCCCCCTCTGGAAGGCATCATTGCGGTCACGCCTCAACTCAACATCCTCATACCGAGGAGGATGTTTCCCCAAGGATTCAGACCCATGATCCCCAAGCTCTAGCCCGTCGGACCGCCCGATGAGGGCGGTAAACGTACAATCGGGGACCGGTCATCACCCTCTTCCCTAAGGAGGTGCTCTGCTGCTCAGCCATGGAGACGTACCATGAAGAGGCACCTACACCTGTTTGCTCCTCCCGGGCCCGCCGTCCAGACCTGGCGGCATCGTACGAGCCGACGCGCATCCCGACCAAGCTCCATCAGGCCCGTCACTCACACAGGACGGTACTTACCAGGCAGGCACCTCTCCCTTCACAGGGTCATGAAGCCCACCAACTTGACGTGGTGGTGACCCGACACCTGTAGGACCAGCTCCTGACAGCTGCTTCCGACGCCCGCCATCCTGATATAGTGGTGATCAAAAAATCCCGCCACCCAGATGTGGCGGAAAATCATAGGCGGGCACGTCTCCCCACCAACAAAGGCCACCAACTCGATACAGTGGGGAATCAATATATGAAGGGCTAGCTCCCTATGGATGCGAGTAAAGTCCGCCACCCCTATGTCGTGGAAAACGGATAGAGATACCGGCGTATTCTGGTACAGGGGCATACTCGTTCATCTGCCCGGACACAGGAGAATTGTCAGTACCCACTGACCACTGGAGGACCGGAGCAGGATATTCCTACTCCGATACCGGAATGGTCATTCATAACCGTTCCATCCAAATATGTCACTCTACATATCCTGGCAATGATGGAGGAGAAGACATCAATCCCAGATCATATCTTGCAGACTTGCTAGTATGAAATTGCAATGATAGAAACAGCAAGGACTCAGGCCCGTGAGCCTGTCTACCCAATTGAGGCGACTCATCTAAGAGACGGTATAGCCGCCTCGGAGCAGATCTGTATCCCTTCTTCCACCCAAGAGGGTTGCCGGCTATATTCCACGATACAAGGACAACCAGATCGAGCAACTTCACAGGTTCCAACTGGGGGACACCCTTCCATCACTGTGGATGCTCTAGAGCAGGAATATATCCCTGCTTAAAGTCAAGATGTTCGTCGGCGTATCCCAACAATATCACGAGACCTAATTAGACAGGGACCCAAAGGAGGTGAAGGCCGTTGTCAACAGAAGACGGTCCCCAATGCCCGCAAAAGAGCACCCCAAACGTGCCGAAGGAAGCCAGAAAATAAAGAGCAAGTTTATGACTCCGATCTGCTAGAAGCTGGGGTTTCCGACGCCGCTAAGCACGCATCAAAGGCTCAAAACCCTTCCCACCCATTACCATATTATGGGAGTGGAAGTAGCATTTGTGAAGGTACTCCCCGCAATGTCGCTACCAGTAACTCTGAAGGTCCTCCCCAGGCAACCTTGGGGGCCTCCTCTGCAGGCATATAACGATCAGTCATGAGAGCTTCTCTCTTGATGCGAGTCACATAAACCCTCCACATGACCAGAAGATAGAGCTGCAAGATGGTCCTCCACTTGCTACTGTCCACCCTGAAGGTCCTCCCTGGGGTATACACTGCAATCACTCTCCATACAGTGGGACTACAGATTATGATGGTAGTCCTCGCTATCATAGTCGCAAATACGGAGGTCATCCCCTAGTGAAGTCTCATCATGACAATAAGGCCCTCCCCTTATCATGGACTACCCTGAAGGTCCTCCCCAGGGGTTACGCTGCCACGGAACTCCACGCAGCCAGGAATCAGGTCACGGTGGTAGTCCTCACCACCCTGATAACGGAGGTCCTCCCCATAGAGATGTCGAGCGACGAGAACACCCTCCCCTCGTTGTGGTACATTCTGGAGGCCCTTCCCTGGATGTATCCCGCAGATATTCTCCCTGTGGTAGTATTAATGGTAGTCCTCACCATTGTCACAACTGTGATGGTAGTCCTCGCCACCATGGCCGCCATTGCGAAGGTCCTCCCCGAAATGGCCCCAATCAACAAGAAGGTCCTCCCCTTGTCGTGGCGTGTCCTGAAGGTCCTCCCCAGGATGCACATCGAACATCAAGTCATGATGGTCATCCTCACCATGATGAAATTTGTTGTGAAGGTCCTCCCCATAACAATTCCACACAACCAGAAGGTCCTCCGCTCGCTGCAACATGCCTTGGAGGTCCTCCCCAGGGTATGCACTGAAACATTCTTCTATGCAGTGAAGCATCAAGCGGTAATGGTAGTCCTTTCCATTACTGCCGACATTGAGAAGGTCCTCCCCACGATGACATATTATATTGACAGGAAGGTCCTCCTCCTGCTGAATCACGCATGGAAAGGCCCTCGTATGCAGAGGCACTCAGAAGGATGGGATCGAGCATGTCAGATTCCCAGCTTGTCACTAACGACGTCCTTCTTCGATCAGGAGCCGTTCCAGGGCCGCGTTCATCTTCTGAACCACCCCGGAATCGCCCACAAGACAATTCGATACCTACCGGTCCCACTGCCTCTGACTACAGTGAGAGCCTTAGTTGGGCTGACTAGGTTGAGGAATCACTGGCAGAGGAGTATGCCGATATGCTGCACCTAAGAAAATGACTGGCCAGGAATGATATACCAGTTATGTTTTGGCCCATGGCCACCTCTCAGAACGACATACCCATGGAGTTGCCAGAAGAATAAATGCACGACATCCTCCATAATATATGGACGACCCTCCATCGGATGAAGTCGACCTTCCTTCCCTATGACGGGTATGTAGACCATGTCAAGACAATAGGGGACCTCCTGCATCACATTGGCCTGGAGGCCCTTTCCTCGACGCGACAACAATGCCCCAAGAGGCGCAAAGGGAATATGGAGGCATCTTGCATCCATGCACTGTATCAACTGTGCTGCCTCATCGGTGACGCTCCGACAGGAGTCTATATCAGGGGATGGGGGGAATATGGAGCTCTCCATTTCACTCCGCTCCCCGCCCAGAAGAACCCGTTCGACATGATATCGTGTAACGTCATCACATCGAGGCGGAAATCGGGTGGACCCCCTGTTCAGGAAAGGAAACACACCCAACAGAGTTGGGCCTTGAGTAAGTCCTAGAAGCGTCAGTCCCGGCAGGATCAAGCCATTAAAAAACTCGTGAATCAGGCCACTGAGAGCATATAGCAGCCCTCTCGCCTAAGAGAGGCCAATCAACGATCTCTTACTGCCTCCCTAGAAGGGACTGATCCACAGGTGAATTCGGCACCAGATCCGGTTCACCCCCGGATGAGAGCACACGAGATCAGGCTGGTCGCGATAGCCGCAACCACTGTCGCAATCCAGGGGCAACCCCAGCCTGCAGGGCTGGGAGCATTTTTAACAACAAATTCCCCCATTAGACCAATAAATCGGGAAGAGACTCAACATCCAGGGAACGAAGCCAGCCCCAGCCCTAAGGTATGGGGGAATTATTACCCCCTCAACAACAACCTACCCCCTGAGAGTCGGTATTCTCTCATCTAGGGAGGACAGTCAGAAGAGGAGGTTCCGGTCCTATCCCATCATTTGAATCATCATCCCCTCTGAGAGGAAGGCTCACTGTAAGGTCGCATAAAATAACTCCCCGCATCAACCTTCGACAATAAGTCCGAGGGCAATCCCATGTCATGAAAGGGAAGGCCAAACGAAGACATGGGAGATCCTCTTACTATTTGAAATATGAAGTCCCCTCCACCCAGAAATATGCATTCATCAACGCCATAGAGGCTAACCCCGTGGGTGACACCAGAGAAAATGCAAATCTGGACGGATCGGGAGACGACGGTTCCGGTCAGACTGTGACTCAAAGTGAACCCCCAGGTGTACACACCCGGAACCAGAGGGCCACTTTAAATATGGCCACCCCTTCAGCTAACCTCACTTCGCCTACCCTGCGAGCTTCCAACAAGGATAATAATAAGGGAACAATTACCCTTAACCCTTCCCCTTTTCTTGATGAAAATGAGCCACTCACGCTCGAAGAGTGGTTTGCTCGACATGAAGAAGAGATGAAAGAATTGAGGCGGCTTAATGCCGAGATGTTCCAGAGGAACCGCCTTATTGAAAGTGCATCTCAAGAAGAGCCACTTCATGCACTCCCAGAAAGTGCACATCAAATGATAAGGCTTGCCCTAGAAAATGAAGCACGATCAGGGCTCCTGCCCAATGAGGCGCCTGGTTCATCCAACTACCTAAACATGGATGATGAATACCAGGATTTCCCTCCACATAGGAGGCAACTGGAGCAAGTACGCCCAAACCCTCCGAGGGTACCCCAAACGGAATATGCACCCTTGGTGCCGACCAATCCAGATCCTCAGGAAATGCCTCGGGCTACGCATTCCCAGGACCGGGCCCAACAGGATGTAAACCAGGGACTCACCAACACCATCGAGGCACTAACAGCTTGATTGGAAGCGATGGAAGGTCGACGCACTCCGATACACCCGCAACGGAAACCCTACCCATATTGGGTGACCAACACACAACCTCCACCCATATTTGGGAGCCCTGTATTCCCCATATTCAATGGATCAGGCGATCCAGAGCAGCATTTGATGCACTGCACGTCCTATTTAGACCCTATGATGGGATCTCTGGAACAACAAGAAGTAGTGAAACTCAGATTCTTCGTACGGACCCTACAAGGATCCGCCTTTGTCTGGTATAAGAGTCTTCCAGACTAGTCAATAAAGATTTGGGAGGACCTCCGACATCATTTCCTATTCCACTTCAGCTCAACGCTGCTTAAAATGACAGTCAGCGATCTCATGAACTACAAGCAGAGGGGGAACTAGAGGGTCTCAGATTTCATCGTCAGATGGAAAGGTCTGACATATTCTCTGAACAAGCCAATGTCTCAAGATTCGATGCTATCCATATGCATTGATAATCTTAGAGATGAGCTGTGAACACTACTCATACCGGTGGAGTGCACCACTAGATTCTACTATCTCTCCGCCATTTCCCAGAGAATTGAGGACTCCCTATAGTGGACAAATTCAAAGTCCTGAATAGCCTCGTAGGATATGGTGAAGAGAGCCCCTAGAGATGAAGCGTTTTTTGTCACACTCAAGCCGAACCCTGTGCCCGCTCCACCGCTCAAGCCCCCACCAAATTGTCAAGGCCCCCCAGTATATCAGCAGATTCCCCCGCCTAAACGGGATGATCAGAGAGGATCGAAGCGGAACCAGTTTGAGGAATGAAGGAAAAAAGTATACTCGTTCTGAGATGATCAAGTTTGTGGATACTTCATTGCCTCCATGAACCGCAACTTGCTCCGCCTCCCGGAGCTGAGGAGACCGGAAGAAGTCGGCCACGATGACAGGCCGGATTACTGCCCCTACCATCAGATGTTGGGGCACAGTATCCGAGAGTGATTCGTCTTCAACGACCTCCTGTAGTGGATGGTAGATTCCAGAAAAGTCGAGCTGGGACCACCCCAGCACATGTGGCATGTATCTCTACCACCGACTCCAAAAAAGAGGAGGGGTGGAAGAAAGTCACCAACAAGCAAGAGAGAAAATTTGACAACTAGATGACATGGAAGACTATCAACCGAGCCCAGGGCATACTCCAAGCTCAACTACAATATCCGGTGTTGCCACCAGCAGCCCATGGAGCCGCAAAGCTGACCACATTGGCCTCAAAACCCTCCACAAGCCGGTCATCTAGATAGAGTCAAAGGAGGAAGAAATCACTAGAGGAGCAGTCCGCAACAGGGCCAAAGTTAGTCCCAACCCTGGCGGATTTCATGCCCTCGAATTTGGCACCATGGGTACTGACCCACTAAACGACACCATCAGAGACAACCGACCAGGTTGACATGTCAGAGGATGAAGAGCCAATATTTGGTTCTATCAACGTCATCCATCCCATGGAATCATTCCCTGACGAAGGGTATGATTACGAACCTGAGTATCCTGCATGAGGAGCCAGGAGGATGAATCACAGAGGTAGGGGATACCAAGGGAGGATCAGCTGCGGCCGAAACCAACCCTATGGCTGGACACTGACCCAAACTGTTAATACCACAGAAACCCATGGGAGAGCCCTTCAGTGGACTCAACAAAAGAGTGAATGCCCCTCCACCACCATGAGCAGCCACTCTAGCCATGTTGTTCTGCGATACCCACCAGAGGAGGAGAAAGTGTCTGATCACCTAGTGCGCACAAACAGACTGGTCATGCCAAGTCCTCAAAATGCGGGAACACCATCAAAATCCATCTCCGCAACTGGTCCCTCCTCGTCAAATGCTTTAGCTCCCAAAGAACCCACTAAGACTCTCCCGCTAACAGAGAAGCATCGACCGTTGGAGAAAAAATATGACATCCTTAAGCAGCTGGCGTTAGTACAGTCTTGGTTGTCAATCCTGGATGCCCTGGGTTTGTCAGCCGACCTTGGGGAGGCGCTTATCGAAGATTTGATCAGCCCCCAGGAATTCCAAGCCGAGGTAGCTGCTGCCGAGATTTACCGGACGGAGACGGGCCTAGTTGAATGAAATGCGATGATTTCCTTCACCGATCAGGACGAAGATGCCATCATGCAAGGACACATCAGACCGCTATATGTGTCTTGTACACTGAATGGTTTTGAGATCTGAAAAGTCTTTATAGACAATGGCTCTGGAGTTAACCTCCTTCCCCTACGGACACTCCATAAGTTGGGCTACAGTGAGGACGATCTAATTCCCTCAGCCACAACTTTGTCAGGTTATGAAAAATGTGGGAAGAAACCAATAGGACATATTAATCTAAAGACCCATTTTGGTGACCTGGTAGCCTACATAGAATTACTAGTGGTCCGGAAGAGCACAACATTCAATGCCCTACTGGGAAGGCCATGGCTCCATAAGAAGATGGTCTTTCCTTCATCCTACCACCAGTGTATCAAGTACTGCCTCAATGGAAAAAGAAGGATGTTTCACGCTGACATGGCCCCTTTCGAGCTCTCCGAGTCACATTACATCGACTCTAGGTTCTATGAGAAAAAAAAGAAGAAGCCTTTGGTCGACGGTGTCGACTGGATCCCCGCTCCAAATGGCCTGGAAATGGTCCCCAATGACCCCCTCAGGCAGTTTGGCAGAGATTATGTCCTGCATATCAACTGTGTTGAGAGTAGAAGTTCAAGTCCGGACATGCATTCAGATATCCTCATGACTTCAGCCATAACGGCCGAGTGTGACAACACATGAACATCTTCCAACCCTCGATTTGGGGATGAACACTCAAGCGGAGATGCCCACGATGCTTCTCCCTCAAACCCTCAAAGGCTCAGACCAGAAACTCTCTCCTCATCAGATCAAGAAGATGAGGACTTGGGAGAAGAAGAGGGGGAAGATATCAGAGATGCACCTCCCGCATTTGAGGAGGGTATCTCCACCACTGTGGACGAGCTCAGGGAAATAATCCCGGGTACCGAAGAAGACCCGAGGCCCACTCTCATTAGTGCGACCATGTCTCCCGAGGAACACGAGTTATATACCTCCTTCCTAAGGAAACATCAGGATGTCTTTGCATGGAATTGCACAGAAATTCCAGGACACGATCCCGAGGTAGGGATGCATCACCTGGGTCTTCCAGAAGACCACAGGGGCTACCAACATGCCACTAGAAGGATACACCCCTCACATGCTGCCAAGATAGAGGCTGAAGTCGATAAGCTCATTAAAGCAGACTTTATCAGGGAGGTCCAATACCCCATTTGGTTGGCCAACATCGTCCCTATCAAGAAAAAGAATAGGCAAATCTGCATCTGCATTGAATTCTGAGACCTTAATCGGCATTGTCCGAATGATTATTTCCTGGTTCCAATCATCGAGTTGTTAATTGATTCAACAACCGGGTATGAGTCTCTATACTTCATGGATGGCTATTCCGGATATAATCAAATCAGGATGACCCAAGAAGATGAAGAAGCCACAACCTTCAGGGCCCCTCAAGGGGTATTCTGTTATAGGGTCATGCCCTTTGGTCTTAAGAATGGTGGTGCCCCATATCAGCATGCCATGCATCAGATCTTTAATCATTTCCTGGGGAAATTCATTGAATGTTACATGGATGACCTAGTAGTCAAGTCCAGACAGTGCTCAGATCACTTTTCGGACCTTGAGACAATCTTCAACAAGCTATGACAACATATCTTGAAGATGAACCCCTTGAAATGCGCCTTTGGGGTTACCTCATGGAAATTCCTTGGCTTCGTCATACGCCATCACAGCATCGAAGTCGACCCTGAGAAGACGAAGGCTATCCTGAGCCTGCCACCCCCTCAAAATCACACCAAGCTGAGGGGATTCCAAGGACACCTATCCTATATTAGGCGGTTCATAGCCATCCTGGCAGGAGAATGTTTTCCCTTCACCAGGTTGATGAAGAAGGGAGTCACGTACCAATGGACGAATGACCCCCAAGAGGCGTTCGACAACTTGAAGAAGTACCTCTTAAGCCCACCGGTGCTCATTCCCCCAGTCGAAGGAAGGCCTCTCATTCTATATGTGAAGTCCCTAGAACGGTCATTAGGAGCCTTACTCATATAGAAGAATGACGCCGGAAGGGAAAACAGTCTCTATTACCTCAGTCAAACCATGATTGATGCTGAGACTCGATACTCAAATATTGAGAAGAGCTGTCTGGAGTTGGTCTTCGCAGTTCAAAAGCTGCGAAATTATCTGCAGCATCAAGAGGTCCATTTGATCTCGCAGTGTAACCTGCTCAAGTACATCCTCAGTTTCCCGATGCTAACCGGAAGCCTATCCCGATGGGTGGTCATCCTGCAACAATTCGACATCCGGTTCGTGCCTCAAAAAGCCATCAAGGGCTAGGCATTAGACGAATTTCTGACCGAGAACCCTTCATCAGGGACCACTGCACCGGACGCTGAACTAACTGATGAAGATATCTTATTAGTTCAAGGGGAGGTCCCAACATAGGAAATGTACTTTGACGGCACCTCCCGAAGCCCCACCGGGAAGAGGATGGAGGATCATAGATTCAACAAAGTGGATCTGGGGATAATACTAGTGTACCCAGAAAAGGTAGTTTTTCCATATTCCTACCTCTTATCAGAGGGATGTACGAACAATGAAGCGGAATATCAAGCCCTCATTGCAGGCCTGTAACTCGCACTCCAGGCACAAGTACAACACCTTAAGGTAAAAGGTGACTCAGAGATGGTCATCAAGAAAGTCAACAGTGACTATTCTATTAAAAAGGAGGAGTGGATCCCCTTGTTTGACCATGTCCGAGGGTTAATGGATGAGTTCTCCACAGAACAAACATTGACTTATATTCCCCAGTCCCAGAATGCTTAGGCTGATGCATTGGACAACGCGGCCACAACCCTAGCCGACCCAGACCGGGATGAAACAGTTATCAGTATTTCTCACTGTCGAATGGTATTGGAATTTGTTCACGCTAAGATGGAATAGATCCATGAAGTTAGTCCTGTCCCCGAGTCGTATGCTCCTGCAACTGGCTGGATGACCCCCATCACGAACTACCTTCAACGGGGAGAGATTCCATCCGACAAGGCTGAACGAGAGAAAGTATGGAGAAGGGCAATCAATTTTGTCCTATATGGCGGCGCAGGTCAGCAAGAGGTCCACTACAAACGAGGCATCGATGGAGTGCTCCTCATATGCATTGACAGAGAAGAAACTGCTGCTGTCATGACTGGAGTACATGCCGGAGCATGTGGAGCACATCAACTAGGGACCAAGCACTCCCATCAAGTTCGAAGGCTTGGGTACTATTGGCCCACAGTGGCACGAGACTGTGAGCATTTTACCACAAAATGACACTCAATACAGATTCATGCCAACTTCATACACCATCCCCAAAAGTTACGTCATCAATCAAAGTACTCCTGTCCATTTTTCGTCTGGGGGATGGACGTCGTGGGACAATATCCTCCCACCACACCCAAACAACTGAAGTATATCCTCACGGCGACCGACTTCTTTTCGAAATGGGCAGAATCGATACCCCTCAAGGAATTAGGGGCAAGAAATATTGTCAGCTTCATGAAGAACAATATCTTCACCAGATTTGGTGTCCCTCATACCATACTGATGGACAACGACACCAATTTCTGCTCTGCTGATTTGGAAAAGCTATACCACGAGTATGGTATCAAGGCTAACCACTCATCCCGCTACCATGCAGCGACCAACAGATAGATAGAATCTTTCAAAGAGACCCTATCCAACATCCTCCAGAAAATGGTGGACAAAGACAAGAAGTCATGGCTGGATAAACTCCTCAATGAATTGTGGGCTTATCGAACCATATTCCGCACCGCTACTCGGTCTACCCCGTACTCATTGGTGTACGGAACAGAGGCGGTCCTGCCCATTGAACTCAAATTTCCCCCACTCAGTGTTCCCATATTTGATCAATTATCTGATGATGAGCAGTTAGAGTAGCGACTAGGTGAATTGGAACAGCTAGACGAGAAGCGGCTGCACACTCTACACCACCTGGAAGTGTACCAGAACCAGATCACACAAGCCTTCAACAAAAAGGTCCACCTCCATTCTTTCTTGGAAAGAGAATTTGTGCTGGTCCTCTGGACCCCAATAATACCTAGAAAGAAGCCTCCAAAGCTGGAGCCCAAGTGGGAAGGACCCTATGTTGTACACAAGGTCTACTCCAACGGAGCGTATGCCCTGATCTCTATAGACGAGAAATCTACCACGGCTCCTACGAATGTGAGATTCTTAAAGATGTATTTCGCATAGAAACTATATGGACATCATCCGAGCTTTATGAAATTAAACTGTCAAGCACCTCATACTCAGCGAATGATGTTAAACTGCACGAGATATAATAATGCCCCCCGTCCTCGCCGCATGACGTTAAACTGCACGACTTTCATTTTTTTCGTCCTCACCACATGAAGTTAAACTCTATGGACACCGTCCTCACCGCATGACGTTAAACTACATGGATTTCGCATAACTACGTATGGATTGATTCCTTCCCTTACAGGATACGTAGCGACACCGGGATTCCATGTCTTAGACCAACCACTTCAAAAAAAAAATAGTCCCCTTTCCCCCGTGTATGGACCAGGCCTGCACGGGGTGTATCATCTTTACAGAGAACTATGTATGGCTTGATTCCTGCCCTTGAGAGATATGTAGAGACTCCAGGATTCCCTATCCTGGCCTAGCCAATTCAAAAAAATGCCCTCTTTCCTTGTGTACGGACCAGACCTGCGCAGGGTGTATTGTCTTTCAGAGAACTAGGTGAGGCTTGATTCCTTCCCTCACAGGATACGTAGTGACGCCATAATTCCCCACCTTGGCCCAGACACCTCAAAAAGAAAAACAAAAATTCTTATTCCCCCGTGTACGAACCTGACTTGCACGGTGTGTATTCCCGTCCTCACCGCATGACGATAAACTGGAAGGAGTCTGTCCTTACCGCACGATGCTAAACTGCATAGATAACAAGAACTAAGAATGCCCCTCCCCCCGTGTATGGACCAGACTTGCCCGAGGTGTGCTCATTCCAGAGAACTACATGCGGCTTGATTCCTGCCTTCACAGGATAGGTAGCGATGCCTGGATCCCCGGTCCTAGCCCAACCCCCTTAAAAAAATGCCCTTTCCCCCCCGTGTGCGAACCAGACCGATGCGGGGTGTACTTATCATCCTTACCGCATGATGTTAAACTGCATGGACAATGATGTTAAAAATTCCCCTTCCCCCGTGTATGGACCAGACCTGCACGGGGTGTATATCTTTGTCCTTACCGCATAACATTAAACTTCATGGGGTTCTTACTTACCGCATGACGTTAAACTGCACTGAAGTTGTCCCCACTGGAGGACATTAAACTACATAGACCCCTTTTTCTTTCACATCAGGTCACTTTTATCCTTATCGCATGACATTAAACTGCATGAGGATTGTCCTCACCGCATGATGTTAAGCTGCACAGACTTTGTCGCAACCCACCCAGGACACATGAAGATACGAGATGGAGATACTCCTTGCACATTTGGATACACCCTTTCCATATATCAGACTCCACGACCCGAATAATTATGGATCTTCATAACCACTCATGGCCATCAGAGGTGTAAAGTCATCGACCTGTGGACACCTTTGTATGACTATGCATACCATTCCCTCAGCAGCTCTGCATACTGATAGCCCCTAGCCTATCTACCAAAGGAAGGATTTCCATAGGCGACACTCTTCCAAGCTCCGTACGCTTACCGGCCTCGGAGCCCCCATACCATACCTCTTGATCCAGAAGTTTATGGCGAAGTGGTTTACATGTTCATTCCTATTTTCACATACAGATTTTGCCAGGGTATCCTTATCTGGATAGCCTATGTGTCTATCAGTGGTTCACATAGCAACCTGCATCAACAAATATCAATCTAGGACTAGGCTACTTTGACTCAACGGACAATTTCAGTGAAGATGTTTTCTGTATACCCAGACACCATTATCCCCACATGCCGAACTCTGCACTGGGAGCATTCACGAATTCTCATAATAATTCATGTCCTTCGGAAGTGGAAATTTATCGACCCGTGGACCCCTTTGTACGACTATGCATACCATGCCCTCAGCGGCTCTGCATAGTGATAGCCCCTGGCTCGTCCATCAAAGGCATGATCTCTTTGTGCGGTACTTCTCCTAGCTTCGTACACTTACCGGCCTCAAAGCTTCACACCACGACTCCTGATCTGGGAAATATCAAAGTTGCAGTTTGCGACCTTCATCCCCCGCCTTTTTCTAAGTATATCAAAACATCTTGACCCAATTATCCTTTGAGTGACTATAGAAATAGTCACCAAATGGTCCGAGCTCTATGATCGATAAACTAGGAGTACTTCGTCCTCACCGCACGACGTTAAACTGTGTGGAGCGAAGGTACACCCCCGCGAGCAAGATAAATTAGTGCATGGGGGCTCTTTAAGCTTTAATGGAGACCAGAGACGAATATCCCCAACATGTCTGGATATTTCCTCACCAGATGATAGACTTAGTGGCCCGGACAATCGCGGATCCTCATGACCACTCACGACCATTGTAAGTGGAAAGTTATTGAACCAGGGACACCTTTGTACGACTATGCATACCATTCCCTCAGCGGCTCTGCATAATGATATCCCCTGGCTCGTCCATCAAAGGAAAGATTTACTCAGGCATTACTTCACCTAGCTCCGTACGCCTATCGGCCTCAGAGCCCCCAAACTATATCTCCTAATCTGGGAAAGCTCAAAGTTGAAGTTTACGAACTTCATCCCCCTCCCTGTTCTAAGTATATCAGAACATGTTGACTCAGTTATTCTTCGAGTGACTGTAGAAATAGTCATCCAATGGTCTGAGATCTATGACCGATAAACTAGAAGTACCTCATCCTTACCGAATGACATTAAACTGCATGGAATAAAGGCACACCCCCGCGCAAAGAAAAAAAGAGAGAAAGGGTAGCGTCAGGGGGCTCTTTGAAACTCAACAAGCAACCAGGGACGGATATCCCCGACATGTCCAGGCATTCCCCTGCCAAATGATAGACTTCGTGGCCCGGATAATTGCAGATCCTCATAACCATTCATGGCCAAAGAAGTGGAAAGTCATCGACTCATGGACACATTTGTACGACTAGGCATACCATTCCCTCAGCGGATCTGCATAATGATAGCCCCTGGATCATCCATCAAAGGAAAGATTTACATAGGCTTTGCTCTTCCTAGCTCCGTACGCTTACCGGCCTCAGATCCCCCATATCACCTTTCCTGATCCATGAAGCCCTGGAACCATGATTTACACCATCAACCCCCCTTCCACGTCTGGGGCATGTTGAGGTATTCAAGCCCAGTTACATTTTTATAAAGATTAGCATTCAAAATAATGCCCCCATCCTCGCCGCATGACATTAAACTACATGGAAACCTTTAAAGATATCCTCGTCTTTACCGCATGACGCTAAACTTCACGGAAGCCGTCCTCGCTGCATGACATTAAACTGCATAGAAACCTTTAAAAAAAATTCCCCCGTCCTCGCTGCATGAGGTTAAACTGCATAGAAACCATCAAAAATGCCTCTCGTCCTTGACGTGTGATGCCAAACTGTACGGATTATGTCCCAACCACATGACGACAAACTACACGGTCATACTCTTCATGTGTTCAAGAAGAAACAAAGGCTTTTCTTCATCTTTCAGTGCATGGGTCAGACCTGCACGAACCACCACCTCACAATAGCGTGAGAATGAATTACTTCACTCGTTCTCAGGGAGTTTAGTCTAGATATTTCCGCCATATTCAGGCACCCTCTCATCATAAACCATACTATGTACTTAGAAAAAATCCAAACTCTCATAAGCCACCCTTGCTGGTTCAAAATCTTAACTTCCCTGAAGTTTCTCTACTATCGAAAGTGGATAGTCTCTGGATTAAGGACACCTTTGTATGACTATTCATACCATGCCCTCAACGGCTCTGCATATTGATCGCCCCTAGCCCGTCTACCAAAGGCAAGATTTTTTTAGGCAATGCTTCTCTCTGTATGCCTTTTGGCCTCTGAGCCCCCATTTCTATCCCGGGATTTGGAAACCCTCTGAGCTACAGTTTACCAACCTCTTCCACAATCCTACCTGATTGCGGCGGAACGTCTTTGACGATATTATCGAGAACCGGGAGAAGTCGGTCCATTTCAGATGATGTCCCAGCTGCATGACTTTAAACCACGTCAAGCCTCAACCATACATTACGATAACTAAATGCGTAGGGAGGTGGTCTTTGGACCACACACCTGATTAGTACGGATGCTCCCAAAACACTTTCATATGTCATGCTCCCCTTCTGAGCCACCCCTGGTGGTTTTCATAACTTTCCATCCCACCCATCGTGGTTTCCATAAGTCGGACTTCCATGAAGTCCCATGGCCATCAGAAATGGATAAGTCTTTGACTTAAGGACACCTTTGTATGACTATTCATACCATGCCCTCAGCGGCTCTACATATTGATTGCCCTTGGACTGTCTACCAAAGGCAATTTTTCCTTAGGCAATGCTCTTCTTACCTCTGTACGCCAACACGACTCCCATGCCTTGATACATGCCCTGCATGCCGCTCAAATTCAAACATGGTTTCCCACCCACGTGCATCTGAAGGGCTTTAAGACATCTTTTAATCAGTTGAACCCCATTGGAGCCCTCACCCCACTATATTTGGTCAACCCTGTTCGACCTAAAACATAAGTAGCGATAGTCTTGACGGCGAGACTTTAAGCCGCTCACAAAAGAAAGAGGCACAAAGCCTGTTAGGCCGAAAACCTGAAAAGGGAGACCAAAGAAAAACCCGAGTTATACTCGCTGGGTCCATACCGAATTGGACCAGGAAAAATCAGGGCATTAAAAGAAAGAAAATAAAAAAGGTTTGTGGGGTTTTTCTATAAAGCCCTAGCTAAAGTCGAACTGTGCATGCTGAGTCCCTTGGATCAGGCAAAATTTAGAGCATTGTCCAATCAATCATCGATTTTCAGGACCACTCTACATTGGAATAGCCTCCTCTTCGTTCCGATCAGACCCCATTCCAATGGTGGGAATTTTTAGGGTCCTGAAAATTCCGCAAGGGGGAAATCCGATTACCCAAAGACTTGGAAAAGGACCGAACCAGTCCACGCACCAGCTCCCAGCAACCGCACGCGACTGGTTCGGCAGACCGCCCTCCTGCAATTCCGCAGACCAGCTTTGTCTGCGAAATAGAGGCGGGGACCCTCCGCAGGTGAGAAGCAGGATGAGTGCCCGACCGGTCCACCGCTGCGAGCCGCCACCTCCGCAGACTACTGTCGTTCGCGGAATAGAGGCGGAGTGGTGCACAAACGCAGAGCAATTCCGCAAAACTTGGTTGACCGAGTCCTACGCGGGTGAGGCTTTCTTCATGGGCCTCCTCAAAAAGCACCGTGTGCCCAAAGATGCAACCTCTTTCCTGACTCTATAAATATCCACCAAGGGGCACCCAAAAAAAGGGAAGGAAGGATGGGTGAAAACCCGTGGGGAGACACTGGAGGAATCGCTCCCAGCGGTGTTCCGCGGACCCCATATCATCCGCGGATGTGCTCTTCTGCATAGAGGAGAAACAAACCGTGAACCACATGTGGCTAGCTCCTCCGTGGCCAGCCCTTAGCAGCCATTTCCTCCACAGATAGTCCCTTCGCGGCCTCCCCCTCCACAGACGAGTGTCGTTCGGGAAATGGAGGCGGAGATCCTCCGTGGGCGCGATGTAGGATGGGCGCCAGCCCCTTTGCAATCATCCTTCATCGAGAGACTCCTTCATGGACAACCTCTTTTGCGGACAGCCTCCTCCGTAGAAATCATCCTTCACGGAGAGCCTCCTTCGCAGCCTAGTCCTTCGCAGCCAGCTTCCCTCACGGCCAGCTCCTCCGCAGACACCCTTCATGGAGAATCAAACCACGAACCACATGTGGCTACCTACGCCACCCCAACATCCATCCTATTCATTCCAAATGTCTATATACTCCTCATGACTCTCCTATAACCTCATTACCTATATCCTTTTTCTAGGCATATCCAGAAAGGGCCACCTTTGCGTAATTCCCACACCAACCGTTGCTAGGTATCTCCTACCTAGTCGTCCTGACCACATGACGTTAAACTATATGGACTTCGTCCTATCCATATGACATTAATCTATATGGAAACAGTCCCCTATACATGACTATAAGTTGTATCATTCCACATCATTCAATAATTGGATGTCTCTTGCTCCATGAAAGAGATTCCCCATGATCCAAGCATAAGGTGCCTCATTCCATGATCACAGTGGCGTGCCTTCAAGAGTGTTGGAATCCATTCAAACATTCTATCACTCCACCTCATGTTTCACATGTCCTTCAATCGGATCCTCATCCTTTTTCATGTATGATGGGACCACCTAACGGCCTGGCATCATGCCGTATCGGCTCACCTACCGTACTGGGCCAACGCCCCGGAAGACTTTGGACAACACTTCGAGATAGGTCATGTGTTTCGAATATAGTCACCAGTCGACCCTCATTTTTTCGTCCCCATTTTAGGCTAAGGAGATATGGATACTATGTTTCGAACATGGTAAATAGTTATCCTCCATCATCATGCCACCTTCACCGTGTTCCGAATGTTGGGAATGTGATTCACACTTTTCATCTCCCTTTGTTTGGACTGATTCCAACACCCTTGGCGTTATCCCTCTTGTGCACTTGCGCATAGGCGTTGGCCCCCATTATATTCCTAAACCCACCAATGGGTTGGGATACTCTCATGGCCAGACATGAGGATGTCACCCCGGGCATCTATCTCGGAGTAAGCCCCGACCTTCTAGGCCTCCTCAGAGTGTAAGCCCCAATTCGTCACCCTAGGCAGCCTTCATGCGTAAGCCCTAGTCCGCTTCTCATGGACGCACCTTTCGCGACGTGATCCTCTGGTCCCTACTGCCTCTTGTTTCTCACACCGAGCATGACTCACGTGGTGTTAGAGTAAGCATCGACCATGAAATCATCTTGTGGGCCTCCTCGGAGTGTAAGCCCCAATCCATCATTCCGGGCTGCCCCCGAGTGTATGCCCCAAGCCATAAGCGAACTACATGGACTTTGATTGATGCCAAAGCATTGTACGTAGGAAGCCTCCATGAGGTTCAAGCCCGCCACCCATCAGACCACATGGTATCTCTTCACGTCGGTTCCCCGACACCTTTCCAAACTACGTGGTCTTTGATCCCTGCCTCCTAGGAAGGGTACGTAGGAAGCCTCCATGAGGTTCAAGCCCACCACTCGGTTGTTTCTTCACGTCGAGTTCTAACCTCTTCCAGCATGACGTTAAACTGTATATCCGAACTACGTGGATTTTGATCCCTGCTTCCTAAGTAGGGTACGTAGGAAGCCTCCCTGAGGTTCAAGCCCAACAACCAGTCGATCTGATCATCTCCACATCAGTTCACTCTGCCACTCCTAGCGCCGCCTCAAGCAAGTTCCATCCCTTCGGTGTCATTAATCCAACGAGGGATGGTAAACCTTGGGCATAAATGATTCTGAACCCCTGCGTCCAGTTGAATGTTGGCCACCAAGGTTAAATCCGGGGATACTATGTTTGGGTATAAACCAAAGATTTGCAAACATATGAATACGTCTTAAATCTATAATAGAGTCCCGGAACAGGCAATAATTCCCACCTAAAAGGGGTGTGATGAGATCAACTTCCCATCCTCTCGACCAATGTGAGTTATTAAGAGTCGTTGGTCGGACCATCCGGCAAATGCCTGCCTTTGGAAAGCAGGTCCATCAATCATTTGATATGGAGCCGTTGGGTGTTTCGTGGCCGAGAAAAACCAGAAAGAAACAGTCCTATAATATTACATTATCCAACTACATACCAATATTAGGAATACTACCCTGATTCTCATCATAGAGGGGAACTACTATGACCTTTTCAATGAGACAAAAATCTAATACATTATTTCCTTAAATCCATATAGAAAAATGAAAAATATGTAATACGTTGTCTAATAAATATTTAATACATCAAATATACATATGATCAAAGTGTAAAAATTTTGTCTTAGGATATGAACTCCAATAGATCCTACACTTTTTATTAATATAGTTTCTAATGATATTTTAATTTTATAAATTTAAGATGATGATATAGTTTTCTTATGTACAATATTTCAATATAATACTATAGGGATCCATATTAATGGTTTTAAAATAAAAATTCAATATATTAAAATAACTATTAATTATGGGTTGTTTTATTCAAAGTATAATTATTTTTATTTAATATCATATTCTGAATTTGATTTTGGAGGCTATATATTTTACTGAAATATAACATCAGGAATTTTTCATTTTATAGTAAATATTTATTTTCTTGGGCTTCTAAGAAGAAATTATCTTTTTTATCTAATATAAAGCTGAGTCTATTTTTGCTGCTAGTTTTTGGGTCTAATGTTTGTAGATTAAAAAACATTTTTGTCATTTTTGGTGTTAATATTGATAAATTACCTATTTATTATGTTAATAAATTTTCAATTTATATTTTTAATAATCCTTTACATCATTCTAGAGCTAAGAATATTTATGTTAGATTTCCTTTTGTAAGAGATCATGTGAATAAGGGTGATATTGTTTTAGAATTTTTCCTCTCTAAAAATCAAAATGTAGATATCTTCACTATGTCTTTAGAATTTATCATTTTAAAAAACTATAATTTGAGCTATAAATTTTGGAATATTAATAGTTTAATTCATTCATGTGTTTAGGGGTAGTTTTAGTATGATTACATATAAAACATTTCATATTTATATGCAATCTGTAAAATCTTGTCTTTTTATTTTAGATTACTTTTGATTATTTTTTGTCCATATTTATTTGTTATATAACTATTTTCAAAATTCTCATAAACTTTTTATAATGTTAAATTACTTTTGAAAACATTAGTTTTCATTAAATCATATTTTGTATAAAAATTTCACTAGTGTTTTGCAAATAGATTTAAACATTTATCTCACAACATTTACTTCTAACTTTCAATAGTGGATGTCCTAATAGTGGCTCTTTGAAAATGTTTTAATTTTTTCTGCATTATTTTTGTTTTCTTAAAAAAGGGGTAGAATTATTTTGTTTATTTTTTTAGTTTATTAATTAATAAAAGGTAGATATTTTTCACACATGGGATTGCCTATATTTTTATTTTGATTTATTACAAGTACTATCATATTTTTATAATATTATCCTATTTTAAAATGTTTAATTATGTTAATTTAAAATTTTAAATATTTTTAAATATATTTTATATTTAAATTTTCTATTTATTAAAGTATTTTTAACTTTGAAAATATCATAACATTTCACTGCTTAAAATAACTTTATATCGCATGTTTTGTTTTTTCATAACATGTTCTCAAAGTTTTATTTTGAGTTCCTAGAATAAATAAATTATTTGGTACCTTTTTATGTAATTTATAAATGTTTTTAACAATTAGCATACATTAAATACACTATAAACCATGTATCCAAAATGGTCATCCACATATCCAATTAAAAGTTAAAATAGCTGATTTTGAATCCATGTAACCAATTTTCAATTTTTAGTTTCCCTATGTTTTTTGACTATATCATGATCATACAAAATTTTAATAGAGTGAATAATTTTTTTATATGTCTGATAAGAATTAATAAATTTCATTCATAGACATAAAATTCTGAATAAATCTATTTCACTTATTAAATTAGGTTTTTAAATCATTGTATATTTTTGTCATATTTCTATTGTTTTCAAGAATTGATTTCTTTTTTTAATCTTAAATTGAGTTTTATAAATACAATTAAGGTTATTATTTATTATTTAGAAATATAATTATAATTTCTATGTATAATAAAAAAGGACCGAAAGTTAATTTAGCCTTTAACCCGGTCTATTTCATTTCTTAAACTTGTAAGGAAAAGATGTCTATAGTTTTTTAAAACTCCCTTACATGAATTAGCTACATGAGAAATCTGGATACATGATTTACTTAAGTCGTTAATCACTTACATGATTTACTTATGTGTTCAGTTCAATTACGTATATAATAATTATTATCTAAACAACCCATACAATAGTTTTTCAATGTAGTTCATTTAAATTCATAATGGAATTCTTACTCTATTTTGTATAGTAACCATGAGTTTTAAAAGACAAATTACTACATGTTGAAATATAGATACCGTGAAGTGAGTTTTCTGAACCATATTGACCACATGATATAATTGATTACCACATGACATGTTCTGAATCTACTACACATGGTAAGTATAACAACCACACATAATAACTCAACTAACCCACACAATGAGTATGGTTACTGTAAGAACACCTGATCTGACCGTATGACACAATGGGTATACCTAATGCATGATCACTTGGAATGTTCAGTCCATTCTTTCATATTCTTATTTTTTCTTCAATATGGAATTTTGAAAATGATTTATTTTATACTCTTTTTTATATATCCATTTACTGCATGTCTGTTTCTTATTCATAAATTTTTTAATGAGTTTATAAATTCATATTAATTATTTAGAAACTATGGTAACTATTTTTAATTATTTTATAGATGTTTTTATAAAGATAAAAGTGTGTTATATGTTCACACTTGAAACTCAGAACCTGAAAAATCCAAAATCATATTTGTTATTTTAGGTTATTTTTATCAATTTTACAGTTTCTAAATTAATGTTATATGATATTAAACTCTTTCAAACATATTTAAATATTTTTAATATAGTTTTATTAAGTTTTTAATTTCCCCCCTATATTTTTTTTAAATATAAAATTTTTGAATTTCATATATCAAATTCATAATTTCTATTTTCAAGGGATTTATCTTTGATATTTTATTATGGAGATTGTTTCTATTTTTTAAGCGATTTAAAATTTGTTTTAATCGCCCTTCATTGTTTTAAATTTCATCCATGATTTGAGAAATTATTATTCAATGATAATTTATCTTTCTCTCCCTATTCAATATTAAAATATTATAATATTTCCATTTTAAATTTTCTAACAACTACTCAGCTATGTTAAATTTTATTTTCTTTAAAAGGTAATTAAGATTTTTGTGTGTCTATAGAAGTGAACAAGAAAAATAATTCTGATACGATACCAAGATGAGTTATAAGTATATGAAAAATTTGATAACTAAAGCTCGATGATGACAATTGACATCCTGTGTGATCAACATGTTATCAAATGGACACCCTGTTAAGTGCTGTACAAACACTTGTGCCACCACTAGCACATTGATGAGAAATCCATATTACTGAGTATACAATACCATTACTTTATTCTTTTACCTTCTACTTCATCTCGGTTACTTGAGTATATAACACTATTTCCCTTCTCTTTCACGAACACTCTTTTTTTATTTTTTTTATTTTGCATGAAAAATCATTTTTCGTTTCTTATGAATGTTGTGACTCCATATTATAATGTTAGTATAATTTGGGTTGTGACTTTCATATTCTAAATCCAGGGTTGTAATTGTGTCGTAACTCTCAATAAAAAAGTTAGTGCATCATGGTTATACCTCTACTATGTAGAAACAAATTCTATAATTAGGTTATGATTCAACTTTAAAGATCATTATGTTCATAATTTATCTCTCATTTAGTAGAGATGTGTTAGACTAGACTAGGAATAATTTGGGCTAAAACAGAATAAAAATACTTATATTCCTTATTTTTTTCTAGTGTTAACTATCTCTTGTAATTAAATCTTCTAATTAATTTAATAATTAATCAATCTCACTAATATTTTAATTTGTTCTATTGACCACCCTCTAGACCTTCATTTATCATTTTTAAGACTAAACAATTGGTATCATAGGTTGTTCATTTTAGAATTAATCTAACCTTTCTGTAGAGGTTTTTTAAATTTTCTTATTTCAACCTATTTCTGTGCCTTATTTTTGAAGGACAATATATTTATTAGGGAAGGAGTGAAAATAATTGAGGCTTGGACTCTTCAGAATCCACCATACTTTAATAAAAACAATTATAGCAATGAGCAGTATAGAATGGAGGTATGCCTTAAACAATTAAGTATTGAACACTGGTCGATCCTCAAAAAATCATACACATGACCAGAATATGACCATGATACACTTACAAAAAATGATGTATTTAAATGTGTATTAAATTACATTGTTGTTAATATTTTATAATATTTAATTGACATATGTGTTGGTCATTTATATTCTTGTAATACATCTCACTTGATATGGTAACTTCTACAAGTACTCACCTTGGCTCAGAAAAAATAACTCTAACTAAGATTGGAATTTTTTGAGATGAGTACCAGGACTTCAATATAGGTTAAGGAAAATATAGTGAACTAATTTTTCCAGTGATTTACAAGAATTTTGAATGGAATGAATTCCCTTGGATAAGATTTGGAAAATACATTACCTGTAGAATGAGTCCTATGAGAATTACCAAAGAAGTGGCATAAAAATAAGGTATCTATTGATGAAATTAACTATTGAAAAGATATCCATCTTGATGAATTGATTGGATCACTACTTCTTTATGAACTAGAACTGAAGAACATAACTATATAGGAGAGAATAAAAATAAAAGATGCATCATTTAAATATGTGAATGTTGTTTTTAGATACTCTTTAGATTCTAATATATAGGATAGTAAAAAATAATATATGCTCAGATTGTGACTGAAGTCGTTGAATGAATGAAAAAGGAAGGATTCAATAACCAATTTTATAGAAAACCTGAAAGGGAAAATCACAAGGGTGATAATAAAGAGAGTAATAATTATAATAGTTATTATGTTATTTGTTTTGAGTGTAGGAAGAAATAAAATATAATGAATGAATATTCAATACTAAATAGTATATATTAATACAAAAATAAGTACAAAAATTCATCAAAAACTGTTTGTTGCTGTATAGAAGAATCTGATTTGGGTGAAAAATCTTGAAATTATTATATATATAATAACTTGTGCTTTATGAATTATCTAGACAAGGTTAGTGATGGTCAAATTTATTCAGTATTTTCTTATTCTAACAATGATTCTGAAAATATGAATGTTTCTGAATTTAATGAAGAAATCGAAATTTTAATAAAATCATTTTTCAAAGATGATAATTTATATAATATGCTTAAGGAAAATAAAGATAATTTTTTTTATAAAAATAATTTTATTTTAAAAGATAATGAAAACTTAAGGAATAATTATTCTACTTCTCATTCTAGAGTTTTTTATAATTTGAAATTCACTCATAATTTGAATGAAAATTTAAAAAAGGAAGTTTAAATTATTTAGAAAATTTTGTCTAATTTTATTCATGGTCAGGAAAATTATCATAAGATGAATTATTTAAATAAAAAAAATAAATATGGAGTTTGTTAAGATATGAGTTTACTAAAAATGTTTCGAAATAATTTTATGAAATGAAAAAATTGTTGAACTTTAGTTGTGACATTTTAAATGTTGCTTGAAAGTTAATTGTGCAAATGATTTTTCTCTTAGATTTTACCATTTTTTTGGGATTTACAGAGACCCATATTACTTAGTCATTATCCTTCACGGTTCAATAAAATACTTGTTTAAATTATATATGGGTTCCTAAAAATTTAATTACTAATCTGATTGGACCCAAAGGAGATTGGGTACCAAAATTGTCAAATAATTGACTTTTTTAGAAAACAAATGCCTTGGATGTTTCCTGAATTACATATGGTACATGGATAGTGGATGATCAAGGAATATGACTAGAGACCCATCAATTTTTTCCACTTACAAGACATGTAATGGAGGCAATGTTACTTTTTTTGATAATTCTAATGACCAAGTAAAAGGTTTTTGTAAATTTGATAATTCAACTTATAATTTTATTTCTATGATTTTATTTATTGATGGATTAAGAAATTATTTAATTAATATATCTCAATTATGTGATTTTGTAATTTATGTGTAATTTCAAAATGATAAGTGTTTAGTTTATAAAACTAATTTTTTATTCAATGCTAATCGAAAGAAAACTATTTATATTATTGATTTTGGGGAACTAAATGTTCAACATGTTATGTGTTTGAATGTTATGCTAGGTGATATCAAGATTTTTAAATGGTGCTTATTTCATGTTAATTTAAGGATGTTTTATACAATATCTAAAAATGATAATGCATTACAGTTTCCTACCTTGAAGAATGAACAAATTCATGGTTTTGAGACTTGCATAAAATCAAAAAACAAAATGTTTCTGTCATAAGTGTCAATTATATAAGTAATAATAGACCTTTAAATTTTTTAAATTTTGATATATTTGGTCATACTAAAATTTATATAATTAGTGGAAAGAAATATAATTTAGTTATTGTTGATGATTATAGTATATTTACATTAATTTACATTTTTTCTCTTAAAAATGATATTTTCTAGATTTAATTTTTTTTGAAATTTCTTTAAAAATGAAAAGGATTGTTTGATTTTTTCTATTCACAGTGATAAAAAAAAATTTCATAATTTATATTTTGAATAATGTTTTAAAAATAATCGTTATTTTCCTAATTTCATTTCTCATAGAATACCAGAGTAAAATGGTGTTGCAAAATAGAAAAATATAACTTTTATTAAAGATGAATTAACTATATTAATTGAATATAATTTGAATATATATATATATTTTTGAATATGTTTTTACTATTTTTTTATTTAAAATATAATTCTTGTTATACTTTTATCAAATAATAACCCTTATGAATTGTTTAAATGTAAAAATCCAAAAATTGGTTATTTAAGATTATTTGGTTGTAAAGTCTTTATTTTAAATTCCAAGGTTAATTTATATAATTTTGGTTCTAAACGTGATGTAGGTATTTTTCGTGGTTGTTATAATTAGAGTAAATCTTGTAGTGTTTATAATAAAATAATAATTGTTGTTGAATAATTTATTCAATTTATGTTTTATGAAACTAATGTGAATCTGATTATTGATTCTCATGATTTTTATTATAAGTTTAGAGATTTTAATTTTGGTATAGAAAAACCTCAGGATAAGGATAAATCAATTTTGGGATTGTATACTCCTTCTTGACCTTATCCTAGATCGTGGAGGATTCATAAAGATAGTCATGTTGAAAATATAATTTTTAATATTAATTATGGTAATAAAACTAGAAATTCAGTTTTAACATTTTTTTGTTAATTCTACTGTTAATTATTATTTTACGCCTAATAATTTTTATGATTATTTAAAAGATTCTAACAGGATTGTTTCTATACAATATATAATTAATAAATATTTTATAAATCATTTTATTTATTTATTTGAATTTTATTAGGAAAATTAAGTAATCAAGACTGAATAGATATTTAGAAAAAAGTTGATGAATGTGGAGAGATTTTCAAAAACAAATGTTGACTTATTCCTCAATTATGCTCTTAAAAAGAAGGTATATACTTTGAAGATTCATTTTCACCTATTACAAAGTTAGAATATGTTATAATATTGTTATATTTTTATTCCTTTATTGGTTTTAAATAATGTTAAATAGTTGTAAAAAGCGATTTCTAAAATGATTTTATAACTGAATAAGTTTATGTTTCTCAACCCTATGGTTTTGAAAATGAAACATTTCTTAATCATTTATTAATTTATCAAAAGATTTATATTGTCACAAACATGAACCTCATGTTTAGTATGAAATGACATATTTTTTATGTTAAATAATGGTTTGAAGAAAGGCAATGTCGACCCTACACTTTTTAATAAAATAATTTCTAATATTATTATAATTGTAAAAATTTATTTTTATGACATGATTTTTGGTTCTTTTAGTGAAATAATCTGTAATTGTTTTTCTATATTGTTTCCATTTGAGATTGACATGACTTTAATGGGAGAATTAATATTTTTTCTTGGACATGAAATTTATGATAGGATAGAAAGGTTTTTCATAATCAATATAAATTTACTAAAGATTTAATTAAAAGGTATAGTCTCAGTTACTCTAAATATATGAAAACTCTTATATGTAATAGGTGTAAATTAGACATTGATGCACCATGAAAATCAGTTTAGACTAATGTTAATAGAGGCATGATAGGTAGCCTGATTTATTTAATATTATCTTGACTGGATATCATGTTTAGTGTTTTATTATATTAAAGATTTTAATATGATCCTATAGTGAGCCATATTAGAGGAGTCAAATGTAACAGCCCAAGATTTTATAAAGAAATATTCTTTTTAATTTTATTAATGTCTTGTGTTGTACGCTACACCAAAATGAGCTTTCACAACACACATCCTTGTCTTTCCTTGCATTACACGCAATCATGACCTTCCTCAATAGCGTGTGTAATACGCAATACCGAGTTTCACTAAACAACGATATGCTATTAAAATGTTATTAAAACTAGCCGTTATGAATAGTAATAACCACTTTTTGAAATTTTGTAAATTTTATTTTTCAAAATGGATTTCATTTTTGGATTCAGAGTATCGAATTTAGCCTAAGGTGAAATTTTGGTACATTTCGGATAACTTTCATATTCCGATGAATAGTGAAAATTACTAAATTTTAATTAAAAACAACTTTTTTAATCGAAATTATTAATAGTGATAAATTATTAATTTGAGTGGTTTTAAAGTATATTTAGAATATATTTTTACAATTTAATACAATGTTGGTCATTGGTTGTAATTTCACATTTAAACCAGACATAATCAAGTGTCAATCTTTTGATAGATATTGTTTCTTAAAAACACGCTATTTGTTTTAACAGCGGGATTTAATTATAAAATTAATTAATGCAACTTTTGTGTTATGAATTTGGTAAAATAGACTTCATTTTTGAATTCGGAATATGAAATATAGCTTAGGATGAAATTTTGGCATTGTTCTGAAAAACATCAATTTTTGATGAATAGTGAAACTACTAAGTGGTAGGTTAAAAACTGAATTTTGCATAAAACTTAATTTTACCGCTTCTGTGAATGGAATTTCGAAAATCTGAGAGACACGGTTAATATCAAGGACTAAAATGTGGTTCAATGTGATGAAAATAATTTTTTGGTGAATAGTAACTTTTTACTTTTTTTTACCACGGTTAATAGTAAATAAGGTAACTAAGGGTAAATATGATATTAATATTACCCTAACACATGTCCTAATTCTATTGGACAAGTGTAATTCGACCAAAAACAAACTTAGGAATAAAATATGACCATTTAGGCCCACTTGGATTAGATTAGGACATTTATTATTAATTTATTTAAAGAAGGGTTAAAATAGTTAAAATCAAAGTTTAATAAGTAAATCATTTTTAATATGGGGTTAGACATAAGATAAATTAGACTATAAATATTCATTAGAAAGCTAAAAAGATTTCCTACATGATGGTATTTTATTTGTAATTTTTAGACATCAAATAATTTAATTTATTTATGACACAACGATGATGCAGTAATTATCTTATTAATGAAATATTGACATAATTGATGTTATAAACACCAAAATAAATGTAATTTGAGATTTTTTATGAATTACACTAATTTTCTAGGTTATTATGATATATTAATGTTGATTTAATCAACTTGGTTCGAACATTTAATTCTGTTATTACTTTCACAAAAATCATATATCAAATAGTGTCAAAATTGACACAAAATAGTTTTTAAATCAAATATTATATTATTAATTGTTATTTTATTCCTAAAAATCTAAGGATCGGCCAAATGACTTAGATAAGGATATATTTATTAATAATATACAATTTTGGGTTCGTTTGGCATGTTATAGTAAGTGTATTAACCATATAGTGAAAGAAAACAAAAAGACACGGTAAAAGTTAAATTATTTATCTTAGAGTTAAATCTAATTGATAAGGTTAAAATAATATCCTAAACTTGTCTAAATTTGATTGGTTGATGAGATTACAACCCTATCTCATCTAATCTTCGAATATGAGTCATTTTTGGAGGTTTTTAAGTGGGGTTAGATTTATTATAAATTAATATTTTTAAGAATTCCTAAGGTGCCCCTCTCCTCCCCTATAAAAGGACACCTCCTCCCCCTCCTCCTCACACCAATTTGAGCACTCAAGCTCGGCCAACCCCTGCCCAAATCTCTTCTCCACTTCCCTAGAAACATCCTAGAGGTTCTGGTCTTACTCAAAGACCAATTTTAGTTCCCTAAGAAGAGGTCTCCAAAAGGCGCTTCAAAGAAGAGGTAATTACCGTTACCAATTCTTTCATCTTTATTTCTTCTTCCACTTCTTCTTCTTAGGTTGTTTCATTATGAAGTAATAACATCAGTATCACTCATATACTGATATGTTATTATAAGTATGAAACAACCCTATTTCACCATCTATCCATCCTACAGAAAAAGAAATCACCGCGCGTGCGTACGTACGGAATACCGTCTCCACGCCGTGGTGTAATCTATTTTCCACCACCACCTTACATGGATGGGTATAATGGTGTAAAAAAAAAATAACTATACATAGTTATTACAACATCATATTGATTCTGATATATTGTATAATTCACTCCAATTCAATTCAATATTTATAGAAATGATATCATCGTTCGTGCGTACGTACGGACTACCGTCTCCACGACGCGATGAGATTCATTCTCCATGTTAACCATTTAAGAATGATTATAATGTATATATAAGAAATAATAATGAAATATATGACATTATAAAGCTACTGGATTTATGTATATATATACATATGTATGTAATCTACAAACTTCCATTTCAAGACAATAAGGAAAGGAAAACAGCGTTCATGCGTACGTACGGACTACCGTCTCCATGAACGGTGTTTTTCATTTTATTTATCTACCTATTATATATATATATACTGAATATATATGATATATAAATCATATTTTATATTCTGGAAGTAAGTAAATCATGATATAAGTAATAATGATGTCAAGAACAACAAGTCAAAACACCTACGATAAATGAAACGATTTTACCCAAAACGCTTCTTTAACATGGAGTTTACAAAAGAACGCGTAATATAATGTCATAAGTGAACCATATATGATATCATAACAATGAATATGATTCTGTAATAAGTCAATAACATGATTTAAATCATTATACAGGAGGTTCGGACACTTACAAAGCAAGTCGGACCTAAGGTAAGGGAAATATCACAATCTCATTTTTATCCGAGATTGTTTATTCGTAAGTATTTACTGGGGTGCATTTTATCATCCACATCCATGTTCCTTCAATATGTAATATTGTTTCCATCCACTTACAATAGTTTAAATCCAATTTTACTCTTCGGTGAGTTTTTAGTAAAGAATATGAAAGGAATCTTTTGTCGCTTTTTCATACGAGGTACTTTTTGACTTTTCCGACAAAAGTACGAAGAATGTTTTTTTTAACTTAAACGGCATGAACGGATTTTTACGGTTCTATAAAGCCTTATTTTCATGAAGCTTCCTCCAAAATATTTCATGACTATTTTTAATAAAATCTCTTTCTTTTAAAATTGCATGATGTTTTGTGAAAAGAAATTGATTTTGAAGAAGAAAGGATATTTTCCTCAAGAATTCATTTCAAGTGTTTTATCAAAATTATTTTCCATCTAAGATAATAAAGGGTTCTGTTTCTATCCATATTTTTACATTGATTTGACTATGTTGTGATGGAATTATGTTTATGAATTCCTTTATCTTATATGAATGGTTTTATGATGTCATGTTGTTTTAAGAATCCCATTTTTATTACATGGGTTATGAAATGATGTATGATTTATGATTTTGTGGCACACATAAGAATGGTATCATTATGAGATGGGTGGGACCTATATCTCCCTCCAATGCATTGGGTAAAGATTTTATATCTCATGAGATAGACATGGCTGGAATGGTAGGTTATACCGGTTCAGTGAAACAGGACTGAAACGAGGATTACTCGATTCAGAAAGGGACTTTGTCCACTAAGATAGTCTTGGCAATGAGTCTTGACTAACAAGAAATGATTCTCTATGATTATGTGTGTATGCCACAAAGTTCCATGTTTTATGTTATGATTATTGTGATTACATTTCACTGCCATGATTTATCCCATGTTATGAAATTATGCTCTCTTTTGCAGGTTATGATTTCCAAAATGTTATGTTCTTATGAATATGATGTGATTGATATTTCTTTTGTTTACCCTTACTGAGCATTTGAGCTCACCCTTTTATGTTTTCTTTTCCCCAGGATATAAAGAAAGGTTTTAGGTAAAAAAAAAGAAGATCTTTATGGGAGATATTGAAGATCTTTCACCACGTTTAGAAGATTACGTTCCGAGTTTCCAAAGACACTAAACTATTACGATCCTTGTGTGTGTGTTTTTGTTATGTACTAAGTATTCCGCAAAAGTAATGTAAAGTCTATGTACGTCAGGCTTCGGGTCTCTACAGTTGGTATCAGAGGAAAGGTTTAGTCAACCTTTGGAAATTAGGATGCGAAAACGTTAGTGAGATCCCTAGAGATATTTCTAAGGTATGTCTAGGGATGTCCCTAAGGTTAAGTATACGTATAGGTTATAGTACTAGAACTACGCTAACGATCATAGAATTAAACCTAAGATGTTAGATGTTCAAGGTACTCCCCCTTTATTATGTTGTTTTCCCTAGCATGATTTTTGCCTCTCACGCTATTCTTTTTGGGTTTTAGAAAATGGCTGGAAACAAGGTGATTCACGATAATGGAGGAAATGATGGACAATGGAATGATATTCTTTATGAGCAACCAAATGAAATAGGATTTGGAAGTCCAAACATCATTATTATGCCGAATCAGCAATCTCATAATATGATCAATAAAGTAAAATTTGGTAAGTTTCCTGACTCGGCTAATAAGAGAAAGATGGAGTTCCATGATGATCATAGAGGAAAGAAAGTTCAGTTTCCCCTATGTAAATCATGTGGGAAGAGGCATCAAGGAGAATGTTTCAAGGGAACTGGAAGATGCTTTGGGTGTGGAAAAGAAGGACACAAAGCAAGTAAGTGCAAAGGAAATGGGTCGGTTAACACCATAGATGAGGATAATGGTATTGCTACGACATCAAAAATGGTTAAGTGTTTTAAATGTGGAATGTATGGGCATTATGCAAACAAATGCCCTAAGGGAAAGACTCATGAAGAGAATCAGTATGGTCATATGGGAAGTATTTATGTGGATGATGATGAAGAGACTACCAATGGTATGTGAGATGAAAGAATTGTTGAAGCTCGGTCAATGGTTTAAGAATGTAGTGGAATGATTATATGTTTATCATGTGTAATGATGTATAAGTAATCTCATGGTACTATGGAATAAAGAGACATGTAAGGATTGTAACATTGTTGTCTGATTAATGTTACCAGTATCCATGAATGGTTATTCAGATATTTTTGGAATGAAGATGATATGCGCATAATGAAGGGATAAGGGGAAAATGAAATGTTTGACAGTATTCATGAGCTCATGATTGATATAAGGACTAAGTGATATCATGGTTTGAGTACATAGAATTTTGAGGATTTTGGTATGTGGAAAGTGTTAACTTTTAACTGCATTCAAGTTTTCACTAAGGTTCAATGGGTATTCAAGAGAATACATGATTAAGGACTTTGAATGTTTGGAATGTGACCAACAAAACATATCTTATATGGGGTTCAATGATGGTATTAAATCTCTGGTAATCGTTTTCACTATGTTATGAAAGTGGACTGCAGTATTATGGATAAGCCTAAAGACTAGAATGGATTATGTTGGACATAAAATAGTATTGTTTAAGGATAGAAGTTCTTTTTTCGATATTATTGATGGGATGTTATAGTAATGTAGTTTTAGAAAAAGGACAACCTGCAGGACGGGCGACAGCCCATCGCTTCGGACAAGGCTGTTGGAATCGAACCCACAACCGAAGTGCGACTGGCCTTTATCGCCTACCACTGGCCTACAGGAAGTCCCTGTTTAGTAGAAACTAGTTTTATTATATTAAGCAGCATGATATATGAAGTATAAGTCCATTTTAGGAACCATATATGATTAATCTCACTATAGAATGACTTATGTATATTTAATAACTTTTGCTAACCTTTTGTTTGAGACAGATGGAATGAACAGTCATTCTATCACATGATCTGCTAACACTTCACAAATAACAAATTCAACTTCATTTATTTAAAATATGAAGTAGAAATTGTTCAAGGCACGAACAAAAGTGATATTGTACCAAAATAAAGTAAGTATTTATTCTAAGCAAATTTTCAACTTTAGGGAAATGATCTTGAAAACCAAAAATGTTGTCCTAGTGATCTTATACCTGATGAATCAGATGGTACCTTATATCATCAAAAATCTATGGATTTGTGATTACTGGCTTTTCCATAGACATGTTCTCTACCACTCTCCATCAGAACATGATGGTTAGATTTCTTTTCCATATCCATATTTTCACCTATGTGGAAACCCAATGATTAGTTTATTTGGGTAACCGTTACGTTTCATACTTTTGTTTTTAAAGATTGGTTTTGATATTCCTTTTTACGATGTGGGTTTCTATTAAAGAAAATTTCGAATAGTAAACCATTTATAACCCCGACGAATTTCGAGGGCGAAATTCATTTTAAGGGGGGTAGAATGTAACAGCCCAAGATTTTATAAAGAAATATTCTTTTTAATTTTATTAATGTCTTGTGTTGTACGCTACACCAAAATGAGCTTTCACAACACACATCCTTGTCTTTCCTTGCATTACACGCAATCATGACCTTCCTCAATAGCGTGTGTAATACGCAATACCGAGTTTCACTAAACAACGATATGCTATTAAAATGTTATTAAAACTAGCCATTATGAATAGTAATAACCACTTTTTGAAATTTTGTAAATTTTATTTTTCAAAATGGATTTCATTTTTGGATTCGGAGTATCGAATTTAGCCTAAGGTGAAATTTTGGTACATTTCGGATAACTTTCATATTCTGATGAATAGTGAAAATTACTAAATTTTAATTAAAAACAACTTTTTTAATCGAAATTATTAATAGTGATAAATTATTAATTTGAGTGGTTTTAAAGTATATTTAGAATATATTTTTACAATTTAATACAATGTTGGTCATTGGTTGTAATTTCACATTTAAACCAGACATAATGAAGTGTCAATCTTTTGATAGATATTGTTTCTTAAAAACACGCTATTTGTTTTAACAGCGGGATTTAATTATAAAATTAATTAATGCAACTTTTGTGTTATGAATTTGGTAAAATAGACTTCATTTTTGAATTCGGAATATGAAATATAGCTTAGGATGAAATTTTGGCATTGTTCTGAAAAACATCAATTTTTGATGAATAGTGAAACTACTAAGTGGTAGGTTAAAAACTGAATTTTGCATAAAACTTAATTTTACCGCTTCTGTGAATGGAATTTCGAAAATCCGAGAGACACGGTTAATATCAAGGACTAAAATGTGGTTCAATGAGATGAAAATAATTTTTTGGTGAATAGTAACTTTTTACTTTTTTTTACCACGGTTAATAGTAAATAAGGTAACTAAGGGTAAATATGATATTAATATTACCCTAACACATGTCCTAATTCTATTGGACAAGTGTAATTCGACCAAAAACAAACTTAGGAATAAAATATGACCATTTAGGCCCACTTGGATTAGATTAGGACATTTATTATTAATTTATTTAAAGAAGGGTTAAAATAGTTAAAATCAAAGTTTAATAAGTAAATCATTTTTAATATGGGGTTATACATAAGATAAATTAGACTATAAATATTCATTAGAAAGCTAAAAAGATTTCCTACATGATGGTAGTTTATTTGTAATTTTTAGACATCAAATAATTTAATTTATTTATGACACAACGATGATGCAGTAATTATCTTATTAATGAAATATTGACATAATTGATGTTATAAACACCAAAATAAATGTAATTTGAGATTTTTTATGAATTCCACTAATTTTCTAGGTTATTATGATATATTAATGTTGATTTAATCAACTTGGTTCGAACATTTAATTCTGTTATGACTTTTACAAAAATCATATATCAAATAGTGTCAAAATTGACACAAAATAGTTTTTAAATCAAATATTATATTATTAATTGTTATTTTATTCCTAAAAATCTAAGGTTCGGCCAAATGACTTAGATAAGGATATATTTATTAATAATATACAATTTTGGGTTCGTTTGGCATGTTATAGTAAGTGTATTAACCATATAGTGAAAGAAAACAAAAAGACACGGTAAAAGTTAAATTATTTATCTTAGAGTTAAATCTAATTGATAAGGTTAAAATAATATCCTAAACTTGTCTAAATTTGATTGGTTGATGAGATTACAACCCTATATCATCTAATCTTCGAATATGAGTCATTTTTGGAGGTTTTTAAGTGGGGTTAGATTTATTATAAATTAATATTTTTAAGAATTCCTAAGGTGCCCCTCTCCTCCCCTATAAAAGGACACCTCCTCCCCCTCCTCCTCACACCAATTTGAGCACTCAAGCTCGGCCAACCCCTGCCAAAATCTCTTCTCCACTTCCCTAGAAACATACTAGAGGTTCTGGTCTTACTCAAAGACCAATTTTAGTTCCATAAGAGGAGGTCTCCAAAAGGCGCTTCAAAGAAGAGGTAATTACCGTTACCAATTCTTTCATCTTTATTTCTTCTTCCACTTCTTCTTCTTAGGTTGTTTCATTATGAAGTAATAACATCAGTATCACTCATATACCGATATGTTATTATAAGTATGAAACAAACCTATTTCACCATCTATCCATCCTACAGAAAAAGAAATCACCGCGCGTGCGTACGTACGGAATACCGTCTCCACGCCGTGGTGTAATCTATTTTCCACCACCACCTTACATGGATGGGTATAATGGTGTAAAAAAAAATAACTATACATAGTTATTACAACATCATATTGATTCTGATATATTGTATAATTCACTCCAATTCAATTCAATATTTATAGAAATGATATCATCGTTCGTGCGTACGTACGGACTACCGTCTCCACGACGCGATGAGATTCATTCTCCATGTTAACCATTTAAGAATGATTATAATGTATATATAAGAAATAATAATGAAATATAGGACATTATAAAGCTACTGGATTTATGTATATATATACATATGTATGTAATCTACAAACTTCCATTTCAAGACAATAAGGAAAGGAAAACAGCGTTCATGCGTACGTACGGACTACCGTCTCCATGAACGGTGTTTTTCATTTTATTTATCTACCTATTATATATATATATATAATGAATATATATGATATATAAATCATATTTTATATTCTGGAAGTAAGTAAATCATGATATAAGTAATAATGATGTCAAGAACAACAAGTCAAAACACCTACGATAAATGAAACGATTTTACCCAAAACGCTTCTTTAACATGGAGTTTACAAAAGAACGGGTAATATAATGTCATAAGTGAACCATATATGATATCATAACAATGAATATGATTCTGTAATAAGTCAATAACATGATTTAAATCATTATACAGGAGGTTCGGACACTTACAAAGCAAGTCGGACCTAAGGTAAGGGAAATATCACAATCTCATTTTTATCCGAGATTGTTTATTCGTAAGTATTTACTGGGGTGCATTTTATCATCCACATCCATGTTCCTTCAATATGTAATATTGTTTCCATCCACTTACAATAGTTTAAATCCAATTTTACTCTTCGGTGAGTTTTTAGTAAAGAATATGAAAGGAATCTTTTGTCGCTTTTTCATACGAGGTACTTTTTGACTTTTCCGACAAAAGTACGAAGAATGTTTTTTTTTAACTTAAACGGCATGAACGGATTTTTACGGTTTTATAAAGCCTTATTTTCATGAAGCTTCCTCCTAAATATTTCAAGACTATTTTTAATAAAATCTCTTTCTTTTAAAATTGCATGATGTTTTGTGAAAAGAAATTGATTTTGAAGAAGAAAGGATATTTTCCTCAAGAATTCATTTCAAGTGTTTTATCAAAATTATTTTCCATCTAAGATAATAAAGGGTTCTGTTTCTATCCATATTTTTACATTGATTTGACTATGTTGTGATGGAATTATGTTTATGAATTCCTTTATCTTATATGAATGGTTTTATGATGTCATGTTGTTTTAAGAATCCCATTTTTATTACATGGGTTATGAAATGATGTATGATTTATGATTTTGTGGCACACATAAGAATGGTATCATTATGAGATGGGTGGGACCTATATCTCCCTCCAATGCATTGGGTAAAGATTTTATATCTCATGAGATAGACATGGCTGGAATGGTAGGTTATACCGGTTCAGTGAAACAGGACTGAAACGAGGATTACTCGATTCAGAAAGGGACTTTGTCCACTAAGATAGTCTTGGCAATGAGTCTTGACTAACAAGAAATGACTCTCTATGATTATGTGTGTATGCCACAAAGTTCCATGTTTTATGTTATGATTATTGTGATTATATTTCACTGCCATGATTTATCCCATGTTATGAAATTATGCTCTCTTTTGCAGGTTATGATTTCCAAAATGTTATGTTCTAATGAATATGATGTGATTGATATTTCTTTTGTTTACCCTTACTGAGCATTTGAGCTCACCCTTTTATGTTTTCTTTTCCCCAGGATATAAAGAAAGGTTTTAGGTAAAAAAAAAAGAAGATCTTTATGGGAGATATTGAAGATCTTTCACCACGTTTAGAAGATTACGTTCCGAGTTTCCAAAGACACTAAACTATTACGATCCTTGTGTGTGTGTTTTTGTTATGTACTAAGTATTCCGCAAAAGTAATGTAAAGTCTATGTACATCAGGCTTCGGGTCTCTACATCAAAAGTATAATTTGTTATGTTAAAGGAACTATCAATTTGGGTTTGTTTTATTATAATAATAATAAATTTGATTTTAGATCGTATTCTGACTCAGATTCTAGAGGCTTCAAAATTTTCAGAAAAAGAACATCAAGTATGTGTAATTTTTGTTGAAAAAGATTAATTTATTAGACATATAAGAAGAAATTATCTATTTCTCTATCTATATTATAATTTGAATACATTTATGCAGAAATTTGTTGTGCTTAATGTATATGTATTAAGAAAAATTTATATTATCTTGGTATTAATGTTGATAAATTTTTAATTAATTATGAAAATACATCTTCCAATTAAATTTATAAGAATCATTTACAACATTATAGAACTAGAAATATTGATTCTAGATTTCATTTTATTAGATATAATGTGAATAACGACGATATTGTTTTGGAATTTATCCTGACATAAAAATGAACCTATAGGTATATTCAATAATAATTTTGATTTTTATCAATTTCAAAAACTAAATATTTTTCTTTTATTTTTTGAATCTTAATAATTTTATGTATTCTTGTGTTTTAGTAGAGTTTTAGTTTGATTATAGGCTAAAATTTTCATATTTATTGAAATCTGTAAAATTTGGAATATGTTTTCTAGATTAATTTTGTTTAATATTTTATAAATGTATTTGTTATATATGTATTCTAAAATATCACATATATTCTATATGATGTTAACATACATTTTAAACCTCACCTTTTCATAAAATCTTATCTTGTGCAATAGTTCTCATTTTTTTGAAATGACTTTTTAGAATTTTACTCATTGGATTTACTTTTAACTTTTAACAGTGGATTTCTTTATAGTGGATCTTTGGTACATATTTTAAAAAAAAGATTTATTTTTTTACTTAAAAAAATTGGATACTTATTTTTGTTATTGATTTTCGATGGTTTTGTCAAAGAAAAAAGGGGAGATTATTTGTGCATGTTCTTGCACGTATTTTTTTGGATTCATTACATGTCCTCTAAAGTTTTCTTAATATTACCATATTTTTAAATGTTTATTTGTGATAAATTACATGTGTCAGTATTATTTTATATCTTATATTATTTAATTTTTTATTGATTAAATTATGTTTAACTTTTTATACATCGTAATATTTCAATGATTAAAATAACATTATATTTTGTGATTTGATTTGTGATAACATGTTCTAAAAGTTTAATTTTGAGATCATAGACTAAATCAGTTATCTGAGAAGTTAATATATCATATATATATATGTGTGTGTGTGTGTGTGTTTTTTTAGTATCCCCATTCAACAAATACATTATACACCATGTTTTCAAATGGTTATCTGTGTAGGCATTTCAAAATTCACTTATCTAATTTTGAATCCACATAACCAATTTTTCAAATTTTAGTTTCCCATTTTATTAAGAATATATCTTCATGTATAAAACTAAAAATTGATTTATTCATTTTTCAGAAATCTATGAAGAATTCATAAATTTCATTAGAATACAAAAAATTCAAAATTGTATTATTACTTGAATTAAATTAGGTTTCGAATCACTGCATATTTTCAATAAGATTTATTCTATATTCCAGAAATAATTAGATTTCATCTTCTAATCATAAATTGATATTTATAAATATTATTAAGGTGAGACTTTATTATTTAGAATGATAATGAAATTTTGTAAATATGATTTGAAAGATCCCAAATCCAATTTAGCCTTTAACTAGGTATGTGTTATCTTTGAAATTTGTAAAGACAATATGTCTATAGTATTCATGAATTATCTTATATGAATGGCTTATTTTAGTAATTAAGATACATGTTTCCCTTACTTAATGAATCACTTACTTGATATTATTACTTTTCTAGTTTGATTACGTAGATATAAATGCCTACACAAAAAAATCCTATGTAAAATTGACTTCATAGTTCATTAAAATTTATACATGAATTTATTATCTATTTTTTGTCGTTATCAAGAGTTTTATAACACACTTGACTACATTTTGAAATATACCTTCCATGAAGTGGATTATCAATACCATTATGACCGCATGTAAAATTTCTTACCACAAGATATATTGGTCAGAGTAGGATACTCACGGGGGGGGGGGGTGAATTGAGTTCCTATATAAAATAATGTTAAAAACTTTACATGAATATCCACTAATTAAAAAAAGGCCATTTAATCAAAGTAGTAAATTTATAACAGTTTGATAACTCAATTAATTTATCAAAATATCGATTACTTATTAGTTATATCAACCTAAAATACTGAAATAACTTTTGAAAACAATTTACTAAATCAAAAAAATTATATATACAATCCAAGACTGACTAACAAAGTGAAACTTAGTTTTTTGAAATATGATTTAGAATAGAGTAAAAATAATTTAAAAACATAGTGGATTAGAACAAGTGGTTCAGTCACAATGCGAGACCTAATACACTCCCCTTGGTGATCACCTAACTCTAATAAATATATATTAATAGTCTTTGATCCACAAATTTGTTTGGGGTTTACAATAGCATATAGAGCTATCCAGGTCACTTTAACTCTACCATAGTTCTATGTGGGAAATTAAAACTATCATGCCACACTAGGGCCTCTTCCAATGTTCTATATGGGTGAAAAATTGTGTAAGAGTAGTAGTGAGAGGATATCTTGTATCCTTCAATTTCGGAAATGAGATAATGTGCATTTTTAACATAGACACATACACTGATCAAAATATTAATAAAACAATAAATAATAGATAATAATATAATAACAAGGGATTATAAATTCTTTGAGTGTTGTTCAATACATCTCAATACTTTTAGGATGTACCATATTGGATGTTTGGTTTCTCTTGTAAAAATAGCGTGTCGTAGAGCTTCGTGTTCTATTTTTCAGTACAATGAGTTTCTCTTCTTCTCTTCTTTGTGTTATCACTTCAAGGCTGTTTAAGGTTTTTGTACACATCAATAAAACTATGAGAAAATGATATTTCCTCATGTGTTCTTCTATGTGTTCTTGCATGCATGTCTGTTCACTCTAATGTCTATTTTGGTCACTCCTTCCAGCTCGTGTGCCAACTTGTATTTCAACTTGGTTGCTTATGTTATAGAGGACAAGGAGAATTATATATACACCTTTTACTTAGTACTATCTGTAGATATGTCAACAAAATATCATTTTTTATGTTAGTGTCATTAAATGACTCAAATATATCTGTTAGAATCAACATTATATTTTAATTGAAAAGTTAGAAAAATTGTTAATGAAAGGATTCACAGTTGGTGGTGACACATTAGGGGTGCCACAGTTTGTAGTGAATTGTGATTCACGAGTTCTAGAATTGATAGCACAGTTATGGTGTCTGGTCTTTTGTGAATACTGGAACCGGTAGCACGGTAACATTGTTTGGTCCTTTACAATTTCTGGAACCGGTTGCACAGTTATGGTGTTTGGTCCTTTGCATTTCCAAAACTAGTATCATAGTTACAGTGTCTGGTCCTTTGAAATTTCTAGAACCCATACCATGGTTATGATGTTTTTTCCTTTTCAATTCGGGAACATAAAGTATGGTTACAATGTCTGGGAATTACTATCATGGAATTTGTGGGTTTCCAGACTAAACGATGAGATCATTTAAACATAGAAATGATGTCTCATTCTTAGTTAAATATCATCCATATTTCTTAAGAATTAATACTTATAGAATGTATTAAGGTTAAACATAATCATAATGAAACATAATAGAACCAGAGTAATCACGATTTAAAATATTTAAACATGATTTACCTTATTTATGCAATTTACATGATTTGTGATCATTAAAACAAGAGGAGTCCAACATGATATATTTTGAATCTACCACACATGGTACCTCAAATGACTACACATAGTCAGTATGGCTACTAAAATAATGCTTTAACCGATTGAAATACATGGTATGTATTCCGAAAAAATGATCACTTTGTACACACAATCAGTTCTTGCCTTTTTTTATTTTTTATTCAATCTAGAATTTTAAAAATTATCTTTTTTACAAAGTGTATTATTTATCCATTCACTACATTTTTATTTCTTAGGATTAAATGAATATAATGAATTTATAAATTCATATTAGTTATATATAACCTATGTGACTTTTTTTAATAATTTTAAACATGTTTTTATATAGATAAAATAGTTTCTTATAATTATGTGTGAAATATACAACTTGGAAAATAAAAAATACTTTTTGTTGTTTTAATCAATTTAGTGGTCTATATATTAATATTTTATGATATTAAACTCATTCAAACATGTTTTAATATTTTTAATAGAGTGTTATTATGTTTGGAATTTCTTCCCATGCTTACTGCTTGATTTAAAATGGATTATTTTTAATTTCATATTTCAAATTGAAACTTTATATTTCTAAGGAATTTATCATTGAAAAATTATTATAGAGACCATTTTAATTATTTGCTGGATGATTTGAAATTGGTTTTAATCACTCTTCATTGTACTAAATTTTGGTCAGGATTTGAGCTATTATTATGCAACGATAATATCTATTTCTTCTTATGTTTGATAGTCCATTATTATTTATTTGAATTTTAAATTTTCTAAGGAATTATTGATTGTGTTATTTTTACTTGTTTTTAAAGTGAATCAATATTTACTGATTTGTATATAGGTGCACAAGGAAAAAAATTCTGATCTGATATTAAGATGAGTTATGAATACATTAATATTTTGATAACCAATGATTTTTGTTGAACATTGATATCCTACACCATAAAATTTTCATCTATGAGTTACATGTACATGAGTTGTTTCATGGATTTTTTGATTCATAATTTAATGGATATTCTAATTAATATAAAATATCTTCCAAATTCGTGTTTACATTTAGTAGAACTATGGGTTTTCAGTTGACCATGTTTTAATAGTTGTCTCCCTATCACTAGTGGATGTTTAGAATATTTATTTAATGGAACTAGGATATGATTTTATATGGATAAATTATTTTCTAGAGGATCTTTGATAGATGATAAGTATTTTTAGGTTCTTTGTGTTTCACAAAGACTAATTCACTTAGCCAAAAATTCAATGTATCATTCCCAGATGAATCATATTCATTTTAAGCTTGACTTCATTTGAATGTTATTCGAGGACTACAATGTGGTCTTATGAAAATTAAATGGACATGAAATGTAGTATATATATTGAATATGGTAGTTAATTAGAATTTATTGAGGTGATGATATGATGTAGTCTAGTAGGGTGGACTGAAAATTTGGTGGGAAACCATGTTGTTACTTAGAAAATAATCCAATGCCAATTGGAGATTTTCCAAAGTAGAAGGGTAACCTAGTTATGGAGCCTCAAAAGATAATTTTAAATTTGGATATTTTTGGGACATTAACCAAGCATATAGACTATATTCTAGCTATAAAAACTAGCTCAATGGTATGGGAAAATCTTGGGGAAAAAGTTCTAGAAACCTAATATAAGGACCCGACCTTAAAACATACATATTCTTGAATTAAGTTAATAATTCACATTGAGGAACTTTTCAGGTATTGCATTTTCGAGAATTGGGACATAACTATTACATATCAAAAGACTACAAAGTAGACACTTCTAGACATTTTCCATTTTTTTCATAAAATATAAACTCTTGAAAAAGAGTGTCATGTCTAGTTCCATGTTTAAGACAACATGACTTTTCCTTGATCCCATCCTTGACCCTATTCCACATTATGTCCTACGAAAAACATTTCAAAAACATGGGATGAGCATAAAAAGCTCAGTAAGGGATACAAAAAGAAGGAAACCTGTTAGTTTTTCAAAACAGTAGGTAAACCATGAATACTTTAACATAAGTAATACTTTTCACATTTATGAAGTAGTAAATACTCTTCACTGAATAAATGATCACTACATAGCCTTATGTAACCAAAAGATTACCATAAAACCCATATAAAGAACACATAACATATAAAGGTAACTTGGGACATAAACATACTTAAATGGAATAACCATACAATCAACTTTCATACATATAACTAAATGGAATATCCATACGGCCGACTTCCATACCCAATGCATTGGAGGTTATAACGTAACCACCCATCCTGGAATTCACGGCACCACCCATCATTTGGTTTATCACATAACCACCTTTCAAATGTCAATGTACAATTATAAAATCATAAGACATAAAAAAATATAATGGAAAGAAACCATTTCAACATTTCAGTCACAATATATCACTTAAATATATTGACATAACAAATCCATTATCAAATCCATTTTCAATACCAAAATAAATAAAAGAGTATATGGTATTTATTTTCTTTTAAAAACATTACGGCTTGTTGAGGAAGCCAAAGATCAAATAATACTCATGACAACGAAAAAGGTCATTGTCACCTGTTACATTAAAAGAAACATTCATTTTTTTCATTTAGTAAAATTCTTTATAGAAAAATATTTCCTTTTAAAAGTTAATGGTGTTTATACATCGTAAAAAAGAAAGTCATGTATTAAAACAAAATACGCCTCAATGAAAGGAGATTGAGACGAAGTCCCCTATCTCGTGTCCAACTTTACTCGATCGTTCTTTAATCTGCTAAATAATAAACTAAAGTTAATTTATACTTGATTAAGAACCTTTTTCAAGTTTATTATTCATTTTATATCACTTATTACCATGTTATAAACATTATGTAATCATTTAAGTTAATAATGTTCGTTTTTTCGATATTTGGTACTTGAGTCAAAAATGGACTTCTTATAATTACATGTTGTTCATGTGGTCAAAGGATAATTATATCCAAAATGATATTAATAATTTTGATATCATATATATTCAGTATATATATGTATTTATAATAGTATATAACATTTTTAGGTAAGAAATGAAATGCATCATTCATGGAGACAGTAAGCCGTACGTACACATGAACGCTACTTTCATTTATATTTCGCATTTAAATAGAATTAAAACACAATTATACATAGTTATATTATAATTCCAGTTTAATATCATATATAATATCATTAAATCCATCCTTTATACATCCCACATAAGGCATTAATGAGTTATATCACTTTGAGGGGGAGGTAGTCCGCACTTCCTCAAATGAAATTATCATGTTTACACATAATGGAAACCATAAAGGTATTCCTTAAAAGAAAAATACATAAGCATAAATAAAAAATAAACATAAAATATATCATATATAAATATAGTGTCATCTTAATGGCCACCATGAGAGGCGGTAGGAGATAATCAAACAATCATCGTTTTTGAGGCGTTAGTTTTCCATCCATAAAAACAATATGTTCTTCACCCATTAGCTGGAGGTGTGTGTAATTTTAGTTAAAATACTTCTTATAAAAATATCCTAGTATATTTAGGATACTGGTTTTTTTATAAAAGAAAGAAATAAAAAGAGTTTAGGTGTTGGAGAACTAAAATAAAATAAAAGAAGTTAAGAGAAACCGTTACCTTTAATTTGGGTAACTTCCTTTGGTTTGAACCAAAATGAATTCTTGAAGTAACTTCTACCTAAGGTAAGGATTCTAAGAGGAGGGTATGGATTTAGGGAGATTAATTGGTCAGAGTTTGGATGATCGAAAAGGCCTGAGAGGTGTGAGGAATTGGTTAGAAATGGTCTCCTTTTATAACGGGGAGGAGGGGGTCCTTAAGAATGTGTGATAATATTTTTTTTATTATATAATGATATTCGGTTTCTAAAGGTCCAAAAATCATTAATGTCAAAGATGAGATGACTCATAGTTGAAATAATATCATACAATAGTAATTTTACAGGTTTTGGAAAATATTTTAATATTTATCATCTTATTTATTTGAATGATTTATTAATGTGGTAAACACTGCATCATTATTGTATCATAAATAATTTAAATAATTATTGTCTAAAAATTTTAAAACAAATTCCATGATGTATGAAATAGTTTTATATTTCCAATGAATATTTATAGTCAAAAATATTACTTATATAACAGCATATAAAAATTAATTTACTAAAAGATTTTTGTTTATGTCATTTTTGCCTTTACATTAAATTAATTAATGTAAAGTTTCATTATCTTTCATAAGTGGCTCCATGGGGTCCCCAAATAGACCCAAAGATTCCCATGGCTGGCCATTAATCATCCAATAAGGTTATTACAACTGTTAAGTTAATTTTTAATTATTCTAATATTCTTTTTTACCTTGAATTACCCTATTTACTTTTAACCGCGGTAAATAAAAGTCAAAAGTTACTATTCACAAAAAAATATTTTCATCTTATTGAACCAAATTTTACTTACTAATAACAACTATTTATGTCAGATTTTCGAAATTCAAATCAAAGTAGTGGTAAAATATCATTAAAATGAAAAAAGTCAGTTTTTTGTACTACTACTAAGTGGTTTCACTATTCATCAAAAATTGAAGTTTTTCAGAAAAATATCAAAAATTAAGCCTAAGATATATTTGATATTTAGAATTAAAAAATTATGTCTATTTATCTGAATTCAAGACATAGAATTGGCATTAATTAATTTAAAATTAATTCCCGTTATTAAAACAAATAGCGTGTTTTTAGGAAACAATAATTATCAAAAGATTGACACTTGTTAATGTTCACTTTCAAAGTGAAATTAATTACAACAACCAACATTATATTAAATGGTAAAAATATATTCTAATTACACTTTAAAACCAATTAAAATTATAATCTAACCATATAAATAAATTAGATTAAAACGCAGTTTTGAATTAAAATACAATATTTTCACTATTCATTAAAAAATGATGTTTATCTGACGAATTCCAAAAATTTACAAAAAGTAAATTTTGATGTCCCCATTAGGAAGAAGGATTTTATTTTTTCAAATAGAATGTATTAAAGTGACTAAAACTAGATTTAAATAGGGTTCTTCATTAAAAGGCGGTAAATGGACCATTTAATGTAAATGATGCTTAAAATTAGATTCGTTCACATTTTGAGCCTCTAATTTTATTGGAAAATGTAAATACATTTAACAAAAATGTATAATAATATTGTAGTTAGTTTCGTTCATTCCCACCAATACAATGTCTAGGAGTTAACTATCATTTAAAATCATAATATTATATTATTAGTGTGCAATGTAAGATTTCAAAGAAACCCGTTGTTGTATATCGGGTACGCTATCGAATATAGAAACCCCTTTAAAGTAAAATTAATATATAATTCAAAAATATTAATAAGTATTAAAATCTATTATTCTTCATTTACCTAGGATCTTAATCCTAATGGTGTGGGGTGAATGAAAATAACAATATTTCAATGAAGAGATGCTGGGAAGAACAAATTCATGTCTAGAACATATTACTAGAAGTCAAACTATTATAAAATTCATCCTAGTTGAAGTGAATAAAAATTTGGGAAATCTGGAGCTCTTTTGAAGCTTGATCTGTTCACCTAGAGGTAAATATGAGGTAGTGTGGATTCATGGAAAAAAGTGGATCACTTGAGAAGATCAGTTTAGATGACCTTCATCTTATTGAAATAATATGTCTATAACAACCATGTTTACAAGAAAGAAACTTTTATTTATAGGGGGTTAATAACATGTCAATTACTAAAAATATAATTATTGTAATCATCCTTCTTTTCATAGAGTAAAATTAAAGAATCATTTCCCCTTGGATTAGGTTGCAAGTTTAAACCACAAAATTTATTATTTTTTTGTGTTTCTTTATTTTTTGTTTCTATGGGTATTTGAATTTTTTAGAATTAAGGTGTAATAGGGTGATGATTTGGAATCATATTATTCTTTTATCTTTTATACATTTGTTTATGGGATCATTCTGAAACTTTTTTCACCTTCATATGATTTAGTTATGCTATATCTAGTTGTTTTATTAGAATTTGGATCCCTTGAACCCAATAATAGAATATGAAAATAAAAAAAGGAGTAAAATAAATAAAACACCCAAAATATTAAGTTTTGGTAGTTTAATCTATGGTAGTTAATTCTGTCAGATATGCTGGTGAATTTGGATGATGATAAGGTCTATGTGTATAAATCATGAATGAATAGTTCAAGTACTAAAGAATTTACAAATTAAAGGATGAATTGAAGTATAAATACACGTAAAATAAATACATTGAAATCTTGGGGATGAGTTTATTGAATGATCTTATGTTTGGAGTTGATTTAATTAAAGGTTCATAATATAATATGAAGTTAAAACTATATATAATTTCCCTGAAAATAGATCACTAGAAACAAAAATTCGTATACGAGTTGTTCGATGTATCGAAGTTTGTAGATGGTTGATTTGAGATGAAGTAGAGGAAAAAATAGAAGTAGTGAAAATTGATGTCTATAGAAATACATTCATTCTTATAGGTCAAGTGAATTCACATAAATATTGTGAATTCAAAAATATTATTATGATGACAATTTGGAAAATCCAAGATCCAATATTCAATATGGAAAGTTCATATTTAATCCAAAATTAATGATATATATTAATACTATTAACATCATGCCTTGTAGGGAATTTGATGAAGTGAAAATCATATATCTTCAAAATATATTAATGGATACCGACAAAATACTATATGAGATCCACATTTTCAAGTCATTTACCTTGTTTTTCACACTTATATCACAAAAGGTTTGGATATAAAAGGGAGAAGATCATTCGAGTGATTGGGGTTATTGTTATTGTTTTTGTTGATAACATTGTTAATTTTGAGTAAATATTATCATTCCGAGATTGACCAACATTCACAAGAATATTTCTTAGGTCTAAGATGGAGATTTTTTGAGTTGAGGGGGTAGAAAGTTACATGACTGAAAGAAACAATTTCCAGAGTCTTAAGTTCTAGAGTTTGAATTTTTTGAGTAAAAGACACTTTCTACTTAGAAATCTCAATGGAAATAACATATTGTGATTCTAGTGAGAATTGATATAATCAAATTTTCGGGAGAAATAAGTGTTGGAATCACTTTTTTGTAAAGGATGATCCATTCCCAAACCATTTTAATTGGTAATTAATTATAGTGGAAAATCTATGACTCAGACATCATTGGTGTAACAAGGAGTAGGTCCCCACATTGGGGTCAAACCATGTAAAAATCTATAAGTATTGATCTATTTCTTACATGACCCTATAAGAATTAGAGTGGGTCTATTACTTGATAATATCAAGACTATTACATGACATAGAGGTTAACATAATGTTAATGTAATTTTTAAAAAGGAACTAGTAATTCAACACCCCTCAGTCGTTAACCCACTCTAAGGAATCACAAATCATAGTACTCTTAATTCCTTATCCAATTGATATTATAATTTTATTAGAGCATCATTAATTATTTATAATCATAGGATTAATTGTTAGATTTATTTATATCAATGGTTCTCTTCAATCAGCTTCACTCACAACCAACTCTTCAACCTTATCAAGAACACATATTAGAAATTTATCTCTTTAGACAACATAACTTGTCATTGATTCACATAAAGTCCATCTCAACAATAATCACATGTAATGTATGATTCCACAAGTGTATTTTTCTAACATATCTAAAGAGACACAACTATCAAAGGATGTATCTCAACCATCATATTTATTTAAAACATGTGAATTTATCTCTATAATATAGTTGTAACAACAATACATACAACTCTTAAAAACTCCAAATATATATTATATTTATCTAATGAGTTATTATATAATATTTCACGTCATATTAACTTTAAAAATCAATTAAAGTTCGGAAAAAAATATAAACAATACAAATATATTCTTCAAAATACATTTTGATACTTTAATATTGAACCAGTAGTATGCTAATAGCACAAGGCAAGGTCGAACTTGGGTACTTTTAGTGAAAATTATTCTATAGTTATGTTGATTTTTTTTCTATGATTTGAATGTTTTGTATAATTTTATGAAATCCTTCATAAATAAGATTATCTATCTTTTGAATTCATTTTGTAAAACTTATAATTTTTAAAATCTTTGATTCCTAAAAAGGGTAATTGAAATTATTAAGTTAGACAAAAGAATAAATAGAATGATTTGTTAATGAAGTATTTTATTTGAAAATAAAATAATGGATTTATATTAATCTGAGAAATTTAAAAACTATTTTTGTAAGATATAAAATTTATAAAATTTATTTTTTTTGTAAATAATGGAAATTCAATCAGACTATATGGGAGAAATAAATACATAAAATCTCATTGATTTAAATTTAATCAACAAAAATGAAGTCAATGGAATAATTTGATGATTTAGGGAACCATAAATTGGGAATTCTATCTTGGATTATTAAATATTTATTATCTTCATCTATCATTTCATGGAGGGGAGTAAAAGTTGGAGTAATTTCTAGATAAATGTTTAGTATAGAAGGAAGAAAGGTGATATATAATATATATAATATAATTCTATGTAATTTATGCATAAGTTTTTTTGAAAAAAATTAAATTTATAACAAATATATTTTAACTATATACCTACATTAAGTTAAATAAAAACTATTTTTCTATAATATTATTGGTATAAGTGAAACATTTATACTAACCTTCATATATCTAAATATTAAACCCTACTTTTTTTAAACTAAAGAGAGAACAACATTTAATTTCTTGTGAAATACAAAATTGTTTCCTTAGATATAACACAATATACAAAAGTGACTAATCATGGCTTTTATTAATAGTTAATACATAATAAATAGTTAAAGGAAGCTATAATAAACCTTTTGAATCTGAATTTTTCCATATTGATCCTCTGAATTAAATCATTTTGAAATTTAGTTTCATTAAAAATATTATCTATAATAACATTATATCTCATTTTGTAATAATTATGTAGGTTCCATTATAGAGACCCATGATTAATCTACATTTATGGGAAACATTATTGGAACCACAATTTTCAATGTATGTTTTTGGTGAGTAAAACCTTATATGTTGATACAAATTAAAATATATTATGTATATATGTTATTTGGTACATGTATATTAAAATAATCCTTTCAGGATTAATTAGAACTTAGATAAATTATTTCCCTTAGTGATCAATGATATCATATCGTAACCTGAGTTTTTACCTAGAAAAACATATAAAAAATTGTGTTTCATATCCTTGGGACCCTCCAAGAGGTAAGAAAAATATATTTACCTCAGTATATAACCTAAAAAAATTATTTAATGGTTATATTTATCGATGGGTGCTGTGTTCACACTTAGTTTGAGTCGATTCGTAATTATGGGTGATGTAGAGCATTGAAAAAAATATTAGGTATAAAATTATATTATTTTTATTCATGTGTATGTAATAATGATTATTTAATTATATATCTAAAATAGATCCTTTAATGGAAAATATTTGATTGAGGTCACATCTGAAACTAGAGTCATACCTAGGGCTGGCATAAATTTTGTTTACTTAAAACATTACAATAGGTGACCATCGTTTTCATATTAATCTTTTATAAGATGTAAATTATAATTATAAATTACTAATAACTTAATGGTGATTAATTCATGTTAACATACACATGATTTCTATTTAAGAATAATTTTCACAAAATAACAGGGTTATTTTTATTATCCTTGGGATTTTTGAGTGTCAACAGAGTGATTTTATAGAAAATGAAGAACACCTTTTGAGGCATAACTTGGCATAGTTGACAACATATCAATGAATGGGATCCTTCAATATAATTCATCATTATAATCATAAAAATTACACTATGTGAATGTGTTATTCATCTGTGATCTATCCATTATAAGGTAGGGACATTTGTATTATTCGATCCAACTTATTCATAATTCATCTTTTCTTCATGAGTAATTCCATTGTTAGTGGAGCAGATAAAAAATCGGGTCATAAATTGAATAAATAAAATGAATATAGAATATTTTATTGTATGAATTTATTAAACATTTAATGATTATATTTATTTTTATTCAAATAAATTAGGAAATATTTCATATTTATATTAATTCATTTTTTAATAACATACTATAAGAATTTTTTGACCTTTATCTTTTTTCAAGTACAATATACAATTTCGAAAACAAATCAATAAAGTGTAGAGACCCTAAAATATCCTCTCTCCATATTCCATTTTACCTACCTCTTTATCTCTTACTATCCTTGTATGATAATTAGGAGTTCATCAACCCCGTGGGTTATTTAATGGTGGCCTCACTGGCAGGTCATGCTCAGGGCAAAGATGAGGTGACACTGTGGTGAGGTTGATTGGTGCAACATGACAGAGAGGTCAGTGCATTAAGAATGAGGTTGGGTTGGGGATAATGGAAGTAAAAAAGATGGGTTTTTAGGTTAGTGTGATGGTTGATAATGCAAAATGTCTTAGGAAATGACAGTTTATATTAGATGTGACAGTAACATGCAAGTGTATAACACCCCAAGATTTCAGTATGGGTTTTACTTTAAAAAATAAATTTTTTTATAAAAATTGATATACACAAAATTAAAATAAATTTAATTATAAAATATTTAAATTGAAATGTAAAAATAAAAAAAAAATTAATATAAAAATTGTAAACAAATATATTTATACTCATTGATAATTGATATGAAATATGTTTAAGAGTTTTTTCTATATAATAATGGTTTTATATATATTTTATATATTCAGTTAAAATATAAATTACTATTATTTAGTGTATTAAAGTTATTAAATTTTTTTATACATGTAAACTAATAAATAATCATTCATACATTGATTATCAAATTTTTAAAATGAAGAATAAATCATCTGATTTTAAAAAAGCAATATTTTTTAGAAATTTTTTTTAGTACGCTATGTATATTTATCTTAATAAATTAAATTAATCACTATTTATTAATGTTAAATTTATTGAAAATATTTTTAATAATATTAATTAACAATAATATAATGTTTATTACTAATAAAGGATGATAATAAACCCATTTTATGTTTCAAAAATATAATTGCTTCCCTAGAAATGGTTTTTATGTGTTGTGTGTGTGGATATTAGAAGTATTTTAATTTTTTTTTAAAAATTATACTTTATAAAATGAATTTAATTTTTTATATCATTATATAATAATTATCTAAGGGTAAGTTTTAGATATTTTCTAAAATAAATAATTTTTGCGATGAGTATTTAAAAATACCAATTTTACAAATACTGTCATTTTTGTGAAATCTCTAGGTTATAAGAATAAATTGAAAGTTTTTAAAAACGTTTTCATAGAATATATATATATATATATTAATATAATTTGTTTTAAATATATAGTTTACACTTATAAATCTATGTTCGACATTTTTCGAAATCTATGAAATGTTTTTTTAAATGAAAATTCTTTTTAGTTATTCTCTTTTTACCAAGAATTCAAAATATTCCTTTTTGTTTTAGTTTCGCTTGAAATATATATAAATATCATCTAATTTATCACAATCTAATTAACTCCATAGGAACCACAATAATACATAAGTTTGGTATAAAATCATTTTTTTTTCATAAAACATACATTTTTCAAAAAGTATTTTTTCATTGCGTTTTGTGGACTTATATTAAAATTAATTTTTTTCCTATAAGAATTAAATATTTTAAAATTTGTTAAATATTTTAAATCATAATAATTATTTTTAGGCAATTATTTGAACATAAAATTTTTTCATGATGACTAGTAATCATGGTGAAAATTTATCACCTCAGTTTATTGTAAAATGGGTTAAAAGGTTAAATATTAAAGGATAAGGCTTAAAGATAACTTGAAATATGTGATTACATATCATTGGTCGGTTTTATTTAGAGCAAAAAATCATTATATTTGAATATATTATACTTTAGATCCACTTTACTTGAGTAATTCATATATTATATAATAACGTTTCAAGTATTTACATGTTTTCCACCTCCCTCACTTTTAAAATGCCACCTCTTATTCTCTATCATTAACACATATAGAGCCACATATCTCAACCAATAATATCCCAAATTAAATAAAAAATATATTTCTATCAATATAGTGGGTTTTGGATTATCAAAATACCACTTCAAGAAGTATTTATGTGAAAACTAAAGGAGGTTACCAAAAGAAGTGATATATGTTTTTAGAGAGCCTTATCAAGTTCCTTAATTCTTAAACCTCCTCGAAATATCCAATATCCATATTAAAACAATCGCATAATTATATTTATAATACTGATATATTTTCATGTTAATGATATTTTCAATGTATATCTCCTTTACATCTTATGGAAAATGAAAACATCTCTCGTGCGTATGTACAAACTCCCATCTCCACATAGCGATGTAATTCATTTTTCAGCACCTCCTCACATGGATAGTTATAAAGATGAATTTAATAAATATATATTATATATATTATATAATTATTATTTTATAAATATAATAAATCACTTTCTTTCATACACTATCATCTATCGTAAAATGGTAATGTCACTTATGTGTATGTGTAGAATTCCATGTCAACAAAGAAACATGACTCGTTTTTCCATCAGCACCTTGCTCAGATGATTATAAAATATTATAAAATTTAAAAAATATTATATCCATAAAATTATTAAAACAATTATATGAAGGAACCATTTTATAAAACCTTTAACCATAGTAAATATACCAGAGTAATTTTGAAGAATTTGATTCAACAACCTAAAGTGGTCGAAGTAAGAAAGAATGATTTAATGAGTTGATGTCATATGATTATAAATGGAACATAAAAAATGGAAGAGTGATTAAAATTTTTATTCATATAGTATTTAATAAATTTAAATTGAACATTTAGGAGGATATAATACACACGAACAAGAAAAAATCCATGTTAAGGGGTTTTTATCTCAATTGTACACTAATGAGACATATTTTATATTATACATTTAACTTATTACATATGGTGTATATACTACCCTTTTAAAAATATTATATACTTAAATAATCTTTATTTATGATATTTAAAGATTTAATTCAGTTTTTATCATTTAAAGTACTTTTATTGAAATGTTATTAATGTAGTGAATGCTTATTTTTTAAATCTCACTCTTATTATAGTTTTTTCGTGCTTAAATTTACATTGGAATAATTATATGCTCTTTAACTTATTAAAACCTATCTATTTTATTTACCTATGGTTATTTTTGTGATTTCTATATTTTATTATATATTTCCATATCTATGGTACTTGAGTATCCAAATAATATTTTTAAACAAGATTAACCTTACTTCTCTTTTTCGATCAGAATGTTTTTCTTCCATATCCATATTATTCAAATTGTTTTAGGAATAAAGTATTTATCTAATTTTAAATGATTTTAAATGGTTTTTTAGAATTAATTTGAATTTATTTTCTATATTTTTAAAGGAATATTTTAAATGTTTTCTAAACATGTAATTTTTGACTTTTTAAAAAACTGTTAAAGGAATGTTTTTTAACACATACAAAGTAAATGGATTTCCCACCTCCATGAACATTAAATTATCTTTATACTACTCTACAAGTTTCTATATTTTTTCAAATAAAATAATTTTATACAGATCTAGGAATTATTATATTTCATATTAAAATAGAATTGAATTATTTTTTAAATGGTTAAAGGAATATTTAAAAAGATTTATAAATTTTATTTACAGTAAAGTTACCAAATATTTTAGGAAAGTTGTTTTTTATGTTTCAGTTATATTTTCCTCTAATTATTAAAATTATTTCCATTATTTCAAACCTTTATTTATGATGAATTTGTGGTCTTCTATCATACTTTATCTGTAAAGAACTGGAAATTCCGTGGAAAAATTTTGCATAGAATTTCCTGGTCTTTAAATTATCAATTTACGAGTTATATGATATTTGGTGATCATAAACTTTATTGAAATATTGTTCTCTATCGATCTCTATTATCCATTGGACATTATTTTCCCCCTTTATGTCCGTGTTTTCTGTATCAAGTATATATTCAGTATTATTTCTAATAATTCAATATTTTCTTAATCGTATTTGTTTCAATATTTGATTTTTGTTGAACATGTCTTTTTATGAAATTTATTTCATTATATTGGGAAATATCGAGGTTCCATTTTCTATATTCAATACATATATTTATTTATTCAAAATTAATATTGATAATTTATTATATTATTGATTCAGTATATGAGGAATGGATTGGATATATGTAAGTGATAAATAGGGATTGTTGATCAACATCCTCTTGATGCATCAATCGGCCTCATGAGACAATAAGTCGGCCAAATTAGTTGGGTATTTGGTGTATTCCTACCATTCATTAAAATATCAAAGCACAAGGCCCTGAGGAAATGTTCATCAAGCCTTGGAAAAAGTCCTTAGTGGAAGGCTCATGTCATTTTCCATTATTCATTTACTTTTTATGAATTCATTTATTATTATCCACATGATTGTTATGCTTATTGTTTCCATGGATACATTTTAAATATGAATTTATAGATTAATTGAAATACGTATAAATTAACCACTCTACAATATTTTTAATGGTTTATCCACTCATGATACCTTTCATTGTATGGGTTACCTTATTAATCATATTACCTCACCCTTTATGTTTTCATTTAACTTGAATATGAAGAATGAATTTTTATATATATTCAAGGGAATAAGAATGTTTTTCACACTATGTTTTTTTATTACAATGAACATGGAAGTCAAATACTTATATAGTATTCTAATACTTCTAAACTATTTAATCCTATGGAAATCTATTGTATCTTGTACAAATGAAATAAATTAAACACTAACACGGGGTTAATAAAAATGGGGTTGTTATGGTTTGTGTGGTTGTATGTTTAGTAAGAACATTTGGAAGTAGATTTTATAAGAAAATAGATAGCACACACATTAAGATAAACCCTTATGAATTATAAATTATTTATAGGGTTTTTATGTTCTAAATTTGTATTTATGATTATATGGGATTATTATATGTTAACCATTACTTAGAAATAGACTATATTATAAGGAATAAAAATAATATCAAGAAATCTTTTCAGCGTAGAGTTCACCCATTAGAGAAAGTCAATATGTTGGTGTTGTTATTGAAAAGATTGCGAAAATATTAGGGGATTTGTCTTAGTTTATAACTAATAAACTTGCCTATATAGATAATAATGTTTATTATTATCATAGTAAAATTATATTAGAACACTTCATATTCTATAAGAATCGATCATTTAATGGGACTATTTATCTATTGGTATACGATAAATGGATATAGTCCCTTAAACAAATATTTTTAGATTTGGGAAGTAATTGAAAGGAAAAGGTTATTGAAAAAGTATATTGTTTAAAATTATATAAAATAAATAGTGTTAAGTGATTTAGAATACTAAAGACTAGGAGATATTGTTAATTAAATGAAATACCATTAAGGTGATTTTCTTTGAGAAATGTTTTCCTTGAGAGTAAAGATATGACATGGAAAATAAATTCCTTAAATAAAGATATAATGTAGATCAAAGTGTTATTGATTATGAGGAAAACATTATGAGATTAAAAATTCATGATACTAACTATTAAAATAATATAAACATTATGATATACCATTTTTTGATGGACTTAAGTCAATTCTCCAATGGGAACTAATCTCCCAATATTTTTTTATCATATGATGATATGATATGAAGTTCCATCAGGATAGAGAAAAAATTATCCACGTTAAATATTTTGAAATTTAAGAAATATATGAAAAGAATGATTGATCACCAAGGAAAAAGGATTGATTAAAAGGGGAACAGGAGAAGGTTGATACTTCAAAACACATGATTACTATGGGATGAAACATCCTATTTATTACTTAAAGGGGATATGAGTTTTCTGCAAGTGAAGTGTTAAGGGGTATTTTGATCATGAATTCAAGGGAAATGAATAAAATAGTAATATGTTGTGTTTCAATATAAATGTCAAAGAGCACTATTTTAACCAATTCCCATATCACCATTGTAATTTACCTAAGAAGTGAATGAAATAGAAAGGATGAGATTATGCATTTACTACAGTTGAAGTAATTATATGGGAATAAAAATTATAAATTATGTCGGTTTTGGATTATTTTTAAATTAAAATAATTTAACTTTTATTTAAAACAATATAATTAATAACTTAGGATTCAACATTATACAATATTTTTGTATAAAATCGTATTTTCTTAAAAAGAACATTTTTCTAAAAATGGGTTTCCTTGAAATTTGTAAACTTATATTAAAAGTTACTTATACCTATTCTTGGAATTGATTATTTTAAATGGGATTAAATATTTGGAATTATAATAATTAATATTAGGTAAATAGGTAAAGTTAATTTGGTTTTATAATGAACAACAACAATGGTAAAAATCTACCACCTCAGTTATGGGTAAAATGTGTGAAAATTAAGGGATAAGGCTTCCAAATAACATAAAAAACATTGTTGAATATAATTTTTTAATTTAACTTCACAATAATCAAATTATTTTTTAATATATGATAATTTGGATCAAATATTTTTTAGTAATACATATATTATGTTATAAAATTTCAGGTATTTATAAGTTTATCACCCATCACACTTTTAAAAGGGAACCTCCTATCCTCTCTTCTGCACACTTTTAGAGCTACTTATATAAAACAACCCAAACCCAAATAACACCCCAAATTTATTTTTATTTTATTATAGTTTATTTTATTATCAAAATAATACTTCAAGAATGATTAATGTTTAAACTAAATGGGGATACCAAAAGAAGTTGTGTATGTTTTAACGTAGTTTTTTAGAGTTTCCCTTTTCTTAAACCCCATACAAATACCCAATAACCATATTAAAATAAGTTATAGGTATATTTATTACATTAATATGTTTTTATGTTAATGTTTCATCCATAATATATTCTATTTATATACTATGGTAAATGAAAACATCATTTGTGTGCAGGTATGGACCCCCATCTCCACATAGAGATATAATTCATTTTTTTTTGGCTCACATAGATTTTTGTAAAGATGAAATTAATGAATATATATGTTATTTATGAAATAACTATGATTCTATAAATATAATAAATCACCTATCATATTACACTATCATTTATTGGAAAACAATGATATCACTCATGTGTATGTGTAGATTACCACATCCACTAAGTGGTGAGATTGGGTTTTCTATTACAACCTTGCATATCTAATTATAGATTTTTTTAAAATGAATAAAAATTATATTACTGAATTTATTATTATTATGAATATTGAGGAACCATTTAATTATTCATTTAACCACATTCAATAAACTGATGAAATTTTGGAGAAATTGATCCAAAAACCTTATGTGGTTGAAGTAAGAAAGAACTATTCCATGAATGGATTTGAAATGATTATAAAAGGAATTAAAAAATGGAATATAGGTGAAAATATTTCTTAACAAAGTATTTAATAAATTCAAATTGATTATTAAGTCTGATATAACATGTTCTATAAATTAAGTATCCAAGGTATACTTTTTTTTCCTCTGAATTCTACTCTAATGGGGAATATTTTATATTATACACATAATTTATTTTATATAGTGTATATAGTACCCCTTAAAAATATTGTTATATTAATACCTCTTTATTCAGGGTATTTAAATTTTCAATTTTTTTTCTCTTTTACGGGGTTTTGATTGAATTTTTATATTGCTGTAAATGTTTATTTTACAATCTCACCCTTATTCATGATTTTTTATATTTAAATTTATGTTGGAATAGTTATAGGTTTGTATTTTATTAAAACCCATTAAAGTTATATACTATATTTATTTATGGGTTTTATGTGATTTCATTCTATTTCCCTCTATTTGGTACTCAAATATCTAAAGAATATTTTTAAACTAAATCGAAACTATTTCTCTTTTTTGAATGAAAATATTTATTTTATATATTTAATTTCTCAAAATTATTTCGTGAATGTTTTATCTAACTTTAAACTATTTTTAAAGTTATTTTTTCTAATACCTATTAATTTTTTAGAGATTTAAAATGAATATTTTTTATGTTTCCAAAATATTCATTTTTTATGTTTTACAAAAGTGTGATTGGAATGGTCTTTTAACTTATACGGAGTAAACAAATCCACCATCCATGAGTGTTATTACCTATTTATATTCATGTTAATGTTTATATATTTTTTTAAATGAAAATTATTTTTCATTATTTGGTTATTTTAAATATTTTTTTATTAAAATAAAATAATATTATTTTCGAGAAGGTAAAAAAGAATATTTGAAATGATTGATAACTTTATTTCTAAAATGAAGTTAAACAATATTTAAGGAATTTTAACTTTAATGTTTCACTTCTATTTATGTCCCCAATTGTTAAAGATATTCCTTTATTTAAACCCTTATGTTTTGATGAATTGGCGGTCTTCTGTCATCCTTTAATGATTTATGGATTATAACTTATTTTTGTGATCCTTCATTTTGTTTTTATTTTGTTATCTATCACTCTCCATTCTTCTCTGGGCATTATTTTTCTCCTTCATATCCATATTTTTCAGTATCCAATATATATTCAATCTCATATATAATACTTTGATATTGTCTTAACCATATAATATTTCATTATACAATGTTAGTTGAAGGAATCTTATTAAAAAAGTTGTTTCATTAACTGGGGAGATATTGATGTTCCATATTTTTGATTTAATAGAGATATTTATTTATTAATGAGTCATATTGATTACATATTATATAGTTGATTCAATATATGAAGAATTCAATGTAAAAATTTAAGTGATTGGTGGGTATTGGTAATAGAAATCCCCCTGATGCATCAATAGGTCAAATGAGATTAAAAGTTAACCAAATCAGTTTTGTTTTTTATATATGTAAACACCTTCAATGAAATTTCGTGGCATAAGGCCTTGAAAATAAGGTTCCTGATGTATTTTAACAATTCCTTGATTATAATTTCACGACATCTGACATTATGAATTTCTTTTATTAATATTTATATTATTATTATGTGTGTGATTGTTATGTTGATATTTTCCTTGGATACATTTTGATTCCCATGTTGTTGATTAAATAGCACATTCATTGATTATCCACTCTACTTTTTTGTTAATGACTTATCTAATAATTAAATCTTCCACTGTACAATTTCCCTTAATGAGAATTTGATCATACCCTCTATTATGTTTTCCTTTCCTCAAGATAAGATGAATGAATTTTTGAATGTTCTTCCAGGATATAAGAATGTTTTTCATGCTATCTTTTATTTTTCTAATATAATATGGAAATCATATCTATGTCTTATCCCCCAATAATGTTAAACTAATCAATCCTTTATGTAGAAATACCTTATATCTTGAAATAATGTAATAAATTAAACCCCAAATCTAGATTACCATAGTTGGGTTTGATATGTAATTACAAGTTAAAAATGACTTTTTTGAGATGAGTGATGGTGGTGTTCAGTGCAGTGGCCTCATGTCAAGGCAAGGTGATGCAATTAGGTACTGTACAAACATATATATTTGATAATATTATAATTCATTCATGTTTTGGTTATATCATCTTACTATGAAATCTGATGGAAAATACACTCATGGAATCACAGTGCATATATCAATTATAAAAAATCGTAGCCAATATGTTATACTTAGATTTGAATTATGATTAAAATACTCATGCCCTCTTGTGTTATGTATTTCACGGTTGATGAAATGAAATGTATATTTTTCATCTAATTATCATTTTATAAAATAAAGATAGAATCCTAATTATTTTCTATGTATATCACAATAGCCTTGTTGTTTTAGTCATTTGGGAAAATTTTCTAGTTGATATAGGATAAATTTGAAATTCAAAATTATTAGACTGATGTTGGGGGGTTAGTGTAATGATGAGAGAGTTCCCATTCTACAAGTAGAGTAAAAATTTCCCCTCACTTTCTTAGATACAATATACTGTATTTTTTTGTTATTTTATATGTTCAATTGACATTAAACCACTATTATTGAGGTTGGTATCCACTATATGTGTATTCTGTATTCATACTATATAAAAGATCATGTGGGGATGTGATCCTCCATTGGAGTCAATATTCCCATCCACTTAGGTATCTTCTAGAGAGGCTGATATACTCCACTACATTTTTTTGAGGTTTAAGGGGTTTCTTTTAATTAATTGTTTAGTTTCTTGTTCAATGATATATTTGTCATGGTCCATAAAGTGTATTATTCACTCTACCGATGAGCGTGTATAGTGATGATCAGGATCCACCCTTTATGGATTTTAGTGGTGGTGTGTATGATAGAAATAATAACATTTAAGGTTTCATAATGTCTTATTACTAATAAATAACTAATGGGTTTCCCATAAGACACTACATACATTTGGGATTTCAAATTTTAACTACGTGAGTCATTTTTGTACTCTAAGTTTCTTTCTCCACTCATGAGATTTAGATAGTCATGGGTAGGAGTATGATGATTAAAGCATTTCCATTTTTTAGAAATTCAAGTTGTGGGTCATATAAATATGATCTAATTATATGTAATTACAATTATTCTCACTCTTAGAAGGAGTATTGGATTGTCTTGTTGGTATTTTTTCCTCTATGGTTTCAAGGCATCCTATTGTGTATGTTTGTACTCACCCCTGTATGAGCCTTATTTATAGACATGTTTTGTTTGTTCAATTGATGCACTAGGTCCGAGATGGTCTTGGCAGATGTGGGGGTGATATTTGTTATTTAGAGTTTAATCATTGATGTTATTCATTTATTCAAAAAAATTTATATACTCTATTTTCAGGGTTTCATGTAAAATTACATAATTGGTGTAAATTTTCAATGTTTGAATTTTAAATATAATTTGTGAGCATTGTATAAATTAATCCAGATTCATGTCAGTTTACTATTTTGAACGTATATATAAATATAATAAACCAAATGGTTTTTTTGTGTTCCATTTTCATATCATTAAAAATTGTTAAACTATATAACCAACTAATTAATCCATCTAAAGGGCCAAATAAATGACACAAAAAGTCCAGCCAAATCTGTAGTGGAAAATATCCCAACCATGATGATTGAATTTATGGGAAGAATGGAGTGACCTGAAATTTATAAAATAAAAAAATAGGTTCAAATATATCACAATACATCTTGGATAAAAATTTCAAGGCCTAAGTCATCATAATGGGGACCTATATATGCATTCATGTCTAGACCATAATTTTGTTTGGGATTTTAAAATATCCAACAATTTTTAACTTTTCACCCAATCCACATGCCCAATTGATATGATTTTTTTGGGTATAAATGTAAGAGTTTTGTTCCAAAATTTTTAGAATATTGTTATTATATATGTTGGCATATTCATAGATATAAATTCATTCACATTGTGTAATTTGAATAATCCTATATGAAAATGGATAAAAGCGTATGATTTTGGAACATAGCCATAACATTGGCATCAAAATTTCAATGGACTCCAAATTTTAATGCTGAAATTTTTTCAAAAATATCTAAAACCCTAAAGAAGAATATTTCCTAGGATTTATTTTTCTAAATTGGATGTTGGTTGAGCTATATTTAAGGGAGGTTTTGGAAGGAAAATAGTCTTCCACCATTGGATATAAATACATTCCATTCTTCTCCTTGAACATGGTTGTTAATTCAGCACTCCAGAACAAGAATTAGCATGAACCAAACCATAATGATTATTTATTAATTAATTTTTTTTATATTTTTTTATTAATTTCATAAAATATATTCAATTATAATAGAACCCTTTCCCTCCTTCACATTCTCAATCAATCCAATGTGAATGTTTTACCTCTCTTCACCATTCATGTGCATGTTCAACACAAAAATACTATCTTGTCCCATTATTTTTTTCATATTTCAAACTCAACACCATAAACATCATAAAAAAAACATTAACCACATAGATGGATGATTATGTTTCTCATTAGGGAGATTCCTTATTCGATAATGTTTAGTTGTTCAGATAATTCTACCATTTAATTTTTTTATTAATATTGTGTATGTAAAAAAATATGTTATGGACAAATGAAATTTTTTGTTTGAAATGAGGATTCCATGGATTATTGGAACAAAAAATACACCTGAATTCATGAAATATTTAACCTTCCACTAATGTGAATTGACAGTTATTATAACCCTAATTAAGGCTTTGATTAAATAAAAAACAACTGGGAATTTTTAATGAAATACTTTTGTGAAGTGAATATCGATTTAATGAAATGTTTTAAAAAACTCAAGGATATAATAATTTTATATAAAAAATAATGAAATCATCCCAATATTTATCAAATAGTAAAATCAAATTACTCAATTAATCATTTCACCTAAAATCTATAAAAATCCAATATTTAAATGGAAAAATATAAACAACTGATTCAAAATATAGAACCAAAATTAAGGATTATACCAGAGTAATAATATACATATTATAACATAGAAATAGATATTTAAATGTGAGATAAGTGAAAATAAACCAAAAAAAAATGGAGTTATTTCTAGGGATTTTTTAATTTGAATCCATTTTTTTTAATTTTTGTAAAAAAATAAAAAATCAAAAATACTCTTAAAAGGAAAAAATACAAATAAACCCTTCTTCATATAATATAATTAAAATGGGAAAAAGATAAAAAATCCCTCCTTCCTCTCCCTTTCATAAATTATCATAATTTCTTATAAGCTCCCAACTAATCAATTATATTTTTTTGAGGATAAAGTCAAGTGAAAATTTCCCAAAATTATGAGGAACATTAGGGATAATAAAACTACACATGAACCATTCATTACCCATACAATTAATCTAGATATGTAAAATACTATGGAATAAACCCTTGAATAACATTCTATCCCTGATATGAATTACCAACCCATTGGTATTCAATATCCAAACAACAAGGCTTATTTCAAACTAAAATCAGGTTTGATTTATATTTTTCTTAATTTCTATGGGATAGCTAGTGGGGATCCTCATATTTACCTCAAAGAGTTCCAAATACTATTATATTCCATTATTCTTCAATTTTTTTATGAAAAAAAATCAATCATATATCCTCTCTTTTCTCCCAATATGACTCCATAAAGTCATGTACCTACAACCCCCATGTTTCCATAAATTCTTAAAAATGAATCTTCATAGAAAAATTATTTTCCTCTTTTTGAACTGCTTATATCCTAAGGGAAATTATTGGTATCCATAAATTCCCCAATTAATATATCTATTATTACTTAGAGTGTTTTAAAAATCTCATGGAAACATTTCCACACCACCGTATCCTTGGAAAAATCTTGATATAATACTTCTATGATGGGTTATTGGATATGGAGAGAACTCTAATCGATGTCTCAAGTGGTAGTCCTCTTGTTAAAAAAATTAAATGAGTTACATGATATCCCATAAATAATATTTATATAGAAATTTATCAATTACAGACTCGAGAAAATTCTCAAGTCAAAAAAGTATAAGAGAATCAATCCATCGATCCAATAATATGACAGAGATGATGAGTGAGCTTACCAGTTTTTTATGAAAAATAACTGTAGATACCAAATTCCCAACCTTATATTATCCAAAATCATAGTCCCCTAGACCTATAAAACACTATGGAATATTTATCTTAATATCTCATCCAATTGATACATGTCCTTAATTACAGGATGGTTCCACAGATTCATCTACACCACTTTAGATCAATGAAACATTTTCTTATCGGAACACCAACCCTCAACAACCATGTTAGATAATTTGAAACTCTAACCAAACCCACTATGATCCATTCTATCCTACCTGTTACCCTAGTTATAAAGACCATCTAGGAATGAGTTATAGTAATCCCAAATCCCAACCACCATAATTCCACACTTAAAATCCAAACGAATTCTAATATGGTCAGGGTGGGAGTAAAATACAGTGACCTTATCATTTGTTCTAAAACATAAAATGAGCAATCCAGTATCACCTAGTTTCCACTATCCTAGTGAGCCTTCTCAATTCCCCACTAAATAAAATCAATTTCCTAAGAGCCCAAATCAAGGAAATATCAATATACTATAATCCTCCTCTTATAAGTAACCATGTTAAAGTGTGATGGATAATCTTGCCTCCTTCACCAATTATAGACATAAAGACAATGAATATAAAATTGAACAACTTTCATCCCACCTAATCCAGCAGAAACAAATTAATTCTTCCCAACTCCTAGATCAAGGGTTTTTTAACCCAAGGGTAATGTAAGTAAAATTTCTCTTCAATATGGAAATAATTTTTTCCTCATGATGAATTCTATAAATCCCATTTAGAGGATAAGATGGAAAAATAAAAAAGGGGTATAAAAAGAACATGGGTCCACTCTCTAACATCCTTCGACCCCTCCAGGTAACCCAATTTCGTTTCCTCAAGCATTATCTAAGACTGAGAAGCTATTTGAACTATATTTTGAAATGGTATACCTATTTATATGTGATGAATTCAATATTACCCTCTTGGATTCTATAAAAAATACATATTTATGAATGTTTCTTAAGGAATTGTGGACCCATAAGAGATATATTAGGTCTATTTAAAATATTTTTACCCAACAGTCCATTCCCATGAAGTGAAAATATCCAGGGACCTTTTTTGTTCCATGACAATTATGGAGTTCCAACTTTTTTGATGCACTCATAGATCTAGGATCCTTGATAAATTTCATGACTAAATGCATATTATCTATCCTTTTTTCTTGTTCCCTTTCACCCAATGAGTGACTTTATTCAGTTATACAATAAAATAATTCTCATTTTCAATGGAATTATTAATGAGGTTTTTGCACAAGTTAATGGTCTTCTCCTCCCAGCTGATTCCTATGTATTTGACATGGAAGATGAGAAATTTTTTATTAATCTTCCATGATTCCTAGAAGACCATTAATCATGATAGATATAACTAAAATAGATTCCCTTAAGGGAATATGTTCCATATAATTTAGTGACCACCCGGTGAAGATCAATATTCTTCAATCCATTCGATACCCATCAGTGGATTAATCTTCATTCTCTATCTAGGCTTCTGAGGAACTTCTAAGAGCATATTTAACTCTATTACATTATATTCTTCATGTTCTAATGAGAGATGAGTTTTTTAAAATTTTAGCATGATTTACCAAATATTAAATGGAGAAGTTTTTGTTGATATTTTATTTATAATCTCCATCGATCTAAATTATACTGGAAAATATTTAGAATCCCATAGAAACCCTGATCACTACTACTCCACATTAGAAATTATTGGAGAAAATTAATCAAATCCTATTGTAAGACCTTACTATATTTTGATGTTTTATGTACCCCTAATGATGGATAAAATAGATCTAAAACCTCTTCATGCAAACTAAAAGTAAGAATTTCTTTCCCTTGATCACTCATTCCCTATCATTATCTCTAGTTCACTTACTAAAACTGAGGATCCTGAAAATGTTCAGGTTTTAAAGGGAAAAAATACCTTAGGTTGGACCGTATATGACATATATGGATTCAACCCTTTCCTTTTCATGCATCACACCCATCTATAATAATCATCTAAATTATTAAGAAACATCAAGTAATACTCAATAGACTCATGATTGAGGTAGTTAGGAATGATATTATTAAGGTTATTTAATATGGTATTGTCTCACCAATTTCTAATAGATAATGGGTTAGTCTATTAAGAGTTGTTCCGAAGAAGGGTGGGATAACTGTTGTTACAAATGAACATGGATAAGTGGTCATAAATCAAGTTACAATTTAATGATATGTGCACATTGATTATCAAATATTTAATGTCAAAACTTGTAAATATCACCACCATCTTCATTTCCTTGGTAAAATGATATAAATTTTTTTTATAAAGTCACATTATTTCTTTCTCGATAGATACACCAGCTACATCCAAATCCTTATTTCATTTCAAGACTTATAAAATTATAAATTCAATAGCCCCTTTGGAATATACACTTATAGAAGGATGTCTTTTGGACTTCACAATACTGCTAAAACATGCTAGTAGTGTATGCTGTTTATATTTTATAAATTAATTGTTAATTTCATGGATGTCTTCATGGAATAAATTACAATCAATAGTGTCTCATTTGAATACCGGTTTCATTCTATCTTTTTGGTCCTACAATAGTGCATTAATTGGAACATTGTGTTTCATTTGGAGAAATATTACTTCATGGTTTATAATGGGATTATTATAGGTCATATAATTTCTTGATATGGTATTTCATTTGATCTAGATTTAATTGTGGTAACCCAATCACTTCAAAAACCTTTGTATATTTAAAAAATTCTATAATTCTTTGGTAATGATGGTTTCTATCGGTGATTCTTCTATTAATTCAGTAATATTTTCCTCTAAAACATTCAACCACTCAAGAATAATGTTACATTTCATTTTGATGAGGCTTAAAAGAGATCCCTTTTTAAACTCAAAGTTGTTCTTACATCTTCCCCAATAATTTATCCCTTATATTTTTCATTACCATTAGAATTGATGTTAAATTCCTTTGATAGGGCCACTAGGTCTGTTCTTGGTCAAAAAAATGATTCAAAATTGAGACCAGTAATATAGATGCTAATAATCAAAGATTATGAACATGATATTAATAAAAGATCTGTAAAAGAAAACCCTGTGGCTAATCACTTGAGCATAATTTCTAAATTTTATCATTATGAAATCATTGATCCTAAATTTCCTATTAAACCACTATCATCTCTCAGTCCAAATTTACAGTGGTATTCCCCAATTGTAAATTACTTGGCTGCTGGTATTTTTCCTAATTTGTTTTTCAAATAAAAAAATAAATCTAAAAAGTTATTCAAAACACTATTTTTGGGAAGATAATAAAATTTGATAAATTAGAGATAACATGGAGATTAAAGAATGTTTTGATAAAGATTAACATTGATTCATATTGGAATTCTACTACTCAATGCCCGAAGGTGGCCACTTTGAGCCACAAAAGCCTCTCCAAAGGTCCTTTACTTTATATTCTTCTAGCCTTCAATCTTAAAGGGGTCATATGAGTTTATTCAATCATGTCCCACTTTCCAGAAGCATGGAACAATTTACAAAATAAATTAAATACCCCAAAATACAATATCATTCTGCAAGATCTTTGATATTTGGGGAATCCATTTCATGGGGTCCCTCTCCCATTAAATGTATTCTCCAACATTTTTCTAAAAATTGAATATGTTTCTAGGTGGGATGATTCGAACTCCACTAGATATAATGACTTAAATACAATTTGTGAATTCATCAAAACCCACATCTTCCATCGATTTGGAACTTCACATACACTGAAAAGTGACTTAGGAACCAATTTCTATAATCAAATAATATGATTTATTTTTAAAAAGCATGGGGTTTTTCATAAAAAATCAACTAAATATATCCCTTAAATAAATGGAATGGGTGAAAATTAAACCATAGAAGTCAAATGTGTGTTTTTAGGAATTATTAATCCCATAAGAAAATGATTGTCTAAAAGACTTGGGGAAGTTGATTGGGATTATCAAATTGCATGTGAAACACTGATTACTGTGTATCCTTTTTGGATATTTTATGAAAAACAATGAATTTACTAATTCAAAATCAATATAACTCATTTAGAGAAAGAAAAATTTTATTTTGATTATGAAAAATATGGGGAAGGGAGAATGTTTCAGTTAATTAATTGGAGGATATTCCACCTGATTCTTTAAATAATTCCAATTTAAATGATGAAAAGTCCAAGGTACTCTATGAAGACATATTTTTCTAAAGGTATTTTATGAAGGTGAAAAGGTAATACACTTAAATTCTCAATTTTAGCTTCACACCATTAAGTACAATTCTTATTTGGAATATCCAATTACTATTACTAATGTTTACGCATTTGGTGTAGTGAAAGTACAAGGCCATTTTTCCAAAAGTAAATTCACAATTAAAAGAAAAATAGTAAAGCATCACCATAATAAGAAACACACCCCATGAACCACATTATCTTCCACTAGATCCCTAATTAATAGAGTAGACCCACCATTAGATAGAAGTTTTGACCCAACAAATCCTAACTTGGGGGAACCTATTTTTCTTTATCTCCCCTTATCTCCTCCTCATTCTCACTCAGTATTTCTCAATTTGTATTTATTTATTATTCTTCCTCACACATTCTCACACTATCTTTAAATTTATTACAATTTCTTCATTTGTAATTTCATTTATTTCTTTTCCACTTTTTTTCTAGGAGTGTATTTTGATAAAAGAAAATATTCATAATTACTAACCATTAAATTTTGATATTATTTCCAACAACTTTGGGTCACCAAAACACATTTTTTCTACTCAAACATAATGTATTCTCATCATTACATTGGATAAACATTGTTTCTATGACCAATAGGTTGGGAAAGCCCATTTTTTATTAGGTAAATTATTCTTTCCCTACCATGAAGAACAACCATAGATTTCATTCCAAGGTCACCTTTGACCTTCTTTATATATTGTGTATTATTCACCGCCAATATTGAGTCTCATGTATTTGGAACTTCAAAAAGAATTTCCTACATTGGTTTAAATTAATACGATAGAGGTATTTCATGAACCACATGAGAATCAAAATAGCCAAATAGCCACCCCTTACCCGTACATTGATCCTAATTTTAAAGCCCATTCGAGATTATAGGAAACGCTTTTTGATAGCCACATTATAATCCAAAAACCTAATCCCACCTAATATCTATATGTATATTCATTTGATTATTTATTGAAATTTATGTTTGGGGGAATGGATTTCATTTTGGGCATACTTTATTTGACTTTCAGTGTGTAATTATATAATTTAGGGAAATCATAAATTTAGGTGTGAGGGATAATTTTTCATTTGGTGAGGTTTTAGAATTGTTTTTAATGATATTTTGTATAAATTTTATTAGAAAGTGTTTGAAAAAATGAAAAAAGTGGAAAAAAGAAAAAAAATTGGTTGTGTCTTGTGCAGGTAAAAAATCACTCTTCATTATCCTTTGATCTTGTTATAACATTTTACACTAGTCTCAATATGAGATTAAACAAGGTTTCAGAGATCGGTGTTATATTGTTTTAAACTGAATCTTCCAAAAAAGGAGAAAAAAGAAAAAAAACAAAAAAAAACACTTGCATCTTGTTATCTTGTGTTACTAGGAGACATTGTTTTTACATATTTCAAAAATTTATCATATTATAATTATTTATATTTATATTCTTTATTTTTTTTGTTTCTCAAAAGGGAATTCACATGTTTGGCCTTTTAAAACCCTCTACATATGCTCACCCCCGCCCCCACGAAGGGGTCACTGCCCGGAGGTAGAGCCCTAGCCGGGAAAGGAGCCGTTGCCAGCCAAGATGGAAGAGCGCTCAGAAGGTATTTACCCCATATGTTCCTCTCATTCCATTGTAAATATTCCATTTCCTTTTATTTATCGTTTCAAAAATTGGTCATTACATTTTCCTGGTTGGTATTTCCCTCCTATGTTCCTCTCTTTTGGACATTATATTCTTACCATCCCATAACCACTGAAATAAACTTAAAAAAGAATTATTTTGTCTTGTTAAATTTATAATATAAAAGATGAGATCTTTTATAATCTTTATGACTTTTGATTTTGGTTGGTGAATGTGTGAAATTCATTGATAACATTTTTATCATCATAAGGAGTGATTTTTGAGTGACCACATGTAACGACCCAATCTTTTGTAAATGAAAATACCTCTTGATCTAATTAAATGTCTTAATATATAAAACAGTTATACAAAATATGTAATTATTTTGTTTTATGTTTTTGGATTTTAAAATACCATTTAGAATTATTATTGTTTCTAATATAGTCATTGAACAATGATCACATGATCAGTATAAATATAGGGATTTAACAAATTCTTTTTACTCAGACAAAGGAAGCGATAACCTCATCCAGTAGACTTTCCCCGTACGAAGCCCATTTAACAGAGCTAAAAAAGGAGGTTGCCTCTTTGGGCTTCACTCTTGACCAATCCCAAGCCGAGCTTGAAAATGTTAAGCTCGAGTGGAACCTACTACGAGTGAAATGGAAATTGATAGAGATTACCACTTGAGCGTTGTTATCCGAGCCATCCCAGAGACTTTCACCATCACGCACATTACCCTAAGGTCTTATGCAGGAATTTTAAGGAGTTATATAACAATACCCTAGTACTATGATTATGTACATTATTTTTATATATAATAAAGAATGCACTTTCATTTTATTATTGTTAATTTGTAAATAGTATTTAATGCACAAATAGTATTTTTATTTAAATATTCAACTAAGAAATCTATTTTGATGAATTAATGGTTTTTTTAATGAAATAATATTTTAATAACATATTATAATTATTATTAAATTAATTTTTATTAAATATAAATGATTGTATAATTTTTTGAATGCAATTGAATTTTTTATTAAGGTTTGAAAGCCAATTTTTTTCAAAACACCTGAATTTTCGATAAATGTCGGTTTTTATTTTAAAAGTGAAAAATGACATATTTAGAAAATTATTTATATATAATGGATATTATTTCTGGAATCGGGATATCGAAATTATCCAACGGTGGATTTTTCATAATTTTCTGAGACAATCAAATTTTTGGGTAAAAATTAAATACCATATAAATATATAATGTTTTTATAGCATCATAATTAAAAAATAGTGATGTAATAAAATAACATAAATGGTATTTGCATTCAATATATCTTTCACCATTATAATAATGTTATTTTGGGGTTGTTTTATCTATTTTACAAATCTTTTGTGGACCCTCCAAGACTTATATAACATTTTGTCTTTTTAAATTATTTTCCTTGAGAGTGTGACTCACCTCCTCATAAGAAACCCTATTATTTTAAGAAGTTAGGCCAATGAAATTAGAAAATATTTTTTTCACTCCCCTTTTTTAGAAACCATGGGAAAAAATCATGGGTTGGTTTGAGGTTTAGTTTAGTTTAATGTGATGTGTCCCAAACCTATATAATAAACAATTTCCTCTCCTTTACTATATAAAACCACAAAAGATCCCACTTCCTCTTCACTCATATCCTTTTAAGCTCGTCAAAAATCTGACCTCCTCTCTCTAGGATCCTCCCAAGGTTCCCTCAATCCTCCCAAGGTCCCGACCATCAAGCTTTCAAAGTTACTCTTTAAGGTAAGGGATCCTTTCACCCACCTCTTTTATGTCATGACTTCCTTTATGTTATTTTTTCTAGTTTCCATTTTTTATATGGTGGTATGTTCTTCTATATCATTCTTACTATCGATTTCATGTCCAAACTATGAGAAACCCTTCCTTATCTAATAAATTTATTTTATGAATTGTTATGTAACGTCGTTAGGCTGCCAAATTTTCGTAAAGAAATCACATATTATCTCTTCCTTTGAGTTTTATTTTTATATGGTATTTCCTTCAAATAACCATAAAATGATCTTATTTCTTTTATTCTGTACCCCTACTGTATCATGAGTTATTTATGAGTGTGTGACCCTTGTACCCTATCTTTTTATTGTTTTTTAAAACCATGTTTTATAGCCGCTATGGTATAGAAATTTTGTCTCAAATTTTCCTCTCTTTCTCTCATGAAATTCTTTTGTTTTATTTATGTGAATACCCAGACCATTTTTTTATGGGTGATCATAAATATCCAAAAATTATATACATTATTTTGGTATTTACATACATATAACCCTCACTCCCTTTCCATGAATTATAAATGACATAACGATCTTATTTTTAAAGCACATTTAAAGAGTCATGATTTTGAAATGAAACCCATTTCTTTTATTCTATATGGGTTATTTATGAAATTTTTTATTATGATATATGTGTCTTACATGAAAATAAAGACATATTAAGGGTGTGCCCTAATAGTGCTTTAATGCATTGGGTAAATAATTTATCTCTATAGATGACAAGTTTCACGATACCTTGGTGAATAACCTTGGAAATTTTTATAACGCCTCGGGGTTGTGAATTGGTGATATGTTCATGAATGTCTAAATGAAATGTTGTAGCCAAATATGCAAGTTATGTTTCAAGTTTATTTTATTATGATATTATTATACTTCCATTGCTCATGTATTTATGTTTTTATCAAGTTCTTGTTGATATCACAATTAAACATATTCCCTTGCTTTCCTTACTCAACCTTCTGCTCACCCTCTCTTTTAGGTATGTCTCAAGGTTATAAGATACAGTAATTGTACTTAGGATTAACATATGATGAATCCATACAAGTGGATTAGAATAATGTTTTATGTTTTTCTCATGTATTATATTCCTGATTTCCAAGACACTAGACTTTAAAGATCCCCTGTTTGTAAAATGTAATGACATGTTTTGTTATAAAAATGAGGGATGCCAAAGTTGGTATCAAAGGATAGTTTAGTTATTTATGGAAATTAGACTATGAAAACTTTTGGTATAACCCTATAGAATTTTTTTAATATTAGAAAACTTCCTAGTATTCTGGTGAGTAATGAGTAAGTGGTTTATTGAACAAATACATCCTTGTGTGGATACAAGTAGGTAGAGGCGGCTTTAGAACAGATGTACATAAAGGTAAAACCCAAAAACACTTCTTTGAACTATACTCGAATGAGAATTGGTGCACGAAAAAGGGCCTTGTAACACTCTTGGATACGAAACTGCAAGGAGATATGTTTGGTTAATCACAATAATTTTATGAATCATTATAATGGAATTATAGAGAAATGTAATTGTTTAAGTATGATGTTTTAAAACATAAAATCATTTATGTTTAAAAGATTTGTAAATAAAATATATTTCTCACTATGAATTTATTCTTTTAGAAAATGGAGGGAAATAGGACGAATCGTGAAAATGGTGACCGCAATGGACCATGCGCTGATGACCCTCTGATGGAAGCTAGAATGGAAACAATCATGCGAATGATGAACCAACTGAATCAAGTTATGGGAAATAACTTAAATCTAGCTGAGAGACCAATCTCACCATGAGGGGAACAACTTTCGGTTTAATAATTTATGAAACAAAGACCACCAAACTTCAGTAGATCAAGTGAACCATTTATTTCAGAATAGTGGATCAGCTCTATCGAGAAGATCTTTTCTGTGATCCGTTGTTCTGAACAAGAGCAGGTTACCCTAGCTGTCTATCGCTTAGAAGGAGAAGATGATCTGTGGTGAGAACTGATTAAAAACAAAAGGCCAAGAATGGAAGTTGAATCTGTGAGAAGATACGAGTTGAACTTCACAAGGATTTCACGTTACACATCTAGCTTTGTTATGGATCCAAATGGCAAGGTTGATAGATTCATCGGGGGACTGAGACCTCATCTACAGAAGAATCTAGCCAACCGAGACTATGATAGCTATGAGGAGATCATGCAGAGTGTGATGAAAGTCGAGCTGGAGTTTTGTGAGATGCAGTGGTATCATAAATCAAATGACAAGAAGAGGTAAATGGATCCCAGATTAGGTAGGAACTTTGATCAAGGAAGAGGAGGGAAGCAAGTGCAACTTCCCACATGTAATAAATGTGGGAAGAAGCATTTGGGGAACTGCTTGCTCGGGAGCGGGAAATGCTAAATCTGTAGAATAGAAGTCCATATTGCAAGGAATTTTCGTAGTGAGGTGAAACCTCAACTTCCAAACAATAACTACATGGGGATGATGGTGAATTCCATAACTAATTTCCAGTGCATTAAGTGTGTAAAACATGGTCACTTTTCCAATCACTATCCAAATCCGGGGATAGTAGAGGGGAACCACCATCAGCCTCAACAAAGTCCAATAGAGCAAGGTTGTGCTTTTTCTTTCAAGACAGCTGAAGTTAAAGCTCCGAATGATGTGGTAGCAAGTATTCTAGTTGTTCTCCCAAAGATAGCAAGTAATTTTTTTGATTCTGGTTCTACGTATTCCTTTATTTCCTCCAAGTTTACAAATAATTTAGAATCAACTCCCAATTTTCTAAAAGTAGATTTATCAATCAAGACTCTTGGTGGGATTATCCAGGAATCATAATTTTTATAAACTCTAGTATTTACTTTAGTGAGAACAATCTAATAACAAATCTAGTAGTCATTCCAATGCTAGAATTAGAAATTATAATAGGGATGTACTGGCTTTCAAAGTATAATGCTAAGATCAAATGCAGAAGAAAGTAAATCTCAGTAGTCTTTAATGAAGAACCTACATTAATCTTCCAAGGAGAGATATCTCAACCTGATATTTTTCAAGAAGAACCTCCTATATCCTTATTTATAGAGTTGATCGGTGAAGAAGAAGAAGGAAATGAAAGTTTGAAGATATAAAATGTCCCCATTTTCAATGTATACATTGATGTATTTTATGAGGAGTTTCCTAGACAACCCCGATAAAGAGAGGTATATTTATCTATTGAACTCAATCCTGGATCTCATCCAATAATAAAGAACCCATATATGAATGCAAATGTGGAGCTGGAAGAATTAAAGAAACCACTTTAAGATCTTTTGGAGAAGGGGTTTATCCGACCGAGTGTGTATCCTTAGGGAGCATCTGTTCTCTTTGTAAAGAATAAGGATGGATCGATGCGGCTATGCATTGATTATAGAGAACTGAATGGGATTACAGTAAAAAAATTCCCTATTCTAAGAATTGATGACTTATTTGACCAACTTTGTGGGTCTCAATTGTTCTATAAGATTGTTCTCCATTCTGGTTACCATCAATTGAGGGTGAAGAAAGAAGATATTCTAAAAACTACCTTCTGATCAAGATATAGGCATTATGAGTTTGTTGTTATGCCTTTTGGACTGACTAATGAACCTTCTATTTTTATGGATTTGATGATTACTATATTTAAAGACTACCTTGATAACTTTGTGGTAGTTTTTATTGATGATATTGTGATATATTCCAAAAGATGTGAGGACCATGAAGATCATCTGATGGTTATTTTGAAAACTCTACAGAAGGAGAGGCTTTTGGAAAGTTCAACAAATGTGGTTTTTGGTTACAACAAGTTTCTTTCTTGGGGAACATTGTTAGTAATGAAGGAATCATAGTTGACCCTTCAAAGACAAAATCTGTAGAGGAGTGGACTTAGTCTACAATAATAACCGAGATTCGTAGTTTCCTTGGTTTAGAGGGATATTATTGGAGGTTTGTGAAACAATTTTCATGACTTTTTAATCCATTAACCAAGTTAACTTGAAAAGTGGTCAAGTTCATCTGGACAAAGGAGTGAGAGAAAAGTTTCCAAGAGCTGAATAAGAGATTGGTTACTGCACCCATGTTACTCTGCCCTCATGTGGAGAAGGATTCATTATTTTTAACGATGCATATCTGAAAGGGATTGGGTGCATTCTCATGAAAAATGAAAAAGTAATTTCTTATGCATCTCAAGAGTTGAAGACTCATGAGAAGAACTATCCTTCCCATGATCTGGAGCTAGCTGGAGTTGTTTTTTCTCTGAAGATATGATGTCACTATCTTTATGGGGAGAAATGTGATATATAGAGAGACCATCAATGTTTGGAGTATATTTTCACACAAAATGAATTGAACATGAGATAGAGGAGATGGATGGAACTTCTTAAAGACTATGAATTTTCAATTCATTATCATCCCAGAAGAGTAAAAAATGTCTCTGATTCATTAAGCAGGACAGACCCATTTGTTCTATCCTTTATGAGGATTCAAAGAGATCCTTTGATGAATGACATAGTAAAACTGTACTTGGTAATTATAGAGGAAGGTACATAATCAACCCTAACACAAATGATTTCTCAACTGTCATTACTAGAGAAGATCAAGAAAGCTCATAAAAAAGATCATTTGTTATTGAAGAAGGTTTAGGTTGTGAAGGATGGGATGTTTCTTGAGTTCAATATTGATTAAGAAGGTGTACTGAAATTTCTTACAAGACTATGTGTTCCATCTATTCCAGAAATAAAGAAGGAGATGGTGGATGGTGCTCATAGCTCTACTTTCTCTATACATCATGGAAGCATAAAAATGTATAGGGACCTTCATGATCATTATCGGTGGGATAATAAGAAAAATGAGATTGTTGAATACACTTCAAGGTGCCTGTTATGTCAGCAAGTTAAGGCGGTGTGACAAATTCCTAAATGGGTATTGCAATCACTACCCATACCAGTATAGAAGTGGGACAATATCAATATGGACTTTGACACTGGTCTCCTGAAAACTTCCAAAAGAAATAATGTGATATGGGTTACTGTGGACCATCTCACCAAGGCTGCCAATTTTATCTCTATTCAAGAATATTTCTCTCTTGATTAATTTGGCAGCATTTACGTGAAAAACGTTGTATGGATGCATGGAGTTCCACTTTCTATCGTATCTGATCGTGATCTAAGGTTCACATCAAAATTTTGGAGAAGTCTTCAACAATATATGAACAGTGAATTGAATTTCAGTACGGTGTATCACCCCAAAATTGATGGCTAATCTGAAAGGACTATTCAAACACTCAATGAAATGCTGAGAACATGCTTCATGGAATTTAAAGGTGGATGGGATCAACATCTTCCGTTAGTTGAGTTCTCTTACAACAACAACTTCCACTCGAGCATTCAAATGGAACCCTATGAGTCTCTATATGGGAAGCGATGTAGAACTCCTACTTTTTGTAATGAATTTTGTTAGAGAAATCTTCTTGGGCCTGATCTTGTACAAGAGAAAACAGAAAAAGTCCACTACATCCAACAACACATAAAGGCTGCTCCGAGTCGGAAAAAGAGCTATGCTAACAACCATCGAAGGTACTTGGAGTTTGAATTTGGTGAAAAATTATTTCTTCATATTTTACCTTGGAAGAGAGTCATGAGGATTGGCAAGAAAGGAAACCTCACCCCTAGGTACATTGGACCCTATCAAATCCTTGATCGCGTGGGATCAGTGGCCTATCAGCTTGCACTTTCCCCAAATATTGTATATGTTAATGATGTTTCCCACTTATCCCTTTTGTGGAATTACATACCTAACCCTTCATAGGTACTAAACCTAGATGTGGTACAACTAGAACATGACCTCTCTTATGAGGAGCAACCGATGGAGATCTTGGATTGTAGAGACAAGGTTCTACGCAACAAAACTACCAACCTTTTTAAGGTGTTGGGGAGTAACCACAAATGTGAAGAAGCCACGTGGGAACCAAAGGAGTCTATGAGGCCGAAGTACCCACACCATTTCTCTTTTTTAGGGTATGAGGTAATATTTCTAGGACAAAATTTCTTAAGGGGGGAAGATTGTAACGACCCAAACCATTGTTAATGAAAATACCTCTTGATCTAACTAGATGTCTTAATATATGAAATAGTTATAGAAAAAATGCACTTATTTTGTTTTATGTTTTTGGATTTTAAAATACCATTAAAAATTATGACCGTTTCTAATATATCCATTGAACAGTGATCATATTATTAGTATAAATATAGGGCTTTAACAAATTCTTTTTACTCAGACAAAGGAAGCGATGGCCTCATCTAGTAGACTTGCCCCATATGAAGCCCATTTAAAAAAGCTCAGAAATGAGGTTGCGTCTTTGGGCTTCTCTCTTGACCAAGCCCAAGCCGAGCTTGAATACGTTAAGCTCGAGCGGAACCTCATATGGGAGAAATGGAAGTTGATAGAGATTACCACTCGAGTGATGTCCGAGCCACCCAAAGAGTCTGTCACCATCGCACACCTTACCCTAAGGTCTTATGCAGGTGTTTTAATTGGTTATGTAACAACACCCACGTACTATGATTATGTACAATAATTTTTTATATAATAATGAATGTACTTTAATTTTATTATTGTTACTTTCTAAATGGGTCTTAAAGCACAAATAGTATTTTTAGTTAAATATTCAACTAAGAAATATATTTTTATGAATTAATGGATTTTTTTATTAAATAATATTTAAATAAAATATTATTATTATTATTAAATTAATTTTTATTAAATATAAATGATCCTATAATTTTATGAATGCAATTGTAAATTTTATTAATGTTTGAAAGCCATTTTTGTCAAAACCCATGAATTTTCGATAAATGTCGGTTTTTATTTTAAAATTGAAAATTAAAATTTTTAGAAAATTATTAAGATAAAATGAATATTATTTCTGGAATCTAGAAGTCAAAATTATCCAACGGTGAATTTTTCATAATTTTCGGCGACAGTCAAATATTTGGGTAAAAGTTAGATACCGTATAAATATATAATGTGTTTATGACATCATAATGACCTAATAGTGATGTAATAAAATACTATAAACATTATTTTCTGAAAATATATGTTTTAAAATTAAAATAATGTGATTTTGGGTTTGTTTTATTTATTTAACAAATCTTTAGTGGACCCTCTAAGACTTATATAACATTTTGTCTTTTTAAATTGTTTTCCTTGAGAGTGTGACTCATCTCCACATAAGAAACCCTATTATTTTAAGAAGTTTGGTCATTTAAATTATATAATATTATTTTTCATTCCCCTTTGGTATACACCATGGGAAAAAACCATGGTCTGTTTTGTGTATTTGATTAGTTTAATTTGAGGTGTTCCAAACCTAAATAATAAACAATTCCTTCTTCTTTCCTATATAAACTCACCCAATATCCCACTTCCTCTTCACTCAAATCCTTTTAAGTTCATCAAAACTCTACCCTACTTCCTCTAGGATCCTCCCAAGGTGACCTAAATCCTCCCAAGGTCTTGACCTTCAAGATTTCAAAGTTACTCTTCAAGGTAAGGGATCCTTTCACCCACCTCTTTTAAGTCATGACTTTCTTTATGTTTTTTCTTCTAGTTTCCATTTTATTATAAGGGGGTATATTCTCCTATATCATTATTACTGTAAATTTCATGCCCAAATGTTTATAGGGACTTTCTTCTCTCATCAACTTATTTTATGAATTGTTAAGTGATGCCGTTAGACTGCTGAATTTTCGTAAAAGAAATTGCATATTTTATCTTCGTTCAAGTTTCATTTTTATGGTATTTCCTTCAAATAAAAATTCAATGATCTTATTTATTTTATTATTTACCCCTACTATATAATGAGTTATTTATGAGTGGGTGACCCTTCTCCCCTTTCTTTTTACGGTTTATTAAAACCAATTTATATAGCCGTTATGCTGTAGAAATTTCGTCTCAAATTTCTCTCTCTTTCTCTCATGATATTCTCTTGTTTTATTTATGTGAATACCCAAACCTATTTCGTTTGTATTGGTGATAATAAATACAAAAAAATTATATAGTTGATTCTGGAATTGACATACATATAACCCTCACTCCATTTTCATGGCTTATAAATGACATAACGATATTATTTTTAAAGCACATTTAAAACATCACGATTTTGAAATGAAACCCCTTTCTTTTATTCTATATAGGTTATTTATGAAATGTTTGATTAAAATATATGTGGCTCACATGAAAATAAATACATATTAATGGTTATCCCTAATATCACTCCAATGCATTGGGTAAATAATTCATCTCTAGAGATGACAAGTTTCATGATACCTTGGTGAATAACCTTGGTAATTTTTATGACACCTCGGGGTTGTACCTTGGTGATATGTTCATGAATGTTTAAATGAAATGTTGGATCCACATATGAAATTTATGTTTCAAGTTATTTTCATTATGATATTCCTATACTTCCTTTGCTCATGTCTTTATATTTTTATCAGGTTCTTATTGATATCACAAGTAAACTGATTCCCTTTCTTTCCTTACTGGGCCTTCTACTCACCCTTTCCTTGATGTATGTCTCCAGGTTATAAGATGAAATTATTATACATAGTTTGAACCTATTATGAATCCTTACAAGTGGATTATAATAATATTTTATGTCCTTTCCATGTATTATGTTCCTGATTTCCAAGACACTAGACTTTAAAGATCCTCTGTTTGTAAAATGTAATGAAAAGTTGTGTAATACAAAGGCGGGATGTCAAACCACGTTTTTTAATTCAAAATTTGAAATTAAAAATTGAATTTATTTGAAAAATTATTGTATTACCACTTTTGGAGGAATTATTTATAGATTATTGGATTATTATAGGCCATAAACTACTACAAAAATAGGTTTATCCGACACTACGGATTTAATAGCATTAGCTAAAAATACTGTTAGAGACCCCCCTTTTCTAGTGCTAAAAATAGTTCTATTAAAGGGGTTCCTTAACGTCACTTTGTTATAACTGTTAAAGGGGTATTTAATAGTCCTATAAATATAACTATTGAAGGGGGCATTTATTAGCATTTTTTAATAGAATTGATAAATGAGGTCTTTTATTAGTGCTTGTAAAAAACACTGGGGTGAGGAGGGGTTATCTGTGTTTTTTTAGAAGTGCTGATAAAATAACCCCCTTTATCAGGGACTTTTTACATGAGATGATAAAATTATACTTCAAAAATTATATATTTCATTAAAAATATTCTAAAAATATAAAAATATATTCATATTTATTTAAATTTAATTTTTTTTTAAATATGTTTTAGATATGGTAAATTGACATTTACAATTAATATATAAAATATTTAGTGGAAAAAACTTTTAAAATAATTAATTTTTTTTCTAATTAATTATATACTTATTATTACAAACTAGTAGTCATTTAATATCAATTAGAAGATAAAAATTCATAAAATAAATAAAATATCTAAAATAAGTTTAAAATGTAACTCAAACTTCCAACAACTATAACTTTTGACCATGGTGTCTGTTTGGGCTCTTCCACATATCAAAATGAATCCTATGATGACCTATATTATATAGATGGCATGGACTGAGGTTAAAGAGCTATATACTGTTTTTTAACACAAAAAATTTCTAGAAGGCCTCCAAAACCAATTTTTTTCCGCCAACCCTAGTTCCTTAAATTTAAATGGATATAACTTTTGATCCGGGTGTCTATTTGGTCAGTACCATATATAATATCAATGATCATTTAATTATCCTCGATTTGAACAAGTGTGGAGATGAAAAGGACTCAAGAATCAGAAGTTATGTCCGTTTTATTGTTCTTAGGGTTTTAGTATTTTCATAGTTTCCTGACGATTTTTTATGTTTTAAGGGTTTTTAGAGTTAATATACATTTTAAATAATATATATAAATAATTATGTATTTTAAAACATATATTTAACTATATATATAAAAATATATAAAGATAAATATATAAATATATAAATATATGAATAAAGAAATATAACTAAATATATATGAATATATAGATATATAAAAAATTTAAAACAAAATAGTGTAGTGTGGTTGAAAAGGTGTGAGTGTATAAGATGGAGGTCTTAGGATCACAAATCACTGGAAGTAGGGGTGTGTGCAGGGGGTCGTATTATCTGAAGCCCTGATAAAGGGGTGGGGGATGTTCTGATAAAGGGTGGGGGGGTGCTGATGGGGGGGGGGTGGTCATGAAAAAAAACTATATCCTTTATTAGTGGGGCCTTTATCAATGATTTTTTAACATTTTTATGTTCTTCCATTAACAGTTATTGTAAAAAGAACTAACAGAGGACCCTTTTAACAATGCTTAAGAAAATGATAAATACCCCCTTTATCATCAATAATAAAAAGTGCTGATAAAGGACCACTTTATCGGTGTTTTTTTAGCATTGTTCAAGGGGGCCTTTATTAGTGTTTTTTAAGAGGCCAACATCATAATGTTTTATATAATACTATTAATTATTTTCAAGGAAAATTGAATAATTGGTGTGAAATACCCATGTTTTAATATTAAATATAATTTGTTAGCACTGTTTGGATTAATATATATTCAGGTTAGTTTACTATTTTGATCATATATTTCAATATAATTATCCAAATGACTTGATTAATATTTTTAGTTTTATTTATTAAAATTACTACCCATAATTAAACTGGATGATTGGCTAATTCGTCCATCTAAAAGGCTATATAGACCACCCAATAAGGCCCACTACAACTGTGTTAAAATATTGACCAACCAAGATCATTAAACTTATGTTCTCAATATAGAATCCTAAATTTAATTAAAATACATAATAGATTCAAGGATATAAAAATACATCTTTTCTAAAAATTTAATGTCGCAGGACTTCCCCAATGGGGCTCAATTCATGCATAAAATTCTTTGCCACCATTGTGTCTCAGATTTCAAAAGAGTCCACTATTAGTGGATTTTTTACCAATACACTCACCCAATAGAGATGAATTTTTTTTGGTAGATAGTAAAGAGTTGTTATCCCAACTTAGTATAATATTGATATTTAATATGTTGGAAAATTTATATCCATAACTTCATTCACATTGTTTAATTTAAAAAAATAGGGACGAAACACAACAACAACACATGGTTTAGGAAATAAAAAATAAATTTGCATCTAAAAGAAAAATGACCTCCAAATATTAAGGGTTAACAATCTACATCAATGTCTAAAACTTTTAAGAATAATATTTCTCATGATTGATCTTTATAAACGGTCATATGGTTAAGTGAAATTGAAGGGTTTTTTTGATTACAAACATTCAACCACCTTGGGGAATAAATACATTCCCATCTTCTCCTTACGAGCGGTATGAACTTCAAAAATCAAGGAGGATAATTATAATGAACATATCCTTGAAAAATGTTTCGTAGGAATTTCCATAAAACTGTTTCAAAAGAGGTACCTCTCCTATATTTTTTATTTCATGTTCGTTTTTATTTGTTTTAAATCATCATTAGATAATTTTTTTTATTATGTATTCCAAGTGATGAATTTTTTTAATTACCTAAAATAATTTATTAATTTTTTTTGTAGATTTTATATAAATTTATTAAATTACATTTAGTTTTGTATGAACTCATTATATCCTTCACATTCTAAACCAATCCAATTAGAGAGTTTTACCTCTCTTCACAGTTCATATGGGTGTTCAATACATAACTCTTATCTTGCACAATTATTTTTTGTTATCGTTTTAGATTGTAACCCTAATCATCATAAACCATATTATTTAAAATCATAAAAAAATGAGCACATATCTCATTAGGATAAGTTATAATTTGGTGATGTCATGTGATTTAATTTTTTCACTCATTTAACATTCTTTGGATTGATATTTTGTATGTCGAAAAAATATGTTATGGACTAATAACTTGTTTGGTTTAAAATTTGGATTCCCTGGATTATTGGAACAAAAAATACACACGAGTTCATGAAATATGAAACCTTACATGAATGTGAATTGATAATGATTATAACCCTATTGAAGTCTTATATCATGGAAAAAACAATTGGTAATTCTGAACGAAATCATTTTGTGATGTGGATGTCAATTTAATGAATTTTTTTGAAAAGATAAAGGATATCATAAATTTATATCACAAATAATTTAACAATCCCATTATATATTAAATTGTTAAATTAAATTCATTTATCCATCATTTAACGTAATCCTTATCAGGAACCCACTATTCAAAATATAAAAAACAACAGATTCCAAAACATAGTACCATCATCAAGGATTCGACCTAAGTTCCTCTATAAAAATTATACCAGGGCATGAGATGTTTGAAATAAGATATTTTGTTTTAGATATAGAATATTAATTCATATAATGTTAATGAAGTGAAAGATCTCAACCACTTAACATCACCAAATTATGACTCATCCCAATGATAAATTTACTCATAAATTTGGGTGGTTAATAATCACCTTTATGATGTTTAGGGTGATGAGTTAAAAAGTTAAGAAAATCAATAAGAAAAGATAATATTTATGAACCGAACTAATTGATTAATTGTCAAGAGATTAAAAACACTCACATTGTATTGAATGATAATGTGAAGTAGGTAAATCTTTCTACCAAATTTGAATGTATTTTAAAAAGTTCATAAAAAACCTGAAATATTTTTATTATGAAAGGATTTTAGGTAATGAAAACCATTCATTACATGAAATTGAAATGAATAAAACTTAAATGATGAATATTAAAAACAAAAAAAATGAACATTAAATGAAATGTGTAGTAGAGGTATATATTATTGAAGTAAAATTATAGAAATTCCTCCAAATAATATTTCATGGATATGGTAATTACAATAATCCTTCTTTAGTACTGAAGTGTTATACCCTTATACAGAGAAGAAAGGAATCTATTTATAATCTAAGGTGGTGGACTGTTTTCCTTCCAAAACATTGATTATTTTTTTCTTGAACATTTTACCAATTATATAACTTTATATTTGTAAATATAGTTCCTCAAAGGTGTGGATATAGATGTGGATAGTTCACCCTTATATTTTTGAGTCTATTAGACTATTTTAGTCAAATATATGGCTGTTTTTCTAAATAATATGTTTATGTGTAGTTTTATCTTTTTTTTTTGAATACCCAAATATTAATGTATTTTTGGAAATGAAGATGGGTTTAGGAATTATTTAAAATTCAATAAACATAAAATGATAATGATTATAATCCAATATGTTATTTTATTAAATCTAAAAATATTGGGAATTTTGAACAATATATTATTGTGAAGTGGATGATAATTTGATATATTATTTTACATAACATAGGGATATAGTATTATTATATCCCCAATAATTTACTCACTCCAATATTTAATATATTTGTAACATAAATTCATCAATCAAGCATATAACTTAAACTCTGTAAATAACCCCCTTCAAAAGACAAAACAAAAACAGATTATTCCAAAAGAAAAAACCATCATTAGGTATTTGTCCCGAGTAATGCTATAGAGATTATTGAATAAAACTAAGAATTTGAACAGTAGATCAAAAAAAATCATCCATGACATACACTAGGTGATGGTTACTGGTTCATATTGGAATATGGTGGTTCTTGAAAGTGGTAGTGACCATTTTTGTTGGAGATCACTCCACTCGTATATGCATCAATAATAATCTTCATTGTGTCTTGAATTTTTGGGATTTAGAATATCATCAAATTTTTGAGCCCTTTATACTTTTTATTTTGGTTATAAACTTGTACCTGATGTCATAAGGATATATCTAATGATGTTTAGTTAATTATGTATATTAATCTAATGGGGTAGATTTCCATTTTATGCATTGGAGATATATATCTGTTAAAGGTTGATATAGGCTATTTCCACCTATATTTTGATATATTATTACTCATTATTATACACCATCCCATATTCTATTATATGTTCACTTGAGGTGACACTTGAATAAACTCCAACCCATTAGGTCCCCTATTCTGTCAAGTTGAGTTAGGGTAGTATCAAATTAGGTTTTTCCTAGGCATGAAGTTAAAAGTTAGGTGTTATGTGAGGATGTATGGAAATTTATGGAAATAATTTAAAGTAATATTCAGTTTTAATTTTATTATAGGGAATCCTGGGATGGTGCAACAACCGATATATTATCACTAGGAATATGATTACATTCCTCCTAAACTAGTACACCAAGTCATTAATTTTTGGAAACAACAAAATTGTATGAATTATAAATGAATGGGTTTTTAATTTCCATGTCCTTAATGAGTTAGAACCCTAGATATGATTTGATGAACATGGTTCATATTGTTAATTGATAGTTGTATCCATGTAATTATTCAATCAAAATTTTTAGGTAGGGTCATGATATACCCATACATGTGATAGAGATTCTTTTCAATGATCAACTTAGTGATAATGATTCGATTTTGGGGTCTGTTACCCAATGTGTACTTTCATCTACTATGTGTTATCACCTTCCATGTACTCTCATATACTGTGTTCTCCTATTTACCAAGTGGTCGCATTTGATATGTGATATAGGACATTTTTATGGACCACCTTCATGATAGTACATTCGTTTTATGGTTAGAGTTTGAGATCTGGTTTGGGATAGAGTTATGTCGGATATTGGTTCCTTTATAGGGTAGAACACTTACATATGAATCTGTGTTGTGGCCACAAATCAGATGAAGTATTCCCTATTTCTAGTTTGGGTCATGAAATACCCATAACTATGATAGAGCCTCTTAGAAATGACAAACTTAGTGACGAGGATTCTATTTTCGGGTCAAGTACCCACTAGGTACTTTCGTCTACTATGTGCTATCACCTTCCATGTGCTTTCATATGATGTGTGATCCTATATACCAAGTGGTCCCATATGATTTTGGATACAAATTATTATTATAGACTACCCTCATGATAGGACTTTTTTCATATGGTTTGAGCTTTAGATATGGTTTTGGATATAGTTCTCAAGGGATGTTGGTCCCTCTATAGGGTAGAACAACTAAATCTGAGTATGTATTGAGAACAAAAACCACATGAAGTATTCCCTATGCATGTTTTATAATGGAATTATTCTATATTTGTTATTCATTAAGTGACTAAAATAGAATATTTAGTGATCCGTGGTTGTGTTTCCATGTAACACCACTTATTATGGTTACTTCTATGTGAGACTTGGAAGTTAATTATTCTTGTTGAGGATATACCTTGGACGTGGGAATGAATTAACCTGTCACCAGAGGACTGCCATGATGGTTTTTTGGATGGAACTCCACATTCAAGATGCTAATGAGATCAAATACCTTTTTATTATGAAACTTTTTGGCTATGGATGATAAAGTTCGAGGAAGAATAGATTGTTCATGAGTTTTTTAAAATGGATGATGCATTAGTACACTCCCACAATCTCCATCCTTGGTTGGTTCTTATCATGCACGGTATGCTAACAATAAAAGTAGTGATAAGATGTGTATGACAGATGGATATGACCAGGTTCTAATGCATCCTTTTCTATGTATGATTTGGGTCCCCTTAGTAACCATCATATCATATCTCATAAGAATGATTTATATCTTCTATAGTGGGTGTTTTGGATTTGGAGATTACGGTGGTACCACCAGCTAGACCCTTGTCAAAGAGATAGTTTCCACTAATGGGAACCATCTTTTAATCACTTATTACAATGAAGTGAGTCATTTTATTCAGGTATGGGATTATTCATTCATATTTTAATCAATTTTTAAATATTTAACATGATTTTATTATAAAGTCCTATAGATTACTTTTATAAAATTTCTCTCTAATGTATTTTTGGAGAATACTCTCCCTATGGGTGTGATGAGTAGATCCAATACATTTTGAGGTTAAATTATTTTTCCATTATATGGTATGAATGGTTTTATGTGTTGTGGGAATGATAGATATGTTCAATTTTAGTGATTATAGAAGAATGTGTGTATGATTACAAAGGGAAACCCATGTTTGATAAATGGTGGGAGACTTATATATTGACTGACTTATATTCCAGCGATATCATTTTATAGAATATTATAGTGGGTTAGAGGACAGTCTTGTGATATTTATGTTGCTTATGGATTGAATCCTTATTTAGTTTGGTTCAAGAAGGATCATTCTTATACATTCATAGATTTTACACATTATTTCCATAGTGTATTATTTATTTTTTTTAAAATTAAACCCATGGAGGTTTTTGAGATCATAGTGGCATAATACTGGTGTAGGAGTTAACATTTTCAGTAGAGGACTAGGTGTTCAGATGATGGATTTGGTGCCTTGAAATCTATTTTAAGCGAATTTATTCCTACATAGAGATATTTTTTTATCATTGTTGACTGACTATGGTGACCCTGTACTCGTATATTATGCAAGATAGGGTTATAATTGTGATGTCAAATTAGTGATTTTGTGTGACCAGGTGTTCTCAGGTGATAGATATAAAGGTTTTTCCTTAGGTAGGTAGGAATTTCATTCACATTTCCATGTAAATGGTAGTTTTCTATGCATGTTTTTCTTAGTTATAGGATATAAATCCTGAGAAGTGATCGTCCTTGTTTAATGCTACCCTCAGTGTGGTGTGTTTATTGTGCCCTTTATGAATGTTTCCATTATATAGTTACTCTTTCTGTGTATTTCAGGAAGAGAAATCCTTGAGAGGTTATAGATTTTGGTTGATCGTGTAGTTGTTATCATATGGTATAGAACTAATAGATTTGGTTCATTTGGACAACCAAGACCATCCACTTCAGATTATAGTGGAATGGGAGACCCGATAGTTAGCAATGTGTTGTAGAGAAGTTTGAGAAGTTTTCTTCCATTCCAAGATGTGATTGTCAGCAAATTATATATAATATTATACTAAAATAACCAAATTATCTTGATATTGTTTGGGAACCTATTATAGATCAATATATATATGTAGGATTTTTTTGAGTGTTATTAAAGAGGATGAGGAAAAAGGCCAATAGCGCTCTTGTTCCTTGAGCTAGAAATATTGGTGACTGTTCTATACAAGATATTAGTGATAAAGAAACTATAACACATTTTAAGGGTTATGTTGTTCATTTACCCTTTTGGTTCCCTTATAAATCATTCTTAAGAACCCAGTGGAGGAGTGTGGCACATATAGTTTACACTCATATGAAAACCACTATGTAATATCTTTAAAGGATGTAAGTGAGATGTTCCCCCCAATTTTATCCTTATTGATGGAACATTTTTGGATAGGTTCTGATGGTTTCTGATTTTTCTTCAACCTATGTGGTGGTATAAATTTTATATGTGAAAATGTTTTGGGTGATGTGTCTTAGTAGGACTCATATAATCTAGATTAATTTCTAGAAAGTCTTTTTTTAAATGATCTAGAGTTAATGATGATGATGATAAGAAGGGATGTTCATTTCCTGGCCCGTGGTGTATGGATATCACTTTAAAATACCCCCTGAAGATGAATTAAGTTTGTGTTAGGGTGTGTTTTTTTCACGGTTTCATGTGTTTTATTGGTTATCCATTCTTGTGATTTCTTTTTCAAGGATGAAGTATTTTTTATAGAGGGTAGGATGCAGTGACTCAGGTTCTCTTGATAAAAACTTGCCTTAATATTTATTTTTAGAGTCATGGGACATTCCCATGTCTATAATAGTAAATTTAACTGATTATATCACATTGAAGAGAAATATCTAGTGGTTCCCTTGATGTAAGGGCATGATGTTAACCTTCGGTATAATCTAGTGTCAAATTACGGGTGATGTATAACAGTGATGAAAATATAATAAGCATAAAAACATATGGAATAATGAACCTATTGTATGATAAACATAATTCATTAAAGGGTTTTAGTTACCCATTTATTTTAATGTCCAAGGGCCTTATGATTTGGAGTAGTGAGTGCTCATTTTCTGTGAAGTATCAATGCCTTGTTTAGGGATAAGAGCATATTTTCTATGTTGTATTTTTCTTTCTGCTTCAGTTGTGGTATGAGACTAGGGTGGCTGAGTAGGGAGGGCTATTGTGGTATGTGGGGGCATAGAGGCCCAATGGTTGTGGAAGAAGATGACACCTTGAGTTGCGAGATGCATCAGTTTGTGTATGTGGGTGTCGATGAGGACACTAGGGATGATGAAACTGGTTGGTGCTATTCCGTCCATTGATATAAAAGTGGTTGATGTTAAATGTGTAGTTTTTTTTATCTAATTTACTTTTCCTACTACTTGAGGTAGCTAGTTTTGTTTACTCACCTTCCAATAAAGGTGAAGACGTGTGGGGTATGCCAAGAAATTTTGGTGTTTAGCTTATCAAGGATGGATGTGTTTGTGCTCTTAATATAGTTGGAAAAGACTCGATGGGAAAGTTCACCTAATAACTATGTTGAGACCCTTGTGTTTGGTTGCATAGAATATTTTTATAGAATTCCTAGGAATATGGGATAATAATAATAATGTAAATAAATGAATAAATAAATGATGGTAACCCATGGGGTTGGAGCTTGCTGGGTTGTAATACTAAGGATGTAATTTAAAATGAACTATGTACATGGTTTGGTTATGCTAGGAGGGAATGAATCATTGATAGAATGGTAATGAAATGTAATGTGGTTAATGAAATTTTTTAATTAATGGTCAAATAATTAATTAACGTAAAGTGAAATAGATAAAAAGAGATAAAGTAATATAATGTTTCTCATTAAATGGTTGTGTCCTTATAGGATACCTAGTATTTCCTGTGGCAGTCGAGAGTCTGAGAGACGTTAGCTGTTGTTGAGTGTAAGACTAGGTTATCACAATAGTGTGGTTGTGAGCTATATTATATTGTTTACTTTTTTGTGTTTATATATGCTACTGCACCTTTTCGGTTAGGGAAACTGACACCCCAGGTATTCTGAGCCATAGGGGGTGTTTTCCTCAACATCCTAGTGGGAGGATAGATGGATGACTACCATCTTTGGCCCTTCCTTGTTCTCTTGGTAAATACTTGTGCTGGTTAGAACGCTGCTTATTTGTCCTTATATATGTGTGTAGAGGGATGTAATGGATTGTGGTTATTCACACACATATATTCTAGATATAGTTTCCTATGGAATACTATAGGTGTAATGTGTATTGGCTTTGATGGCTTGTGAATCCTTATTCGATGAATGAGCTGTAATGGCTTGAGGTATAATACCTGATGTATGATACATATTATGTGAGCTATGGTGGCTCCCAAAAACTACCTGGTTACTTTGGTTACATGGATGTTGTGGTTGTGTTTCAGGAGGTACATGTTTGGTGCTTCTCCTAGGTGTTTGTGGGTATGCCTTTTTTGAGAGAGATGCTTAGGACGTTCGATGTTGGGGAAAAGTGTAAAAAAATTAGGGAAGTGGTAGTGGGTTACCATTTATATTCTTTATTATATTATACACTATTGAATTCAATACTTGGTGAGATTAGGCATGGTGAGTCTAACAACATAATATACATGTTTAGGTGATGATTTAGTTTCACTTGTTGTTCATTGTGATTTTGCATGATTTCTTTAATTTTGTATGAGAGGATCTGGGGAGGATCCTTATGAGTATACTATTATACTCACCCAACATATATATAAACTATTTTTTAGGTCACTCAGAGAAGTTGGTAGATCAGGTTGGTTACTACTAGCTTCAGGTTTCGGGATCTATTCAGGCTTCGTGGTCACCACTATTTTACTTTCTTTTGGCACTGGTAGTTTCCCTTTCTGTTGTAGTAGGTCTATCATGACATTACATATGTGTACTTGGGATTTCTTTTATATTTTATTCTGAACATGATTTGGTTGGTGTCTGTATTATCTCTCTATTTCACTTATTTTCTCTTAGAGGGTAATGCATCCCAATTGTGAGTTTACTATACCCTCGGTACTGGTTTCTAATGTGAGGCCTACAAGAGGTGGGAATTAGGGGTCACTATATCTCTCCTCACATTTTCATCCCTAGAGGGGAAAATTTTTTGGAGTTGGGTTGTGAATTTTATATATATATATTATTTATCTTAGAATGATTATAAATATTATCATTTGAATAAATTATTAATTATTTGTTGGAAATATTTATTCATTAATTATTAATGGATTAGAAGAATTATTTGATATCTAACATTATTGAATTTTACTATTTTGTTTTGAAATAAAATCATAGAAGAGGGGAGATTTGAGAATATCATATCATTTTCTATTTCTCTCTCTCTCTCGATCTTCTATTCCCTCTCCCTATCTACTTAAATCTTACTCTATTTTCATGATCATCTAAAAGTCATCATCCATGATGTTTAGAAAATGGTGTATTGGGAAGGTCTCACTCGATATGGGGATGAGGTGATGACACATTCCAGGTGTTTTGTGGATCCCAAGATGGATTTCAACACTTGGAAGAGGAGGTTGGAGGGGTGATAATGAAATCGTGGAAACATGTGTGTAGGGGATCATTGTTTGTGTGGTGTAAAATGGTTTAGGTGAAAAAAATCTGTGTGAGATAAATTAGCTGAAACAAAATGAAAAGATGATGATGGTTGTTCATAGGTTCATGATGGTGGTGGTTGGTGTAGTGGATGAAAATTGATTCTAGGTGCATCAGTGAGGCACTTTCTGTGGGATGTTTGGGAAGAATACCCCAAAAATCTAATGTACAGAAAATAAAATAATAATAATATTTTTTAAAAAAAATAAAGTATGGGTGAATGGAGAGAGAAGAGGGGCTATATGATATTCCCCCAAGAAATTTATTATATATATATATTTATTAATATTTAAATAATAATAATAATAATGTTATTATTATTATTATTAATTCATGTTTGGGTTGTATCATTTTACTTAGATTTCATATGGATGATTCGTCTATGGAATCACATACAAGACATTGAGATGAAAAAATGTAGACCAATATTTGATACTTAAAATCTACTTAGGGTATTAGCCTTGGGTCCTTTCATGTTACATATCTTGTGATTGATGTGATGAAATTCAACATTTTCATATGATTCTCTCTTTTGATAAATAGATTTCCTATCTTGGGTATTTTTTTCAGGAAAATCCTAGTGAATCTACACATTTGGCCGTCTAGGGACATTTTTGAGTTGTGATAGGAAGAATTAGAAATTTATCTTTGTAAGGAGGACTCCCGAGTTTTATTATAATGATTGATGTAATGTAATATTCTAAATAGAATCTGTATTCCCACTATATGATCAGGTCCAAGATCTTATTTTTGAAATTAATTTTACTGGTTGGGTCGGTATTCCCCCCATATCCTTGGGTCTAGGATCCTCTATCTATGGAATTAGTATCCACCCATCCAAGAGCTCATTCAGGTCCAAGATCATATTCTTTATCATCTATTACCCTTGAAAAGGTGCCTCCTAGTGATGTTGAGATCCTATACTATAGTCCCAATTAGGTTTCATGGGTTTCTTCATATTGGAATTTTAGGTTATTGTTCAGTGTTACAGTTTTGATGCATTAGAGAGTATGATATTACCTAAACTGATGAAAATTATTAGAGATGAGTAGGCTCCCACCCTTTATGGAAATAAGTGGTGGTGTGTATAATTTAATATGCATAAAATAAAATTTATTTTGACCTTGTGGCTCCTTTGAAACTCATAGGTTTCCCAAATTATGTGACATACAACCATGTGATCTACTTAATACTATATTAATTCTTTCGATAATATTAGCATCTTAGCAAGTCATGAGATCTATATTTTCATGGGTTATATCTATGATGATTTTTACCTCTCCATGATACTGGTAATTCTACTTATGAATCCTATCTTGATTATCTTATTTTCTTTCCATTAGGTTACTCTAACTCGTAGTAGGAGATTTTGACTAACTTGTTGGGTTGTTTTTCCTTTTTGGTTTTGGGAGATCATACTAGTTATTTTTATAGTTACCCTATACTTGGGCCTTGATAACACATTTGGTGTGCTTGTGTAAATGATATTTAGGTTACTAGATGGTCTTGGTAGGCATGGAGATGGTGTGATTATTAAGAGCTGACACTTGGTGATTCTTGGTGACACATGTAGGGTTGTGGTGGTTCTTGATGGTGGTAGTGACCATTAAGGATGAATATTTTTCGTGGAGTATATAAATCATGAATGTGATTTAATGTGTCACATCTTTAGCAGATTTATAGGATTTTAAGATGTATTGTTCCTTTTTAGTTTCCTTTATGTTTATATACTTGTTTCGGCTGTCTCTTTCATGTGTTGTATATTGTTTAGTTGATCATATATACTCGTCTGACCAATGTTTATGTTTATTTAATGAATCAGAGAGATGTATCTATTTTAGGATGATATTGGATGAGGCCTCCTATATCATATGAAATATCTAATTTGTTCCAGTCCGCAAACCCTGTCATATTAGATGTTGTATTTTTATGGCACTCATAGCTTGCCATCAGCTAGGGAGGGGTCCTTGTTGTTTGGGTCATGTCATATCATGCAGTTATTCATTTCTTAAATAGTTCCATATGATGAATCCTAGATGAAATATGATTTCAAGTATTCTATATTGCTGAAGTTACAAAAAAATATATATGTACACGTACTAAAAAATTTCATTATGTAGAATATTATAGTATGTGATAAGATAATCTCATAGATTTTTGGTTTTTTCCTCACCATCATTTTGTTCCCCAAGGATTCTATAACTAATTTTCCAAGTCTTATATTTAAATTACATTATATCAATTAAATTTGTATTAATATTTTTACAATACATACTCATATTTTTTTTTTTCAACGTAAGGTCATAATAATATTTCAAAATATAATATGATTTAGTACATGTAAGCACCATGTCCCTTTTATTTCTGCATGATATGACCATTAATATTTTTTAAAAAATATCTATTGATTTTTTTTTTCCAACAAAAGTTATAATATTTTCATTTAAAATTAATTGTGACATTATATTTCACAATGAATGATCAATAACCTTAAAAAATATTTTTATATCATGGATGCATTATACTATATAAAAACTGTATATATTTTTATAAGTTCATATAGATCACTATATTTTTTTATTTAACATATGGAATCATCTTTAACACATACAAGAATACGAAATCTTGAATATGTTGGTCTCCCACCTGGAAGTAGTAGTGATGAATTTACACTTAAATAAACTATAATTAAAATATGAGGATTAAAGAATAGTGTATAAAATAATTCTTTCTATATAAGGTTTTTTCATTCAATCTATATTTGTGATGGAAATAAAAAACATATGTAGGGGTATAGGTTGGTGAAACAATAGTGATCAATGTATGTTTCTATTCAACCAAAGGTTTAAAGATTAAAATTTTGAATTAATTATTGAGAAATTATCTATCATAGTTTATTTCTTCAACATATAATCTATTTTCATGATTTACAAATTTTAAATCATGAATATGCATATGAGAATAAAACATCAATTATAGTGCATTCGATTAAAATATGTTTTCAATATAAAGAAACCCATATATTTGATTTCTTTTAATATTGAATGTGAAACCTATTACACTAATAAATTTATAAGTGGTTTTACATGTTTGATAATTTAAAAATAAAAAATATCACCTAATTAATGAATAATAAACTATAAATAAAAAAATTTCATTTTCATTCAAAAAAATATTCGTAGAGATATGTATTTACATATGTAAAATATTTATACATTTAGAACTAAAGTACTTTCTATATTTTTGTTATCTTAATTGTGTAAATTAATATAAAGTAGTATTAAATATTAAAGAAAACATAATTTTTAGAATAAAAAAACTGTAGAAAATGGTTTTTTGTATGTGTAAACATACTACCATTTTTATCAGTAATGTACATACTTCTTGAGGTATTATGTCAATTATTTAAATTTTCTCTTGGTAATAATAAATAGTGAAAATATAAGAGTATTGTTTTTTGAAATAAAAGAATAGATATACATATATATATATCTCTGTGTGTGTAATTTTATATAAATATTTACCAGTTAATTACATACTATAAAAGAGTTATAATTGTTAATTATTACTTAAAATCATTTGATGTAATATAAAATAATAATAAAGTGAAATAATTTTTTGAATTAAATTATAAATAAAATTCATAATCAAATATTCACATATACTATTATGTACATTCTATAGATGTGTTACAAAACAACAATGATATTGTTACTTCCTTTGAAAAAATATAAAGAGGAACATATAAAATAGGGGGTCTATTATAAACTGTTGTAACAACTCAAGATGTAATGAAAAAAGAATAGTAATTCCTATGGAAACTAATAATTCCATAAAAAGATAAGGTTATGTATTATAGTTAACTGAATGCCATATAAATAAATAAATATTACATTTAAAAGTAATATAATAGTAATGGAGGGGAAATAATGTTTTTCGGATGGAATGAAAAAAATTGATAATGGAAATATGGGGGAACATAAAGGTAAGTTGATGTTTTTTAATTAGGGTTACGATAATTTTAGTGATTTCATATATTTTGAACATATATAATTGAATATAGAATGTAAACTTGTGAATAAATTTTTCATTTGGGACTCAAAACATGTTACTATTGAGAAACACTTTTTAGGAAAATCATGTGCGCAAACAACCTATGAAATAAATATCTTGTAGACCAAAAAGAGTCCTCTTTAATTTCATTCATAAAATCACCATCATGTTAAAGAAAATAATAGAATCTATGGGCCTATCTATATATATAATTCATATCATAGTTCACTTATTTCTGTATAATAAGTAAAGCCCTTAGCAAAAATGAGTTGTATTCTTGGATAATATATGACTCTGATTATGGGAGGTACATATTAAAATATACCAATTATAATGAATTTCTTATGGGGTACTATTTTCTACAATGTTTGTAATAGAAATATATTAATGTAAAATCTATATATATATGTATATATTTGTCTCTGCCTTAAGATATAATTAATTAGCTTCAAACAAAGAAGTAAACACTGTCTGATAAATAATGTTCTTTGTCAAAATTTATTTAATATTCCCGTCATCAGTATAAGTAATACAGTGATTGCATTGTAAATGAAAATAAAATATTATAACTAGAGGAAATATATAATAGATATAACAAACCAATATTCTATATGTATCCTTATATAGTGATATTTGTCGATAGTTGTTGTACATATTAATATCACCAACATGGTTGTAATAAACATGAGTACTTGTAGATTAATAAAATTTGAAGTCACATGATAATGTCCATTTTTTATAATTAAAACACATACATAATTGAACATGAATTATTAAAAATATTTATATTAATAAGATCTTTATATTTCATCAATAGACATATATTATTTAACAAAACATTTTTCTTGTCTAGTTGAACACCATTCCTCACTATTAGATCAAAGGAATATATTATTAGATAAAATATATAACCCTAATCATATATACTTTTGTTATAAATAAATTTTATTATTAAAATATATGAAAAACTTCTAGTTTTCATAAATAAATATCAAGTATTATTACATCCATACAGAACATAAAGCTTGAAATTATTTACTATTTTATATAGTTGGGATTGAAAATATTAAAATGAAATTTTAGTGGATTAAATTTTATTTATATGAATTTTAGAGGAAATTTTATTCTCATGGTTGAGGAAAAAATTTATAAGAACTTGGGGAAAACCTTTTTTTATTCTAATATTCTATGAAAAACTAGATCAGAGAGAATTTTTTCTTATTAAAGAAAGAGGAAAATGAGTTTAAATATATATTTTTATAAAGGTAATGAATATGTATATGTTTTATCCACATATCAGTTTAAAAAATTCCTAAAAAAATCCATCTCTTAAATTTTTTAGTAGAAGATTCACCTCTAAATCATATAATCAAGAATGTGTTTGAGTATTGTTAAAAAGAAGGATATTTTGATTTCTCACACATCAAGATATTTTTGTCCAAGTTGTATTGTATATTAATGTATGATAGAAGTTTGGATATTCTTCCTAGTTATAAATTTACAATACTTCCTAGTAATTTTATATAATATTACTTAGACTACATGTAAAGGAAGAAGTCAATATAATAAATGTTTCAAATGACTATCCTTAACATTACCCTCTATGGTATTAATGTTTAAATCCTTTATAAATAATAACATTTATCTATTTATAATTAAAATAAATATATAGTATTTGATACTCAACCATTTTATAAACATCAACTATAAATTATTAGAGAAGAAATATTAAATATAAAAGAATTATTTTTTATTGATAATGAATTATTATAGGACAAGAAAAGTAATGCCTCAATTATTATTTGTGTTGTTTGGTAGATCTACAAAATGATTTAGAATAATGATTGTTTTAGTTAATGTATTCATCAATTGTTTTCTTGGATTGTATGGATACTATTGACGGCCTATGAGAAATTTCTCAAGCAATCAAATTCACTAACTATGGTTGCTTAAAAGAGTGTCATCTTCCCATATACTGATTAATATGAATAAAAATAAAGAGATATCAAGATAATTTTGGTTATAGAATATGTGCAGACACTACCCTATAGTGGAAATGGTTTTAGGATATATATTGATCCGTTAAATAAGGGATTGAGATACGTCCTCATGAAAATCAACATAATGGAGATATATTGATCTTGTTAATTAAATGGACATGAAGAAAATTACCCTATGAATGATTTGGAGATATCAGTGGTAACATTATCATTAAAGTTGTATAAAATAATCTTTATCTTGAAAATTGTGAAATATATTATGATCAGAATATGTTAAATTATATATTCACCCTAATGAATTTGAACACGTTCCCATAGAGATAGTCTAAATTGATAATGTAATATAAATATGAAATTCATTACCACCCTATGAAGGATAAAAAGGTGTATAATGACTTTAATAGGGAAACAATATTCTATGTTATCCAAAATTAGGATTGAAAGATACCGAATACTGAAATATTTACGATGGATATTCCATGAAATCATAAGAGATAAGGAAAATCTTATCTTTCCCATGTGATTCATTAATTATCCATCCTTATGATGAACAAGAAGGCATGGAAGGAGGATATAGAGCTACAAATGATGGTAAGAAATATTTAAGAATTATTTCTTGAATATGGTAGAATTATAGGATTGAAGAAATGAATATGCATCCCATCAATACCAGAATCAAAGGATATATTATTAGAACATTACTTTTCAATAGTAAATCTGCATTTATATGTTTCTATATTTGGATGTGTGTGTGGATCCTTAAATTTTAATATTTTTATTAATTCATAACAAGAGTAACATACATTGACGTATTGATAAAAACTGTGATGGAATATTCTTGTGGTGAAATATGATATATTTTCTAAGTCATGAGCGATGTTACATTAATGAACTACGTGAGAAATGATTTTTCCATTTTATTCTTTATCATGATTCTCTATCTTATAAACCTTGATGAGATTTAAATAAACTAAATAAATCCATATCCTTGGTGTTCCATGTGTAGGTTCATTTTCATAAATTCAAATAAGTATAAATCAAGTATTTCAGTTGATGAAATAAGTATACAACCACCTTGATTAGAGATATTGTGATAAAGGGAGTTTCTTACATAGTGAACATTTTTATGAAGTTTTATGTCATTATGACATTAAATTCCCTATTTATGGTTGAATTAGTTTGTTTATAGGAACTTTCCATAGATTCTAGGAAGTTCCTCTAAATTCCACTAAGAAATGGGCATAGGGTGTCACGAACTAAGTGTGTCTAGAATATTAGTTATATTCTATTTTGAATTTAACTTGTTAAGATAAATATTATTCCTGAATTGTGTTTTAATAATTATCCATTTTTGGTTGATAACCAATATTTAATCATGAGTTTTTCAAAGGAATATATATATGTGAATTAAATAACAATACATGTTTATTCATAATATTTAAGGAGTATAATTAATATTTTTTTATCACTGAATAATGTAGAAATATATTTTGTTAAATAAATAGAAATTACTCAAGGTTTGATAATTACCAAGTCATCAAAACAAAACCATTTTGGTGACCTGGTTGGAAATTATATATTATATATAACTTAAATAATTATTAATTTATTTATTTAACAAATTATATCTATTTATCTACAAGTATTTCTCTTATATAGATAACAATAATAATATTTATATTATTCTTATACATGAGATTTTCTAAGGAATGCAGACTTTTATAAGGGCCTATGTGAAATTATTAACCCAAACCTATAACTATCATACTCATTTATATATCTTTTAGGGGTTATCCACTTTTTGTGAATAATAAATCCAAAAATAAAATTTTCAAGAATCCTCTTCAAAGCTAGAGCGCCAACCCTCCTCCACTCTCTCTAGATTTCAAGAGAACCTAAAGAATCTTTCATCCATGAAGGGATTATACTTATAAATGAAAATAGACAACCCAAGTAATCTGGAATAGTCATGCTAGTGGCCAATGATTCTATGTTGACATTATAATATTTTGGAGCATATGTAGTTCACTAATAGTGGGATTCTACCATTAGATCCTAATATTCAATGATAATATGATGAGACAATTCAAACACATAATTAGTGGAGATATAATTACAAGAAAATGTAATTATAATATACCTACAAATTAATTTTAAATTTTTTGTAATGATCCTTACCTCTTGGTTCAAATGCTCATAAGTCAATTAATATTTGATTTAAATATGTTGGTAATGAAATTCTTTGTTATGTACATCTCAGATTATTAAGCAATTATAAAAAAAATTTGAGTTTTTTATATCAAATACACTCTTTCATTACCCCTAAAACCATCAAGTGGTTTCTGAGAGGTCACAAACTAATTTTAAAATTATTTATTAATCATTGATTCATAATGTACATTTAAAGTTAATTTTAATTTATAGATCATTTTTATTAAATTTTAATGTTTCAAAATTATCTCATATTTATTTTTTCATAATAATATTGCTAAGAAAAAAAATTATAAATATAAATAAAATTAAAAGACTCAATCAATAGGTTAAAAGGGTATTGAATAGAAAACTTAATACTAAAAGACATGTTGTTAATGGGTACACACTGTGTACCCATGTTAATTTAACCAAGATGAGTTTTAATAAATTCTGATCATCATGAAATAAATACACATGGAATGAATTAAATTTATAACTCATGTTGACCAAGTTAGTATATAATATGGTTTTTAGACTACACAATATGTAAACTTATAAAAAAATCTGTAGTGCTTGTGTTTTCGTGAAGGAAAACATGCGGTCCATGTCATTTTGAGCATTTATTACATGACATGGGGACTGAAAAACCATGGAACATCAAGGTCCCATGATGTGGATCTTTCTTTCATTATATATAGATTTTACACATATATGACTTATAAAGACAATAAAGCCCAAAAAAATTGTCATGGACATGGGATGAAGTGATTACAACTTGTGTATCGCAACTATAAGTCATGTAATTTATTTTACGTCATGTGATTAGTTTAACATAGGATAAAAAAATATTATATAATTACACTTATATACATGTGTTTTTTGTGTCATTTATTGATATTACACACCATGTGATATGATTATTAAATAATAATAAATTAATTTCCCTGTTATTTTGAATTACAAGTTTTGTTTGTTCCTTAATTGTTATGTACTCTGATAGTATTGATATCATAAAATGTCATATAATTAACATATGACAATTCATAATTTATTTATAATACACTCCTTTTAATTAAGTTTTAATAAATGTGTGCTAGTTTCCATGTGAATATACAGTAAAAAAACCATTCCATGTAGTTTGGACAATTACATGTTGTTGCCTCTAAGTGCACATGAATAATTTATTAAATAAAAATAATTATTTTAATATTTTAAAATTAAGTTTGAGGGTATTATTTAGGAGGTTTTGGGTGGAATTAAGATAAATTGAATTAATTAATTAATCAGATAAATAATTGGATTTATTCAAGGAATTTTATCTTAATTAATTAAAAAATTGAAGTGAATGGTTTCTAGATTGAAAATGTATACTCATTAAATTTTTGTGAGTGTTCCTATGATTAGATGATACCTATGTATTTTATTAGTTTCCTTTTAATTTGTTATTGTACACAAATTAAATAATTATCTATGTGTCGTCACCCCCACTCATTATGTATAGGCATGTGTGCCTACAATTTCTTTTATATAAACACCCAAACCAATCCTTTAGTTTACCTCACCTTTGTGAGAGTACAACATATGTAATGGATGGAGATCCCAGGATATCTGAGGTAATTCATGTTTATATCTAAGGAAAAACCAATCTAGGACATATATAAAATTAAATATAGAATCTTTTAGTACAAACCAAGTTATGGTTTAAAGTGTTATTCCTTTATGGTTTTGGTTAGTTTATCATACTCTAGATAAACTAACTGTTAGAAAAAAATAATGATCATGGAAATTATTTACATATATGTAATTTTTAATGGTTATTTTGTTCATGGAAAACTTATTATAATCACATAAATTAATTAATAAACAACCATTAAAGATAAAATACCAATAAAATTTACTATGCATAAATTTTTTATGGACATGGTTAATCACTTAAGTTAAATTAAATTAATATTTAATAAGATGTACTAAGATAACATGGTAAATTTTTACAAAAAAATTAAATTCGTTCAAATTATAATATTGAGTTGGTAAATGATCCCATTATATCATTTAGGATGGATCCAATAGATTATAGTGTTTGATCTAGCCCTTTTTAGGACACTACAATTCAACAAGGAGTTCTAGAGATGATTTTGGGTTGATTTAGGGACTTTTACATCTTATGGAGTAAATTTATGTAGAATTGGTGTAAATTTGTAGGTATGTGTCAGTTAAAGGCGTATCTAGGATTTTAGGATTGCATAGTCCTCTCAAAAGATTAAGGAGTTTCAGGTTAATAAAATTGTAAAGGTATGCCTACCTAAATCACTTTGAGTAACTAGTGAAGTCCTATATTGGGTCATGAGAAGGTTTATAAGGATACTTTTCCCCAAGAATATCAACATGATGGGTTATTTTAACACCATTTGTGAGAGCTATCAGTTTTGAAAAAATAGTGGGAGATTTATAAATTTCATATTAATTTTTTAATTTTTTAGTCCAGATAATATATTAATTTTTTATCTTACTTATTATAAAAATAAAAAACCACATGAATTTGAATTTATTACTACAATCTTTACCAAAGGAAACTAACCTTCTCACCAACTTGAATTTCTTGGAATGATCTATTAGATTCTTTATTATACTATTTCTAGAATAAATATTATACATGATGGAAACCTCGGTTCTTGAAAAAGTTTCTAAATAGGTTGACGATGAAAAAGTGTCTCTATTACTAAGACCCATGAATGATTTTATATTTGTATAATGTTTCTTATTATGCTCTATGTATAGTGATATTCTAAAGAAACATGAGGATATGGATGCATATATCATCATGTATCACCTTTGTTATATTTATCAATTGAAGGTATTAGAAAGGAGATATGATATCTCAAATGAATTGTTCATGCGAAAACTTGGATAATCAATGCCAAATTGGACACATATAGTCAATTTTATTGGTAACATTGAGTTCATGATAATTTTGAGATTTGTGATCCTTGATGACCAGAACATAGATCACATTCCATAATTACTACCTAAGTGATTCTCTAGTATATTTTGGTATTATAATATAAGTAATATTGAGAAAATATTTTAGAACTTATTACTATTATTCTCCATGTTGACAAATAAATTGGGCATGGAAAAATATGATTATGAGAAATAAGAAATAGAAGAATGAAGAATAGGTACCTATGACTCATTATATGTCTAAGGATCTTCAGTTTTATCCTTTTAATGATAATAATATATAATAGAAATAGAAATAATAAAATATGGTATGTTTTACAAGTGGCATGATTGGCCACTAGAAGACGAATTGTACCTAGTGGTAAAATCAAGGGGAAAAATTAGGCGTCTTCATTACCGAGTGAAACTTTTATATATCTATACATTGGGTATTAGATACCTATTTTGGGGATCAAATATGTATCTAAATTTAGTAACCAAGTATATTCTATTATATTTCCATTGGATAGGTGAATATTCGGGTTGCCAATGGAGTGAAAATTATTTCTTTGGATATAAGAGACTACCCCATTCTGTTACCCAAAATAATGATCTTAGTATCAAAATATTGTTATTCTGTACTAAATGTAATTAAGAACATAATTTTTTTATCCTTCTTAGATACATATTGTTTTACTTTTAAGAATGGGAACACAATATATTCCTATTATGATGACAAAATATGTTATTGTATGGAATAAATAAATAATGTCCTTTATGTATTATATTATCAAAAAAATATATTATAAATTAAAAACAAATTATATTTTCCTGGATCATTTCAACCCTAGTCATGGAATCAGAATATTGGTTATATAAACAAAATACTTATTAAGAGACTATATAATGATGCTTATTTAGACAATTTTGAGCTAAACCACTTGACATATGTCATGACTATTTACTAAGAAATAATAACATACCAAATTTAGTGGATCGAGTGAAATATCCATAGAAATACTCAAATTGGTACACATGGATTTGTGTGGAACTTTTCTATAAGAAGATAATAGTGGGTCTTCTTACATTATAAAATTTAATGATGACTTGAGTAAATATAGTTATACCTACTTTCTGTGGAATATGGATGAATCCATTGAAAAATTCAAAGAGTTAAAGAATGAAGTTGATAGTCATCTTATAAAGAAGATAAAGAAGCTTTGATCTAATCGAGGAGGTCAATATATTCACAAAAACTTTGTCGAATTTCTATGATAGTATGAGATTATATCTCAAATCACTCCAAATTTTACACCACATGTGATGATGTAAGAGATATGAGAAACCTTATCTTTCATGAAATGATAAGGTTGATGATGAGTCATGATATTATTCCATTATACTTTGGGAACATAAATTATATAGTAAAATACATACTAAACTCTGTACCAACTAACATTGTAAATATAATACCATATAAATTAATGTATGAGAGGAAATTCATTTTTTTATTCTTACATGTATGGTTATGTGAATAATTTGTTATGTCCACCTATAGAAACAACCTATCACCCCATGAAATGAAGTGAATCTTTACATGATATCCCAAGGAAACATAGGAATTGTGTTACTCAAATACCTCCTTTTATTAATGATACTAAATCAAAACTCTTAATTTATTAATTATTTTTATACTTTATGATAGTCATCTATATTTTTGACCAAAATGATAAAATTATCTATGTCTTTAAGTAACCATGAAAAGATACCACAAAGGGAAATTGACTATGTGGAAGTGACCTCATATTAAACTCAAAGTGATCAATGGAAAAATTATGTGATTGTGTATTATATGAGTTAATTTTTCATATATCATGCGGTGAACCCAATAAAAAATGAAGTGAAATCATATATATTTAACCAATTGCCTATTGAAGTTTAAGTTACCACACAAATTATTGAACCTAAAACATTAATAAACTAAGTTACCATGTGACAAGTGAGAATGATTTCCCTTAGTCTTGAACTTACCACCTATCCAATGGAGTGATCATATGAAGAGTTCGAGTGACCCTGAGAATAAATTAACCATATGTAATAACAAAATCAGTGACCATGTGAAGAGATGAAATTACTGCATGAAGAAAACTCATAACCCCATGATTAATGAAAGTGACTTCATGGAGATAGCATGTGACAATAAGAATAAGTGATGAAATAAAAAATTTAAGAAAATAATTGAGCACAAGAATAAATAAAGTAAATATATGTAGAATTGAAGTGATTGTGTGGAGTAATGAAGTTTCCTCATGAATAAAAAAAGAGAACTACTGAATAAAATAAGTGATTGCTTGAACAAGACAAGTTAACACGACAAGTTTCCATGGAATGTCACCATGGAAAGTGATTGGTCCAAATAATTGTGCCCAGAATCCGTGATCCAATGAAACCATGCAGAAGTGAAGAGTATGTTACCATACATAACTTAAGTAGGGGGTATTTTATAAATCTCCAATGAATATATTTTTAATAATTGATTACTATTAATAGTATTTAATGATGTTAATGTGTATGAATATTAAAATATCAATATCCTCTAATGGATAATTAGAGAAGGAGATCTCTTAAGTATGTCAATCAATTTTTGGATAAAAATATAAAGGATTATATACATGTTCTAGAGAGTTTATGATATTCTGATAACTTTTGTAGACATTCCATGACACTCTATTATTTTGAATTCTTTTTGAAAACTCAATTGAGTCGTCTCAATGATATATTTAAAGGAAATTGATTTATTAAAGCTGATCATATTGAACTACATTAAATATCCATACCTCCTATATATTTCTCCCATATTTTCACTTTCCTTTTGAGTTGTGTTTGTTTTTCTCTATTTATTCTTTAAACCAAGCTCATATATTTTATTGAAGATATACATACACTCTTTCTTTCATATTTTTACATATGTTAACCCAAGTAGAATGGTGTAAGTTTTAGTGTGTATCCCAAACTACCAGTGTGTTTTTTATATAAAAAATGATCTAAGTTATGTATTTGTTTATTTTATCAATAAAATGATTGGAAGTGGGTGATTTATAAGTGGATAGTACTAGGTCTTGGCCTAAGTCTAAACCTATTGTTTTTATACCATTGTTCTTTTTCTCATTTTGTTTTCTTTTGTTTTAAAACAAACCTATTTTTCTTTTTCAAAGCTATAAACAAAAACAAAAATTTGATAGTTATGTTGAATTAATATTTTATATATGGTATTTAATACAATTAATTTTTTTAAAAGTTATAGTGGTTTTAAAACCTGTTTCAATTGAGTTGTGATCAAACATTTGAGAATATTTTTCCAAGATCAAATTATAAAATTATACTATTTTTGTCAACTTGGATATTTTTATAAACTGGGTGATTTATCTTTAAATATTATTTAACATAAATTTTAATTGTAATATTTATTCACTTCCCTATCGATTGGTCCACTCTGATAAACATTTACTATTAGAAGAAGTTATTTATTTTTAATTTTGATGAAGTTTTACCCAAAAGATAAAAATTCTTTATTTCTAAATTTAATTTTTAATGGATAATAATAGGCATGATGGTAGAACTACTTAAATGAAACTTTATTTTAATGGAACTAATTACCATTGAAAAAATCCCTCGAGGTAACATTGTAGTGTTTTTTGGAAACTTTTATTTGTTAATAAAGCATATTTCTATCGTTAGTTGTGGAGTTCCGAAGCTATTTTTGACTAGGTATGTTTATAAATGTCAAATATAGAGGAATGAATTCCCTAAAAGTGATATAAAAAATGTATATAGGGTGATGTCGCATCCCATTTGTTACAAAATGTTTGGGGTCTAAAATATGGAGGATGGATCAATCATCACGAAAGTTGGATTTCCAAGAAATCCTCATAACAATATGGTAACGACATGAGTTTCGTGAAAACTGGGTTTCATGAACGGAGTTTTGTTGTGGTTTGGAGCATTGAAAATGTGTATCATGAATGCAAAAAGGGCTAATAGTAAATCTCTACGAGAATGAGAATCTTTGCAAATGGGAAATTTCCATGGTGCTGCATGAAAATAGGGAGATTAATGAATAAAGTTAGAGAGATTATAAAAAAGGAGGAGGGGTGCTTGAATAGAACTTTAATGGGAAGCAATTCCTATAATTAGGCGTCCACCCTCAGCATAATCATCGATTAAGAATTAATGAAAATTAAAAGTATTTAATTCAAAAAGTCGATTCATGAAGTTTGTTACAGAAAAATGTTTGAGAAGATTGGAAGTTAATGAATGATATTAATGTTGACTGAATATTATAAGCATCATGAAAGTATTGATATTTTTCAAGGCTAAAAAAATGACTGAAATTTATGTACCTAGTGAAGGATAAGTTTTCTGTGATAAAGTGTTTGAGATTCATGAAAACAAATTTATTTGTGTAGGATTATAAAGCTTCATGAACGAGGTGACCTTCATGAATTTTTTGGGGTTCGTGAAGGAAGTATGTACTTCTATATAATTTGGCAGTTTCACAAAGGGTCTATCATCTTCATTAAGGTAGTGATCATTATGGACGTATTAAAAAATCAATTTCTTAGTAATTTCTTTGTAAGGTATAATTCATCAATTGTATAAAAGTATAACTTCATCAGAGAATCTAGCTACAATTAGTGATATATTCATTATTTATAATGAAGGGACATATATTTCTATAAACTCTGTATGAATCATTTCAAGAGGAATGATTAAAGGAAGAGGAATAAAGTGATCTTTTCCATTGATAGTGATCCATCGAAGGCAAGATTGAGAGAGTGAACCTTGTGAAGTAGTGAGATAACCTTAAGAATTATAAAATCAATGACACTTGGAATAGAATTGATCTATCCTAAACCTAGTTTTGGAAGTGAGACTAAGAGGATTAGGAACATTAACACATTACCATTGTATTCTCCATGGATGTAACCCAGTGAGGGTGAATGAAGTAAAAATAGGTGAGTCCTTATTCTTAATCACCATATTTACTTTTAATATATCATCATTGGATAAGGAATTAAAAAATAATATCAACATAAGAATTTGTGAGTAAATAAAGTGACCCTTATAATAAATAGGTCATGATCATGTGGGGGAGGAATGTTTTTTAAAAGAATACCCATAAAATTTTTCACCCCCTCTCAGGTAATCTAAGCCCCCTTTGGGCCTAACAATTTCACTCATTGTAATATTAAAATTAAAATCAATATTTAAATCATGGTATTTGATATTTGAACCTCAATAGATTAAAAATATAAAAAAACAAAAGCTACTAGAGCTAATTGGAGTGATTCTACTAAGGATGATTATGATTACAATTTTATAGCAATGAATGCCTTATATTTTGTATTAAGAGAATACCAATTGAATAGAATATATTTATATTGTAATAATTATGAAATCTAGGACACAATTTTTAGATCACTTAAAATAACCTCAAATGTCAATGATATTCACCTCAATAACTATACTATTAAATACGATACATTTTTTGTGAAAAATGTTTTAACATCCCAAGGATTTACAAATATATTTAATATAGATGTAATGAACACAAAAACAAGTCTATGTGGAACAAAAATATGTTATTATTTAAAAAAGATAGTTATAAACTAAAAATTAATCATAATTTTTTAGCTTCTCTGTTTTGAATTTCAAAAAATGAGCATACATGATTGCGATAAGTAAGATATGTAGAGTCTGATAGGATCAACTTAATTTTTTGGTGAATACTAACTTGACAATTTTGAGTAGTAATATCACCCTTATGAATAGTAATATAGACCTTATGAATAGTAACCTCACCCATGAAAGTATAAATAAAATTTAGGCACCTTATAAATTAAATTATGATTTAATTTTATCGTGGTATGAGTCAGTTAATTTTTAAAAAATGAACTGTTGGTATTTTTGTGAGTAATAACTATTTATTTACAATTTCATAATTAATTAATTGATTTAAAATGAAATTAATTTTCATACAATGTATACATAAATCATTTCTTATTTTTCCAATGATTTTTAGGATAATTTAATTTGACCCTAATTAATTTTTTTGAGTGTTATAATATTAGTTTTAATATTAAAAATTGTATCTTTTCGAGTAAATGATGATTTTAATTAAAAATTTAATTTATCATATTTTAAAAAAAGTTTTCATGAAATGGAGTTCCTTTTTTAATTATACACATGGTAAAATGGTTTGCGTGAATTTTTTGTCTTTTTCAGAGACACTTCAATTTGTAGTGAATAGTTAAATTTGGTAATTTACTGTATAAATACATTATAAGCTAAATAAACTATTCCTTGAGTCATGGATAATATAAGCACCAATGGTTCAAAATATTATGAAATTAGTAGTTTATTTAGTCACAATTATCAATACAATTTTTTTTCTTCAGCAAAATAATAAAATAATAAATATAATAATGAGAAATCTCCCATCCCCTTAACTATAAAAACTTTCCCTCACCCCCACTTCTACTCACTCGTATATGCCGTGAATCATTTCAAAGTTCTTCCTAAAAAATCATTCCTAGTATCTAACCACATCAAGGATATATTGGTCTTACCAAAAGACCAAAACCCCTTTCCTTATGGAGGTTTTGAAGGAGGAGTATTTAATATGTAAAATTCGCTTCCTTTTCCTTTTATTTTCTTTTAAATTTATTTCTTTAATTATACTCTCCTAAAATAATCTATTAAAATGATCATTATAAATCCATTATAATATATATATTGTAATTATTACATGTTAATGGAATAATCGTCATCAATATCCTTTCTCTCTGTCTCCTTTATTTTAAAAACAAAATCATTGTTCGAGAGGTGCCGATTTACAACCTTTATGGATGATGTACTTTAATTCTTCAATTTATTCTTCAAGGATGGTCATGAAAAAAATTTTACAGTTAAAATATACTATAAAATATTTATTAAAAACTATTTAATTTTCTATAACTAGTGTGTATACATAATACTAAATCCTACCACAAAACTAGTTCGTGGCGATCAAAATACTACCGTAATAATCTAAACCATTATCACTAACTGTATTGTCTAATAGTTCATACTAATACCATATAACCATATGATATATATATATATATAAATAAATAAACTTAAAAATTCCCATTAATAAATTTTAACTATTATTCTGGAGAATTATACCCATTTTACATGAACACCATTACTTATAAACAAGTGAACAGATCTTGAAAACCAAGAATACAAATGCACCTGAATGATGAAATTGAACTCTATAACTCATCAATGAGGTAATAAATGATCTTAATTAATCTATAATTTTTAAAATAATTATATATAAGGTTATTAATTAATTAATCGATGGATTTAGTTTTATTATCTATGATGTTAAGGTCAACTGTAGAACTCATTCAGACATAAGGTATGGGTTTTCTTCCCAAACCTTCATTTTCATTCGGGTTACACTTTATTCCTATATAAACCAATGTAATTATTTTTTTATACAATTATTATAAATTATTGTTATTTTCTCTAATATAATTAATCATGATCATTTAATCTTTCATTTGTGTAAAATAAATGTTTTTAAAGGGTCCCCTTCTCAATTCACCATGATAAGCAAGCCCGATAAAAGGAAATTCCCAATTTTTTACATATTTTCAAGTTCCATTTTCAATCTATTTCAATCAAAAATTATTTTTCAAAAAACACTAATTTTCATGAAAAAAGTATATTAGTTCATTTCTGGTTTTATAAAATGATTTTCCCAAAAGAAATATTCTTTTCTAAGTAAAATTGTATTACTATAAATAATTATTCAATGATTTTCTGACCATTTTCATCTATTTCAACAACACTATTGAATATTATTTTTCAATTGGATTAAACTCTTACAATTATCATATACCATATTTTATTAAATTATTTATGATTAGATTTAATTTTGATGTGATATCTTTACACCATTAACCACACTCATCAGAATGGTTAGTGATTGTGGAACGTTATTTCATATATCCATGATATTTATATTTATACCAATTCATATGAGGAATTAATTGAACCTATAATGTGAATGGTGGAGAATTATATAGATCATCTATGCATTGGTAGGTCTCATGAGATGAAAAAAAGTTGTGTTTTTTCTGAGGCCTTACCCTAGTATTTTCAGATGTCTTGGATGAGACCTTGACAATAGGTTTCACATGTCCATGATTATGAATTCCCTCATTTTGTTAATAGTAATTGATAAACCATGTGATTATTTTATTAGTAAAATTTATATTTTTATGTTTCATCATCATATTATCAATTATATGGCTTTATATAACAATATTTAATTCCTATCATATTTTGCTGAAGTTTGTTTTATAAGGCATGTGTTTTTAGTTATTCACCATGTCTAATGTTTATGATAACTTTTGATGTATTACTTACCCTTAATGAGCATCTAAGATAACCCATTTATATGTTTTATTTTTCCAAAGGATTTAAAGATGAATATTTTTATGAATGACTTGTACGAATAATCTAAGAGTTTATGGGTGTTTCCGATGGAGTTGCAATGTTGTTTCTTATTTGAAGTAGTGATGAAAATATTATATTTTTATCTGGTTTTCCAAAACTTATAAATTGTTTGGTTATTCTGGATTTTAAATCCATGAAATAATAAACATGTATTAATATAAGGGACAAGCTCTAGGAATCTAGGGTTGGGGTAATTACAATTGGTATTAGTGAATTTTTAGTATAAACCATAGGAACTGGATTTAGAAAATGAAAATTAGGAAACAAACCATAAGATTAAATATGAGGATAAGATTACATGAACATCCTATAATTTTGGTAAGGTTTATATTATGGGGATATTTTTAGAAAATATATCCTTGTCTTGATACTCTAAGTGGACGTGGCTCTGGCACAAAGGTACTAGGAGAAAAAACTCCCAAAAGGTGTTCTGGGCGTGACATTGGGTAACCTAATATATGACCATGGGCCTTACTACATACCTAGTTTTACAATCCTAGGGGATATCCTTAGGATAATTAAAATTCTATTTAAAACACATTAGGAAGGATTTAATTGTAAATATGTCCCCAAAGAGACCATGCTTATGATTATGAGATTAGATATGCATAAAATTAGAATTTATGTTATGTGTTTTGATAGATTGGAATTATACATTATGATTCATATCCTATTTTAGTGTATTCCATTATTTATAAATGGTACCTATTGGAAGTAATGGAAACTGCATGAACACACACGTCCCCTGTAGGGATTTCCCTCCTATGTAAGATAATGATGTTGGTTCTGGAGCTGTGATTGGTGCTGAGAAACTTATAGATATAATAGAACAAATTAATCAAGTTATAAACAATAAACTTACCCATATAGAGAATTATGACACATAATGTAGAGGAGAAATTTTGAAACACTTTAAGTGACAATATACACCGTTATTTAATAGGACTATAAACCCATTCATAGTAGAGTAGTGGATAAGTTCCATAGAGAAGATATTTCTTGCTTTGGTAAGTAATGAAAGGGAGGAGGTTATCATGGAAGTTTATCATTTATCAACATATATTGATCAATGGTTGTCGTTGATTCGAAAGTGCTATAATACATATGGGAGGATGAGCCCGTAAAGGGCTTCTCCCGTCCTAGGGTTTCCTCTCGCCGCCGCCAGCTCCGGCGCTGCAGATGGCGCGATGACTCCTTCTCGTGCTCGGTGGGTTGGTGGTGGTTCTCTGCTGCAGGGCTTCGTGGTCTTCTCTCAAGCTGGGGAGACGCTCTCTGGGCTTCTGCGGTTGTGGGCTCAGATCCGTGGGTGTAAGACCGGTTGTTGATGGCACACTCTTCGGAGCGCTCGCGGTTCGGATCTTGCAGCTCATTTTTGTCATGTGGTGAGTTTCTTCGCAGTTGGGGGTTTCGATCATGAGCTGGTGGTTGTGGGGTTCTACATCTTCTCACGTGAGCATGTTAGGGTTTCGGTGGGTCTGATGCGGTTGTTCTGTCTGGTGGCGGCGGGATTTTCTAGTCTTTATTTCGGTTTTTCTTTCGCTGTGTCATGGTGAACCTTTCGGTGAACGTACTATTGAGATGGAGCGTCGACTCTGGACACATCTCCTTGGCATTTTTTTCTGTTGTTTTGAGTTTTTCGTTCGATGTTGTATTGAATCCTTTGTGGAGATGATGATGATGGCGGACACTGGTGTAGCTCACCAGCGATCCGGTGAAGGGAATGAATGGTGGGAAGGCATAGGCATCTCCATGAATGATGTTTTGTTGATTCCTCGGCAGTGTGCTGGGGTGATGATGTGACGACGGACGCCGGCGACACTCACCAGCGATCCGGTGATGTGGATATGGCTGATGCGCTGGGTACTTGGCCAGTCCGGCGAACCTCACCGGTGGCTTGATTGGCGGCGATGAAGTTTTCGCGTTTCGAGGTGGTTGCACGGCTCGAGGCGTGTGACGCGCTTACGGGTTTGCGGCTCGAGGTGGAGCACATGGATTGCCGGTGGCATGATGGCGATGTTGATCGGTGGCTGCACTGCTCGAGACTGGACGCGTGATGATGGGCCCGCGTGATGATGGACACGTGGTGTGCGCTGAATTTGTTTGGTTTGAAATTTGAATTTTGAATGGCGATGAAATCTCGGGAAGTGTTGTGAGGTTTCCGGTTTTCCTTAAACCGGTTTGGGTTACCGGTACCCTTAAACCGGCTTCTGAAAATGGAAAAAAAATGATTTGCAGGAGGTTGTCGTTGATTCAAAAAACAATGGACGACGAAGATATTGAGAATATGGAATGGTGGGATTTTAAGGAAAAGTTCCTAGAAAAATATTTGCCTCGTGAACAATGATCCGATATGGAAAAGAAGTTATGTAATCTATGTTAGAAGGAGGATGCTAATTTTTTCAAGTATGAAGCCAAGTTAACAAGGATATAAAGTCATGTCATATCCTGCATACATAATTTTAGGAGTAAGAGTGATTGATTCTTGGATGGTTTAAAACCATTCATCCAAATGGAATTGGTTTCACAATATTTCTCATCATACAAAGATATTGTCTCATGCACAACCAAGATAGAGAATGAATTCTCTAAATATTATGAAATTAAATTAAAGAAAGAGAATAAGTGTGTCATGAATGAAATAATGGATAATGATAATAATAAGAAATGGTGTATTCCAACATGTGATACCTATAGAAGGAAAAACCCCAGATCCTACTTAATTGGAAAATGAGTCTATTATAAGTGTGGAGAAAATGTCAACCAAGCCTGTGATTATAAGAGAAATAAAAAAAATACGAATGTTCAATGAAACAATTGAAGGGAGATTGGACACTAAAAAAATTATTTTATGTTGCATCAAGGAAACTTTCTTCAGAAATGTCCATGGGAGCAAGGATAATCTTGTGCGATCACAACAACTGAGTTTGATGTTCTAAATGATTTGGTTGCTGGTATCTTAATAATCTAATCAAATTTAGATAAAGTTTTATTTGATTTTGGATCATCATATTCTTTTATATCTTCCCAATTTTCAGTAAAAATTATATATTTCTAATTCTACTTAATAAGAGATTTGTCAGTCAAAACCAACGAGGCGAGTCTCATTGCAATAATGACGTTTCCGGAAGTTCCCATTATAGTATATAAATATGATTTATCTTCTCATTATATCATCATATCTATGGTCAAATTTGTAATAATCCTTGATATGGATTGGATTTACAAATAATTTATGAAAATATATTATATAAATTAGGAAATTTTAATTTGTGAGGAAGGTGTATAGTCCCTCATCATTACAGAAAAAACAAAACAATCTTATTATATTCTAGATCCACCCCTAGTAGCTCTACTGAATTCAATTCTCGGGGAGGAATAGAATTTAATATCTATGGGTGAGGAAAGAAATATTTAAATTGAGGATATAACTATTATTAAATAATATATTGATGTATTTACAATGGATTTACCAAGATATCATCCATGAAAGAAAATTGATTTTTGTAATGATTTATGTCCCAGTTCAAGGCGTATATCAAGGACTCCTTATAGAACGAAAAAAGTGGAATTAGTGGACCTAAATAAACAACTTGGGGAGTTGAGTGATAAAGGATTTATTCTCCCTAGTGTTTCTCCATGGGGATACTCCATTCTATGTTTCCAGAAAAAATATGGATCAATGAGGATGTGTATTCATTATATATAAATCAATGATATTATGATAAAGAAAAGTTATCCTCTTCCTTTAGTTGATGTTTTATTTGATCAGCTTCATGGAACCTAATAATTTTCGACGATTGAACTTTAATCTGGATATAATCAGTTGCATGTGAAGATGTAATTTATTCAAAAGACAACATTTTGAACCATGTATGAGCATTATGAGTTTACAAGAATATCTTTTGTACAGAATAAGAATCCTTTATTTTCATGGATGTAATGAATAGAGTTTTCAAGGAATATGTTGATTACTTTTTATGGTATTTATTGATGATATATTGGTAGAGTCCAAAATCTATGAATATCATGAGAACCACTTGTGCATTGTTTTGAAGAATCTTATAAGAAACGAGTTTTATGGGAAGTTTAGAAAGTTAGAATTATGGCTTCAAATAGTTTATTTTCATGGACTTATTGTCTTTATGGATGGAATTTTAGTTGATCCTATAATGAAAATGGAAGTTCAAGAATGACATATACCAATGAACATGATCGAGGTTTATAGTTTTATGGGTTTAACAGGTTATTATTGACATTTTGATCATAAATTTTACTGATTAGCTAACCCACTAACCAGGAATACACATAAAGGGGTTATGTTCATATGGACTAAATAATGTGAAGATTTTTTGAATAATTGAAGATAATATTAGTGAGTTCTGATGGGTCGGAGAAAAACGGGAAGGATGGCAAGAGGGGGGTGAATTGCCTTTTAAAAAAAATGATTAACAATTTAAAAACAAAGTGAAATCAAAGTATGTGCAGCGGAAAATAAAAGAGGCAATCACACAAGAAATTGTTAACGGAGTTCAGCCAAAACCCGGCCTACATCTCCGCTCCCAACTCAACCGTTGAGAGATTCCTACCGCTTGCTTTTCAATGGTTTTAGCAAGAAACACACTAGGCTTTGTGGTGGCACTAGGACCTATTACAGCTTGCTTTTGGTGGTTAAGCAAGAACCCACTATCCTTCTTACAGGTGAAGGATAGCTCACCTATGTCTCAAGCTATTTAAAGGAAAGCTTGACAACCTCTTCACACCTTAGTGGTGATGTGAAACCCAAAAGAAAGAGGGATGGAGAAAGAGTTTGGGGTTTCTAGGCACAAACCCAAATTTAAGCTCAAAATAAATAAAACAATAAAACCCGTATGTTGAGAAGCCTTGGGCGCCTTTGATTGATTGGAGATGTTGAAGGCCGCTTCCAAGCTTCTTTGAAGGAGCTCCTTGGATGTGGAAGTTGTTGGAGCAAGGTGGGTTCCTTGAAGGAAGTCCGCCGGAGGTACGCCAAAGATGGAAAATGTGTACGCTGGCTTGGTATATGATCCGGTAGGTGTCCGGGGCTTCCTTGGCCTTTATTTATAGGCATGGAACCCTTGGGGAGTCTTCGGAGCCGTTGTAAAGGCTTAAAGAGCCGTTGGAGGCCAAATGTGAGTTGACTGGTCAAAGCCAACGGCTAGTTTGACTGGGCCACCGGCTCGCCGGTGCCTTGGATGTTGAGAAGGCCTTCTGCCCAGGCAGCACCGGCTGACCGGTGCCAGAGCCACCGGCTGGCCGGTGGGCAGACAGTAGCTCACACTATTCATCTGGGTGCCACCGGCTGGCCGGTGACAGAGCCACCGGCTGACTGGTGGAACCTGGCAGTGGGCAATGCCTCTGCCAGGTCCACCGGCTGGCCGGTGCCATCACACCGGTTGGCCGGTGGACTGAATTTCAGTCCACTTGATGTCCATTCTTGGGCCAATCCTTTGGCAATCTTTTCCCTATCATCCACAACACTTAAAAACAATGTTAGACAAATAATAAGGTGATTGTGATCATGAAAATCAAACAACTAGGGGAATGAGAGGTACAACAAGTTTTTGGAACCCAACTCTACCATTGAGAAATTGTGGATTTGTGATTTATAGTGATGCATTAAAGAAATGGATTGGTTGTGTCTTTATACAGAATTAAATAGTTATTTCCTATGAATCAATGTAGTTAAAACTGAGGAACAAAACTATCGAACTCATGATATTGAGTTTTAGATATAATCATCTCCCTAATGATATAGAAAAATTATCTCTATGGTGAGAGATGAGTGATATATAAAGATCAGAAGTGCCCCAAATATATCTTCTCATAGAAAGAAGTCAACATAAGGAAAAGGTGTTGGATCTAGCTATTCAAAGATTATGATTGTTCCATTCACTACCACCGAGGGAAATCAAATAAGGTTTAAGATTTATTGAGTAGTAAAGATCAAGGAGTTCTTAAAAAAAAGGATTAAAAGGGATCCTATGGTCATGGATCTCGTAAATATGTATATGGGAATTATAAAAGAAGGTGAAACATCATTACTTTTTAAATTGGTTTACCTTCATCTATGTTAGAAAGGATTACATTTCCTCTCGGGATGATAAGAATCTTCAAAAGAAAATTAATTCTGTGAATGATGGGAAGTTGGAAGACTTCATGTATGAAGATGGAATTATGAAATTTGGGTGGAGGCTATGTGTTCTCCCTATACATGATCTAAAAATGGAGTTATTGGATGATACCCATAGCTCAAAGTTCTATGTACACCTTGGTAGCACTAAGATTTATAGATATTTTAAGGAACATTTCTGGTGGTATAATATGAAGGATGAAATTGCTGATTATGTCTCAAGTTGTTTAGTCTGTGAACAGGTCAAGGCAGAAAGACAACATCCTAGGAGTTTCATGCAATATATTTCTAATCTTAAATGGAAATGGGATGAAATAACAATGGATTGTTTCACTGTATTACCCAGAACTCCAAGAAATAATTTCACAATATGAGTTATTATTGATTTAATTACAAGATTCTATCATTTTATAGCTATAAGAGAGGATTTTCCACTAGAGTTACTTGAATGACTATATATTAATGAAGTTGTAAGACTGTATGGAGCACATCTCTCACATTTTATTTATCATGATTCACAATTTACAAAAACAATATGTAAAAGTCTTCAGAAATATTTGGATACTAAGCTTCATTTGAGTACTGATTATCACCCCCAAACAGATGAGCAATAAAAAAAATCAAAACACAAGAAGACATGTCGAGATCATATTCACATGATTTACAAGGTTTTGGGATTTGTATTTACCTTTGTTAGAGTTTTCCTATATTAATATTTTCCATTAAAGTATTCAAATTGGACCAAATGAAGCATTGTATGGAAAGAGATATCATACACCAAAATTTTGGGATGATGTTTGTGAATGGAAGCTTATGGGCCAAGAGCTTCTGGAAGAAGCAAAAAACAAATGGTAAGAACACTTGACATCCCTATAAAAGTAGATCAAATTTGATAAAAAGAGCTATGAAGATTATAAAAGTAAGGATTTGTAATTTCAAGTGGTATATCATGTTTTTCTGAAAGTATCTCCATGGATGGGTTTTATAAGAGTTGAGAAGAAAAGGAAACTGAGACCCAGGTACATTGGAACTTTTGAAATTTTAGTGAGTATATAAGATGTGTATTATCATTTGGAATTTCTTCCTAGAATTTTTAAGGTATACAATGTGTTCCAAATCTTCTTGTTATGGAAGTAAATTCCAGAACCAACACATGTACTCACTTATAAAGGAATAAAATTATAACATGACTTAGCCTATCTGAATTTTGAACACTAAAGAACATTTTATGAGGAATCGAACAACTCAACTGGTAAAGGTACATTGAAAAAATCCTAAAATTGAAAAGGCGATGTGGGAGTCTGAGGATATTATGATGGAGATATATGAAAATATTTCTCTAAGGTATTTTTTTTTTGTAATTTTGAGGATGAAATTTATTGATGGAGGAGAGAATGAGACACCCTGAGGATTTAAAAATAACTTTAATACAGAATGTAATGCACAAAACACCTAGTCTCTATGAAACAACATTTTTTTATTATTTAAAAAAGATAGTTATAACCATTTCGTTAATCATAATTTTTCCACTTCAATGATTTTAATTTCGAAAAATGGACATACACAGTTGCGATCAGTTTGATATTTAGATTCTAATAGAATCTATTTTTTTGTGAATAGTAACTTGACCCTTTTGAATAGTAATATTAACCTTTTGATTAGTAATATGAAACATATGAATATTGACCTCACCCATGAAAGTATATATAAAATTTATGCACCTTATAAATGAAATTATGATATAATTATATCATCATATAAGTAAGTGAATATTTTAGAAGGTAAGTGTTGGTATTTTTTTGAGTAATAAATATTTATTGAAAATTTTATAATTAATAAATTAATTTAATGGAAATTTAATTCTCATAAAATGTATCCATAAATAAATATATTTTTTCCTATGATTTTAGTATTATTTAATAAGACCATAGTTAAATTTTAATTGTTAAAAAATCAGTTTTATTATAAAAAACTGTAATTTTTCAAGTAAATGTTGATTTTAATAAAAAAATAGTTTTCTCATATTTATAAAATTACTTTCATAAAATTGATTAAATATTTTTAATTTTAAATATTGAAATATGGTTAGGGTTTTTTTTGGTTTTTTCTGAAAAACTGGAATTTTTATTGAACAGTTGAATACGGTAATTTACAGTATAAATACCTTATAAGATAAATACTCTATTACATGAGTCATGGATGATTTAAGAATACCTGGTTTAAACTAAAATTAAATTATTACTATATTTATTCACAAGAATCAATAGTATTGGTTATCTTGAGAAAAACTATAAAATAATTAATATAATAATAAGAAATCACGCCTCTCCTCCACTATAAAAAACCACCCTTCACCCCCTCTTCTCCTCACATATATAATCTTTGGTTCTTGTAAAAGTTATACTCAAATCATATTCCCTCGCCTCTCCCACATGCAGGTTCTCTTTATCTAACGAAAAAACCAAAACCTCTTTTCTTAAGGAGGTTCTCAAGGAAGAGTATTCAAGAGGTAAAATCCACTACCTTTTCTTTTTATTTTATTTTAATATTATTTATTTAATCATAATCTCATAAAATACTCTATAAAAATGATCATGATAATAAAAATATCATATATATATATATATCAAAATTATATCATGTTAATTGAAGAAACATCATCAATATCCTTACTCTCTATATTTTATTTTAAAAATGAAATCATCGTCCAGGTGGTGCCGATTTACAACCTTCATCGACGGTGAAAACTTGTTCTCCAATTTATTATTCAAGTTTGGTAATGATACAATTTTTTGGGTTAAAATATACTATAAAATATTTATTATAAATTATTTAATTTTCTTTAACTAGTATATATACATATTACTAATTCATATGATAAAACTAGTTCGTGGTGATGGAAATAACACCTTAATAATCTAAACTATTATAACTAAAGGTTTTTATCCAATGGTTCATCCTCATACCATATAAACTTATGATATATATAACCAATTAAACCTATCAATACTAATTAATAACATTTAATTCCAATTATAGAGAATTATATCCATTTTACATGAATGTCACTACTTATAAACAAGTGTACCGATCATGAAATCCAAAAAAAAAAAGAATTCTTCCGAGCGATTAAATTGAACTATATTACTCATTAATAAGGTCATAAATGAAATTAATAAAACTATAAAGACTCAAGTACTTATTTAAAAAATAATTAATTAATTAATTAATAGATTTAATTTTTTTATCTAGGATGTTAAGTTAAAGTTGAGGAATCATTCAGACATAAGGTTAGAGTTTCTTCATGAATCTCCATTTTCATTCGGTTTGTGCATTCTTCCTCTATAAGCCAATGTAATTATTAATTTATTTCATATAATTTTTATAATTTATGGTTTTATGTTCCAAAATAGTGTATTATGATTATTTTATCTTTCATTTGGAGAAAATACATGTTTTAAAAGGGTCCCCTTCTCAATTATTCCTGATAAGAAATCCCGATATAAGAGAACGTCCAGATTTTATACCTAATTTCAAGTGCACTTTATAATATATTTTGAGAAAGAATTTTTTTTATAACAACACTCATTTTATCATATAAAAAATACCTTAGTTCATTTCTTGTTTTATGCAAATATTCTTTCAAAATAACTCTTCTTTTCAATGTAATAGATTATTAATCTCCAGAATTCTTCAATGATTTTATTAGAGCATTTTCATCTATTAAAAAAGACCTATTGAATATATTATTTTATTGCGAATAACCTCTTATGATCATCATATAAAATATTTTATTAAATGGTTAATGTTTATTATTATTCTGAATATTCTATCGTGATACCATTCACCATACTACTCAGAATGGTTAGTGATTATGGAATATTAGTTCATATGTTCATTTTGTTTATATTTTTCCCATTTTTATGTGGAATAAATTAGATATAGAAAGTGACTTGTGGGGAACTATATATCCTCTCGATTCATCAGTAGGTCTCATGAGGAAAAATAGAATTGGATTTTGGACGAGGCCTTACCCTAGTATTTTCATTTGTATTGGTCGAGGCCGTGAAAATATGTTTTAGATGTTTGACATTATGAATTCCTTCATTATGATAAAATTAATTGATAAACCATGTGTTTTTTAAATTATTAGAATATCAATGGTGAAATCTCATTCTCTTATGATAATTTATATGGATTTCTGTAATTATATTTCATTCCTACCAAATTGTTCTCAATTATGTTTTTAAATGCATGTGTTTTTAGTTAGTCACCATGCCTAATGTTTATGGTTATGATAACATCCGCTGTATTACTTAACCTCACTAGGAATATGAAATCACCCCTTTCTATGTTTCAATTTCCCCTAGGATTCACAAATGAATATTATTAATGACTTCTAAGAATAATCTAAGATTTTTTTGTGCTTACAATGGATTTTAAATGATGTTTTTGCATTCAAGTATTAATGTAAATCTTATGTTTGTATCTTGTTTTCCAAAAATACTAAACTATTCGGTACTTCCAGATGAAAAGTCCCTGAACACATACCAATTTATTAATAAAATGCATCATATCTAAGAAACTGGGGTTGGGGTCCTTACACATATTGAATCAATTTCTGAAATGTATCAAATGTTCAGGGAAATATTTAACACAATGAATGCATTTGGAAGTAAAATTAAAGATAAAGATCAAGTGATGAGACTCCTGTGGTGCTTACCCGATAGATGGAGAGGAACCTCGTTTTAAAATATATAATCATTTTAAATATATAAACTAAAAGTGAAGTATTTTCTTGGAAAGCTCAGGATGTATGGGGTAGAATTAAAAGTGAACATAGACTAAAGTGAAAACCACATACTTTCAAAATATCAGAGTCAAAGCTAATGGGAAAAAAATCGAAGAAGTAATTGAATTGGAGATGAATCACCATCAGATAGTAATGAAGATTTGAATCATTTATCAGGTATATTTATGACGATCTTAAAGAGGAATAAATTATTCAAGAGGCCAAACTATAGAGGAAAGTTTGAAAAAAATGAAACTAGAAAAAGGAAAATCGGCAAGGTGAATAGAATAGTTATGAATGTAAGAGAAAAAAGAAATATTAAAGCTAAATGATCAAAACTTAAGAATAAGAAACGTTATGAGAATAAAAAGAAAAAGACCAAATAATGCTATGAAATGTACCTAGAGTTTTCTTCATGATAGTTCTAATGAACCAAACATGAGTAGTTAAGAAAATGATGATACATCCAATATTTGTTTTATAGAAAACACATATTAGGTAATAAATATTATCTCTAAATATACTATAATTATTTATAATATTTCTAAAAATTAAAATAATTTTTAAAATATTATAATTAAATATTTATTTGAATACTAAAATATTCTAGAATAAATTTTTATTGAACATAAATATAGTTATAATAATTTTAAAACACATCATTCTTTATTTATAAACACTAACTTGAATCTTGTGGTAAAAACAAAATTATTTCTCATTTATTAAAAAGAACAATGAAATTAAAATCCAAAATGAGAAATTTTAAAAGGTTGTCTAAAGACATAAAAATGATGGGGAAAACATAACAAGTATTCTTGTTCAACAAACCACACCCATGTATGAAACTGGGAAAACTGACCTTCCCAGATAGGGGAGAATTTATAAGAATGAATTTATTCTTAGCTAAACATCCTCTAATTCTATAAATAGTTCTTATTTTTATAGTCCTAATAGTTTTTTTTATTTATAAAATTACTAAGTCTATTTATGGTAAACCTATTAAATAATGTCGGATTCAAAAATCATTTATTACTAACATTTCATGTCCCAGGAAATTGTGGGTAACAAAATAATTTCTTGTTTAATTTTACTATAGAAAACCATCTTGAAGAGTGATTATAATAATCTATAGTGTCTCTATAGTGGACATTCTATAAGAATTACTAGACACTGCTCAAACATTAAAATTGTTATAATTTAAGATAATGGATATCTCATTTTTTATGACAGCACCAAAGAAAAAATAACAGGACTTGGTCAAATTGATAATACTAATTATGTTTTAATTTCAAAAGTATTATTTTTTTATGAATAATAGAATAATATTATTATCATCACCCAATTATGTTATGATTCTTACCATGTTATGTTTTAAAAAAATTCTTGTAAAAATTTTGATTCAAAATATGCATTAGTGTTTACTGATTTTTGTAATGATAATGTTTAGGCAGTTGATTTAGATTACTTATTTTATCAAATTATTTCTTACTTAAGTACTTCTCACATAGAATATTGGTTATGGAATTTTGGACTAGGGAATTGTAGCTTTCAATTTATTAAAAATCTAAGTTGGAAAGTTTTACTTATGTATCTTCCTAAACTAGAAATACCCAAATATAATGTCTATAAACCAAATAAAAAATCGAAGGAATATAAGATCAGTTTAAAATTTAATGAAAGAAGTCTCAACTAATAAACTCCTAGAGTTGGTTTACTTGTACATTTTTGGACTTACTATAGTTTATAGATTAAATAGGAAAAATTATACTTGTGTTCTTGCAGGTGACTATTATGGATACACATGGGTGTTATTTCTAGCTCCTAAAAGTGGAGCTTATTACAACTTTTCATAATATGAAAAATGAATAGAAATATTAGTTAATTTACTATTAATACATTAATTATTTATCATGATCACGTTCTTAAAAATATATATTTTTTAAACATTATTCTTATAAGTTTCCTAAAATAAAAAACTTTAGGCTCATAGGACTCCCAAGAGGAATGATGTTATATAATAAGGGAATATGACTCTTAATGAGTTTTCCCAAACATTATTAATGAGTATGAACTACTAATTTATTTTGGATAGAAGATATCAATAAAGCATTTAAAATTATCAATAGGGTTCTTATCTAATAACGTATAAAAAAACTAATTATTATTTGTGGATTGGAAGAAATCCAAAGTTTATTACATTATAATTCTTAGTTTCATGGTATTTATTCCCAATAAAAAGGAATTTTTAGGCAAATTTTCATCCAAAAGTGATGGCGGTGTATTCCTTGGTTATTAAACATTTAATAAATCTCTGAGGGTGTTAAATTAAATAACCAAACATATGTAATAATCTATACATTTCAAATTTTATGAATCGTACACACATGTGCCTAAAAATTCTTTAAAAAATCTCAAGGATGATCTTTATAACATTATTATCAACACCTCAACCAAGCCTGCTGATCATTCTATAATACATTATATAGAAAAATCACCCCACTCTGAATATTTGTTTAAACAATATTCCAAATAGGAAGATGATGAAAAAGAGTACATATATCCCAAGATCCATCAGAACCCATGCAAACAATACATTAGATCATATAGTTGAATATATAGATATAGTAACACAAACTAGGTATTCTCTTAGAAACTAGGTTTAACTTCAAGATTTATTTTATTACCTTGAATCTAAAAACATCACTCAAGATTTAAATGGTTAATTTTGGTAATAGTTATTCAAGAAGAGTTGAATCAGTTTGAAATAAATAAATTTTGGGAACTAGTTAAATGACCAATATACTTATAGACCATTAGAACTAAATAGATGTTTAGGAAAAAGGCTGATGTGTTTGTCACTATAATTATAAATAATTTCTGACTAGTTGAACTAGGTTATAGTTAAGAGTAGGGAATTAAGTATAACGAAACTTTTTTTACTAGTATAAATACTTTAAGCCATTAAGATACTTATTAACTATGTAGCACGTTCGATTATTGAATTATATAAAATGTATATCAAGAGTGATTTTATTAATGGTTATATTATGGTTGATTTTTTTGTTGTACGATAATTGGATTTCAAAACACACATTTTCCAAATAATAATTTTAAATTAACTAAACCTATTTATGGTTTAAAAACCTCAAAGAGCTTGGTTATAAGATCCTAAATTTTTAAGGTATAAATCCTTTTAATTTTTGTCTAAACATATTTTTTTTACCACAACAGATGTGCTAAATGTAAAAATGGAGGTTTTTGGATAATTTGGGCTTGGTTGACCCACGAGAGTTTTACTTTTGATAAACAAATAGAGGGTTGCATGTTGTGCTTATAATTATTAATAACCATGTAAATCAATCATGAGACCCTATAATAGTGGATCATGGTTATCTAAACCCTGAAAAAAAGTTGGATGACCATGCACAAACCTAAAAAAAATTTAGTGTCACTTTGCATTGTTTATGTATGGTTTTTATAATTGTACACCAAATTCGTGTGAGGTGTAAGTTCATGGGCCATGGCCATTTCATGATTAGTGGGTGGTTTGGCTAAACGTTCATCCATACTATGTGATCCTTTATAAATCCTAGAAAATGGCCATTTTCCCTTTTCCGCTTAAAATATAAAATTCATCCTTCCTTATTTATTTTTCACATCAACCAGTAGCGATAGAGTTGTCCCTTCCTCACTCTCTTATGTTTTGATATATATTATTTTTCCAGATTCTAATTTGAACAGTATTCATCACATTAGATCCCCCTCACTTTGGATATCAATACTCTTACTTCATTCATCAATTTATCATCCTGTATTTAGTGTAACATCATGAAAGATAGCTTTCCCTATTTGCCTTGAAATTTACTATTTTTCCATTTTCTCTCCTCACATTCAAAATCAAAGGCTGATTATGGGATCATAGTGTGCCACATGGGTATGGTAGGAGGTATATTACTTTTCCCTCAAAGTTGATATGTCTATAATTTGTCATTATTCTGCCACACACCATACTTTCTTTATGTTTCTTCAAAGAATATGCAACTATTCAGTTTAATTTCATGAGCATTGGAATTGAAGTTTTAAGAGACCCATTTACATGGTTTTTGGTTGATTAAATCAACCCAAACAACCTCTTAGGGTGTGTTTGGCTAAATCCTAATGACACCATTCCAACGTTAGGAATACATTACTCATTGGGTTTTTTGAGATAGGCATTTAATAGTCTAACTAAGTAATTGAATTAAATAAATTGTTAAATGGTTTAAATACCATCACTTGGATAATTTTTACTTATTAAATGCATTGTGACTACAAATCATGGACCCATATTTATAAAAAGGTGTGTCCTACCTTCGTTGAGACATGAATTTCCAACTAATAATACCATGGGAGAACTTATAGGACAACATATGATTCATTTATGGAATGAATAATTGAGACACCACACTAAGGATCATTTAATGTATAATATATGTGACTTATTTGACTAAACACTGATGATTCAATTGTATTCACCATAAACTAGAATCCATGATACCATATCCATGGATTCAGATTAATGTACTTAGACCATAAATTCCACGGATTATCTCCTTTGGCTTCAATAATGTTTATACCATGATTAACATAGAATTGTTCTTAACACTTGGATATAAATATTTTTTTTGAATGATAAGGGTTCATCCCTTGGATTACACTGAAACCCTTATATAAAATCTGTATGGGTAATCACTCTGAGTTGGATCAACATTATAATGTATATGATTCCATTTCTTCTCCTTTGGTCCTACATGATTTTCATACATGGATAACCAAGATATATTACTTTAGTTCCCATCCAAATTAATTGTTTTTATTATCAGATATATCTGATATAGGCTAAAGAAGGTGTAATTGACCGGGTGTCCCACGAGGTACCTGATCCCACAAATTTACTAGTTATTAATTTTTTTTATATTATACCTACACACCAATATATTTAATATTCATACGATGGAATTTAATTTGACACTGTTGGTGGTGTCCTACTAGGTTTTAATCACACCCTGTTCAGGCCACTGTTTGGTACCCAGATCAACTTCAAGGATTTAGGCAAGGATAAAGGGAAGCGCCTAACTATTGATGCTTGATCTCTTTTTGGGTTAGATGCAGATGACTAATCCATTTCATGGAATTCTCATGGACATAGTTTTTCATATTTTTTTCCATTAATTATAAATTTATTCTATATATTATTTCAACCATGTCTTCTTATTAACGTTTTGTGTACTCATGAACAAATCTGTATATGATACTGCTTATGGATTTTGACTATTTATTGTTATCTTGATATTTATTTTGGATTCCTTATCTTATTCTGATATTTCATCATATCGTTCCTACTACATTTCATAAATTATTACCACCGTATTATTATACTCTAATAAAGAGTGTATATTATTCATACCATAAAATTATGTACCCTCGCTACTAGTCAGTAGCCTCTTGCATTTTTGAAGGTGATCTGGTGTCTTTGTGGCCCTAATATTGGGTTAGTTAAGAGTTAATCAGACATGGGACATCACAAAGTGGTACATTAAGGATTATTTTATTTTCTTTAAGGTTTTTCGAAGATATAAAGGATACTAGGATGTGTGTAACATTGGAAATAATCCACGTATAGAGTAGCGAACCCAGGTGCATGGGGATAGATATGTTACTAGGGTTGAGAATTGTTCTTTTTTATTTCACCCGTTATAGTTTTTTCTATTTTCACCATTGAAGGATGGACATGATTTGGGAAATTTAATTTGATTATGTATTTTTACTATTGTGTGAGTATAAAAAGGGTTTATTTCCTCATATATCATTATAGACATGTAAGGTTGTATATGTTATGCATATCAAATGACATATTTATTTTTTTCCTTATTGCATAATTTCTTCCTATATTTTCATACTCTAAGTTCTATAATATTTATCAATGAAAATGTAGTAAAATAAGTGGTTTAATAATGTTTCTCTATCAACCTAGATGGCGTTTTCATCGATAGCTTGATGGTGGTACCTTAATTGAACAATTGTGACTTGATTAAGCCATGAAAAATTAGGTACATGGTTGTAAAAACTATTTGGTTATGATTAAATGGTTTCAAATTTTTATTTCTAATGTTTTTATCACTATAAATTAGGAATTTTGATTCATATAATCGAATCATTATGTGCGGTCTTGTTATATCCTGAGACCAAATGTAAAGACTTGCTTTATTTACATGGAATTCCAATTTTAACTTATAAATTTTGGGTATTTTTAATTATATAATGGTAAGTAATATAAACTAACCATGTTATAAATATAAAATTCCTATTGAATTTTCACTTTTAAAGGAAATGGTTTATATTAAATGGGTATTCCAATTACACCTTAATGATCAATTTTCTTTATAAATTGAAATTTAAACCCCATATAACAAAAAAATAACAATTAAAACTTGAAAATTAACCTAATAAATCCAGTCCTAGAGATGTTTAGTTGGAAAATGTATACTTTTTAGTTATATCATGAGTCTATAATTATATTCCTCAACATGATTCATGTGCCTGGTATCTTTTTCTAAGGTATGTACTTGGAATTGAAGTTACATGCCACCATGAAGGCTTCATGTTGAGGACTGGGAAGGTAGTGATGACAATGATCCTGAGGTGGTGGGGACTAACACTTCCAAGTGCCACTGATGAAACATCTAATAGTATTAGATTCTATACCTAGATTAGAAACAAATTCTCTTTTTAGAGTCAGTTTCTTGTTGTTAGTATGATCTATATAAAGAGCTCCACGAGTGACACTTTCTTTGTTAGAGTTGATGAGGGAGTTAAAGTAGTAGCATACACCTAATTTATCATGGGATTTTATCCCCAAGACAATAGAGTCAAGGATGAAGGATATTTTATCAATATTTATGCATCTAGAGATAACTCCAGAAATGAGGTTCAATATCATAGCTTACATACTTTATAGAGCTACCATGTGATTGCATGATTTTCATAATTAAGATGTCCAACATCAAGGAATGGTCTATAGGGACTTCCAAACTACCTTATATGATTAGATTTTCCTGGTAAATATAAGATCTAATCGAGATATGTATTCTGTAAACATGAATTAGTGTACTATATCCATCATGGACTTTTCAAATCTCTTTAGAGAACACCACTGCTTTCCTATGGCTCTTATAGGTGATGAACTATCTTGGGTGAGATGATTAGATGATGGGATCTTTAATTCCATCTTATATTAGGTGAACATATTCCTAATAACTACCACTATTGAGAAGGAGAACTAGGCCCTTATAATTGAGTGAAATCTTAAGGAATCATAGGGTATAGGTAATAGTGATTCAACACCTATGTTGGTATGTAGTTCTTCAAGAGAAAGTAATTTTCACCTATAGAATTTTCATTAATGAAGTGGAAGTTAGAGTGTATAAACAAACATATTTTTGGTATTCCAATAATGTGTAAGACAAGGTCACAAAAGCCTCAGTGTGATTGATACCAAGTGTAGTTCCAAGCTTGTTCCACAAAAGTCCATCTTTAAAGATTTATATTGACCATCCCATATAAGCCTAATGAGATAGGATTAGAACTAGTCCAAGGTTCTAGATTATGATCTATAAACCCACTCCAAGATAGAAGCTGAAGTACCACTGTTTATACTGTATGAAGAGGTGGTTGAGGCTGAGGAAGCAAGAGCTTTTTTGTGTAGTTCCAGAAAAGCATACATATTCAGGGAGGTTAGGTTCTAGCTCAGGACCATGGATTCGTCCAATTATATACAATACATCCTACACTTAAGAAGAATAGTGATAATTCATCTATATTATGAGTTATAATCTAATTATCCTTGGATTTATTATATAATTTTTTGACTCAAGATCACCACAATCATTCATAACAATGGAAATAATAGAAATTCTCAAGCATGAGATTGAGTATTTCTATCGGGTAATGTCGCTTGAATTTTTTTTGGGAGTATAGTCAGAGAGTAATTGTTGATGAATGGGGTTTACCATCAAGAATGGTGGTAATCATTTCCTAAGGAATATTTTTATCATTGAGATGACAATATTTAACACAATTATTAGGATGGGCTAGTTAGTGCCTTATCACACCCATACTGATTGATATCACCCAAGGGTGACCTTGTAATCAATGAAGGGTCATGGATATATTCATTAAGGAGAATGGGATGCCAAGGAAAGTTGAGATAGACATGAGCATTATGAGATAGGAGTAATGTTGGCCCATGATTTTCTTTCTATTTCATAATAATCAATGAGTACGACATGTAATATTTCCTCTACTGGAAGATCAATTTACAAATATTTTCTATAATGAAATTTTTGGATATATCCTAAGAGATATGTATAGTTATATATTGATGTAGTTATAAGATAAGAAACAATATTTATTCCTCTATACTGGATAAATCTTACTAATCTATAAGACCTCAAGAGACAATAGGAGGTCTTGGAATCCAAAGTGTTTATTTGACCCAAAACATATAATTTGGGTTCACCTATGCTTTTCTCCAAGATGGTGGATGGAAACATAACACTATATATAGATTATCAGTTGCTGAAATATCTTATGTTTAAGAACTGGTGCCCACTTACACATATATATGATCCCTTTGACCAGATTCGAGGAGCTAGAGTCTTGTTGAATATTGATTTGATATCATGATATAATTATGTAAGGGTTAGAGTATTGAATAAAAATTTAAAACATTCCAAAATAGAAATGGCCTATATGATTATATTTCAGTGATGTTTTTAATGAGTTTTCCTGTTTTCTTTATGGCCATGATAAATCAATTTTTCCACTTGTTCCTCGATTCATTTGTGGTTGTTTTTGTAGATGATATCTTGGTGTCTTCTCAGAATAGGAAAAATCATTCACAACACCTTGAAATCATACTGAGTAAACTAAGAGATCATATGTTTTATAAAAAGTTCACTAAATGAATATTGTTCACTAATAAAGTCTACTTATTGGGTCACATCATATCTGAAGCATGAATGTATCTAGATCTAGAGAAAGAGAAATATATGGATTGTCGGGTATAAGAAATGATCATTTTTTATATTTGATGATTGATGAGACTAAAAGGTTACTATCACTATTTAATTCATTACTTATAATTTCTTGAAGCAAGACTTATATGCTTGAATAATAATGGTTTAAAGTTTGCATTGATTGATTCTTATAAGAAGGCCCTCTAGGTTTTGGAAGGAAAATTGACTACAGTGCTGATCCTAATTCTTCTAGAGCCTATAAAGGGATTACAACTTTATTGAAATTCATTATGCATTGAGATGTGAGTTTTTTTATTAAACTGGAATGAGCCATAGCATATAGGTCTATTAAAATGGGGTCTCAAAAGTCTAATTACTTGATAAATTTCCTCGAGTAAGTATCTTTGGTTTGTTCATTATGCTGGTAGAGATATTATTTATTAATGAGAATGTTTTTGGAATAAAAAACCATAAAATTTGCAAATATAAATTTTCTATAGGTTATTTTAACCTCCAAAAGTGAAACTATAATGAATACCTTTAATATTTAGACTTTCATCATTCTTATACACTTGTTAAGGGATATGTAGTTTCTGATAATATATCAAAGAAGACTCATACCCAAGTTGTTCATGATGATACTAGTGAATGTAAGTTAATGGATCTTCTTTCTAAAATTATTTTGGATTTTTCAAAATTCCATAAGAAGCTTTTCTTATATCATTGTCCATGGCCACGTCACTTTTGAATAAATTGAATAGGAGGAAAAGTTTAGATCCTAAAGGCTTTGTCCTAAGGGAGATTATTATAGATGAATACACACTACTTGGATGGGTTTTTGAGGATGAGATCGTACATATCGATGGAAATGTTTGGGTAGTTGTAGACATATGAGAAGATTTGTTGCACAAATCTCATACTTCAAAATGTATAGTTAATCTTCGAATGTCCAAGATGTACCATGGCTTACGCCTCCATTTTTAGTAATTAGGGATGAAAAAAATCATAGCCCTTTTTACTTGTTGGTCCACCTATAATCAGGTGATATAAGAACACTAGAGACCTATGAATCTCTTAAATATGATATTTATCCTTGAGTGGAAATGGTATGAAATAAATAATGGTTTTGTGATAGGCCTACTGAATTCACCTTAAGGCAGTGAAGAAATTTCAGTGATCATGGATAGGTGGATGAAGGTTGACCACATCATGCATATTTGTTAGACCTTCTCAATGAATGGACTTTCTAGAATTTATATCAAAGGGGTTATATGAATTTATGGGGATTCACGTACTATTTTACCAGATGTAAAAACATTGTTCGCTTCTCAATTTTGGTAGAGATTGTAGAAAGATCTAGGTTCATAGGTTCTTTTGAGTATATTATACCATCCATAGACCAAAGATCTATACAATCATACCATATAGGTACTAAATGACATGATACATGTTTGCATCATTAATATTGGAGGTTCTTGAGAAAATCACTTATCTATTGTCATGTTTTATTATAATAATATATTTAAAGTGACTATTCAGAAGAATTCCTATGAGTTGACATACTGTAGGACTTATTGTTATCCTCTATATTAGTTAGAGGTATGGACATAATCACTATTGAGACCTCATTTTGTTTAGAAGACATAAAAGGGGGGTTACCTATTCTGGAAACATATAGATATAGCTCAGTTTATGAAAAAATATCATAATGATCAATATTACTGACCTCTAGGGTTTGAGATGGGAGATCATGTCATCTTATGTGTTCACCCATATTAGTTCATCAACGGATTCCTTTGAAAGGAAAGCAATGAACAATATTTGTTGGACCATTCATGATTTATAGACTATTGGTCTTGTAACTTTTCATATATTTTTTCATCAACTATTTAGAGATTTTAATTATTTATTTCATGTTTCTTATCTCCGTTTATATTATTCTGATCTATATTATTCTTTGGATCCTAAGGTAGTTGAGTTATAGGCTAATTATTCTTTTGAAGAGTATCTAGTTTCTACTAATTATTATGACACAAAGAATATCTACAATAGGCCAGTTCCTCTAGTTTTTGTTATATAGAATTATGACCATATATAGGATGAGACCTAGGTGGGAGATTTTGATATACATGACCAATTTAAAGAGTTATTATTGGATTCATCTCAACCATGCTCGGAAGGGAAACACATGGATGAGTTTTCTAAAAGAGTAGAGTTTGTAAATAATCAATTTTTATTATGGTATAGGGCCTTTAAATTGTTTTTATAAACCTATGGATGTGCTAAAAGGTGACATAGAGGGTTCATGAGTGTTCAAGATTGGTTTGGCCCCTAGATTTATAGTTTTTTTGAAAGGAAGGGAGATTTAAACGGTTAACACTAACTATGCAACCCAACTATACATCCCTATAAGAGAGGATCACGGTTAGACAAATCACATGGCCAAAAATCCAAACCATTAAAAATATAATGAATTTACCATTTCCCCCCCTTACCCTTAAAATATAAAATTATTCATTCCTTCTTTATTTTCCACAAAAACCACTATTGGGAGAGACCTCCCTTTCTCCCACTCTTTGATTTTGATATATCTTCTTCAACTAGCCTCTAATTTAATTTTTTTTCTTCCTATTGGATCCTCCTCAGTAAGCATATAAATCAACATACTTATTTTCTCAGTTTCTATTCCGATCTCTAAAATGATCTTAATGAAAGATAATATTCCCTATTTTTAGGGTGTATTTATTATTTACTATTTTCTATCATTCAAATCCAAATTAAAGTATAATAATGGATGAGGACTCTACTATAGAGCTATGGTGGGTGATATATTACTTTTACATAGAATTTCTTATTTTTATAAAATTTCCATCAGTGTACTGCATGAAAAAGGGTTCACACATTTTTCAAAAAATTTTTAACTTCTCGATTGAATTTCTTAGACCATGACCTTTATGTTAATTATACCCTTTTATATTGTTTTAGGTGGATTAAATCAACATTAACAACCCCTTAGGGATGGTTTTATTAAATATTTATGACTACCATTCTTACCTTGTGACTACACAACCCATTTGGTGTGTTGATATTTCCAATTTCTAGTGGACTACTATAATTGAATTAAATATGCTGTTTAATGTTTTAAATACCCTCTACTAGCCTATAATTACATATTAAATTCAAGGATTCTACTGATTATGGATTTGTATCATTTAAAATGCATAACAAGCCTCGTGAATATTTAGATTTAAGACATGGAATGCCTTGGGATAAATCATAGGATGCCAACTGGTTCATTGATATGATTGTTAATTGAGATACCACAATAGTGATCATTTAATGCTTTACATATGTTAATGTTTTATGGATCAAGTCGAGAAAATATCTAGTTTGGAAATAAATTCAAAAATAAGTCTATAATTTATGGTTCAAATATAATAATAACCCATTTTATCCAAATCTTGTTTAATAATTTCATAACCCTATATAAATTTTCCCTTGCGCTAAAAGTGATATCATTGGGGTAGTGGTAAAAGGAAAAAAATCATGTTTTCTTGAAATATTTTAGAAAAAATATTTAATGTTTCTCATAAAGGGGAGAATGAATAATTTAAAATTTTATACCCTATAAACAATGAATATTTACAGTTTTATTATTCCTTTTAAGAATTGACTGGGAATATGAAACAACGGAGGCCAAATACAGTTGAGTTTTTTAGTGCATTTAGGTTTTTGTTTAATTTTATCAAACATCTAATCAGTATCAAGAAATGTGATTTTTTGAGGGACCATGACTTGTTGCTTCAATCCTTAATGTAGAATGGGATTCATATTAATTAATCCTAGCATGTCAATGGAAAAATGTTATAGTTTTTTATGTATTATTATAATTTTAATTCCCTTTCAATATCGAAATTTTATATAAGACCTTTTCACTTATAAGGGATTAGTTCCTCATGGGGATAAAAAAGTGACTTCCTTGGATGTTTTATGCCAAAATTACAAGATCTAGAGGCAAATGAGAGTAAATTGGAACCCTTGAAAAAAAGAGTGGGTTGGTAATCTTGAAAATATCTATGAAAAGTTTGATCCAATTAGGTACATGTTTAGACCAAAGGATATGGTAGATATTGGTTTGGAACTGGATGGGATACCTATGTATTCTTCTTCTGATGAAGTTGATGTTACTATGGAATTTGAGGATGATAAGATAGATATAAATACTTTTTTTGAGTAATCTAAAGGATCATGTGAGGATGAAAATGATCCCTCATATGCAGATTCGTTTGGACATTCAGACCCTCCTTTACATCTTCCTTATCATAAGTAATAATTGAAAGACAAGGATATTTTTTATACTAATGTTTTAGTAATTGGTTTTGTTGATGAACCTGAATTGGATGACTTAGGAGAGTCTAGGAAGAATAAAGAAAGTCTTGAAATATCATCTACTTGATGCCCTAATATTTTAATCACTCTATTTCCAAGAGTACGAGATACACCTTTTTAGTGGCGAACTCTTCAGGATCAATAGTGATAGGTTTACAATGCTCTAACTGAAATAATGGTTATGACCATGGGGGTAGTCCACCTAGGCATGGATGTCCACCCATTTATTCTACTCAAAGAATTATTGAAGGTTATTTGATGGTTTCTATTGAACATCATGAAATAATTAAGGAATATAGTCTCATACTGTCAGTATATAAATATATGAGAGATATATTTACTACCACCACTACCATGAATGGTGAGGAAACAAAATATAAATTAAAATAGAACCCGTTGGATCTCTTCGTATAGATAAACTTGAATATGAAGAAGAACATGATGTTTCAGATGAAGATGAAGTTCTTTATTTGGGACATTAGTCAGTGGAGATTTAGGATGAGTTAGATGGTAAGCATCAATCTTATGATCAATCTACACTTGTAACTATTTTTACCCTTTACAAATCCTATTTGAAAAAATATGATTTGAATGCATTCAAATCAGTCTTCATCGAAATTCTAAAATAATTATTCATTGGTTTGGGAAACTAAGTGGCTCCTATTAGAGAGGAATACATTACCATGATATTGACCTGGATGATTTCCCTTCTTTAACCAAGACTCCATTTCAAAATAGAACTGAAAAAATGAAATTGAAGATTTGAAAACTCAAGTTGGTTCTATACTATATTTTAGTTTAGATATGATGTTGAAATTGGATCATATATTTTTAGATGTATTGTTTTAGTCTCCACCTTCAAATGATATCCATTTATCTTTTTTAGTACCTCCTCATTCGCCTATTCCTAGTGTTTTTTATTAGTATAAAATCTTACAAATAAAAATAGATGAGTTGAAATTTAATTTTAAATATTTTAAATAAAACATATATGTGGTGTTTTATGTATTTAAAACCCAAGATTCTAAGACCTTGGGGATGGTAAGAAAATATTTCACAAAATATTAGAGAGATGGATGTATAATAGGAATGAGAATTTATTTCTATATACTCAGGATCATCATGAAGTATAAGTCGAAGTATACATTATGATCTCTAAATAGTGATATTTGTATTCCTCCCTTGACAAGAAAATCAAGAATTAATTTGAAAATATAATAGTTTTAACTCATGTTTTGGAAGCCATTATAGAGAATAATGTTGAAGGCATGAATCATGGTTCCTAAGAAGTGAGTGACTTCAACAGGCTTATTGAACCCTATCTGAACACTGCTAACACTAATATTTTATATCCTCAAACCATTCCTATATTATCATCCCCTTTTTATATCACCTATCATAAAAACCCATTTGTATTTTCTCCTAGAAAAAATCCATAATTTAAAACTTGTTTCTGGATGTGTGGTTGTTTAATACCGTGCTACCATATCTTCACCACATCTAACCCAATCTACCAAACCTGACTCAACCACTACCTTGAGAGGAATGGATCTGATACTACCTATTGAAATTTAGCATTCTATTAATTCCAATTATGATTATAATTTCTAATAGGGACACTTCTTTTTATAATAACATTTATAATCCTTTTTTATATTGATGAAATACTCCCTTTTTCATTTATATTTAGTATTTTTATAACTATTTTTTCTAATATTTATATATATATTTTTATTTTTATTTTCCATATATTTAGATTTTTATAATTGAAAATGGGTGGGAGCTAAAAAAGCATTGTTATTTAATTTGTTCCATACACCATTCAATATTTTTTATCATCAAAAGGAGGACATTGTTGGATTAATACCAAACCATCTTATTTTAATATTCCCGAATAAAATTTATTATACCACTAATGAGGTTTTTGTTTTATTATAGTCAAGTGATTTCCTTTCCAAAATATTAAAATTGGATAATTATTGATGTATCCATGACAAGGTACAATTAATGGAAAGTGACAGTGTGGAAGCGACTTCATGTTGAACTCAAAGTGACTGCATAAAAAATTAAGTGATCGTGGGTTAGATGATAAATTTTTTCCTAATACATCAATTTACCAAAAGAAAAAATGAAGTGAGTTCATGTGTGATGAACCTACCATATGTTTACACTCAAGTGCCTAGACAAATTATTCAACAAACCCCATTAAGAAACTATGTTACCATGTGACATGTAAGAAACATTTATCTAATTCTTGAACTCACCACTTGTCCATTATAGTGATTGCATGAGGAGTTCAAGTGACAATGAGATTTAATAAACCTACATAGAGACGGAAATAAGTGACCATGTCATGTTTCGATGTTAATACATGAAGAAAACATGTGACTGTATTAAGAAAGCAAGTGACTGAAAAAGAAGTGACAAAGTTAACGCATGAAGCAAACAAGTAACAAAAGAAAGAAAGAAAGTGAATGAAAGAATAAGTGAACCAACTATATGAAGTGATGAAGTTACCACTAGAATAAAACAAGTTACCTCATGTATAAAATAATTCACCACATGAATAATACAAGTTTTCATGATAAGTGATCATAGAAAGTTCCCATGGAAATTGACGATACTAGATGACCATGGCTAGTAACCATGAGACAAAGTAATTGTGCCTAAGTGAATACCTACTGTCCGTGTGTAGATATAGTAGTGAGGAAATTTCTAATATCCAATGAATATATTTTGAAGCATTAAATGTTGGTTAGAACATTTAAGGATGCTAAATATTTTGAGGAGTAAAATAATAATTTCCACCAATGGCTAATTTGATAAAGAGAACTTCTTATAAAGTACATTAATTAATGGATAGAAATATAGAAGAATATTCTTTTGTGTTAAAGATATTATGATAATATGAGAACTTGGTTAGTCATTCAATGATACTATAATTTTATGAATTTTTGGTGAAAAATATGTAGAGTCTACTCTAGGATAGATTTAAATTCTCTTGATCAACTAAAGCTAATAAAATTAGGATGAATCAAATCTTAACACCTTTTATCTATTACTCTATATATTTTAGCTTACATTTTGGGTTGTGTTTATTTTACTCGATTAATTTTGTAATGCATGCTCTTATATTTTATTTTTGAGTGCCAAAAACCTTTCTTTCATTCTTTTACATCCATTATCCCATGTTGAACTATAGAAGAGGCTCTGTGTATCCTAGAATGATAGTGTGCAGTTTCTTTATATAAAACCCAATATAGGCTGTGGATAAATTTATTATATTATTAAACTACTTTGTAGTGGGTGATTTCCAACTTGAGAGGACAAGGTTTTAGGTTTGGATTGAAACACTTGTTTGTTTCCAACCATGTATTTTATGATGCTGATTTCTGTGATTAATGTTTTATATATTTCAAAAAAATATTGAAAAAAACTATTTTGATAGTAATATTTAACAATATTTATATATATATATATATTGAGTTTTATTTAAGTAACATTGTTTCAAAAGTTAATGTGTTAAAAAAATAATTGAGTTTTGATCGAATTTTTTTAGAATTTTTTTGAATTCTAAAATTATGTAATTATATTGTTTTAGTTAATGAGGATATTTTTATAAACTGTTGGATTTAGTTGTAAATAATTTCTGATTGAAAATAGTTGGAAACTCAATTAACCCCTCTTGAGTTTTCAAATTTGACAAAAAATGGTGACAAAATCTATACAAACTCTTAGAAAAGAAGTTAACCATTATAGGAGATTCCAGATTTTTGGAAAATGAGAATATTTTAAAAAATGATAGTAGGAGAATTATTGACATAAATGATGTTGATTCTCAAAATACAAAAGATTTAGATGAGGAACATATACCATAGTTCTTGGAAAAATATGTTGTTCATAAAACACAATTACTTTATATAAGAAATAGATATGTTAGAGATATAGAAATACATGGATTTGTAGTGACTAAGGATGAAGACTCATTATTGATTAACAATGACGGTCCTTTTTCATACTAGGAAGCATCAGAGAACTCAAAATATATATGATTGAATAAATCTATGAATTTTGAGATGTATTCCATGTATCAGAACAAATTTAATCTTCTGTTAAACTCGTCACTTGATCTAAATCCCAATGTGTGAAAATGGGAATTTAGGAGAAAATTGGACCTGAAAAGTAAAGCGAATACATATAAAAAATGATTTTAGATAAAGAGATTAAACAATGTAATGTTATTGATGATGTAAAAAAATTCCTCTAGTATCCATGTTTAAATCCATCAGAATTCCATATTCTACATAAGATTTCATTGACCTTGATATTTGGTAAAAGGATGTGAAAAATGATTTCCTTATTGGGAACCTTTACTAAGAAATCTATATGACACAACTGGAGGAGTTTCTGACTCTTAGAAATTTAAAAAAGGTATATAAGTTATAGAGATCCATTTATTTATTGATGCAAGAATTCATGTTATGGAACTTCTAGTCTGATGAATCTGTAAAAGGATTTGGTTTCATTAAGAATGAATATAAGCCATGTGTTTACAATAGGACTAGTAGGAATTGTGTTTTTATCTAAATAGTATATTTCAATGAGATATTAATTATTTGAAACAATATACAAGTATTACATTCAGTTGAGGACTGGTTGAATTAATAATTCTACATCAAGAACTTAGGTGAATCAACCTAAATTCTAGTGATAAATATCATTGAGGTTAAATTCAAGAATATTATTAGGGCATGTTAATGCCCATTCATTGAACAAGTATATAATAGATTTATTATTTGAAAATACATGAGTGTATTTTTTACAGATTCATATGGTATATATCTTTCCAATAAAATTTATACTTAGACACAATAGGAAAGAGAGAGAATGAGTACGATCACATATGCCTCTCCATTATATTCAATCATGTTTTCCATGGTATATACTAATATTTATTTTTCCTACACCTTGAAATAATAAGAATATATCAAGATGATCTAAGTGAACAAAAATTTTCTACAATTAAGGTAATATTTAAGTGTCTAATGTGATCTAAAAAAATGCTCCTGGTACATATAAAAGATTAGGAGCCAGTCATCATTTGTTAAATAGATTCTATCATTAAAATAAATTAAAAAATAGAAGCCACAATAAGAATATGTATTCTTTCTCAATGAACGAGCTATGTGGAGGAAGATTTTGAAGAATTTAGTTGTCAATGATTTTACAATTGAGTCAAAGTATATATTATATTTTAATGCAAGTAATGATTCCATTTGGGTACACACTGTTATTTCGGATATTAAATGGTTCCTAGAATGAAAGAAACTATCACATTATATTATGGTAACGTCATGACCTCTCCCACTGACAGTACCCCCCCTAAGCTAGAAATAAAGGTAGAAGGATGAAAAAACCTGAATCCTACCTCTAATAGGCTACGAGTTAGTTCCTATCATTGAGGGTATATCATATACATGAATGGAAGGTATTACCCTCAAAAAAGAATATGACAAAGATGAGATAAGATGATACTAACAAATAAATTAATATAATAATAAAGATAAGATACCAATATATACATGCAATTTTATTCAAATTGAACAACTATAAAGAAACCACAAGTACCAAAAGAAAACCTTGACAGTAACCTCATAAACTAAACAATACTTACATAACCTTATGAACTAGATAAGTCCAACTCAATCACCAACCATATTTTGTGGACTTAAAAAAATAGTTTATATTGGTTGAGGGTTAGTATAAAAAGTGTATTCAATAGGATCATTTATGGATCCTCTCATTAAAATTTTAGGAAATCATAGAAACTACCATCGAATAAGAAATGATAATAACTTTTCACTTAATCAGGAATTCTAAAACTATAAGTCTCAACATGCATATCTTACTAGTTATCACACACTTGTAACAATATAAGTTCTAACAGAATAATAAAATTTAAGTTACCCCATTATCACTTTATCATTGATTTACTGGTCTCACCCCAATATCACAAATCCCAACCCATATATCTCTAAATTTTCCACATGAATCAACAAAAACTATATAAAAACCCACAATCAGTGAATCATATAAACGTTTCATCAACATCCATTTCTCCAGATAGTAACCAAGTAGTTTCTGAGTGCCACAACAGATCGTATGTCATTTATTATGCCTTAAGTCATCATAATCCATAACAAAATACCTATAATAATCCTTAAGATATTATATTCAGATATACAAGTGCCTAAAATAACAATAATCTATTTCTTTCATTTACTCACATATATTGGAACAATAACAACTATGCATACAATTACATAATACTATTAAGAGAAGAGTGCATAGGAGAAGGGGGATTTATCCATCCTCCTTTACATCCTAGATGTTGGGGAAAACACCTTCTAGACTCCACTGGGGTTGGTCACCCAACCAACATGGGTGGGGTACCGTGTGAAATCACAAAAAATAATGAATAAATATAGCTCATAACCACACAAAGGAAAGATACCTTGACTTAACTACAAATGTATTTATTTGTCTCTCAGAAACCCAACTTTCACCTTTAAGAACTAAATATCATTTAAGCACACCAATCTTTCAAGAAACTTTTAATTACATTTGTTATAAATATTTCAATTTAAATAATTATCAAAAGAATTTTATTCCCTCTAGGCATAATAAAACCACTTCCAAGGTTCCTCAAAGAGTCATCATCATTTCTATATTCTAATAAGCCTCAAACCCATGGGTTAAATTATTTAATATTACAATTCCGTAATTCTTGAAACTCTATGAATTGTTATAATATACCAAAAATATGCATAAACCATGCATATTTATCTTTTTTAAGAATAAGTGAAAAGAACAGTTGATATAAGAAATCCAAACATAATTCTTTTATAGTATATTCATAAAAAACAGGAAAACCGTCTTTTAGAACAAAAATTATTGGGAAATCCTAGCCTCAACCCACTCCATTAGTATCGATTCCATTCTCAATACCATTATTCATATTAATATCTTACCCACCATCACCGACATCAAAAAATACCAATATCTATGGGTAATTCCATCATTATTCAAGAATAACTTTTATTCAAATTATATATAAAGATAAAAAATTGTAAATAAACATTACACTTTATTTATTAGATAATAAAAATTACCAAATTTGGGTTCTTTATTTAATTTTAAAACATAAAAAGCATGATATATCATATGATACAAAATAGATAACATTATATATTGAAAAAAAGATCCAACCATTAACAGAACATAGAAACATAAAATCACTACAACCAAAACAAATTCTTTCATTATTTATGATTTAATATTCATTAAGATTAATTACAACATTAGCTAGTGATTTAAATTATGACAAATATTTTATTACACTTTAAACAAGAGGAAATAATTAATCCCCTAACTCAATTCTTTAAATGTTCTTTGAACAATAATAGAACAACACGTGCAAATATCTGACGACCTCTCTAGTAAGGAATTTAAGGTCCCTATGGACGCCCACCAAAGTTACAATACTAAAAATCAAAATAACTCCACAATATTGAGGGATATTAACCACCAAATCATCTTAATATAGCACGATAAAAAACAAAATTGACTATAGAATAAACGAAAAGAATAAAAATGGAAAACTCACCTCATATCACCAATGATTGAACATGGGAAGCCGAAGATCAATCCCAATCAATAGGTATTAAAAACACCATGAATGAGATCTAATTATCATTTATGTTTTGAGAAAAATCATATGAGTTTGATATAAATGTTTTAAATCTATCTATCATTGAATTGGAATGATAGAAAAAGATCACCTATCTTTCCAACGGTTTCATTTATGTGAGTTTCAGAGTTATTATTGAACTGAAAGTTGTAAAATCAGGGAATCATCAAGCATTAGTAAAGCCTTTATAAAGAATTATATGTATATATATTCATGATTACTATAATTTTAAGCCACTTAGAATATCAATATAAGATATTAGGATAAATTTAGGTTTCTTCACATGAAGATAATGGTGTGCATGCCACACCAACTAGCTAGTTCCATGTTTCCATAATTAGTGTTGTTGGTGTGGGACCACTGGCTACCAGGTGGAGCAGGAATAACTAGTCAGTGGATCAACCAGTGGTGATTATATTTTCTATGAGGCCATTAGTAAGCCACAATCCATTAAAGAATATTCATTCGAAGTTCTATAGTATAACTTGGCTCTATGTAGGCCACCAGCTACATAATAGAGGCTACCCGGTACAATTTGGCATTGTTAACACCATAGTGAGGATGCATTGAATGTGAACATAAATGTATTTATGATGGTATTGAATGAATTCAATGTACCTGAAAATTTTTATATTCTTACCAATCAGTTTGGAGGCTATATAAGGAAGTGTTAGGCCCCTTATAAGATTCACTTTCCCTAGAACACCGCTCTTGATCCGAATGAATGCAAATTTACATGATCTCCCAATATTTTCAAAGAGCCAACTCAAAAGTTACAAATACATCTAAATATCTATATGATCATGTAAAATCCATTTCCAACATTTTAATTCATCGTTAATAGGGTATTTTTTAGTGGTTTGTAATGGGTTTTCCGAAACAAAGTTTGTCTCTCCTCTACCTCCATTCTCAAACCGTTGAAACTCCATTAAAATATGGGATGGGATACCTGACTACCAGTGAAGCTCAAGAGGGTTCTCAAAAACCACAACTTTTGTGGAAGGGTTTTTTGGTAACCATTGAGATCTACACATTTATCCAATAAACCTACTAAGTCACTATGTTGAGATATAGGGTAATACATTGGCTATTAACCAAACTACTTATCAATTGTGTTTGTATCATCTTTAATTTTTTAAATTGCATAATTTTACATCAACTCACATACTTTCATAAATCTGGTTCAATATTTTTATGCATGCATTTATTTAACAATATATTAATAAAAATGTATTGAATTTATCAATAATCACAAATTTGATTTCATTAATTATTATTTCAAAAAAAATTATTTTCAATTTAACAATTTATTTATACTTTATTGTTTAAGGGAAATTCAACCCCTATTTCTATAATCTTTGACCAAAAATTGGTATTAAATGCGTTCTTTTACTTTTTATAAAAAAGATATATTAATTTAGAAATTGTTGCTTTTTGATTTTTTTTTCAAATCTAAAAGAAATTTCAAAGATAGATATTATTATTTCATCTAATTCTTACTCATGTGCTCCTATTTTTTAGGGAACTTACTATTCATGTTTGAATAATTATATGTAAAACATTCATTGTTAAATTTATTATCCTATATGGAAAATGGTAATGCATGATTATGTTCCAAATAAATAATCTGAAGAAAAGTATCACTACTAAAAAACTAAGATTATCTAGTGCTAACAAAAAGTTCTATTAAAAATACCCTTTCTCATCTTTAAAAAAAGATTTATCAAAGGAGGTGTTTAACTTCACTAAAAAAGAGCTATTAAATCGACCCCTTTATTAGATCTTTCAAAAAAGCACCCATAAAAGATCCTCTTTATCTTTTTTTGTAAAAAAAACTTATAAAATGAGCATTTATCAGTGCTTCTAATAAACCATTGATAAAGGGGGTATTTATCTGTGATTTTTTTATAAGTGCTGATAAGGACCCCCCATTTATCATAACGTTTTTACTAGCACTGATAAATGATATATTTCCAAAAAGAATATATTTTATTAACGGACACCTGTCGCAGAAGTTTTGTCCATTATAGGATTTATGGGACTTTTCTTATCAATATTTGTTATTTAGGGATTTAGATAGTCACTGAGGAATAGATATCATCACAGGATTTGATTTTATGTGTTTTATAGTCATAACATACACCTGGTACAGAAGTAATAATGGTTTGAATGGCCTTCACATTTAAAAAACCCTTAAACCACCTAAAAACATAAAAACCCTAAAACCCTAAAAAAACTGAAAAGATAGTAATTTTAGATCTAGGATCCCATTTCAGTTCCCCAAATATTAATATAAAATATCATAAATGAGACAACACCATGTGATATTTAAATCGTTTGATAATAAAAGGAATAATATTTATTACAGTTTAAAAAAATTCAGAAATCAAACTAGAATTTCAAATGGCCATGACTTTTGGTCTCATTGTCAGTTTGGAATATTCCACATATAAAATCAAATCCATTGATGAAATTTATGATATAATGTTGCTTGTACTTAGTTCTGTGAGCTCTTTTTGGGTTTTCAACCCCAGGAAGGCCCAGAAGGCTTCCAAAACGGAGTTTTTTGTCGCTTATCTGGGTTTCTGTTTGGTATGTACCACATATCATATCAAATATCATTTAATGATATTTTATTTTAATGGTTGTGAAGTTTAAATGGACTCCTGGATCAGAATTTATGGTCGTTTCGGGGTTTTTAGGGGTCTTAGGGTTTTCAGAGTTTCTTAACTTATTTATGTGTTTTATGGGTTTTTAGAGTTAATATCCATTTTAAAAAATATATATAAATAAATATGAATTTAATAATATATATAAATATATATATATATATAAATATATGTATATAAAATATAACGAATATATATATAAATATATATATATATATACATATATCATAAAATGTAAAACAAAACAATGTGGGAGAGTGGAAAGGTTTCTAGTGTATAAGTTGGATGTCCTGAGTTAAAAACATGATAGAGGTAGGAGCACATGCTGGTGATGAGATTGTCTAAAGAATTAACAAAGGGGAGTTGAAGTGTTGTTAAGGGGGTGGGGATCTAATATGGGGACATGGAAAAAAATTACAGGCTTTGTCAGTGGGGCCTTTATCCACACTATTATAGGAGGCCTTTAAAAGCGATTAAACAACACTAATAAAGTCTAAATTTAATAGAGATATAAAAATATTTGATAAATTCCCCATTTATCAGTACTTTTTAGCACTTTTAAAGGGGCCTTTATCATCTCTTTTTATGAGAATTGTCAAATATAACCATTTAAAATCACTTAAATTATCATCACTAATAAATTACTTTCACTAGTGCTATTATGGACCCAATTTATTGTAGTGTGTACTCCCAAATATGTCAATAATTTTTTATTAAATAACAAATCGGTTGATTCCTTTCATTGTGGTCTTAATAAAAATGAGTTCAATCATGTTTCTTTTTTCAAAGATGCTTATGAGATTTAGAAATTAATATAAGTCACAAATTAAGTCACAAATAAAGTGAAGGACACTTGATTAGGTATGTCCCATCCAGATTCTAGTAGTTTCCCTATAAATATTATTGAATCTTGTACATGTATTTTTATGATATTTATTGAAATTTTCATTCATTTTGTAAGGAAATATCCTTAAAAAATTACATATTCTGATGTTATTAGTCAAGAATTCACTTTTATAAATTTTGAGGATCTTTAAGGGTAAATGTTTTAGAGAATTATATCATAACTCTTATATAAAATTCCCATATATGAAAAATTAAAAAATTATATCTAGTATATATTTTCCCAATAATATAAAATTTTATCATGAAATATATTTTATGTTCATTAAAAATATCTGTAATTTTAATCTTGGCTTCATCCTTGTCGCTAATCATTCTTAAAACCATGTTAAAAATAGTTGAAAATGTGGGATGATCATAAAATTCCTAGGGATATGAAATAAATAAAAATCTATTAGTAAAGTGAAAATCATGAAAACCCATAAAATTTTTATATTTATCAAAAATATTTTTTGAGCATATGAAACAAATAATATTTCCATGAAAACAAACACCTTTTTTCTCCATGAAATCTATTAAAACCTGAATTAAGAAAATAAAAATCCTTCTATGAAATATAGAGAATTACATTTCCAAACTTGTGTAAGAAATATCTAGAGCTTAGTTAAATCCCTAGGTGACACATCACCTGTTAAATCCATACTTATTAAATTTAAATAAAAAAACATTACCATGAATTTGATATCTATATGAGGCTCACCCTCTTATATAAAATTTATCGGGATCATCTTCTCGTATAAGTTGTATCAGGATAACCCATTTGTATAGGATCTATTAGGATGAACTGATCAAATTATCTATATTAGAATCAACCTATCATCATATATAATTTTCAAGTACCATATCCTGGATATTAAATTTTAATCACGGTCTTTTTCATAGAAAAATCCTTGAAATTATATTTTTAACCCATACGTGAAACACGTTCATCTATTAGAATAAAATTTCCTTTTTAAACATAAATCTTAAAAAATAAAATACCATGATGGATTTTATTCCTTGAATTGAAAATGTAATATTTTAATATAAAAAATCATAAAAAATGGTTTATGTTGTATAGGTTAAAATAGAACATTCCCTTTTTCCTTTTTATAATGAAAGTCAAGACATTCTGTATAAAATATGTAAAAATATTCCTTTTGAAAACCATTGAAATAAATTAAAAATAAACATAAAATATCCTTTATAATAAATACACAAATATATATATTTTGTGAATATGGATATGAATAAAAAAATATTTAGAAGATAAACATTTATAACATTTAAAAATGGTTTTAAAGTAATGTGTCCCTTATACTGAGTTTGACTCATCGCACATGTTCTTTATATTCCCAAATAATAAACTTATTTCTACTATTTAATTTGTTAATAAGAATTTTAAAGTTAATTAATCAATTTATTTGATTTATTACAATGTCATATTTAATTACTTAATCAATTAATTTCACATTAGATGATTTAGTGATATTCATCCCATATGCCCTAAATAGATTTCATTGGTTTACTATGGTCAATGAGGCTTTTATTTACTCATATCTTGAATAAGAGTCATTAAATAATAATAATTTTTATAAATCATGTATAATTTTAAAACCAACCATGAAATATAGTTATGGAAAACAAATTATATTACAATCATTGATATGATAGTCCATATATACACATGAGTAAAATTTCCATTTATCAACAATAGTGTCAGAAAGAAGGTAAATATTAATTTATCTTTCCATCATTATGATTATATAAAAAATATCATATTATTTTTATAAATATACTTAAATATAGTAGATATGTTATGTGGTTATGAAAATGAATCACATCGCTTCATGGAGGTGGTAATCTATACACACACACACGAATGACGTTAACATTTTTCAATGGATAGAAATGTGAGAAATTAGATGATATTGTAATTTTCCATAGTGAAACAAAATGACATAAATATCATATATATATATATATAATAAATAAATTATTATAATCATCCTTAAGAGGTGGTAATGGAAAATGAATTACATCCATTCGTGGGGCAGTAGTTCACTGTACACACGAACGATGGTTTCATATCCCATTTAGTGGTAGTAGAGATTCATATAGATTATGAAATTTACATAATAAAATATATGTATATTTGATAATATTTTGTTACTATTTCGTCATCATTGGAAGGGATTTGAAGGAGGAATAAGATGAAATAAAAAAAAACTCTAGTTAAGGACATGGCCTTTTTTCAAACAAGGTTTATACCAAAATACTTCATAGATTGGATTTAATATAAAAACAAATTCCTCTAGGAAGTGGGGATAGATGTAATTAATGAATTTAGGTTGGTATTTCATGAGAACAAATGCATTTTCTATGTGAATAAAATAGGGTAGGAGGTTCCCTTTTATAACTGAGGTGTGGGGAACACATGGAGTTACACAAAGTATCATATTAATATAAAATAATTTTAATGGAAAAATGGATCCAAATTGTCATAATTAGAGTATATTATTAGTATAATTCTAATTAATCTCAAGCAATAAAATTTAAATTGGTTTAGATGGAACTTTTTCCCTTATCTCTAGGTTTTAACCCATGTTAAGCCTTTTTGACAAATACTATAGTATCAATGGTTTTTACACCTTAATGGTCAATAAAGTTACTATATAAGGAAAACTGGCTCATAAATATACCATGGTTGATATTATAAACAATATCTCATTCATTTTACCCAATATAATAATATTATGAATTTTAAATCATTTTAAAAAGTATTTTTTATTATAAAATATCTTCAATGTAATTTTTAAAACTATTTATTCATTATGAATTTGAAAATAAAATTAATGTAAGTGAATTAAAATATAACCCTATAAAACATCCCTAATAATTTATATTTTTTGATAAAAATTTTATTATACTATAAGTCTCTAAAAAAATAATACTTGTAGAGTTTTAAAAATAATTTGTATAATTTTTCTATAGCTTATGTCGGCGTTGTTTAATTATTTTAAAGTAATAATATGACCAATAAAAAATTATAAATAAATTAATATGATAAAAATATTAATTCATATTTAAAATAAGAATCTATGACCAAACTTATCTGGTTTTATCATTATTTGAATCATTTGTGGACATTAAAGACAAGAGAGTGACATTTTTTTTAAATTTACTTTACCTTAATTAATAAAAATGTCATTTTCAAGTAAAAATGGAACCAAAATACAATATATTCAAATTTTGAATAGAAATTTCCCAATTTATCTGAAGGGTCGAGAGAAAGCCCCTTTTTTAAAAATAGAAAAAAGAAACAACAACCCCTTTTGAAATGGGAAACGGAAAACCCATTACGAGCCCGATGACCTAGGGGGGTCAAACCCGTTAAAGAACCCAGAACAACACCCATTATAGTAACATGAAGGACCAAACAGAAAAAGCCCATTACAAAATCAATTCAACCAAATTTACTCAGAAAATAATTTCTATATTCCACTTTGATAGATGATGCCTTCTGAAATCCCACCGTCGACCAACTTTGTATCCCGACGTTGATGCAAATGTACATTTCTAAAAACTACTGCAGACCACTGCACCAGGGATCCTGGACTACCAAGACCCTCAATGAGAGCCGAAGACACACTAGAAATCCACTATGTTAGTGACCCCGCCATAGCTGAAGGCCACCAATTGCCTCCCCTATCCAATTATAAAACAACCAGTACCACCACAATCTAGCTAGATCTGACCAACAGATCTAAAAAATATCATGAATTAGCAAAATAAATTTAAAATAACAATGTTAAACGCAAAAGAAAACCTTTTTTTAGAAATTTTTTTTGAAGTATAAAAATGTGTTTATGGGAAATTATTATATAAAATTAATTCCCAACACCATAATAAGATCATTTAAATAAAAATTGGCTAATTAAAATTTACAACTAACAAAAACTATAATTTAACTTTGTAAATACTCGCAAATAAAGTACATTTTTGAATAAAATGAGTATCTATAACTATTCATTGAAATATAATTTTTTTTTATAAAATTCTTAAATTTCTACCACTCATAATTTTGATATGATTATTTAAAAAATGAATTTAATTTTTTCAAAATAAAATTCTAAAATCCAAAAATAAAACTTTTAAATAAAACATTATTATATGTGAAAATAAATTTTAACTTGAATAAAACTATTTCCATTTAGATTGAAAAAAATAATAAAAATCCATATAATGAATATATCTCTTTAAAATATAATTTATGAATAAGACATGTACATGATTTATCTTAAAATTTTCTGGGTTGCTAAATTATTCCCCCTTTTGTAAATTATGACCTTGTAATTTTATTCATTACTTAAACAATTGGGGATATTTTTTCTTCATTGAATTTTTAGACTCAAATGTTTCTCCTTCAACCATATAGGTTTTCCACAAAACCCTAACTTGAAAGATTTTCATAATCCATAATAATTTACTTCTATGGTCAAAAATCTATAATTCTTATTCCATAGAGTAATTTCTTTCTTCTAAGTTATCTACTTTATGACTCAAAACATGAGATGCATTTGGCACATAATTTCCTAATGATGAAACAAGAAAAATTTATTGTACCTCTTACCGAATGAAAGAAAATACCACTTGGTAAGAAACTGATCCAAGTTTCTCCAATATTTCATACATTCTAATGAACCACACACATAGATTCACCATTTTAGCAGAATTCATAACACTTTTCCTTTGTGATAATTTTGGAAACACATGATCACTTATCTCAAATGAATGACCTTACCTCTGGTTATCTGTATGAATTTTTTGTCTATTTGGTGTCAAACTCATATTTTACAAAAGTATTTTTACCTTATCTACCATTTATTATAGAGACTCAAGTCCCACTGACTTCTTCTCACCTACTTCATCCCAATAAGATGGTGTCTAACACAACCTTCCATATAATGCCTCAAAAGGTTTCATCAATAGACCAGAATGAATAATTTTATTATAATAATACTAAATTAATGAAATATATTGATCCCAACTCCCCTAATAATCCATTGAATAAGAATGATGTATGTATTACAAGGTCTGAATAGTTCCCTATGACTATCAATTAGATTGAGAATAAAGGATGTACTAAAATTTAATTGAGTACCCATGGGCTTCTGAATTCATTTCTATAAATTAGAGGTAAATCTAGGATCATGACAAAGTATAATGATGATATAAACTCCATATAATCTGACTATCGCCTTATGGTGTATTCGAGAAAGATAATATAATGGCATAGTATCTTGAATGGGATGCAAATGAGAAAATATAGTCAATTAATCAATACTTACCCAAATTCCATTATTACCATGAGATGTATATGGTAATCCCATTATTAAATATAGGTATATATTTTCAAATTTCCTCTTTGGAACTACTAAAGGATGAAGAATCACTTTTGGTAATTTTCCATCTAATTTAACCCGTTGAAAAGCCAAAAAATTCCTGGAAAACTTTGCAATATCTTTCTTCATTACATCGCTCCAATAATTATTTAAAAGTAATCCGAACATTTTAGTTTTTCTAGGATGAACAAAAAATGGAGAGTTTTGATCCTCTCTCATCAATTCCCATTTTAGCATGGAGATTGATGGAACACACAATCATTTCACAAATCTCAAAACACCTTCTTAGTTAATGTTAAATTCAGGAAACTTAACTTTTTTTCAAGTTCCACTTTTCCTTGTAAATCATGATCTTCCATTTGTACTTTATTAATTATACGTGGTAGTAAATTCAACATTGAAACCTAAAATAATATAGAAGATGTTCATTCATTCACAATATATTGGAAATCATTCATTAAATCATTAACTAAAGGGTCTTGTTCCTTACTTGACATGGTTAATGTAGCATTATCATTTAGACTCATAGAATAAACTACTTTGTTTTCTTTTATAGGATGGTATAGAATCATGTAGTCGTAATCCTTAATATTTTACAGCCAACTTCTCTACCCCATGTTAAATCCTTTCTAAGTGAACATATACTTTAAATGTTTACAATTTGTATATATTTTACACTTTAATCCCTATAAATGATGCCACCAATTTTTTAAAGTAAAATCCACATCAAATAATTCCAGATCATATTTTGGATAATTTAAATCTTGAGGTTTCAATTGAAATAATATATAAAGATTTACCTAATCTTTCTGTTTCAGAACACAACCAAGTCCCTTTAATAAAGCATCACTATAGATGAAACAATCACCATTTCTAAAGGGAAATACCACTACAGGGAAAATGAGATAGGATTCCTTTCACAAATAGTTCTTAAAAATGTTACTGGCGACAAAAATAATGTCTTGTCTCAAATACCTTGAGCATGAGCTATGCACCAAATCACGGGAAGGCTATTTGCGATAGGGGTACACCCCCCGTCAGAAATAGCTAATTGGCAGGAATGTATTTGGGATGTGTCCCATCACAAATTCATTCCATCATTTTATGTTTTTTGAGATGGGATCTTATCCTATCGCAAAAAATATATCAGTAGAGGGGTTTTGCGACGAGGCCCATCACAAATAATTTTTTTACCACCGTCATAATTAATAATAGTTGTGCTATTTATGATGGGACCTGTTGCAAAAACACCCATCGCAATTGATTTGACCTATATTTACCACCTCCCCAATTTTTCATTGCATTCTTCTATAAAATCCTCTCTCCTTATCTGCTCCAATATTCTTCCTTTTAATCTTTTAAAAGTTTTAAACATTAAAGGGGTTCAACTTTCAAGCTTTACATCTGTTGAAATATTTTAGGTTTAATGTATTTAATTAATGTTTAATATTTTTTACGTACATTAATTTATTTTAGATTAGTAATAATTATTATAAATTAATAGTAATTCAATATAATTGTAATTAGTTTATTTTATTCTGAATTAATTATATTTATAAATATTTATTTCCAATTTCCTGTAATTTTTTAATTAAAAACACACAATTTAAATTTTTAAAAATTTATTTTAATTACCACTAATTAGTAATAATCATCTCTAATTTATTTTAATTATAGGAAATTAGTAATAATTATATATAATTAGTAATAAATTATTGAAATTATTAATAAAATAGTGGTAATTACAAAAAATTAGTAAACAATTGTAATAATTAGCGGTAATTAGTAATAATTAGCAATAAATAATAAACAATACTAATAAATTGTAGTAAAATTTTAAAAATTAGTAAAAATTAGTGGTGATTAGTGATATTTAGTAGTAATTAGTAATAATTAGTTGTAATTAGTAATAAATTAGAAAAAAATAAGTAAACATTTGTAATAAATATCGGTAATTAATAAACATTTGTAATAATTACACATAATTTGTAATTATTATTGTTAATTTGTAATAATTAGTAATAAATTGAAAAAACTAGAAACAAATGATTATAAACTAATAAAAATTAGTAAATATTAGTGGTATTTAACAACAATTAAAAATAATTAGCCGTAATTATTAATAAATTATTAAAAAATAGTAAAAACTTCTTATAAATAGTAGTAATTAGTAATAACTAGCGGTAATTTAAAAATATTTATAATAATTACTGGTAATTTAAATAATTAGTGGCGATTTGTAATAATTAGTGAAAATCAGTAATTATTATTAATAAATGGTAAAATTAGTAATAAATTGTTATAAACTAATAAAAATTAGTAAACATTAGTCGTAATCAATAATAATTAACAGTAATTTGTTATAATTAGCGGAGACGAGTAATAATAACCATCAATTATTAATCAATTAGTGGTAATTGTTAAAAATCAGTAAATATTAGTAAAAATTGTAAAAATTAGTGGTAATTAGTAATAAATAGTGGTAATTAGTTTGAATTTTTAATAATTACGGGTAATTAGTGATAATAGTAATAATTTACAAAAATAGTAATAAAATTTTATAAACTAATAAAAATTAGTAAAAACTAATAATAATTACTTTTAATTAGTGATAATTAGTAATATTTGACTGTAATTAGCAATAAATTAGTAAATATTAGTAAATATTTATAAAAAACAGTAGTAATTAGTAAAAATTAGTGGTAATTAATAATAATTAGTGGTAATTAAAAATATTTTGTAATAAATACTAGTCATTTGTAATAATTGGTGGTATTTTTTAATAACTAGTGGTAATTAGTAATTATTAATAATAAATTGAAAAAGTTAGAAATAAATTTTTATAAACTAATAAAAATTAGTGGTAATTATTAAGGACTATGGGTAATTAGTAATTAGTTTGGATAATTAATAATATATAGTAATAAATAGTAGTAATTATTAACAATTAGTTTTAATTCGTAATAATTATTGGTAATTAATAAAAAAATTAGTAGTAATTACTAATTCTTTTTTAAAAAATTATAACAAATAATAATAATTAATGGTAATTAGTAATATTTAGAGGTGATTACTAAAAAAATTGTAATAATTATTAGTAATTATTAATAATTAGCAATAAATTGTAAAAATTAGTTACAAACTGTTATAATCAAAAGAAAATTATTAAAAACTAATAAAAATAGTAATAAGTAATTGAAATTAGTAATACATAGTAATAAATAACTTTAGTTTGTAATAATTTGTGGTATGTAGTTAAAAATTAATTATAAATAGTAAAAAATTGTTTTAATTAGTAGCAATTGGAAAACATTCGTAATAATTACTAGTAATTTTTAATAATTTGCTGTAATTAGTAATAAATTGTAAAATGGATAATAAATTTCTATAAACTAGTAAAAATTAGTAAAAACTATTAGTAATAAGTTATAATTAATGGTAATTAGAAATATATAGTAATAATTAGTGGTAATTAGTAATAATTAGTGGTAATTTGTAATAATTAGCATTAACTAGTTATCAATTAGCTGCAATTATTAAATTTTTAAAAAATTATTCAAAAGTTGTAATAATTAGTAAGAATTAGTAATAATTACCTGTAATTAGGAAACCTTTGTAATAATAAGTGGTAAATTGAAATTATTAGTTGAAATTTATAATAATTAGTCTTAAGTAGTAATTATTAGAAATAAATATTAAAAATATTAATAATTTGTCATAAAACAAGAAATATTAGTAAAAAGAAGTTGTAATTAGTAATAATTAAAGGTAATTCGTAATAATTATTAAAAATTTGTGGTAATTAGTAATAATTAATAAAAACCTATAATGTTTTTTATATTGATTAAAAATGAGTTAAAATTAAGAATTATTAGTAAATATTAGTAAAAAGTAGCGATAAACTAGTATAATTATTAATAATCTGTAGTAATTAATAAAAATTAATATTAAATCACTATAATTATTAAATATTGAAGGTTATTATTAAAAAAATATCTCTATATCAGTTTAATTATCAATATTTACTATAAATCATTCGACATTAGTATGAAATAATAGTAATTGGTAAAAATAAGTAAAAATGAGAATTTAATCATTTTAATTAGGAAAAACTAATGTGAATTAGAAACAATTAGTCGTAATATGTAAAATGTACTTATAAATCACTATAATTGTTAAATATTATTGATAATTAATAAATATTTTTTATAAATAACTATAATTAGTAATTATTAATAAAAATAAGCATTAATTAGTAAAAGAAATTAGTTGCGACTATAAATTAGAAACAATTTTGTGATAATTAATTAAAATTAGTAAAAAGTAGTAGTACACCAATATAATTATTAATGATTTTCCATAAAAGAAGGATAAATAGATTAATTAATTATATAAAATGGTTAATGTAAACTGATATTTGAAAATTTTGGATATGGTTTGAATAAATTGGATTCATCTCCCAAATATGATAAAATCTATGATTTACAGCTTTTTATTATATCATAGATTTTACAATCATCATGTGGTTAGAAATGTCAAATTTAGGCCAACCATATCTAAATTTTTTATTCGATCACTAGAACTGGGCTAGACCAGATGTTACATGTCATTAAAAAAGCAAAAATATGAAGGCAAATAAGATTTTTCGATGACGTGACATGGGTGGCGTAAATTGGTGGAATGAAAAATTTATACCTGGATGGCATAAATTTGTTTCATATCTTGAATACTATAAAATCAATTATTGACAACTTTATAGTAAATATTAGACTTTCAATATTCATGTAATTTGAAATGACCAATTTTTGTCCACTATCTCCAAAAGTTTCATTAGATTGCCAAGTCCTGGGTAGGCAGGATGTGACACATTGATTGCAACATCAGTAATTGGATGAGGAGTTGTGTCTATGGAAGAATTATCAGCATTAGCCATATATATTTTTGTAGTTATTAATTTAGGGACATCCAAGAAATAATATCAATGATTATTTGAATCCATTAATTAGTGAATTAAATTTACTATGGAGTAATGCTATCAGTACATATGATGTTGTTGAAAAAATCCTAATGAATATTGCATTAATGTTGAAATTTTGCGACTTATCGGTAGATGGCATGTTATCTAGTTGGAGTAAAATGGTCCAAAATCATGTCCTTACTATATGGCTGAAAATAAAGTGTTTATTCTCATTAAATGGAAGAAAATATTTTTTAGACTTTCATTGAAGAGTTATTCATACCGATCATCCTTTTCAGAGGAACACATATCATTTCAGAAAAGGAACAATTGAAAGAGATGAGCCTCTTAAAATGATCTTAGGTATTGAGTCAAAATCTATTGTCTCTTTTTTACCTCCCCTTACCTTTGGACAAAATAAAAATGAAAAAATAGATGGCTTTGGAAAAAACACAATTGGATAAAATAGTATATTTATGGTATCCTCTATATTTGTTTGATTTGTTGGTCCATCACATGTTTAATTTCATTCATATTGAGAAGAAATATTTTCATAATATATTTTATATAGTTTTTTACACACCTGGTAAGACCAAAGACAATGTAAATGCATGATTAGATATTTCCCAAATTTGCAGGTGACCAGAACTTGAAAAATTTGACAATGAAGGATCATAGAAATTAATAAATCCAAAATAATCTTTTGTAGTATTTAAAGAAAATAATTTATTATTATTTTTCATTGGATTTTGTATTTGAGGCTTCTAGATGGTTATGTTTTTAATTTGGCGACATGTGTCAGAAGTAGTCATCGTAATGCATTAAAAATTCATGACTGGCAAGTTATAATGAAAATAATTCTATAGACTGGATTTTGTGGTTTGTTGAATTCTAAGATTTGGGATGATATAACTAAAGTATCATATTATTTTGAGATATTTTTGTGGCAACAATAGACTATGATACACTATATAGGCGGTAATAATATGTTGTTTTAATTTTATTTTAATTGGGGAACAAAATCCACCGACTTTCGTTGGTTCATTGGAACATTTGATATTATATTTTCCATGCGAGGATAAATGTGTATGGATGGTGCAGTTCTGAATGATGTACCCATATGAGAGATACATGCAGAAATTGAAGAAAAAGGTATACAACCAAGAATTTGGTAAAGGATCAATTGTAGAAGGTTATTTTTATATGGAAATTTACTTTTATTTGTTATCATTATTTTCAACCTGAATATCCATCAAAAAAATAATCGAATGGGCTTTTACTGTAACGCCCCGATCCCAGCTACCCGAAGCCGGTGCGTTACTTCGTAACATTGGCATGATCACAAAAGATCAAGTCTCGAAAGACCGATTAGTTTAGTAGCCTTGGAAACACTAGATACATTCGTAAACGTTACATTACATCATAAAGTGAAAAACTACAATATCAAAGTCTCTATAGTCCACACTAATATCCTCTTCTGACTATCCCTGCAGGTCATTCATAAAATACTTCTTCACATCCTGGAAAATATTAAAACATTGAAAGGGGTGAGCTCGGATGCTCAGTAAGGTTAACAATATAGCGGAAGCTTTCATAAATAAACATTAACATTTAAGGCAATGTATAACTAAAACAAAAGCCTTTTAAACTTGAACTTCAACATAATATGGCAAAAGTAAAATGAGATAATGCCATTCACTTCTTCACATGGATATTCTACTGGTCGAATAATCACATGCAATATCAATAACCTCTTTCATAATGATGGAATGCATAATGCCAGACTATCATAACCACGTAGTCAAGGCCTCGTGCCAAGACCACAAATAAGATTTTGTCAAGGCCTCATGCCAAGACACTAGTTTGTCTCATGAGACCTGCCGATGCATCGAGGAGATATAGCGGGATCCACCCGTCACTTATTAAGTCCAATGCATTCCTCATATGAATAGGTTTAAACATATCATAAACCATAACATAATCGTATCACATAAAACATGAATAAAGGAAACATAACATTTCCACATTTCAATCACAAGACATAAATACAATACATTGATATAATAAAAATGCTTTCAAAACCATTTTCAATAAAATAAAAGAAAGTTAAAACTTTGTATTTACTTTTCATTAAAAAAATGATGGCTTGTAGAGGAAGCCGAAACTCAAATAATGGTCACGGCGGCGGAGAAGTCGTTGTCGCCGCATAAGTACGGAAAGAAAAACATTCCCTTTTTGTCGTTTAGTAAAACGCTTCGTATAAAAAAATATTCCTTTTGAATAAACATAAAAGTCAAAGGGGTTTATACACCGTATAAAAGAAAGTTGTGTATAAAGCCAAATATGCCTCAATGAAAGGAGATTGAGACGAAGTCCTTAAAAAGATCATTTTTAAAATAAAATAGATCTATTATGTGTATTCACTATAGGTACACATAAAGAATGTAAAAATACAAAATAGGACATAATAATATCATGACATAATTTGGAAGTAGGAGATTAACCCAAAGAATGGAAGTTGGGTTAAGAAATTCCCTTACCTTGTGTCCGACTTGACTCAACCGTTCTTTAACCTCCTGAATAATAAACTAGAGTTAATATCTACCTTATTAAGAACCATTTTCAATTTCATTGTCCTTTTTATATCACTTATTACAATGTTATGAACATTATGTAATTATTTAAGTTAATAACGGTCGTTTTGTCGATCTTTGGTACTTGAGTCAACAATAAACTTCTTATAATTACAAGTTGTTCATGTGGTAGAATATCAATTATATCCAGAAATATATTCATGATTTAGATGTCATATATATCATATATATCCAGTATATACATTCATTTATAACATTACGTAACATTTAGAGGTAAGAAATGAAATGCACCGTTCATGGAGACGGTAAACCGTACGTACGCATGAACGCTACTTTCATTTCTATTTCGTATTTAATGGAACGGAATCATGGTGATATAAATTTATAATATAATTACAGTATAATATAGTGTATAATTCCATTTAATCCATCCTTTATACATCCCACATATGGCATTAACGATTCAAATCACTTTGAGGGGGTGGTAGTCCGCACTTCCTAAAATGAAATTATCGCGTTTTACCCATAATGGAAATCATAAAGTATGCCATAAATGAGAAATACAGAAGCATAAGTAAAACATAAACACATTATATATCATATATAAATATAGTGACATCTTAATGGCCACCTTTGAAGGTGTTATATGAGTGTTGAACAATCATCGTTTCGTGAGGTAGAAATTCGCAATCCACAGAAACCGTATGTTCTTTAACCATTAGATGTAGGTGTGTGTAAGTGTAGCTCGAATACTTCTTATAACAACATCCTAGTATATTGAGGATACTGGTGTTGTTACAAAAGAAATGAATAAAAAGAGTTTAGGGGGTTGGAGAAGAAAAATAAAACAAAACCACATTAGAGAAGACATTACCTCAAAATCGGGTAACTCTTTTTGATTTGAGCCAAAGGCTTCCTTGAGAAGAGTTCTGCCCAAAGTGAGGCTTCTAGTAGTAATAGGGGGGAGTTGGGATAGTATTTTGGCAGAGGTTGGCCGAGCCAAATGGCTTGAAAGTGTGAATGAGGTGGTAGAGGTGGGGTCCTTTTATAAGTGGAGAGGAGGGGCACTTTTGGAAAGTAATGAAATGTTACATTATTTCACAATGATTTTCGGATTCTAAAGGTCCCACACTTATATAATTAGAGTCTAAGGTGATAAGGTTTCGAAATATCCTCATCCAATAGGCTTTGGACAAGTGTAAGCCTTGGATTTTGCATTATCTTCTCATTTTATTTAAATCGTTAAATAATGAGGTCATCGCCACATCATAATGATGTCATAAATAATTTAATTTATTTAATGTATAAAAATTATAAAAAAAATACTATGATTTAGGAAATCTTTTTATATTTCTAATTAATATCTATAGTCAAAATTTGGACTTGTGTAACCCCACTTAAAAACTATTTTAGTAAAACAACTCATGTTTGTGTCAATTTAATTTTAACATTAAATAATTATATATTAATGTCATTTTCCAACTAAAGTGGATCCAAGGGGTCCCCAAGTTGAACCATGGGTTGTCTTGGTCGGCCGTGACTCATCCAATAGGAGTAGGACAAGTGTCAAGCTCATCTTATATTATTAAAACATTATTTTTACCTTAAACTATACTAATTACCTCTAATCGCGATTAAGAACTTAAAAGTTACTCTTCACCAAAAAATTATTTTAATATCATTGAACCACATTTTACTTCTTAATGAAAACCATGTATGTCGGATTTTTGAAAATCAAATCACAGAAGTGGTAATATTTCATTTAAACGAAAAATCAGTTATTTAACTACCACTTAGTGGTTTCACTATTCATCAAAAATTGAAGTTTTTTAGAACAAGGCCAAAATTTCACCCTAATCTATAATTGATATTACGAATTCAAAAATGATGTCTATTTTGAAAAATTCCAAACATATAAGTTGCATTAATTAATTTTATAATTAATTCTCGTTGTTACAACAAATAGCGTGTTTTTAAGAAATAATTTATATCAAAATATTGGCAATTGTTTATGTCCGATTTCAATGTTAAATTAATTCTAATGACCACCATTGGATAAAATGGTAAAAATATATTCTAATTATACTTTAAAACCACTAAATAGTATAATTTATCACTATAAATTATTTTGATCAAAAAAGTTGTTTTTAAGTATTTTTCACTATTCATAAAAATTAGAAGTTCTCAGAAAAATACCAAAAATTCAACATAGGCTAATTTCGATATTCCGAATCCAAAAATGAAGTCCATTTTGAAATATAAAGTTTCTATAATTTTAAAAAGTGGTTATTACTATTCATAACAGCTACTTTGATTAGTCACGGTGTTTTAAAGCTCGAAGTTGCGTACAATGCAAGCTATTGCATTATTGAATGAGAAGTGTATCTTGGAAGATCGGGGTGTTACATTCTCCCCTCCTTCAATAAATTGAGTCCTCGCAATTTGAAATTTTTCTTTGAAAGTAAAAGGTTGAAAATAGAAAATACCTTTGTGGAAAACCCACATCGGAAATAAGATTAATAAAATTTAGCCTTAATAAGAGGGAAAGGGAAATGAAAAAGTCACCACCCAATTATGATCTCTATTAGGAGAAAATTGGTGGCAATTAGAGACATATAATTAGAGGAAAAACTTAAATATTTATAGGGAGTTATTGAGGTCATCAATCACAATCAACTATCAAATTGAGGGCCTCAAAGCCTTCAATCTATGTTGATTTAAAATATCATCAGTTCAACAAGACATAAGGTATTAGGATAACACATTTTTTTGTTTTAATATCCCTTTAATAAAGTTTAATAACTAATTTATTCATTGAATAAGAGATAGGTATATATATATTTATGCTTGACAATTAGAGTTTCAACCTTCAACTCATCTTTCACTCAAAAAGATAATAGAACTCAAAAATATTATACTTATCCTAATTGTATAAGGTTCTAAATGTTAACACATACCATTTAGATTAGAAAAACTATTTTTTAATAACCAGGGACATCACGTAGTCCAGTGGTAGGCGATTAATCCCAATCGCACTATGGTTGTGGGTTCGATTCCCATAGCTTTGTCCGACGCGATGGGTTGTCACTCGGTCTGCGTGTTGTCCTTTTTATAAATATCCAAAAATAACCTTAACAATAGTATCCAATGTAAAATATAATCCATTCCAACCTTTATAGTTATCCAAAAATCTTCTGTACAGTCCAGATTTTATGAGGAAGGTAAACATAATGAAGCACTTTTTTTCCTGCGTAACAACATGTGAACACCTTCATCATGTATTCTTTTAAAACACTACAACATACTGAATTACCATAAATCCTTATTGATTACATTCATGATCCCTTATTCCTTATTGAAAACTATATATACTCCTTCTATCCAAAAATGTATTCAAATCATTAATCAGTTTCAAGGATGCTAAGAATATCCAACATAATTTCTCTGAATCAATCATGTCTTATTCCAAAATCACTATCTCGGTATCAGAACCATATTATGGTTTATCTTTCTCTCAACCATATATTTTCCAAAAATTTAACCTACCGTGGAGTCACTTTTCTTGGTTCCACACAATCTCAAGTCCTATATGAAATAGTACTGCAGTATAATCCTTATATACTCCATAATTATTATAACCAGTACATCATTGATACAACACTCAAATTACAAAATTCTTTAAAAACAACATAAGAACTCTAATCATTCCTCCTCATCTGTGGTAGTATCATAACTTGATTATTATCCAATAACATCATTTGGGGCATACTCTGATGATTTGAACATTGGTTTGCGTAGTGTCCCCACTCCTTGCAGATGAAGCATTGTACATTTGAAACCTTTTTCTTACCCTTGCAGTCACGCACTTGGTGTCCTTTTTCTCCACACTTATAACAAACTCCCATTCCCTTCAGGAAAATTCCAAGGTGTTTCTTCCCACAGTTATCACATATTGGAAAATTCGTCTTTTCCCTCGTCCCTTTATCCATCATTCTCTCTTCCATCCTTTTCTTCTCTTTCATCCCTTCAAATCCATAAGACTCAGAGAATTCTCTACTTATCTTATTAACATATGATACTATTTCTTCATATGTTGATAACACATGGGAGAATATTTCCCTTCTAAATGTTGGCATAATACCATGAAAGATATGATCCTTCTTACTCTTTGGATCATACGTATTGATGGAGTTCACATTCCTTCTACTGGGCGCCATTTCTATACAATGCCATAAACTAGATTAGTTTATGAATCAAAATACACAATTCCATACTTATAAAATACTTAACATAAATTGAACTATTTATGGATATAATCCATAATCATAAAAAGGTTTTCTTTGAGGAAGTATATACTCATAACCGTTCGTAGTGGTTTGTAAAGAAAACGAGAATTATCCTAAGCATATCCCCCGGGAGTGTCGTAAACAAGAGTGCAGCAAGACCCGTTGTCGTGCACCAGTTCCCGTTCGAGTCTAGCTCAAAGCGGTGTTTTCGGGTTTTACCCCTAGGTACGTCTGTGCTAGAGCCGCCCCTACCTGCTCGTATCCAGACAGGGATGTATTGCTCGGAAAACTCACAAAATCCCTATAATACCAAAATTCTAGGAAGTTCTTCTATACTAATCCTTAAATTCTATATTGGGGCTATGTGCTCTAATCAGAGTTTATCTAAATCTAGCTTCCAAGGTTAGTACTAAACTGCCTCTGATATCAACTGTAATGCCCCGATCCCAGCTACCCGAAGCCGGTGCGTTACTTCGTAACATTGGCATGATCACAAAAGATCAAGTCTCGAAAGACCGATTAGTTTAGTATCCTTGGAAACACTAGATACATTCGTAAACGTTACATTACATCATAAAGTGAAAAACTACAATATCAAAGTCTCAATAGTCCACACTAATATCCTCTTCTGACTATCCCTGTAGGTCATTCATAAAATACTTCTTCACATCCTGGAAAATATTAAAACATTGAAAGGGGTGAGCTCGGATGCTCAGTAAGGTTAACAATATAGCGGAAGCTTTCATAAATAAACATTAACATTTAAGGCAATGTATAACTAAAACAAAAGCCTTTTAAACTTGAACTTCAACATAATATGGCAAAAGTAAAATGAGATAATGCCATTCACTTCTTCACATGGATATTCTACTGGTCGAATAATCACATGCAATATCAATAACCACTTTCATAATGATAGAATTCATAATGCCAGACTATCATAACCACGTAGTCAAGGCCTCGTGCCAAGACCAAAAATAAGATTTTGTCAAGGCCTCGTGCCAAGACACTAGTTTGTCTCATGAGACCTGCCGATGCATCGAGGAGCTATAGCGGGCTCCACCCGTCACTTATTAAGTCCAATGCATTCCTCATATGAATAGGTTTAAACATATCATAAACCATAACATAATCGTATAACATAAAACTTGCATAAAGGAAACATAACATTTCCACATTTCAATCAAAAGACATAAATACAATACATTGATATAATAAAAATTCTTTCAAAACCATTTTCAATAAAATAAAAGAAAGTTAAAACTTTGTATTTATTTTTCATTAAAAAAATGATGGCTTGTAGAGGAAGCCGAAACTCAAATAATGGTCACGGCGGCGGAGAAGTCGTTGTCGCCGCATAAGTACGGAAAGAAAAACATTCCCTGTTTGTCGTTTAGTAAAACGCTTCGTATAAAAAAATATTCCTTTTGAATAAACATAAAAGTCAAAGGGGTTTATACACCGTATAAAAGAAAGTTGTGTATAAAGCCAAATATGCCTCAATGAAAGGAGATTGAGACGAAGTCCTTAAAAAGATCATTTTTAAAATAAAATAGATCTATTATGTGTATTCACTATAAGTACACATAAAGAATGTAAAAATACAAAATAGGACATAATAATATCATGACATAATTTGGAAGTAGGAGATTAACCCAAAGAATGGAAGTTGGGTTAAGAAATTCCCTTACCTTGTGTCCGACTTGACTCAACCGTTCTTTAACCTCCTGAATAATAAACTAGATTTAATATCTACCTTATTAAGAACAATTTTCAATTTCATTGTCCTTTTTATATCACTTATTACAATGTTATGAACATTATGTAATTATTTAAGTTAATAACGGTCGTTTTGTCGATCTTTGGTACTTGAGTCAACAATAAACTTCTTATAATTACAAGTTGTTCATGTGGTAGAATATCAATTATATACAGAAATATATTCATGATTTAGATGTCATATATATCATATATATCCAGTATATACATTCATTTATAACATTACGTAACATTTAGAGGTAAGAAATGAAATGCACCGTTCATGGAGACGGTAAACCGTACGTACGCATGAATGCTACTTTCATTTCTATTTCGTATTTAATGGAACTGAATCATGTTGATATAAATTTATAATATAATTACATTATAATATAGTGTATAATACCATTTAATCCATCCTTTATACATCCCACATATGGCATTAACGATTAAAATCACTTTGAGGGGGCGGTAGTCCGCACTTCCTAAAATGAAATTATCGCGTTTTACCCATAATGGAAATCATAAAGAATGCCATTAATGAGAAATACAGAAGCATAAGTAAAACATAAACACATTATATATCATATATAAATATAGTGACATCTTAATGGCCACCTTTGAAGGTGTTATATGAGTGTTGAACAATCATCGTTTCATGAGGCAGAAATTCACCATCCACAGAAACCGTATGTTCTTTAACCATTATATGTAGGTGTGTGTAAGTGTAGCTCGAATACTTCTTATAACAACATCCTAGTATATTGAGGATACTGGTGTTGTTACAAAAGAAATGAATAAAAAGAGTTTAGGGGGTTGGAGAAGAAAAATAAAACAAAACAACATTAGAGAAGACATTACCTCAAAATCGGGTAACTCTTTTTGATTTGAGCCAAAGGCGTCCTTGAGAAGAGTTCTGCCCAAAGTGAGGATTCTAGGAGTAAGAGGGGGGATTTGGGAGAGTAATTTGGCAGAGGTTGGCCGAGCCAAATGGCTTGAAAGTGTGAATGAGGTGGTAGAGGTGGGGGCCTTTTATAAGTGGAGAGGAGGGGCACTTTTGGAAAGTAATGAAATGTTACATTATTTCACAATGCTTTTCGGATTCTAAAGGTCCCAAACATATATAATTATAGGATAAGGTGATAAGGTTTCGAAATATTATCATCCAATAGGCTTTGGACAAGTTTAAGCCTTGGATGTTGCATTATCTTCTCATTTTATTTAAATCGTTAAATAATGAGGTCATCGCCACATCATAATGATGTCATAAATAATTTAATTTATTTAATGTCTAAAAATTATAAAAAAAATACAATGATGTAGGAAATCGTCTTAGATTTCTAATGAATATTTATAGTCAAAATTTGGACTTGTGTAACCCCACTTAAAAACTGTTTTAGTAAAACAACTCATGTTTGTGTCAATTTAATTTTAACATTAAATAATTATATATTAATGTCATTTTCCAACTAAAGTGGATCCAAGGGGTCCCCAAGTTGACCCATGGGTTGTCTGGGTCGGCCATGACTCATCCAATAGGAGTAGTACAAGTGTCAAGCTCATATTATATTATTAAAACATTATTTTTACCTTAAACTACACTAATTACCTCTAATCGCGATTAAGAACTTAAAACTTACTATTCACCAAAAAATTATTTTAATCTCATTGAACCACATTTTACTTCATAATGACAACCATGTATGTCGGATTTTTGAAAATCAAATCACAGAAGTGGTAATATTTCATTTAAACGAAAAATCAGTTATTTAACTACCACTTAGTGGTTTCACTATTCATAAAAAATTGAAGTTTTTCAGAACAAGGCCAAAATTTCACCCTAAGATATAATTGATATTCCGAATTCAAAAATGATGTCTATTTTAAAAAATTCCAAAAATATAAGTTGCATTAATTAATTTTATAATTAATTCCCGCTGTTACGACAAATAGCGTGTTTTTAAGAAACAATTTATATCAAAAGATTGGCAATTGTTTATGTCCGATTTCAATGTTAAATTAATTCTAATGACCACCATTGGATAAAATGGTAAAAATATATTCTAATTATACTTTAAAACCACTAAATATTATAATTTATCACTATAAATTATTTTGATCAAAAAAGTTGTTTTTAAGTATTTTTCACTATTCATAAAAAATTAGAAGTTCTCAGAAAAATACCAAAAATTCAACATAGGCTAATTTCGATATTCCGAATCCAAAAATGAAGTCCATTTTGAAATATAAAGTTTCTATAATTTTAAAAAGTGGTTATTACTATTCATAATGGCTACTTTGATTAGTCGCGGTGTTTTAAAGCTCGAAGTTGCGTACAATGCAAGCTATTGCATTATTGAATGAGAAGCGTATCTTGGAAGCTCGGGGTGTTACATTTACAAGGAAAATTTTTATGATGAATTGAAAAATCAATTATCAGTTTTTATTCATCCCAAGCTTTCTTTGTTGGAATTAATGAACAAGGCCTTTAAAATGATTAACATCCAAAGGCTAATAAATACTTTTTGACAAACTATTAAGAAATGACACTATTTCTACAGTGAGAGATACTATCACTTATTCTATAGTTTTTATATAAATTAATATTATTTTATTTATAGGTCATATGATAATCATATGATGAAATTATTTCCCCAAATTACAACATCTTCTCTTAATTATTTTGGAAAAAATAATTTTTCATAATGGTTTGAAAAACTGGAATGTTAAGTTGTTTGTGATTTATCATATAAAATAAATTTATTACTTGTGATATTGATATTAATTTTTCTAAATTTATGGTATCCCAAATATCTGATAAAATTGAAAATTGATGGTATTTATTGAGTAAACCACAATAAAAAATAGTTAAATATTATAATATATGGTGAATGGTTTTTTCTTCCAAAAATATTCCTATATAGAATAAAAAACTATAATAGTGGGATTTTCTTGAGATGATATCATTATAGAGAAATTGATGTTGAATATTTTAGATTTCTAGAAGAAATAATTGAACTTTTTTTCAAGGACATAATTACATTGTGATGTTTAAATGTCATTGGTTGGATACTGATAATGTCTTGTGTGTTCATATATTCCATGGAATTGTTGATATTAAATATAAAATCTATTTTGTAGTAAATGAACCATTTTTATTAGCTCGTCAAGAAAATAAAATTTATTATGAAAATTTATGTGCTGCTTCAAGAGAGTTAAGTGACTGGTGGAGCATAATAAAAATGAAATCTTGTAAAATTAGTTTATCCAAAGTGAATGTGGTCCCACTTAAGTGCAAGAAATTAAAACTTTTCCATAGAAAACTTAAAATCCTTTTTTTCCACAAGGAGGCATCAATATAGATGATGACGCACCGAAGTTATGGGTCGATTTTATAGATGATGTTATTGATGTAACAAATTAGTTTAAAATATAAATAGATGATGAAGATGAAACTCGTAGGGATATTGATGATAATGAAAAGGAATGTGAAGATATTGACACAGTCATATACAAAGATGGGAATGAAAATGAAGAATAACATAATTAATTATTAGTTATATTCAATATATATACAAACACACATAAAACGATATCTATATATATGATCTTTTATTATTCTCTAGAAACATTGTTTTCATGTTTCAGATGGCTGACAAGACTTATGATGACATCTTCAATGACCTCCAGATGTTTTACTACCCAGCGATGAGCCTCGTGATATATCAATTGACCCTCATGTTCCTAGAATTTTCTTAAAAACTCATAGGGGTCAGGATCTTTCATAATTCATGATTCCTAATCATATTCCCGAGCGATGGCCATATCTTGACTTTGATCTACTCATGTAGAGGTATGTTCAGTTTTTTATTTTAGTTAGTTTTCATTACTTTTCAATAATTTATTTTCATATTAATAGTTTTATTATTTGTTATGTTTTTTCATAAATTTTTCAAAATAGATGTCATGTAAGGGAGTTCAATTTTATGGAACTATTTTTTAGAGGTATGGGTGACGTGGGATCAGGTTCCCATTAACGTTCAACATTGCATGTTTGTTCACTGGAGGGTACATAAATAAATCATTTTTATTTTTAAATTTATTTAAATATTATCTTGATATTAGTAGATAATGTATGGTACATGTTATCTTATTGGTGAAATCATGGTGACTCTTATCAAGGAGGCATGGGAGGTGTGTATATGTGAGTGTTGTTGTCCATTTTTGCATAATTTGAGGAGGAAAATAGTGAAGAAGCTGAGATTCCTAGATTTTGATTAGTCTTGCTACAACAATCACCCAAATTACATATCATATAATGCTAAATATGGATTATGTTCATACTGGATGGGATATAGTTTTCAAAGGAGAGCATCATTATGTTGGGAGAACCAGGGGAGACAAAAGGTGACATATCACGCTGGTAGTTGTACATTTAGTACACATTTTCAAAATATTATAAGTAATTTTTTAAAATAATTTATATATCTTTAAATGTAAATTTTTTATTTTATACTCAATAGTTTGTTAAAAATCTCGATATTATGGAGTTTGATGTTTATATGAGGATGTACAATGATCTTGACACTAGAGAGGTTAAATGTGACTACCAGTGTCAGATTGGTGAGTATAATTTTTTTGTAAGATTAAAAATTAAATAAAAACAATTTTTTAAGTATAGAAATTTAAAATTAAAATTAAAAGTGTCATATGGGGCCGCAACATCTCAGAAAAAGGATTGGAATCTGGCTGAGGCTGATAGTCAGACTACAGATGCAACATGATTCAATAATGCAGCATGGATGTAGGTGACATAGAATGCTTTCGAGAAGGGATGAGTGGTTGATTTCAATTATTGAGTTATGCTTGGAATATTTATGGTACTACCGCACAGTGGTCATCCAGCTCGATAGGAGCTCGTTGAGAGTCTTCATTATCAGTATCACAGTACGAGGTGCAGTTGTGAGATCAAATTAAGGTTATTAAGGCCATGTCTAAAGAGTATGATAGTATCATTATACAATACAAACAATATCAAGAGGATATGCGATGATGGTAGGATCAGTAGAATAAGTACATGAAAAGACTAGTCCATGGATTAGGGATGGAGTTCCCTCTGCCTACTCTTCTAGATGACCCACCCTCCCCTCCCCCTCCATAGTGATAAAAATATGGGCATCTTTATTATATTAAAATTTTAAAAGAAATATGTATGTAATATTTTTATTATTTTAGATGCTTTAAATTTATGTTTGTACACTTTTTAAATTTATTTTTTATTTTTATTTATTTTTTACTTTTTTTACACTTATTTGTGATGGGTCTGTCACCCGTTGCAAATGATTTCCCATTTTAAAAAACTATTCGTGATGTGAAAGCTTTCCATCTCAAAAGATGGTTTTTTATTGGCCCATCACAAAAACTATTTTTTGTGATGCCTTTTTAGGTTAGGTGTTATTTCCAATGGGGTACCATAAAAAATAAACCCTCCCAAAAAATGTATTTTCTTTTTTGTGTACCAAAACTAAAGAATTCACCAATTTTATTTTTAGTTCCTAGAAATATTCCTCAAAATCTATAACCCAAATTAATTCAACCCCATTTGAGTTAACGTAGTCAATGGATTAGATAACTAAGGATCACTTTCAATATTATTCTAAATGTAATTCATTAATTAAAGAAGATTATTAATGTATATGTCTCTTTTAGGTCTGGTACATTAACATTAATTTTAGCAGATTCAATAGTTATTACATCATTAGAGTCAGTATGTCCAAGGAAAAATATATGACTCAACAAAAATTCACACCTTATAAATTTTCCATATAGATTTTTCTCTTTTATGGTTTGAAAAATAATCCATAGGTATCAATCAGGATCTTTATGAATTTGAGAATATACAAATATTTCATAAATATGCATAGATATCTCTATTAATATGATCCATGAATACAACTGGTTTATTAAACAACCCAAATGGTATAACTAAAAACTCATAATTTATATATCTACTTTGAAACACATTCTTTGTAATTTATTCCTTTTTCAAGTTCAACTATTGGAACCGTGACCTGAGATCAACTTAAAAAATATTATATGAATCTTGGAGTAGATAAATAAATCATTCATATGGGGAAAATGATAATTTTTGTCAGTTGTGATGTTATTGAAGGCTCTATAATCAATGAAAATTCTCATTGAACAATATTTACTTTTTAAAAATTAAAACAAAATACCCCATGGTGAAGTTCTTGGATGAATGAATCCTTCATCTACAAATAATTTCATCTTTTTATTCAATTCCAAAATATCAAATTGAGCTATTTAATATTGGGGTTTTGAAATTTCCCTACCATCAGGTACCAAGTTAATAGTTGATTCAACGTACTGATCAATAATAACACCAGAAAAATTATCAAGAAATATATCCCAATGTTTATTCACTTCTATAAAATAACTATTATAAACAATTTTATTTCAACAACATAAGCTAGAAAAATTTAACTTCCATATCTATTCAATTTATCAGTTTATTGATCTAATATCAAAGGTAGAAAACCACTGAATATAAATTTCTTATCTCTGTAATCTATCATAGCATGATAAACTAAAATAAAATACATATCAAGAACAATATCACACTCTACCATGGATAGTTCAGTATGATTTGTAGCAAATTTGACCCCACTGATAAGAATAAAAAGATTCTGAAAATTCATTTTTGCTTTCATATTTCCATAAAATGTTTTCATGGAAAGTTCTATATTATTTTTATAAGGTTATATTCATATTTTACATAAAAAGTTATCAAAATTGAATGAATGAGATGATATTTAGTTAAAAAAGATATCAAAATAATTAGAATAAACAAGTAATATACATATCAAAACTCTATTAGATTTAGAAACATCTCCCATAATAGAAGTGAATAATTTTACACACTAATTTTTTTTACTTGATGATTTATACCCCATGTAATGAATTCCAGACACACATTAGAATAATTTCCCAAGTTATTTAAATTTAAAAATCTCATTGTTGGTTGAATATTTCTTACCCCATTGTTGTATTGTCAACACTATTTTCTTTACATTCATGAGCTCTATGACCAGTCTTAACATGCAGGAAATGCCTTTAAGGTCCTATCGAACATTACCTAAAATGTATTTTGACACATTTGGAACATTATGAGGGATTAAATTCATATTTATTATTTAATTTATTCCCAAATTCTTACCACCATAACCGCTTCTTACTTTTTTCATATCGAGGGGATTAAGTGTATGTAAATTCCCCCTCAACTTTCTTTGAAAAATAAAACTTTAATTATAAAATTTATATTTTTATGAGGATAAATATCTTTTTAATCTTGGTTTCAATCCAAAGTAAAATAAATTAGTTTTACTATCATGTTTCTAAATTAAATTTTATGTATAGTTTTCCAGTATTGTAAAATTTTCTTCATAAGAAGATACTAAATCTTCATCTTTCTTACCTTAATTCCAAGAATTGTTTCACCATCCAAAGTCAAACAACCTTAGGGAAATATTTATCCAGGAAATAATTCATAAATATCTCCCACTAAATGGCATAAATCACATATGTAACTTTGGTATTCTTGACTAAGGACCAATATCGATAAGCTTCAACATCAAAATAATAAATGGAAAGGGTACCTATTGACATTATAGACATTCTTTGACTTCAAATATTTTTTCCAGTGCAGTGATCAATCCTTTTGCATCCACTGTATATGATTTTCCATCAAAATACAGATGAATCAGTTTCATAAAATTTCCAAATATCAACATATTCCTATATTTTTAATTCGTCTTCCTCCATTATATATTCCACCAAAATTTATAACCTAGGAAAATTGAGCCATTACTGAAAAAATTGAAAAGTTATAATTCCAAATTTTCAAAGATGAGCATATGGAAGGATATTTTTCTATTGATACCAGCATACTTTATCTTTCCTAATTTCATTTTGTAAAACACACCAAATAGACCAAGATTAGATGGATAAACATGGTAATTTTAAAATTCTATATCATTAAAACTTAATCTTAATGTTGAATCTCTTAAGGGTATTGTATTAAAATTAGATTAACCTCTAATGTTATCTAAAACTTTCCTACATTTCCATATATAAGGACCCCACCTAATAACATTAAATAACCTTGAGTTTTTAGTTAATAATTTAATTTTCTATATTTTTCAGATATTTATAATTTATAGTTTTAGAGAATTTGATCCTAACACTTATATAACAAAACCATCTATTATAAATTGGACACTTCTTCTGAATATCCATTTTACCTCCATATAAATCTTTTACCATGATTTTTTTTATTTTCTTGGAAAATATTTTCAATTTTCATATTTAAACCATCATTTTCCCTACCCATTCTTCAATGCCTATGAAAAATATTTGAAGATGTGAGATTCGCACAACGGGATGAGTAAGTGTCATAAATGAAATAAAAATACTTTAGTCTATTGATAATAAAGAAAACATATAAAATGTTTACCATTTTCAAAAATATTCATTAATACTATGAAACAAATTAAAATCACATAAAAACATAACATTTTCACAAATAATAACGTTAAAACTCATAAAAAGAAAATTAAATACCTTTTGGGAAACTTAGTGCATTGTATACATGACAATGTTTGAAATTAATGGTTCCTAGTGAAATCCATCATTTTTTAAAGATAATAAACATTACTGAATGCATTGGGTAGCTATATCGGGCTCCCTTGATAACATAAGTTGTATCTGGCTCACCCACTTGTATATGGTGTATATGGCTCACCCATTTATATAAGCTGTATTAGGCTCACTCACACATATATGATATATAGGGCTTATGTAGTCGTAATCTATAATTATCCAGTACTATAAAATGAATAAATAATTTTTTATTGCGTCGTTTCATCATAAAACCCATGAAAAAAATCATCTAAACCCATATGCAAAACAATTTCAAATATTTAAATACACTTTTCTTTTTTAAATCCCATTTTAAAAATTAAAATTCCATGAAGTGTTTTTTCCTTGAAATAAAATAGGAATAATTTAATGTAAGTAAACATCATATAATAGGTAAGGTAGTGGGAAAAGTCTTTTACACTATATACATTAAAATTGGACACTCATTTTTTTTCTTTTTTTTAATAAATGTCCAAACACTTCATATAAATTACATAAAAAACTGCTTTTGAAAACCATTGAAAGAAAGTCAAAATATACAAAACATTTCTTGTATAAAAAACAATAATATATATTTTAATGATATAAACATGAATGAAAAATATTTATAAAATAAACCATTAAAAAATTTATAAAATGTTTTAAATAAGGTGTTCCTTACCATTAGTTCAACTCATCATGTACATTATTTACTATTCTAAAAAATTATATTATATCACTTATTTACTTAAGAAACTTTTTAAATTTTTGTTCTCATTTTATTTTATTTATTACAATGTTATATTTAATTATATAATAATTTAAGTTCCCTTTATATTTTTTGATTATATTCATCACATATGTACTAGATGAATTTAGTTGATTGAATATGGTCAAAAAAGTCATTATTTAGTCATCCCTAAAATAATTATAATTAGATAATTATAATTTATCTATGTCAATATTACCTTTAAAAAATACCATAAATTTTGGTTATGAAAAATTAACTATGTTATAATCATATAGATGGATGGTTGTACATACTCACATGTAACATTTCCATTTTTAAATAATCATTAAGGAAATAATGTAAGTATTATTTCATATTTTTATAATTATGATTAAACTATAAATATAATATTATTTATGTAAATATATTTATATATAGTACCTATGTGTTGTGGTTATGAAACATTAATGACATTGATTCATGGAGGTGGTAATGCACACGCCCACAACTAATATAATCAACTTTCAACATATAAAAAGTCAATAAATTAGATGGTATCTTATATTTATAGCCTGATAATTTTCAAATATATACATTAAATAAAAAATTATTACTAACTGTAAGATGTGTTGATGGAAAAAAATTACATCTGTTTTTAAGGAGGTGGTTTTTTTGTATACATGAACGATTGTTCCGTATTCCATTTGATTTAAGAGTAGACGTATATAGATTACACTATTAACATAATACCATCTAAGTATATGTAAGATATATTGATTAAAATTTTTTAATTTCTATAATTTATTGAATTATTTTGAAATTAACAACACACGTTATTAAATATCTTATTTTACTAACTTTATACTACCCAATATTTAAGTATGTTTTTATAGAAAGAATATTTTATCACACATAGAATATTTTATAATTAGTTTGAGCTTTATAAATTGGGAAGACATGTACTTTATAAATTGGTTGAAAGATAACCTTTTTCATTAGATAAATATTTATAGAAGTTAATAAGTCGAAGTTTAACGAAGTCCACTTGGAAAAGTTATATCAAGACCATTAGGAAAAGTTAATAAGATAGAGAATGACATGTTCTCCAGATAAACACTCATTAAATCCATCAAATAAAGAAGTTATATTTTATCATATGAACAATTTTTATTCCATCAGATGGAGTCTTAATTCACTGTGATGGTGTAGAAACATAAAAGCATTAGATGAACATACTCATCAAAATCCTTACAAGTAAAGAGGGAGTTTTTCAAAGGCTTTTGCAACAATTTCCCAAAATTATCTATATAACCATTATTACTTGTCCTATAAATAGGATCAACATATGACGATGAGATATATTTTTCATCAGTGACTATAAGGAGTTTCTATGAAGTGTTACTAATTTATTGTAACATTAAGAGTGCTTTACTGTATTTTTTAGAGTACATTTCATAATCCAGAAGTGATAGAATATTTCGTAAATAAATTAAAAGGTTCTGTTTTTATAATCATACATATGATCATGTCTATCGTGGGCTTCTGAGTATAAAAAGATAATGTTGGGTCAGATTTGGTTGATTGAGGTATTTCAGGGACATGAAGGTTGAAATTTTTTCTATCTTAGTATCTTGGTAATTCTTGTTGTATTAAATATAAACCTTATGGTTATGTTAAAACCATGGATACCCAATGTGCAACAACTTGGACATTTATAAATAAAAGTCCTTTTGTGATTTAATTAAATGTATTATTATGTACTAAAATTATTGAAATCACATGCACTTAATGGGTCTTATTATATCCAATTGGATACAAAATACAATAAATCATAATAAACATTGATAATATCGTTGTGGAATAGGGATCATGTGATTAGTATAAATATAGGGTTTTGGAAAATCCATTTAACATAGATAAATGAATTGATGACCTCAACCAGTAGTGTAACATCCCAGGTAAATAAATAATATGAAGTTTTTATATTTATTAATATCTATGAATTAAATATTAATTTTACTTTAAGGGGATTATATTTTTGATGGCTTACCCGATACACAACAATGTGTTTTTTTGAAATCTAATGTTGCACACAACGTCGGGTCATACCGAAAAATAGTTATATATTATTATTTTAAATGTTTATTAATGCCGAGATATTGTAATGGTGGGAATGAACGTAATTAACAAAAAAATGATTATACATGTGTTTTAAATGTTTTTACATTTATCCAATAAATTCCAGAGGGTTAAAATAAGAAAGAATCTGATTTTAAGCATAAATATCTAATATTCTTTAAAAGGTCGATTTAACACCTTTTGATGGAGAACCCTCTTTAAATCTAGTTTTCGTCACTTTTATATATTATATATGACAAAATAAAATTATTCTTTACAATAGGGACATCAAAATATACTTTGGGTAAAATTTTAGGATTTTTCTGATAAAATTCATTTTTTAATGAATAGTGAAAATACTGTATTTTAATTCATAAATTCCATTTAATATAACTTATTTATATGGTTAGATTATATTTTTAAATGGCTTTAAAGTGTAATTAGATTATATTTTTACAATTTAATCCAATTATGGTCATTGGATGAAATTTTACTTTGAAATTGGGCATAAACAAGTGTCAATCTTTTGATAGATATTGTTTCTTAAAAACACGCTATTTGTTTTGACAATGGGAATTAATTTTAAATTAATTAAGGCAACTTATATGTTTTTAATTCTATAAAATAGACATAATTTTTTAATTAAGAATATCAAATATAGCTTAGGCTGAGTTTTTGGTATTTTTCTGAAAAACATCAATTTTTGATGAATAGTGAAACCACTAAGTAGTAGTTAAAAAACGGACTTTTTCATTTAAATGGCATTGTACAAATTCTATGAATTATGGTTCAAAAATAAAATAAACATGGTTGTTATTAGTAAGTAAAATTTGGTTCAATAAGATTAAAAGAATGTTTTGGTGAATAGTAACTTTTGACTTATTTACCGCGGTTAAAGGTAAATAGGGAAATTTAATGTAAAACGAATATTATAATAATAACAAATTACATTAACACTTGTCCTAAAATTATTGGATGAGTAATTTTTGAAAATGGAAACCTTTGGGTCAATTTTGGGACCCCATGGAGCCATTTGGGATTGATAATGACACTTTATTTTAATTAAATTAAAGAAAGGCAAAAATGAAAAAAACAAATATCTTTTAGTAAATAAATTTTTAAAAAGGGTTATATATGTAATATTTTAAATTATAAATATTAATTATAAATATAAAACAATTTCATACATTATGGTATTTATTTTATAATTTTTAGATATCAAATAAATTAAATTATTTATAACACAATAATGATGCAGTATTTACCTCAATAATAAATGATTTAAATAAATAAGATTATCAATATTAAAAAAATATCCAAAACATGTCCAATTCTTATTGGATTATTTTATTTCGACCATGAGTCATCTTATCATCGACCTTAATGAGTTTTGGACCTTTAGAAACCGAAAATCTTTATATAATAAAATAATATTTTCACACATTTCTAAAAACCCCTCCCCCCTTATAGAAACCCACACTTCTAACCGATTCCTCGCACCTCTCAGGCCACTTTGATCATCCATACCCTACCCAAATAATCTCTCTAGAAACCTATCTTCCTCCTAAAAGCCTTACCTTAGGTAGAAGCCACCTTAATAAGTCCTTTTGGTTCAAACCAAATGGAGTTACCCGAATAAATGTAACAATTTCTCTTAAATGCTTTTCTTTTATTTTACTTATCCAACATCTAAACTTTTTTCATTAATTTATTTTATAACAACAACAGTATCCTCAATATACTAAGATGTTGTTATGAGAAGTATTCTAACTACACTTATACACACCTCCAACTAATGGGTGATGAACATACTGTTTCTGTGGATGAAAAATTAACGCCTCACGAAAATATGATTGTTCCATTATCTCTTCCACCTCCAATGGTGGCCATTATGATGGAAATATATTTATATATGATATATATTATGTTTATTTTTTCTTCATGCTTCTATAATTTTAATTGATATCATACCTTTATGGTTCCCATTATGAGTAAATGCGATAATTTCATTTGAGGAAGTGCATACTACCACCCCCTCAAAGTGATATGACTCGTTCATACCATATGTGGGACATATAGAGGATGGAGTTATTGAAAATATATATGATATTATACTGGAATTATAATATATCTATTTATAATTAAGTTTTAATTCCTTTAAATATGAAATTGAAATGAAAGTAGCGTTCATGCGTACGTACGACTTACCGTCTCCATGAACGGTGCATTTCCTTTCTTACCTCCAAATGTCATGTAATATTATAAATACATATATATATATACTGGATATATAATATATATATGATACATAAATCATTAATATCATTCTGGAGAAAATGGATATTTGACCACATTATCAACTTGTAAATATAAGAAGTTCATTTTTGACTGAAACACCAAATATCGACAATATGACCGTTATTAACTTAAATGATTACATAATGTTTATAACTTGGTAATAAGTGGTATAAAAGGAATAATAAACTTTAAAAAGGTTCTTAAGAAAGTATAAATTATCTTAATTATAAAATTTAGGAAAACTTGGAACATACGAGTCAAGTTGGACATGAGGTAAGGGATTTCTTATCTCACTTTCAATTCCGTGAGATTTCCATTGTTTGCCACTAATTTATTTCATGTGGTGTATTGTGTACTTACATTTGATATATATTTTCATCATTGCCTTTATAATCACGGTATTCTTTGATTCATTTCGTGTTTACTAAATGTTTGGTCATATGACTCGATTGAGTACTATGTGGTATGGGATTTTCGTCTCACTTTTTATTCCCGTGAGATTCATGCTATATTTGCCACTATTTTCATTGGTGTGGTGTATGTACTGCCCAAGATTGTATTATTTTGTAACATGCATCTATTTATGGGTATTTAAATCTTCATTTTATGATCATTATTTCATGGTTTGAATGTTTCATAAGTCACCAAATCAGTAAGGGAACTTTTTAACCCAATTTTTATTCCTTGGGATAGTCTTCTAATTCTTAATTATGTCATGCTATGATTATGTATGGAAACATTGTTTTTTACATATTTCATAATTTCCAATACACTTTGGGTATATATAATTTTAATAAACATAATCACTCCATTTATTAATTCTCAAGTCCTCGATATGAACTTGATAAGAGTAATTTTAACCCTATTTTCATTCATTGAGTTAAAAATCATAGTCATTGGTGTTATTTTTACAAAAATATGGGTGAATGTTCTCTGATTTATTTACACTGAATATCCAATCATATTGAGTGTATTTATATTTTTCACACATTATTATTTAATTGATTTATCCTTAATCTAAGGATATAGTTTTATAAGAGATTTTGTCTCAATTTACATTCCATTGAGACTCCATTGTAGTCATGCACCAATTCACTCTTATATGGTGTATATACTATCCTTTGGAATACTATATCATGAATCCCTTTATTCTCATGATATTATAAAGTTTTGATTCAATGTTATTCCTCAATTATTTGTATTCAAATGTCTCTCATTTGGTTAAAAACTCTTTAACTAAAATATCGTTTTAAATCTTTTAAAGGTTTATTCATCTAAATATTTCTCATTAATGTCCATGTTTTAAAAATGGGTTTAAGGATTTATTTATATGGACATAATTGTTTTCAAATGATAATTTATTTAAATATTTCAAATATTTATGGGACACTTTGATTCAAAAATCTCTTTATTAAATGTTTTAAATGGTTTGATAAATCATTGATTATGTCTATGATATGTTGTGATTGAAATGTGGAAATGATATTTTTCATTTATTATTGTTTAATGTATTATGAATATGTTATGGTTCTTGGGCATTGTTTATATATATGGGTGGTTCAATGATAAACCTAGGGCAGGTGAACCTGAGATAGATCTCCAATGCATTGGGTAACATGACAGAGGTAAACGTTAATGTTTCTCTTAAGAGATTTGGGGAATACATTGTGATGGTTATTCCAAATGTGACTCCCTATGTAGATATGATAGCTACAGTGTAAGTATTTTATGAATTCCATAATTTACCTTTATGATTTATGATTTCTGCATGTTATTCATAAATCTTATGATTTCATGATGTATGTAATGATTAAAAAGTATGGTTTCATTGACTTGTATTTATTGATGGGATAATGTTTTCCTTACTTATTTTATAATCCTTACTGATCTTTTTATGATCATCCCAATTTTTTGTAATGTTTTCCAAAGGAGTTAAAGATGAATAGAGTCATGGATGAGATCAAGGAAAATCCATGCTCTCTAAAACATGGAACTAGACATGTCTATTTTTTTAAGAGTTTTTTTATTTTATGAAAAATGGATATTGGGTAGTAGTGCCTACATTTAATATTTACGTTGTTATGTTATAGTTATGACCTAATACTCTAAAACTCTAAACCTAAATATATCCTTAATGTTAATTCTTGACATATTTCAAGATTATGTAATGTTTAAGGCCGAGTCTTTATAGTTGGTATCATAGGTCGGTTTAAAAAATTTTAGGGATTAGGAGTTTTCATTAAACACATGGTTAGTCCCTATGTATATTATTTTAGTTAAATCCTTATTCTATAATTTTTTCATATCAATGAAAGTTAGTTACAAAAGGATGTAGGAGGATCATAGACGACATTCTTATCTCTTCCTGATGAATTTCTTGCAATAATTATTGAAAATTCATGTTCGGATGGTTTTGAAACATTTTCTAGCATTCAACTAACTTGCAATCTATTTTTTGAGATATCAAAAACATCCAATGTACCTCGTTTTCATTAGGGATTATGTGGTGTATTTAAAAAAAATCCAATTTTCACAATATTCTCATATTTTCAAGAAAGGTAAATATTATCAAGGAATTTTATAATACTTCACCCTATCATAAGATTTTTAAGCATATTATGATTTTGAAAAGGGAACTGAAGAAGGAGACCCTTGTGCAACCTATTTATATTTTCTTTTACAACAGATTCTCTCAGAACAAACCTATGGAATTTTAAAAGTACCATTTATTGAAAGTTTCAACTCAAATTCGATCTGACTGTTTTATAGAAATCATGTTTTATCAGATGTTTTGAAATTATATGTCATATATGATTATTTTCTGAAACAGTTTTTCTATAATCACCCATATAACCCATGTTGTACATGGTGTATTTGGATGAAGGAAGAAAATTATTTTGAATGATCTCTAAATAATTTTTGAAATGCATGGACCTTCTACCTACGTGAACAAGATGAAAATCAAACTATGTGGACACCATGATCAATGTATGATGTTCTTTATTTTGGAGATCGTTTTATTTTATCATATGGTGGGGAAATAAAAAAAATACAATATATATAAGACTTCAAAAATTAAGATATTGAGATCATAATGAATTGTGGTGAAAATGGGTGGTATAAGGAAACCATTGAGGTTAAAACATGTTAGGGTTATTTTTGAGTTTTATAAAAAGGACACCACATAGTGTGACAACCCGCCACATTAGCTAATGCCGTGGGAATCAAACCCACAACCAAAGTGCAATTGGGATTTATCGCCTACCACTAGACTACGTGAACTCCCTAGTTAGTATGACTTATTCTTTTTTAAATTATTTTATTGATCAAGAATATGTTGATTTGGTATCTTATGTTTTATCAAATAGATATCTTTATTATATGAAAATGATTTGGTGATTATGTGATAAAAGTGATATTGGAAGACGTTCTCTCTTTTGGGAACACTGTATTCTTTTGAAAAATAGAATACTATGGGGCTACATTTGTGAAGTAATGGGTCAAATTTTATTTTTGAATAATATCTATTTATATTGTGGACATATAGATATTTGGGTTATTTATGGAAATTATTAACCTATTAAAGTGAATATGTGATTTTTTTAATTATTTTTCAGTATGAGACTTTAAGATTTGTCTATGTTTTTGGAGATAAATGTTAAGATTTACTGTGGAAGACTGTGTCATTAAATCATTCTGATTTTGGGGTTTCAATCTTAGTTTTGATTATTTTTAAGAATTTTGAGGATAGTTTTGTATTGAATGGTATTTCATGAACTTTGGATACTTTTTGTTGAATTTTTGAGATTAATTGTAGTATTTATTTTTATAAAGGATTATCCCTTTTGGAGATTACATGATCTCGTACTAACCATTATCATTTTAGTTAATGTCTAAAGAAAAGGGAAATATATTTTTCTTCTTTTGTGGATTATGTGATTCGCTAGATGATGATTCTTGTGCTTTTGATGTGACCAATTCTTTCTGAATTCTCATTGTTTGGAGAAAATATTAGTTTTTTTAGAAACTTATTAAAGGATGAAACTCTACTTGAAGGTAAGTATATTTCCTTATGTTATTTTTCTATGTAGTAAATGAATTCCTAAAAATTAAGAAAAGGAATGTAAAAAATGTTGTTGGTTTATGTTTCCTGCTGGGTAGTCAAAGACCGTTTAACACATCATAAGTTTGTGATTTTCTGGTGGTTAAATTTCTCCTAATCATGTTTTCTATCACTCTCCATCAGAACTTGACAGTTTGTTTTCTTCTCTATATCCATGTTTTCCTACATGGAATCCTAGTATGGGTTATCTTGGGTGACCTTTGTACTTCTATTTATTTATGTTAAACTGATAGTTTTATTGATTGTTTTTTCGATGTGGGACATTCAATGATGTTTCCGAGCCCAATTTTAAAATTGCATGGGCGTAATTCCCAAAAGGGGGGAAGGATGTAACATCCCCGGTAAATAAAGAATATGAAGTTTTCCTATTTATTAATATTTTTTAATTAAATATTAATTTTACTATAAAGGGGATGCTATGTTCGATGGCGTACCCGATACACAATAACGGGTTTTTTTGAAATCTTATGTTACACACAACGTCAGGTCATACTAAATAATAATAATATAATATTATTTTAAATGATTATTAACGCCTAGCCATTGTAAATCTGGGAATGAATAGAACAAACTAAAAAAATGATTATACATGTTTTTTAAATGTTTTTACATTTATCCAATAAATTTTAAATGCTTAAAATAAGAAAGAATATGATTTTAGGCATAAATACTCTAATATTCGTTAAAAGGCCGATTTACAGCCTTTTAAGGTTGAACCCTCGTTAAATATTGTTTTGGTCACTTATATATGTTATATTTGAAAAAATAAAATTCATCTTTAAAATTGGGACATCAAAATTTACTTTGGGTAAAATTTTGGTATTTTTCTGATAAAATTCATTTTTGAATGAATAGTGATAAATACTGTATTTTAATTCAAAAATTCCTTTTAATATAACTTATTTGTATGGTTATATTACCTTTTTAAATGGTTTAAATGTTTAATTATATTATATTTTTACAATTTAATCCAATACTAGTCATTGGAGAAATTTCACTTTGAAATTGGGAATAAACAAGTGTCAATCTTTTGATAGATATTGTTTCTTAAAAACACGCTATTTTTTTGGACAATGAGAATTAATTTAAAATTAATTAAGGAAACTTCTATGTTTTATATTTTGTGAAATAGACATAATTTTTGAATTCAGAATATCAAATACATATTAGGATGAAGTTTTGGTATTTTTCTGAAAAACATCAATTTTTGATGATTAGTGAAACCACTAAGTATTAGTTAAAAAACTAAATTTTTAATTTAAATAAACATTTTACCACTTCTGTTAATTATGATTTGAAAATATTACATACATGGTTATTATTATTATGTAAAATTTTGTTAAATAAGATGAAAATAATTTTTTGGTGAATAGTAACTTTTTGACTTTCATTTGCTGCGGTTAAAGGTAAATCGGGAAATTCAAGGTAAAAAGAATATTATAAAAATATAAAAATACCTTAACACTTTTCCAAACCATATTGGTTGAGTAATTTTAGACCATGGACATATTTGGGTCGATTTTGGGACTCCATGGATCCACTTGGAAGTAATAATGACACTTTATTTTAATTAACTTAATGTAAAGGCAAAAATGACAAAAACAAATATTTTTTAGTAAATCAATTTTTACATAGAGTTATATAAGTTATCTTTTCAATAATAAATATTAATTGTAAATATAAAACTATTTCCTAAATTATGGTATTTATTTTTTAATATTAATACATCAAATAAATTATATTATTTATTACACAATAATGATGCATTATTTATCTCATTAATAAATGATTTAAATAAATAAGATTATAAATATTAAAACAATATCAAAAAATTTTCCAATTATTATAGGATGATTTTATTCTGACCATGAGTCATATTATCTTCGACCTTAATGAGTTTTGGACATTTTGAAACCAAAAATCATTATATAATAAAATAATACTTTCAGACTTTGCTAAAGAACCCCTCCCGCCCTTATAAAAATCCCCCACGTCTAACCCATTCCTCACACCTCTCAAGACACTTGGATCATCCAAACCCAACCAAAATAATTTCCCAAGATACCTCTCTTCCTATTATAATCCTTACCTTACACAGAAGGCTCTTTAAGAAGTCATTTTGAATCAAACCATAGGGAGTTAGACGAATTAAAGGTAACGAGTTATCTTAAATTCTTTTCTTTTAAATTACTTCTCCTACCCCTAAACTCTTTTCATTCCTTTATTTTATAACAAAACCAATTTAATAAACATACTCGGATGTTTTTATGAGAAGGATTCAATGTACACATACACACACCTCCATCTAATGGGTGAAAACATATTGTTTCTGTGAATGGAAAACTAACACCTCACAAAATGATGATTGTTCAATTATCTCCTACCGTCTCTAATGGTGGACATTATAATGGAATTGTATTTACATATGATATATATTATGTTTAGGTTTTCCTTATTCTTCTGTATTTTTCATTTATAGCTTACCTTTATGGTTTCCATTATGTGTAAACACGATAATTTCATTTGTGGAAGTGTAGACTACCACCCAGTTAAAGTGATATGACTCGTTCATACCATACGTGGGACATATAAAGGATGAAGTTATTGAAATTATATATGATATTATACTGGAATTATAATATTCATTCGTATCATTTTGTTTTAATTCCATTAAATATGAAATAGAAATGACTATTCATAGTGGGAATCAGAGGATGGCTGAAGGTAAAAGACCAGCGTATGCTACACCAAGAAGGAGGCCTAGGAAAGACTATTCATATCTTCCGCATCCGATGCGGATTATATCTGCCTCTAAGAGTAATGGAGAGGTGGTTATGGGTTTTAAAAAGGGAATTTTGTCAAGAAAGTTTTACCTGATCTTCTTGCACTCAGACTTCTTAGGAGTTGGGTGAAAAGTGAATAGTTTTGGAGAAATCCAGAGTGGGATTTGGATACTGGGTAAGGAGACTCTTGCATGGGATACGAAGAAGACTTTGGCTATTATGATGTGTAATTCGTCGTTTTATGTGCTGTTTTATGTTTTTTGTTCTCTTTTCTTTGTTTGAAGTTGTATTTTGGGGTCCCGACCACCCATAAACTGGCTTCATTAAAATGAAAAAAATGATTAGCAACTTAATGAAAGTAGCGTTCATGCATACTTACAGCTTACCGTCTCCATGAACCGTGCATTTCATTTCATAAATATAAATTATATGTAATATTATAAAAACATATATATACTGGATATATAAGAAATATATTATATCTAAATAATTAATATCATTATATAGACAATGGATATTTGACCACATTTTTAACTTGTAATTATAAGAAGTTCATTTTTGACTCAAGTACCAAATATCGACAAAATGGCTGTTATTAACTTAAATTATTATATAATGTTTATAACATGGTAATAAGTGACATAAAAAGAATAATAAACTTTAAAAAAGTTCTTAAGAAAGTAGAAATTAACTTAATTTTATTATTCAGGAAGAACCCGGAACATATGGGTCAAGTTGGATACGAGGTAAGGGATTTCTTATCTCACTTTCAATTCTGTGAGATTTCCATTGTTCACCACTTATTTATTGAATGTGGTGTATTGTGTACTAAAATTTGATATATATTATCATTATTGTCTTCATAATCATGGTATTCTGTGATTCATTTGGTGTTTATTAACTTTTGGTCATACGACACGATTGATTACATCATGGTAAGGGATTTTCATCTCACTTTATATTCCCGTGAGATTCATGCTATATTTTCCACTATTTCCATTTGTGTGGTGTATGTACTGCCTAAGATAGTATTCATTTTTTAATATAAATCAATTTATGGTACTTACATATTCATTTTATGATCCCTATTTAATTGGTTTTATGTTTCGTATGTCACCAAATCAGTAAGGGAACTTTTTAACCCAACTTCCATTCCTTGGGATAATCTTCTAATTCTTAATTATGTCATGTTATGATTATGTGTGGAATCACTGTTTATTTATTTATGTCGTAATTTCCACTCCCGTTTGTGTGGATATACTTTTGATACACATAATCACTCCATTTATTAATTCTCGAGTCATCTATATGAACATGATAAGAGTAATTTTAACTCTATTTCAATTCATTGAGTTAAACATCCAAGTAATTGGTGTTGTTTTTAAGAAAATGTGTGTTAATGTTCTCTGATTGATTTAAACTGAATAAACAATAATATTGAGTTTATTTTTATTTGTCACACATTATTATTTAATTTATTTATCCTTAATCTAGGGATATAGTTTTATAAGGGATTTGGTCTCAATTTACATTCCATTGAGACTTAAATATTGTTATGCACCAATTCACACTTATATGGTGTATATACTTTCCTTTGGCATATTATATCATGAATCCCTTTATTCTCATGATATTATAATGTTCTGATTCAATTTTATTCCGCAAATATTTGTATTCGAGCATCTCTTATTTTGTTAAAAACTCCTTATCTAAAATATCGTTTTAAATGTTTTAAAAGATTATTATTCTAAATATTTCTCATTAATTTCCATGTTTTAAAAATGGTTTTAGGAATTTTTTTATATGGTAATTAATGTTTTAAAATGATAATTTATTTAAAAGTTTCAAAGTTAAATGAGACACTTTTATTAAAAAATCTCTTTATTAAATGTTTTAAATAGTTTTTAAAATGGTTTGATAAGGCATTGATTATGTCTATGATATGTTGTGATTGCAATGTGGAAATGTAATTTTTCCTTTATTATTGTTTATAGTGTTATTAATATGTTATGTTTCTTGGGCATTTTTTACATATATGGGTCGTTCCGTGATAAACCAATGGCGGGTGAGCCCAAGATAGCTCTCTAATTCATTTGGTAAGGTGATAGAGGTAAACATTAATGTTTATCATAAGATATTTATGGAATATACTATGGTGGGAATTCCAAATGTGACTCCCTATGTAGCTGTGATAGCTACAATGTAAGTATTTTATTAATGCCATATGTTACCGTTATGATTTATGATTTTTGCATGTTATTCATAAATCTTATGATTTCATGAGGTATGTAATGATTGAAAAGTATGGTTTCATTGATTCATATTTATTGATGATCTAATGTTGTCCATCCTTATTTTATAACCCTTATTGAGCTTTTTATACTCATCCCAAGTTTTTTGAAATGTTTTCCATCAGACTTAAAGATGGATATGGTCAAGGATGAGATCAAGAAAAAGTACTGCTGTCTAAAACAAGGAACTATATATGTCTCTATTTTTAGGTGTTTTTTTATTTAATAAAAAATGGACACTCGGTAGTCGTGTTTACATGTAATATTCAAGTTATTGTGCAATAGTTATGGCCTAATTCTATAAAACTATAAAATTAAAAAGATCCTTAATGTGAATTCTTAACATATTTCAAGATTATGTAATGTTTAAGGCCGAGTCCTTGTAAGTATGATCATTCCCAAAGAAGCCAATTTATCAGATCTTAAAAGGGAGATAACAACATTGGACTATTCCATAGACAAATAGAAATATGAGATCTATCAACTAATGCATGACAATAACCATTTATGGGTGGAGTTCATGGAAATCGAGATCAAGATGCAAACCATTTACATCAAACTACCCATTAAAGTCTCACCATTGCATAACATACACTCAAGAAATTTTCTAGTTTGATAAAAAGTTATGTATCAAGACCCTAAACATATGAATATGTGTAGTGTATTTTAATCCAATAATGGTTATATTTATTTCTTATGATTGTTACTTTTAAAATTGTTTTTATTTTGATACAATAAAACATAAAATGTATATTTTGGGAAATATTCAATTTCAATTAAGAAAATTATATTTATGAATTAATTGATTTTTATATTTATAATATATAAATAAAATATTATTATTAAATATTTTTTATCAAACATAAATGATCATCTAAATTTTATGAAGTCAAAGGTAAATTTTATAAGGATTCTAAAACTATTATTGTCACGAACCTAGAATTTATTAATAAATTTTTATTCTATTTTGAATATAAAAATTCATATATTTATAAAATGATATTTATTAAATAAATATTATTTTTTGAATCAGAATATTGAAATTATACAGTTGTGAATTTTTTATAATTTTCCGAGACATTCGAATTTTAATTTTAAAAATTAAATATGTTATAAATAAATGATGTGTATTATGACACCCAAAAGTGATGTAATAATTTTGTTAAAATGTATATGGGACCAAATATATGTTCCCCATTTAAATTATTCTATTTATGAGATTATTTTATTAAGCCTATATGAATCCTCCAAAACCAATATTATTTTTTTAGATTTTAAAATCATTTTTTTAAGAACATGACTCATTTCCACATCAACAAGGGAAATATTTTAATATGTTCAAACCATGGAATTGTAAAATAATTAAAACCGCTTTTCTTTGTGATAAAACATTGCTAAAAAACACCCTAATGTTTGTTGTTTTGATGTCATTATTATATATATTCTTAAACCAATAGTTGGGAGATGATGAAGAACTCCACTCTCTTTTCCTCTATGACCCCAAAACGCCATTCCTATTCACTATAAAACATGGATAATGTACTTAAAAATTCATCCCCTCTCCAAAGTCCTCCCAAATATCCCCTATGATATCACGAAGCTCCTCCCAAGATTTTTGAATCACCCTTTAAGATAAGGGATCCTTTCATTCTCCTCTTTATTCATACATCCTCATTATCTTATGCCATTTATCTCAAATTAATATAGTTATGATATGTTATTATATATACCCATTACTTCCATTATAATTTCTAAATGATTATATACCCCTTTCAAATTAATTAATCGCTTCCATAAACATTTATCTTCCCCCGTTATGCTGTCAAACTTTCAATGCGATTTTCCATTCCAAACTAGTGTGTAGTTAACACCTTTAACCATTTCTTATCAAGGGTATTCAACTTTATTTGTGTACACTTATTTTATTGTGAAATTATTTGTATTTAATCCACATTATATTCTCTTGGGAATAAATGTGATGAACTATGTTCTTATATTAAATGATCCATGTGGCACACTTGTACATGAACATGATATGATTATGATGGGTGCGCCTTGATAGTGCTCCAATGCATTGTGTAATATTTTAGTTTCATGAGATACCATGTATGGTGAATGGGAGGTTATTCTAAGCACCACATGTTATGATGACTTTGTGGTTAAATTTTACTTATGATTATGTTGTCATGTTTAATTTTTTCCCCACATTCCCATGTTTCCTTTATGTTATCATGCTACAACATGCCTCATTCTTCATGTTTATGATTCTCACCCATTTTATATAACATTTTTATAATAATTTTCTATCTTGTAATAAATTTTTTATGTTATTATTTCTTTATTACCTTAATGGTATTTTTATATCACCTCGTTATTATATATATCCCCAAGTTATCCCATACAATTTTAAGTTTAATGGAATATTATGAGCTTGTTAAGGATGTTTTCAATAACAATGACATACCCCATATTTTATGTTGATATGAAATGTACCTAATTCTAAAATATACTATAGTCTTTGATCTTCTAGGTTGTATTATTTATATTCCTATATAATAAATAATTATTTAATGTGTAATAAAGATAATGGTTGTCATACAATGTCAGGGTTTGTGACTTCATTTACACATAATGTAAAAGTGAATAATTATTCTATAAATTCTTATTTAATCCATTCTTACATTCTTTAAAATTCTTGTTATAATTTGTTTTCCCATGTTTTGATTACTTTATATTGAAAATTTATTGAAAATTTTTACTAATTAAAAGCATGGATAAACTATGATAATCTGAATATCTGTATTTCTGATATACAAACTCTAATAATCAGACGATATGTCTGTCCGATTAATCTATATAATGAGGTTGTGAAAAATAGTAGTTTTATTTTATAAAATAACATTCACCCACATATTATGGGTAAAGTAAATGATATTTTGATACTTGAAGTTATATATATTATTATTTTAATATGGTTGGATAATGTTTGAAGGAGTTAAAAGAATAAATAAAATTAAAATGATTAGTAAAGAATTATAGCTCTTCTTCATGTTTAAACCTAAAGACTAACTATGTTATATTAATGATCAAATAATGGAATATAATATGTGGGGAGGGATGTAAGGAATGAGTAGGTAGTGATTTTATGAACCAAAATTATTTATATGAGTGAAAATTTTAGGATAGTAAGTAACATTTTATAAGCGAGGGGAGGGAACTCATTGAATTACTTAAAATATTAAATTAATATAAATTAATTTTCAAGGATAAATGGTTGAAATTGTTTTATTTAAAAAATATGATGATATTATGTAGAAATAATAACAAACAAGAAGATTTGGATTAGTTTTGATGATTTGTTCACCCTTATCTCTATGTTTTAACCAACATTAAGCATTTTTGACAATTATCAGAGTATTAACGTTTTTTTAAAGTTTAGGGGCCAAGAAAGTTACAATAAAAGGAAAAGCGTATCATATATATATATATATATATATATATATTATCATTTATATTATAAACCATATCCCATTCACATTTCAAAATATAAAACTTTTATGAATTTTAAATTATTCATTAAACTACTATTTATTATAAAATATTATTAATATTGTTTTTGGATGTTTTCATTTATTTTTAATCTGAAAGTACCCTTAGAATAATGTAATAATAATATAAAAATTAAAATGTCCCTAATATGTCATATTAATCTTTAAAATTTATGGGGCACTATAAATCAGCCTAAAAATATTACTTTTAGAGTTTTTAAAATCATTTACATGATTATTCTACTCCTCTCACAAGCACTATGTCGACATTGTAAAAATATTTTAGAGTAATAATTTAATAATTAAAGTTAGAAAAAATATAATACAAAATATTAATTAATATTTCAAATAAATATTTATAAATTAATTTATCCTCTTTTTATCGTTATATAAAAATTTTAGTTATTTAATTTAAAAGAGTGACATTTTGAAATTTTCTTTACATAAATAAATATAAATATCCTTATCAATTGTAAATGGAGATGATTACATATATTATAATTTAGGATGGATATTTCTAATTTTTTCCAAACAATTAAATTACGGAATGTTCTTTGATGATTTTGAGACATTAGTTCTTAGTTTTAACACCGATTTACCTATTTAGCTTTATTGAGGTGAAAAATATTTACCATTGTTACTATTCACAATGGAAAAATAAAATGGGCCTATTTAATACATTATAAAACACTAATTCAAAAAATAGAATCCATTTTTCAATATTTAATTAATATAAGTGGAAGAAATTGATTTAATATTAAAATAAAAAATTCAATGAAAATAGTTTTCTTAATTTTTTTTTCAAATATAAAAGTATATATTTATACTCAATTGAAGTATAAAAATCATTCCAAATTTATAATTAGAATATTTTTAATAATTAATAAATAATAAAAGTTTAAACCTAATCCAAAATAAAATTTTAATTTGTAAATACTAGAAAAGAAAACAAATCATTCAACAAAAATTTGTACTTTTCATTATTCACTGAAAAACAAAATTCTCCGAAAAACCCCCAAATTTCACCAAAAGATAATTTTGATACGATAATTTTAAAAAAGAATTTTATATTTTAAAATTAAAATTATAAAATTTTGAAATTAAACTTTTAATTAAAACAATATCATCTTTGAAAATGAATTTTAATAAGAATAAAACTATTTCCCTATTGATTGAAAAAATACCTAAAATCTATATGATTAATTAAGTTAATAAAATATAATTTATGAATACGACATGGATATTATTTATCATTAAATTAGCCAGGTTGTTACTAGTTAAAATTCCCTCAGTCATTAATTATCTTCAAAATATCTTTTAATGAAAATACATTGGGTTTTACCTGGCTCTAGTGTGCCTAAAGTCACGACCATCCCCGAATCAAATGACATGAAGAAAATAACGGTCTAATAACTCTTCATCACCATAATAAAATATGAAAACATGATGAAATTACAATTATATAAGGAGTAAAATGATTCCAATGAAATAAATAAATCAATTTTGATCAGAGCGACCGATGATGAACTATCATTAGGTGAGATTTTAGAACTTTCTTATTTTTTGAGGAACATGAAAGAATTACTCAAAGATAAGAAATATCATAATATATCCAAAAATCAAAATCAAAATTTGGATCCTAGAGTGAAATTCTACGAATATATAAAATAATGGTCACATCAAATCATAATTAACTATTTATAAGAAGAAGATTAATGAAACCAAACAAGGTAAAAAGGATTTTAAAGCCATAATGTATTGTGAATGTAATGAATATGTATATTCAATATAATAATCAACTTTTAGTGACTCAATACCAATGTGAGTAATGTCACATGTTGATGAATACGTCAAGGTTAGTACTCATCTTCCCAATTAATCTTTGTTTTCTACTTCTCACAATTCTTTATTGTTCCCTTTTAGTCACCTTAATTATTAATAACAAAAATATAATCAGGATCAACATTAAAATGTATATCATCAACCAGATTATTTATATAAAACATAAAAATAAATATAAAAAGTGGTTCAATTAAATTAATGTCTCCAAACAGAAAATGATTATCTCTTCAATGAAATGGATGATCTCACCATGTAATAAAATAAACTTGATGTCAATAATCTAAATCCACAATTAAATACCCCAAAAATTTCCTTTTAAAATTCACTCATGGGGAAGAAAATTAAAATGACATTTTTTTTCTAAAAAACATGGAAAATATAAGGTTTTATTTGTTTACTCCAATCATGAAATCACCTTTACAAATCTATCCAAAACTAATTTAGTAATAGGTTCATCATAAGATAGAAGTTGAAAATATTGGAAAATAATATTTTATATATTCTATGAATTCTATTTAATTTTTTCAACATATAACACCAATGTCAATCTAAATTTCTTCCAATTTTTTCTAAATAATTTTTTTTACAAAATATAGATTCTGAATGTGTTATTTAATAATGTAATCAGACCCATGTTTTTTTGGGTAATAATAACATCAATTATTTAATTTTTAGAGATATTTTCTTCTGATAAAACCGAAGAATAAATGTGGCGTCGAGATTATAGTTTATCAAGAAACATGTGTGTATACCTATCAGAATAAAATAAAATAAATAAACTTATAATATGTCACATTTTATTTATAAATAATTCTATGTATAAGATAATCAGTGAAGGTACTTTTATTTTTTCTAATTAAAACCTAAAAAAATTATTACTAAATGGTTTGAAACACAATATACTAATTATGAGTCAATTTTGTGATGGCATGTTAAATATTTCTTTATAAAATTATTTTTTCAATTTTTTAATTAAAAAAGTAAACATTTTCTTACCACTTCAAAATTTCAAAATGTGTACATAATTAATTTGAAATATATTTATAGACAAAATGTAAAATGCTGGAATTTAAAAGTGCACATGTTGTTGATTGGGAATAGATGACCCAGTCATTGTAGCTCACACAATCTTTTTATATATAACTGTTATCATCTAGTACGAGATGTTCCCAAATTTCATTTTTATATTGACATATTTTGTAAATAATTCCAACATAATAAGCAAAAAAATCATATTTAAAATAAAAAAAATATTTTACTCTACAAATTGTCTTTAATTAATTCATCTTGAACATTTTGGTCCTAGTTAAAATTAAATTATAAGTGGAAAATCCTAAAATATAATAATTTTTAATGAATTTAAAATATTAATAGGGGATTATTTATTAATTCATAAAATTGAATCATGAATAGTCTTTATCAAATTTTCAAAAAGGATTTAAAATGATAAAGTCACTTAAATTATTTAAAATTGTAGGGTTCAAGGTGATTATTTTTATAATAATGAATTTAATGATTTGTGTTATATTGAAATTTATAATCATTATTCTTATTTTCTCCTCAAACCCCAAAAAAATGGGGTAGTATAGAGGTGAAATAGAATAATCAAAGAAATCAATAAAACTATATTAAATGGTTTTTATCTTCCAAAATATATTTTTGATGAGTCCTTGAATACTACATGTTATATTTTTAACGCATTATAATTTATCATTTTCATAATAAAATACCATATTAACATTAGTTTTTTTAAAAAAAATCCAAAGTCGTATTTTTCAAAGTTTTTGGACGTAAATGTTTCATTTTAAAAACCAAATACTATCACAAAAAATTTGATAATAAATCTTATGAAGGTATTTTTCATGGGTACTGTAAATCAATAAAATATTACCATGTATTTAATGAAAGAGAATAAAATGGTGGGAGAATCAAGCCATATTTTTAAATAAATCTTTTAAAAAAATTATTCTAAAAATGTTTAAAAAAAATATTTTTAACGATCCATTTCAAAAAAATAAGTCAAAGGAGAAAAAGAATCTCCTTCAAATTCATTTCCAAAATTTTTCAGATAAATTTGACGAATATCCTTTTGAAATGTCATTAGTGATTTACATATGGGAACTCATACTCATAGATCTATCTTAAATGAGGTTGAACACCTAACTTTTGTCTCTCAACAAGAACCAAAAAACCTTAATGATTCCCATTATGATGATAATTTGATACATTATATGCAAGTGGAACTTAATTACTTAACTCTAAATTATGCATTTAATCTCATTGAAAGACCTAGTGATGAAATATTTATTGGACCTAAATGGGTTTTATGAAACAAACATGAAGAATCCGATAAAATTAAAAGAAACAAAGATCATTTAGTAGGAAATAGTTATAACCAATAATAATGAATACGCATTGGTAAAAAAATTTCACTTGTTTCTTAGTTAGAATAAATAAAAGTATTTTTGGAATTAAGATCTAATATTAATTTTAAACTCGTTTAACTATATATGAAAATTTATTTTTTAAATGGTTCTAAAAATGGATTTATTGAATCACAATTGATTTTGAAATTCACTTTTTACACATTCATCCAAAAATATTACAAAATATATTTTTGGTTTAAGAAACCCCTGTGGGCTTGGTATGAATACATTTCAAATTATCTTATTTAAATTGGGTTTAAAATAGTAAAATCTGATTCAAATCCATTTTTTAATTAGATTTAAATTGATACATTACTTATTTAAATTTATATTCATGATGTGGTATTCAACTCTAATAATGAAATACCTTTTTTCGAATTTTACCTACTAAGGAAAAATGAATTTGAGATTAGATTTAGGGGTGAAATCAAATTCTTTTCAATTTTCAAATTTATAATAGAAATAATGAAAAAAAAATTAAACTAAGGAAAATACACAGATAAACTCTTAAAAAATATTGGATAAATCTATGTAAATTAGAACGACCATGAGTATGAATTATATGTTAATTTTGGATGAATTCATTAATATGGTCAACAAAAAGCTTTATATAAGTAAGAATGGTAGTAAACATTACCTTATTATGACCTAAACTGATATCATGTTTAGTGTTTGTCTTTGTATTCATATTTAATCAAATCTAAATGAATAGGATTTTAAATCTATCAAAAGGATTATTAATTCTTGTAATGTTTCTAAAAATCGTAGTTTATTTGGTAAAAAAGGAACCTGTTTTGAATTAAATTATTTTTCTGATTCTTATTTATATGGATTCCTACTAGATAATAAAATTACTAGGGAAACTCCCCATCTACTTGGAAAACTCCTCATCTAATGGAGTAGTAATAAGAATAATTCCATTGATCTTTGCAGCTAAAGTAGGATAAATTTCTTGTGCAAGTTGTTACCCACAAATCCAATGGATTCAACACACACATTTGACTTTGGGCTAACATTTTACCATATCCATATGAAGTGTGGTATCATCTCTGTTATTTCTCAAAATTTGATACAATCTTCTCTTTGATGAGAATAGAAAAACCTATATAAATCTATTTCCTTAATGTTATATGAGTAAGTTTATTTCTAAATAGTCAAAGAGACAACAATCACAAAGGTTAATGGAACCAATATGCATCCTACATGATTAGTGATATTGATGAAGGGATTATATTACACACTGATCATTAGTGTAGGATTTTATATCATTGAGACATTTACTCTGTTCTCTAATGGTTCCATGGCGTGTCACTAGATTATAACATTGGGCTTTAAGGAGTTCATTTAAATGCTACTAAAAATGGGGTATAGTGGGTAACATAAAAAATGTATTTAGAATATAATTTAAATTCAATTTTGAATTTTAAAAGTTTGAATAAATATTATTCAATATGTATGGTTTAATAACTATGTTTTTTTGGTCGATCACTAAGGTTTAATTATGAGTTAGTTGGAAGATTCAATATGAAAGTTAAATAATAATAGATATCTATTCACAAAATTTAGTTAATATAATATTTATTTTATTTATAATTGAAAAAATTAGAAATATTTATTTATTAAATAAATAAACATTACTCATGGTCTGGTAAAAACCAAGGAGGATAAATTTTAAAGATTAATGCTCTAGTTGGAAATGATATTTCAATTAGGAATTAAGTAAATGTTAATTAATTTTCTTAACAATTGATATTTTTTATCCACATGTATTGTAATTTTATAACATATAATAATAATAATATTTTTATTTTTAATCATGGGTTTTGTTAAGGAATAAGAAATTAACTTGGGGTCTATGTGAAATTTCCAACCTTACATTAGCCATATAAAGACCTAGTTATATATATTTTCTGGGTTGGATGATGGATGTACACAAAAAACCAAGAGAGAAACCTCTCAAGAAGACACTCGAATCATGGAGTGCGAGTCCTCTTACACTATCTCAAGCCATCAAAAGAACCTAGAGAATCATTCTTCCAAGAAGAATCTATTTCTATGAATAATGAAGGATGATGCACGTGATTAAGATCATCCATTATTTTACTCAAAGATTGTTTGACGACATTCTGAGTTTTTGGAGCTTGTTCAAAACACAATGACATTACAATGAGTGTAGTTATTCATATCATCAAAAATAATAATTACATGACATGGTAATTCTAAATTTATCTAAATATTAATTTTAAATCATATGTGACGGACCTTCCTTCCTGGTTCTAACATTCATTAGTTAATTAATCATTAATTTAACTCTATTGTTTATAATGTTATTCATCATGTACATCTCATATTATTCATGAATTATGTCAAAAATTAAATTTGGATATTCCCAATATGTGCTTCCTCTCCAACTACACCCTTAATATAGAGATTTCAATAGTCATTTCTATGGGTAAAACACAAGGAGAGAGATTTTAGAGTACATAACTCAATTATTATAGTTTTAAGAAGTTAAGCCTAAATATTAGAAGTTTAAGGGGATGATGAAACTATTACCCATAACTCTATGTAAATGGTATAATATCACCATGGATTTTATTATATTACTTCCTAATGAATCTAAATTAAAAAATTTGATTTGGGATATTATTGACCACCTTATTAAGTTAACACATTTCATTTATATGATATGATATTTCTCTATTGATCAACTTGAAAAAATATATGTAATGGAAGTGGTATGGATACATGGAGTACCACTTTCCACTGCATGATATCTAAATCCATGGTTTACATTGATGTTTAAAAGTAATATTCCACAATCATTGAATATAGATCAAAACATTATCACTTCTTATCATCCTCAAACCAATTGTCAATCTAAGAGGACTACTCACACCGTAGAATAAATGATGAGATCTTAATCGATTAATTTCAAAGGATGTTGGGATCAACACATTCACCTGGTAGAGTTATCATGTAATTATAGATTCTATTCTAACCTTGAAATGTAACTATATGTGGCTCTATATGGGAATTAGTGTAGAACTGCCACATGCCGATATTTAGCTAGTGATTTTAATCTTTTAGGGATAAATATTTCATTATAAATGTTAATAATGATTCAAACCATGAAATGGTATATTAAAACTATATAATGTTGATAGAATATACACAATGATAACCATCGATGAAATTTAGAGTTTGAATTCAGAGAGAAGGTATTGTTTTAATTATCATATGTGAATAGGGTAATTAGATTCAGAAAGAAGTGAATGTTGATCCCTATATATATAGGCCTTTTTGAAATACTTAATCATGTGGGGTGGGGGTATAACTAATTTTATTTTAAATCCATTGAACCTCTCATATAATGTCCCTAGCATGATTCTTACACATGTGAGTGAGTTGGGTCATCACGAAACCTCAAGCATGCCTTCGTGTATACTAGTGGATTCCGACTATTAGAGAGAATCTAATAAATGTATTGGGGAGACTATAACCTCTAATACTGAACAAAAATCATAGTGGAAACATGATAAAGAAATAAATTTAAATCAACACCATTATATAAATTAAAAAAACAAATCAAACCCAATATAATCAAACCATTCTATGTCATACAAAATATTTCACAAAAATCGCATAAAAGCAGCCAACTAAAAGAAATACTTTAAAAATACTTACAAAACCAGGGAAAATCCTATTATACTACCTAAATACAAGATCTATCTCTAGTAAACGAATAAAATAATTAATAATTGGGTCTAATTCCTTTTTCCATGCCTACATCCATGATGTTTTCCTTGGTACCAAAAGGAAACATGAAATGGGATTGAGTAAAACTCCCCATTCCACTAACAATGGTGTCTAAAAAAATATACTTTGAGTAATTGTGTATGAAATAATATTATGTACACTTTACTTAGATCATTAATTAAATACAGAATAACAAAATTAATCCACCGAAACATGAGCTACATGTTAAAAACTGAGTTCAGCCATACCTACTATATCATGTTGTTGGATTTATTTTTTCATACTCACCACCGAATTCATGTGGATTCCCATACCATGGAACAATCACATATTCTATCCAAAAGTGACCCAAGGGTGAATACTATGTCAAGGGTGAAGTATATATTCTGATTAACAATTGACTCATTTTAAATTCCCTAATAAGGCCACATAAATTCTTGCTATACTTTAGAACCTTTTTAAATTACCCTGATAGTAAGGATTTCTAATTCCAAATATCAATAGAAACAAGATCCAATGAATAAAAATTTACCAAAGATTACAAACATGTCTACTACATAGAATCTTGGTAAACTCATTCCTATTTCTAATTATCATTCTATTTATTCTATTTTTCTATTTTTCTAATATAAATTTCAATTATTCTCAAATTTTAATTACCAGTTTAATGATAATATTCAAATAAAAATAAAATTTCCAATTAAATATAAAGTTACCAATTCACATAAATTTTTTGATAATTCCAGTTTACATACCAGTTATGAACAATTAGTATTTCACATTTCAATTGAAGTCTCAATTTATAAATTTAATACACTTTGATGATAAGGTTGATAAGGTTCAATCAAGAGAACAACCCACATTTCTATAAATAAATTACTATAAACTGGGTTCGCATATTTTGATTCAAGTATATGGTGGATCATATATGCACCTCTTGTGTGGACAAAAGTATAGGGTACCATTGACAAGTGGAATAATAATGATTCATGAATTATATAAACAAGAAGATCTATTCCATACAACTGATTTTCAACTATAGGTTGTCAAATACACAGTGTACTGATACCATCTTACATGTTATACTTACTAAAATACCAAAACAGACCTTAAGAAGATGGTTTAAACCACCTATCTCAAAAGAAGATATGATGAAAAAAAAAGATCAAGCATATATACCAATTGAAACTAACTTATAGAAATTCAGTCATATTCCACCCACATGTTAGGTTCACGCCACTAGATTTTCAAACTAGTATAATAAAAATTTATGTGAATAAATGGTTCCTCCAATTCTAAGGCCAATAGAACATGGATTTATTCATATAGCATAATGATGTACCTTTCATGAGAAGTGAATGCATGTCTTATTAAATGCATTATCTGTAAGTGGGATTTTATTTAACCCCACTTTAAAATCCTTTTATAAAATATTGATTGGGCCGAAATTTGAAGGATTTTCCCTCTAAACATCCCAACCCTTTGTGTAAACTAAACATCATTCCCGTGATTCTCTATGGGTTGTAATAGAATCATACCATTAGGGATGAAAAAATAAGATACATGGATAAAATATAGGTAATTCATAAATTCCATTAAAAAATTACTTATCCAAGACATTCGGATTGAACTAAGGATCTGGGAACCTAGAGAAGGTATTTGAGATGTTAAGAAAGCCTTGGAGTTCTCTTAAAAAATTTTAATCACGAATTAGGGTCGAAAGATTGGGATTAAGGATTTAAAAGAGGGTTTTGTTCATAAATAATATAACTCTTACCCTGAATTTTTTAGCATAGATCGAGGCCACTGGTTAGAAAATCACTACCCTCATCTAGTTACTAGCTAACATCAGTGAGCAGGTGGTGTCATCTAGAATGGATTCACCTTTGGAAACCCTAATAGATGGATGGTGGGTTTATGTATCCTTATTAAGTTACTACCCCTTCTATTGGTAGAATAACGAACTATATTAGTTATATATATATATTATACCACTAGATCTTTCAAAAAAATGTCATACCAGAAGCCAACTAAAAGAAATACTTTAAAAAAATACTTCCAAAACCGGTGCCAAATCATATTCTTGTACCCCATCCATGATCCAGTTTTAGTAAAAAAAGAACATAATTAAGAATTATTTATAATTCTCTTGTCCATGCCTACATCCATGAAGTTTTCCTGGGTACCAAAAGGAAACTTGAAATGGGTTTGAGTAAAACTCCCCATACCTCTAACAATGGTGTCTAAAAAATACAGTTTGATTAATTGGGTATACCATACTATTATGTACACTTTAATTAGTTCATCAATTAAATACAGAATAAAAAAATAAATCCACCGAACCTTGAGCTATAGGTTGACACATGAGTTCATCCATACCTACTATATCATGAAGTTGGATTTATTTTTTCATACTCACCACCGAATTCATGTGGATTCCCATGCCAAGGAACAATCACACATTCGTTCCAAAAGTGACCCAAGGATGATTCCCATGTCCAGGGTGAAGTATATATTCTAATTATCAATGGACCTATTTTAAATTCACTTCTAAAGAAACATAAATTCTTGTTATACATTAGAACCTTTGTGAATTACCCTGATAGTAATGATTTCTCAATCAAAATATCAATAGAAACAAGATATAATGAATAAAAATTTACCAAATATTACAAACATGCCAACTATATATAATCATGGTTAACTCATTCCTATTTCAAATTATTATTCCATTTATTGTATTATTTATAGTTACTATTAAAAATTTTAGTTATTCTCAAATTTTAATTACTAGTTTCATGATAATATTCAAATGAAAATTAAATTTCCAATTTAATGTAAAGTTACCAATTCACTTAAAAACTATGATAATTCCAGTTTACATACTAGTTATGAACAATTACTATTTCACATGACAATCCAAGTCACAATTTATAAGATCAATAAACACAGATGATAAGGTTGATATGGTTAAATAAAGAGATTAACCCACATTTCTATAACTAAAGTAAAATATACAAGTTTCGCATATTCTGATTCAAAAATATAGTGGAGGATATGTGCACCTCTTGTGTGGACAAAAGTATTGGGTCTCATTGACTAGTGGAATAGTAATGATTCAAGAATTATATAAACAAGAAGATTTATTCCATACAAGTGATTTTCAACTATAGGTTGTCAAATACACTGTGTACTGATACCATCATACATGTTATACATACAAAAAAAACAGGCCTTAAAAAGATGTTTTAGACCACCTAACTCAAAAAAAGATATGATTAAATCCAAATATCAAGCATATATACCAATAAACATTGAATTATAGGAATTCGGTCATAACCCACAAGCATGGAAGCTTCGCGCCACTGGATTTTCAAACTAGTATAAAAACCATTTATGTGATTCAATGATTCCTCCAATTCCTAGGCCAATAGAACTTTGATAAATTTCTATAGCATGATTATATACCTTTCATGTTAAGGGAATGCAGGTTTTATTAAAACCATTATCTGTACGTGGGATTTTATTTAACCCCACATTAATATACTTGCATAAAATGTTGATTGGGATGCAATTTGAAGTATTTTTACTCTGAATATCCCCACCCTTTGTGTAAACTAGGCATCACTCCCATGATTCTATATGGGTAGTAATAGAATAATACCATTAGGAATGAAAGAATAAGATATATGTAGAAAATATAGGTAATTTATCAATTCTAGGGAAAAATTACTTATTCAAGACATTCAAATTGAACTAAGGGTCAATGAACCTAGAGAAGGTATTATAGAAGTTGAGAAAGCCTTGGAGTTCTCTTAAAAAACATAAATCTCGAATTAGTGTCAAAATATTGGGATTAAGGATTCAAAAGAGGGTTTAGTGCTGAAATAATACAACTCTTACCCCCAGTTTTTTAGCATAGCTCGAGGCCACCAATTAGCAAATCAATACCCTCATCTAGTTACTAGCTACCATCAGTGATCTGGTGGTGTCGTCAAGAATGGTTGCACCTTTGGAAAGCCTACCAGTTAGATGGTGGGTTTATGTATCCTTAGTAAGTTACTACCCCTTCCATTGTCTAGAATATTGAACTATATTAGTTCCCTTTATATATTTTACCACTAGATCTTTCTAGATCATCACTTATGACCCCAGTGGACCTCTAAAACACCAATTTAACAAATACATAAGGCTCATTAACCAAAATTAAATGGTCTCAATTGAAAAATTAAATTAAAAATTACCTGGATAAAACACAGTGTCTCACCTATACCATGTTCCTGATGTATTTCATGTATCACTATTAAAAAAGTACATACATGATCCATCACATATATTGAACAGAATAGTTGTACAGATAGAACATGATATCTCTTAGGAGGAATAATCAATAGGAATATTTGATCATAGTGATAAATCAATATAAAACAATTCCACACACCTGGATAAAGTTCACTAGAGGAATCATATGTTTTAGCAGTCAACATGGGTTTCTGAAGAAGTAATGATACAAAATAATCCACTTTGTCTTTCAATAGAGTGATCAAATTTCAAGGGATAAATTTATTTTAATGGGGTTTAATGTAACACACCATGATTTTAGTATCAAATTACCTTTATGAAAAAAATTATGAGTTCAATATATTATTATACATGAAAAACTAAACAAATATAAAAAACTCTTTTTTTAATTATGGTAAAATATTAGAACACAAAATTAAATGCATTAGAATTTTTCTAAATAAAATAGAGTTATTAAAATTACTGAAAGAATATTACCATATGTAAGTAAAAAATACTACAAGGTCAAAATTTTTATCATCAAGATATTCTATAAAGATCATAACAATGAAAATGAATATAGAAAGAATAAGACACCTTAAAAATATGATACACATATTGATAAAGAAATTAGAGATTATGAATGATGATTTTAGATATGTACGTAAAAGGAAATATATAGGAATGTAATATGGCTGATATATATATAATTGTTGGATATATAATTGTTTTATATATATTCATTGGTTATTCTTGTATCCAATAGGTGAATTAAATATATTAAATAGTCAATAAAAAATTAAATATGACACCCGAATGGCCCAAAGGCCATATTTTATTTTATTATATTATGGATGATCCCCCTTTTAAGGGATGAAGGGGAACCCGTACAAGACCTGTAGGCCCAAGGTACAAGGCCCGACATGAACCGCAAAACATGACTTGATGGCCTAGAGGCATACCATACCCAATACATGACCTGTAGACCCAACCCTCTAGAACTGCCCCTCTCCAGCTTCTGCATCATTAATTTCCTAGCTCCCCACCTTGCATTGCTGATCGGCTAGCATTGCCCCATACCAAGCTGGAGGGTGCCTGGTGATGATGGCAGTTTCCATACCCTCTCTTTCTTCCAATCCTCTTAGCTCGACTTTTTGTAATTTCAACTCTTGTTTCTCTGATCATCTTCTGGGGAATGTTCTTTCTGAACTGGGATACTTCATGGTCTCTATGGCCCAATGGCCCTGAGACTCGAAGGCATTTTGAAGACAAGAAGGCCCTTGAGTCCCGTAGGCCCAAAATAGTGGCCCGAAGGCCCAAATCAGGTGAATAGTTCCTGCTATTATAGTACCGAACAATACCTGCTACAGTACTGCTACAATACTTCTACAGTGATCTAGAAATTCACCTCCACCTGGTTTTGAACCTAGGTGTCTTGGATGCCAAGTAGGAGCCCTTACCACTCGGGTACGAGCTCGTTGGAAACAAATTAAAGATGACATAATTCACATATAATAAATAAATTTATAACAATATAAAAATATTATAATTACTAAAATATTTTGTTTTAAAATTTTATATTTCTATTCCATAGACATTATAATTAATATTATAATTTAAAAGATGATTCAATTTATTAATAAAATTAAATAAAGATTTTAATTCCAATTTATTGATAAAATTAAATATTTAGAATATAAATAATCTTAATTAGATGTGATCGAATTAATTTAATGTTAAAAAGTGTAATTTTTCAATGAACTACTTTTTCCCTAAATGTTGTATATTTTTATATTAACAAATAAAATTTATCACGTTTTAATAATGATGAAAATAAAATTTAATGTATTAATATACAAAATATTTTTCATAATCTTCAATTTTTAATTGAAAAGTGATAATATTTAGAACAATTAATGTTTAAAAGGTAATTTTTTTTTATAAAAATAAAAAACTTTCTTTATTTTTGATATATTCATTTAAATATTAAATTCCAAAAAATTGAAATTTAAAATAGAATAAAAGGAGTCTAAATTTTGAATCATAATTTTTAAATTGGCAAGTGGGTCAATTTTATTTTTTTATAAAAAAATAAGTTACTAAGGTAAGAATTAAGCTACCCTGGTAAAGGTAAAATGAAATTAAAAGGTTAAATTTATGGGTAAATACCTAAAATATCGTAAAATATTTTCTATAAATGTGTGGATGCGGACATTAATAATGACACCAAATCCCTTTTCCATTATATTTCCTCTTTTTACCCACTTTCCATTTAAAAATGCATTCCTTACACATTAAAGAATGATTATTTTTAAAAATATCACTGAAGCTCATCTATAAAGGACCCCATATATTCCCATATAAAACCACACATTTGCTTATATTTTATCATCAATAAAAGAAAATTTATTTCCATATAAATCCTGCACCATGGTTGGAGAACTTTTTTTCCAACCATAAGTGCCTAATACCATATTTCCAAGAGGTTATGTAAGAGAATATTCAAGTGTTAAACTTAAGAGATATCCACACATTAATCTTTATTCGTTAACTTTTCTATAAAAGTTTTCGGAAATATAATTTACCAATTTAATAAAATGTTTTTGAAATCATTATTCCTCTAAAAAGTAATATTATTTCTATATTCGATCTTTTTTTTACTCATTCAGTTGTTAAAACATAATCTTGTATGGGTCAGTTTTACCAACCACACGAATGATTTTATAACATTGAAATCATTATTGACTATAATAATAAAATAGTAGTAATATTAAATAATAATAATTATTTTAGGAAATATTAATATTTATTTAATATTAATATTAAAAATCATATTTACCAATAAAGTCAATTATTTTTTATATAATAAAGACTGAAAATTATTTTTTTATCATTCCTTTCAAAATATCACCATAAGTTTAATGAAATAACCATGGGTCTCTAAAAGTATATCAAAAAAATATTATACATATTTATTAATATTCTAGATGACATGAACCCAAGATCATGGACAGTATATTAGAGTTTCCAAACCGAATCATGTGTGAAAAAAAACATAACATTTAATACCCAAATAGAAATGTTAAAAACAAAAAAAATATGTTCATAATAAAATTTTATAAATTACTTGTATTAAGTAAAATAAATTTTAATAAGGTTCTTATACATATTAATAATAAACCTATGTTTTTTATAGGGAGATAAAGTTTGTGTGGCCATGTAGAAGTCTAGGGAATTAGTTTCTATTCTATTCACAATTTCAAATCAATATTATTTTTAACATAATTTATATAAGGGATAATTTTACATTATTTATCTATAAAAGCTCCTATATTTTCTTAACATATGGTAAATTTTTGGATTTAGATTAATCCTTATATTTTTATCTCTATTTTGTTCACAATTCTATCAAAAGGATTCTTGTATCTGGAGCCAACCATATCTATTATTTTTGATTGAGAAGCCTTATGTTCCATGCTAACAATTTTCATATGTTTTATGGATTTACTTATCCCCACTTCTATGATTTCATAAGACCATTTGCTACCAACTATAATTTTTTTTAAAAGTGTGAAATAAATATTTTAACATTTTATGTATGATCACTTTTCCAACAATTTTATTTAGTTATCTTTACAAAGTATAATTTCTATGTTTTCTTGGTATTTATAAAGTTATATTTATTTAATTTATAATGATTTTTATAAATCTATTTCTTATGAATTTTAATATTTTAAAATAAAAAATATAACAAATTAATGATATTTTTTCTGAATTTTTAGATAAATTTTATATTACTTTTATAATGTATTTATCATGTATATTATTATATGTTAATAGTTTTCATGTTTCACTATGATATTCTATAATAATACCATCCAACATATTTCACTCAATATTTTATAATAATTTTTATAGAAATATTAATTACATGCATTTCTTTATATTTATTTAATTAATCTATGATTCAATTATTAATTTTTTCATGTTCATGTGGGGAACATATATGTGGTTTTTTATGATATGATTCATGGGTCATAATTATATAGTCCTTAAATTAATTTAAAAAAAGCATCATATCTTATGATATGATATTTAAGGGATTGGGGAGTGAACCCAATCCACTATGGGACTCTATCCACAATGTATGTGGGAATGAGAAGTGAACCAAATCAACTATGGGACTTAATGAAAGATGTAATGATGTTATTTAATGTAATCATTTCCATAATTTATGACTTTTATGATCTTTTATGTTCTAAATTCTTATGTCACAAATATATGTTATGTGAAATTAATATGTTATACTTTTATTGCTTGTGAGTTTTTACTCATGTTTCCACAATCCTGTTTGTCATGTATCATATAATATTAAAATAATTATTTAAAAAAAATTAGATTTATGACCTTTTGTTTTATTTGGAATGATTTTCTTATGTTATTTTCATGAACTGTTATTATATTTCCATACCCACATGATAATATTATCCTCAATTATGATCTTGTATTGTTATCTCTTATGTTTACCCTTGATAAGTGTCAGATCCCACCCTTTTTATTGATTTCCATTCTTTAGGAAATAAAGGATATTATGTTATAGAATATATAAAATGATATAATTTTTAGATAATTCTTGATGAGATATTAAATACTTATTGAAAAATGAGAATTTAATGCAGAAAATTTTAAAAGGCACTAAACGTATATGTTTTGGGGTGTAATTTATTATGATATGTAATTGATATTATTAAAAAATGATTTACTATATATGTACATTATTTTTGGATCATTTTAGTTTCTGTTATTGTGATGTATTGTTAATTTTGTTGATTAGGTTATGTGAAAAAATGGGATATAAATTAAAATATCTTATGTTGTACTGAAAGTGATGAATGATGAAACTAAAATGAGGTAGGATAAAATAATGATGTCTTAATTCCTAAAATAATAAGATTAATTTCACTTTTTATATGATTGATTACTCTAGTTATTAATTCTTGATACTCAAAATAATCTTTTTTGTTTTATTCAATGGAGGATCTTGTAGTAATCAAGTCAAGAACATGTGAAATGGGAAATGGAATGATTCTCCCAATATGAAACAAAAGAGTATGGGAGTTATTGTAAAGACTTGTGTTATTACCATATAAGTATTTAATACTGTTTTGAGTATTTGAAAATACCTATTTTTATTCAAATGAGTCCAACTCAAGTGTTTCAGAAAATATCTTTTTTATAAAGAATTTATATTATACTTACTCTAAGAGTTTATCTTACATATTTTAAAATATTAATTATATGGAAAAGTATTCTATGTTTTGAGAAAGAATGTTTTTAAATAATAAATTCTATATAATCAAAATCAGAAAACCCTTTATTGAATGTTCATATTATTATGTAAGATATTATCTTATGATGTGAATTATAGGATTTTTATATTTTCAATGTGAGATACTTTATTCAGAATAAAGTAACGAGAATTCTTTATATTACTAAAATGATTTGGTAAAAGATTTTTTCAAGAACCTGAGAAGAATTTGGGAATGGTAAGTATCAAACAACAATAACTTATTTATCTTAGGAAATTTTTAAACCATCTTATCCTAGGCTATAAAGAAGAAAAATATCTATGTTATCTTTTAAAGACTCTCAAAAGTTTAACTTATGAGAATAGTACTCTTAGTTGGTTATCATATGGAGAATTAGATGTTATGATGAATTTCATGATTTCTTTTGTAATCTCTTGATAATTCATTTTATACATTAAAGAGTACCAGAAAAGTGATTTTCCATTTAAGGAAAGATCAATTTTAATAAAGTGTTATTTTTCAAGGAATGGAAGGATCCAAAGAATAAGATCTCTGACATTGCCACTAAATAATCTTATTCCATATTTAGAAAGAATGGACACATGCCATTAAATTCTTATCATATCAACATTTTACAGGATTATCAACTTGTTCATTATGATTATCTCATAGTATAAATCCAAATTCAATAGGAAATATAAAAGAATGTGTTACACAGTCCATGAAAGAAGGATGAGAAGAAAAATAGAACGTATGTACATATGATTACTTTGATAATAGTAATAAAGAATTTATTAATAATGACAATATCATATAAATATCTCATGTGTCAAATTTTAAAATTTATTGGCTTCAATCAGAGATCATCCTTAGATTTTCCTTGATAAAAATCATCTTTTCAGGATGTATCTTCAATTACTATCAGTTTCTACCTCAAACTATGTGCTATAATAGTTATTAAAAATTTTATTCATACTATTTTGTTTATAATCATTTTATGAGAGTTTTCTAATTCCATGTATAAGTATTATAAAGGGATATCCCAATTAAAATACCTTATAACTTTATAATAAGAGAAAACTACTTTTACTCAGCTCAGAGCCCCCCAAAAAAGGGTTGGTTTAGTGAAAATCACCAAACTCATGTAGTGGAGTGTTGGTGTAATAGAATAGGGAATTCATATTCCCAAAACCACTAAAATATATGGTGTTAAATATATTTAAATTAATATTTTGTATTTCATCATCCAATTTAAATTCAGAAAAATATTTAAACTCATATATCTTTAAGAGGGAGGTTTTCTCCATAAAAACGTTTTTTAGAACTAAATTTACCCCTCTTGTGATTTTAGTTAGCCGCTATCTTGTTTAAAAATAGGTATCAAAACTTTTGAGTATTATATTCATATTATTCAAAGGTTTAAGTCCAAATATATTTTCTCAAATAGATTTTATGGCTGATAACCAAGAAGTTATGTTAATACTTTGATATCTGTACTATATTGGTGGAAATTATTGTTGTTTGAAGGCCGAAATGACCATATATTTGAATAATATTATCCTAAGATTTTATCTCAATGTTGTAAATCCATATAAAATACCAAATAAATAACATAAAAGAATGGATTCTACAAAAAAACAGACTATGATATGATGTCCAAAGCTATGAATGATATTATCTATTGATTAAGACCAGATGTTTTCAATAGATTTTCTCAATGACAAACAACTAATAAAAGGTGGAATACTATAATAGTTACTTATGAAGGTATAGGTAATGTGAAAGATCTTAGAAATTTTACCTCAATATATAAGATCGATACATTAAAAATGTTAGAAAGATAAAGCATTACTCAATATAATAGAAGAATCAGTTATATTTTTAATAAGGCTTCTACTCTAGGAGCACCTATAAATGATCCAAAAGATGAATTTAATGTTAAATTTGTATTGCCATTAAAGTGGAGTGGAATCTTTGATTCCATCAGACAATATAAATATATAAAATGTTTCCAGATATAAGTTCTCATCGGAATTATTATGATGTATTCTTCTAAAATTGAAGCTAAAAATTGATATTATAAAATTATAATAAAAGCAAGTTTTCCATGAAAGTTTATACTACTAACAATGAATATAAAAATAATGGTATAAAAATATATAAAACATATTTGAACGAATATTCCTCAATAAATTCATTTTTGAATGATGAACTTGCACAGTTTTCTCAAAATTTTAGAAAACCTTGCAAACAGATAATAGGCTTTAGAAGACCCTTCAACAAGTACAAGAAGAATGATGAAAAATATAAAATAGAAAGATTATAGGTTTAAAAAAATATAATACATATCAAATATGATTCTCCAAAACTCAATGATGATACAAATTCCATGAATAAATACATCAATAAATATGGATATAAGAAGAAAGACAAGGAAGCTATTAAAGCGAATTGGAGTGCTTATAAATATTATAGTGAATGTACTTCCTCAGAATCAGAAGTTGGAGATCATAATAAAAAGTGAAACCTTATATTTATGAAATATTAATTTTAGATCTTAAATATTATTGTGAATATACTTCCTCAAAATCATAACTTTCAACGTTTTCTTGAATGGTTATAAAACCTTGAAAATAGAGAAGAGGCTTTAGAAGACCCTTCAACAAGTAAAAGAAGCTCGGTGACAACTCTAATGAAGAAAGATTCTATGAGTAAAAAAATATAGGAAATATCAACCCAAATTTTACATATCTTAAATATGATAAAACTTAAAATAATAAATACATCAAGAAATTTAGTTATAAGAAGAAATATATGAAAGATATGAAGTCCTAGTGGAGTGCTTATAAAAGTTATAATGAATTTACATCCTCAGAATCAGAAGTTGCATCTCTTAATCAAAATTCCAACCTAGGTTTTATAGATAGTGGTTGTTAAATACATATGAGTGTAGATTTCTGAAACATTCACTCACTATCCATGATCGATGGATACTTTGTCACATTTCATCAAAATGAAAATGGAAAAATTATTGGAATTACATTTTTTTGAAAACCCTCAATATATTCTTATCGATAAATTTATTTATATTGAAGGCATAAAGCACAACATGATAAGTATTTTTCAAAATTTTAATTATGTTTATTATATTTATTTATTTTTAATTCATGTTTAGTTTTAAAATAAAAATCGCTCATGTTCAAAACACCTATAACTGATAATATCAATACATTATATCTTGATTATTTTTCATAGACAAATTGTAAATTATTTGAAAAATGAAATTTATTTATCATAGATTGGGAATAGAAAGATTGAACATTGTAGTGTTCACACTAGGAAAAGGATATCTAAGAATTATTTTATTTACGAATTTCATGACTATAAATTAGACAAAAAGAAGCTATGGGATCCATTTCAAATGGGAAAGAAAAACAAGTTAAATTTTAAAACTATTGAAGAAGTTGATACATATAAACCTCTAGATTTTATCCATATGGATCTTTTCAGACACACTAAAACTTAAAGACATTATGTTAAATAATTGTTTTATATATTGGTTTATAATTATTCAAGATTTACATGGGTTAACTTTTTATGGATAAAAAGTGAATCTTGTTCATTTTTTTTAATTTATCTAATTTTTTGAAAAATGAAAAAGGTGTCCAAATTAAAACATTGAGAAGTGATAATGGAGTTAAATTTGAGAATCATGAATTTAATTTACATTGCTCAAAGTAAGGTACTAAACAAACTATTTCTTCCCCCAAGGCATCCAAATAAAATGGTGTTATTTAAAGGAGGAATTGGACATTGTAAGAAATTTCTAGAACCATGTTATGTGTCTGTAACATTCCCACCAATTTTTCTGGATAAAATGTTATCATAGAATGATTTTTTGTTATTAGAGTTCAATTAAGACCTATACAAATGAAAATACCATATTAGTTGTGGAAAAATAGAAAAAAATTGTCGGATACTTTAAAGTATTTGGATGAAAGGTTTATATCATGAAAATTAAGGATAATCTCAGTAATTTTGATACAAAATGTAATGCCTCGACCCTATTTACCCAGAGTTTGTGAATTATTACAAAACATTGTCATAATCACAATAGATCAAGTCTCAAATGATCGATCTGTTTAGTATCCTTGGAAGTAATAGATACATACATATGTTTTACATTACATAAAGAAATTAAAAATCAAAATTGTGTCTCATTTGAACACACTCATATCCCTTATATTATCCCTTCAGGATAATCATAATATAATTTTTCATATCATGGGAAAAAGAAAACATAAGTAGGGGTTGACCTAAGATTCTCAGTAAGGATAAAAATGTTGCTGAAACTTTCATAAATAAGTATAAACATTGAAGGGAATGTGTAAGACTAAACCACAAGCCATTTAAAGTTAAACTTCAGCATAATATGCAAAAGATAAATCAAATAATTCAATTTACTTATTCACATGGATATTCTACAAGTCCAACAACTACATGTAATATCAATAGGTAATTTTGTAATGATGGACAACATAATTTCGGACATCATAACCACATAGTTAAGGCCTCGTGCCAAGAATAAAAATAATATTTTTTCAAGGCCTTGTTACAAGACAATAGTTTATCTCATGAGACCCACTGATGCATCGTGAAGCTGTAGCAGGATCCACCCATCACTTACTATGTCCAATTCATTCCTCATATACAAAGGTTTAAACATAACATAAACATATATTCTAAAACCAGCATACAAAATGTTAATACGTTAACCATAAACCATGAATGGTTTAAAAATAACACATCCAGAGTCAATCATATCACAAAACCTTCAATATAATATGGAAAATTGTATCATAATAAATCATTTTCAAACAAGTTTAGAATCCATCAATGGATGTTGACATATATGAAATCAAAACTATTTGGGAGAAATATCAATTTATATGTTGAAATAATTTAAATTCCACATAATTATAAAAGAATGCATTTATTTTTAAAATATTCTTATAAGCTTGTATGTGAATCTTTGAAGATTTTGTAATGGTGTAAAATAGTTACACTATCTGTATACATTAAAAAACATTCTTACCTTAATTTTTTGAAAAGTTCATAAAGTACCTTGTTTGGAAAACGACAAAAATATTTCTTTCAAAACATTTTATAAAAAGTAAAACTAGGGTATAAATTAATTTAATCAATATTTTATGAAACAGTAATAATTTTTTGAAAAATAGTTTTATGAAACACAGATGTGGATGATAAAGAGGTCCTAATAGATACTCACGTAAAAACAATCTCAGATAATAAAGATATTATAAAATTAAACCTTTGCTTGTACTTTTCCTTGGTCAAGGGTACGTTATACTCCTATATAATAGTTAAATAATTGTTATTAAATTATACAATAACCGTATACATAAATATGATACCATATATGATCTTCTAATATTTCTTTTTTTATAATATTTCAGTAGTATCATTGTTTTAGGTGTTAACTGGTTCGTTTTCCTCTATATGTTTTGTCACATAAGTCAAGTTTGATATGGATATGGTGTATTTTATTCATATCCAGAATTATATTAAGTTCTTAAACATTTTTTTTATTCATAAAATTAAAATTATTCTTGAATGGTTATGATGGAGAATAAATCTCATCATGTTCGTGGAGACGATAATCCGTACGTACGCATGAGCGACAATACCATTCTATTTATGGTGAAATCATATGTAATTGGATTTTATATCATATATATATATAATCATTAAAATTTTATATTTATTATTTACATCAACTATAATCATTATTTTACCCATCCAAATGATGATGTGTTGAATAACAAACTACACCACAATGTGGAGATAGAAAGTTTTACGTACACACGTTTGGTGACTTTGTCTTTCATAGGATGGATAGAGTAATGAATATGGTTATACCATATTTATAATTAAATTATAGAAAGTATAAGGAACTGGAGATATTATTTTTTTATGGAAACAACAAAGAATGAGGAAGTGGAAGAAGAAAAGAACCTTGAAAGAGGTGATTAAATTATTACCTCTTCTTCAGGTGCTTCCTTTTGATTTGATCAAAAGGGCTCGTTCGGTTGGATTATGATAAAAGTAAAGACTCTAGATTTAATTGAGGGTAGTTGGGAGGATATTTTAGTAGGTATTGGCCGAGCTAAATGGATTTTGAGGTGTTATTTTTAGAGAATGGTAAGTACCCTTTTATAAGGGAGGTGGGGGTCACATTAGGAAAAGCTTGAAATATTATTTTATTATACAATCAAATTCTGTTTATAATGGATCAAAAAAGATTTTATTTCTCATCTAAGGTGTATATGTGTCTAAAAAACTGAACTAATAGGTTTTATACGAGTTTATCTTACCATATTAACCTTGACTTTTAAATTTAACTCTTAGTTAAATAGTTTAACTTTTACCATGTCTTCTTGTATTATTATAATACATAGTTAAACAACTTACTATAAAATGACATGAAAACCTCAAGTGGTTAATTAATTACATAGATATTATTATATATTTCCTCGGGCCTAACCTTATATTTTTAGTACTATTATATAATTTAATAAAATAGTATTTGTTTTAAAAACTAATTTATGTCAATTTTGACATTATTTGGTATTTTTTTTGTGAAAGTCATAAAAACATTATCACTTAGATAAATTTTTTTTAATCAACCCTAACATGTCATATTAACCGATAAAATTCTTCGAATACATCAAAAGTCTCAATTTAAAATTATATTAATATTTATAATATCAATTATTTTAATCCTTCAATAATAAGGTAATTAATGCATCATCATTGTGTCATAAATAAATTTAATTATTTTATTTATAAAATTATAAATAAAATACCAATTTTTTAATAAATATTTTTATATTAATAATGAATATTTATATTCAAATTTATCTTATGTATAACTCTATATTAAAAATTGTTTAGTTATTAAACATTGAATTTAACACTCTTAACTCTTCTTTAAATAAAATAATAATAAATTTACCAATATATTACAAGTGGAAAAAAAGGATAATATTTTATTCCTAAGTTTTATTTTGGTCTAAATAAACTTATCCCATAGAAATAAGACATGTGTTTGGGTTATTATAATATCATTTTTACCTTTAATTACCCTATTAACTTTTAAACGTGGTAAATAAAATTCAAAATTTATTATTCACAAAAAAATATTTTCATCCTATTGAACCACATTTTACATGATGATGTAAACTGTGTCTCTTACATTTTTAAAAATAAATTCATAGAAGCGGTAAAATTACGTTTTATGCAAATTTTCAAATGTGCCTCGAAGGTGGGGAAAAGACGTTAAAATGTTTAATAAAATTTCATTCATATAATCTTATTATAAAATGACTCCAATGAATTTTATTGAACTTATATAGGTATTAGGTCTCTATTTTTACCTAAAATAAATTTAAATAAAATAACTAATTATTTAAGAAAAATAAGGTTTTAGACAATAATGCAATGTTTTTCACTATTCATCAAAAAATTGAATGTTTTCAGAAAAATAAGTAAAATTCACCCTAAGATAATATTGATATAAAGAATCCAAAAATTCTATCCATTTTGAATAATAAAATTTATAAATTTTCCAAAGGTGGGTATTACAATTCATAACGACTAGTTTGATTGGTCGTGGTGTGCTAGAACTCGATGTTGCGTACAATGCAAGGTATTGCATTATTAAAAGAGAAACATACCATGGATGCTTGTGGTGTTACAAAAAAATGAATAATGTATTTTCATTTGTTTTTATACTAATTATAAGTCTTACATAGTTTTCAAACAATTGTAATGGATTATTAAAGAGTCAACTCATGCGAAGCTTGATTAAAGTGATACTTTTGATCAAAAAATGAATTAAACTGACGATCTAATTGATTCCATCAAGGAAATAATACCATCATATCTCATTAAAAACAAAAGGATGCTAATTAGGAAGATTGTTATTTTGGAAAAAATACAATAAGGGTTGATACTAATAAACTAGAAATTGTGCTACCTAGATTATCTAAAAATCTTAAAGACCATCATTTAGAAAAAAATTTAGGATGTTTAGATGAAGGTGCTAGAACTAAAGGAAATATTATGATCTTAGTATAATTTTTTCTCTTTGATCTCATCTAGAACATTGATCTCTTCTTAAATCCTTATCTAATGAAAATTTTCATTTACCTATGCAAAAAAGAGTTCAATCAGTTGAAATGGAAAAAAGTATGTGAATAAGTTGATAGACCCTTTTATTACTTGTAATTGGAAAAAAATAGTTATTTTGGAATGAAAAAGATTATCATGGTGTAACCACTAGAAATATTGACAGATTAGTTTCAAAAGGTTATAATTTAGAAGAAGGGATAGAATATGAATAAACTTTTACCTGTTTATCTATGTTAGAAGCAATTATAATTATTCTAGAATATGAATACTCTATGAATTTTAAATTATCTAATATGGGTGTTAAATTTACTTTTTAAAATGGATTTTTATGTGAGGAAGTATATATAGTAAAACCTCATGGTTTTGAAGAACCTCACTTTCAAAACTCTCTTTGTAAGCTTACCAGACCTCTATAAAAACTTAAAGATTCACAAAGATTATGGAATGAAATATTATGTTCATTAATTTTATCAAATAGTTTTATATTAGTAATGGATATCATTCAATATTTATGAAAATATCATCCGGAGATATTTTTCGAGGACAAATATATATTTATGATGTGATTTTTGGATAAAAAAATAAAATATTATGTAATGATTTTTCAAAAACATAATAAAAAATAATATTAAATGAGTAGTATGGGTGAGTTAAACTATTTTATAGTATTTGAAATTTACAATACTGATTTTGGAAATGTTTTAAAATAAATAAAATGATTTCTTAATTTTGTTAAGAAATTTGAATATAAAAACAATATGACTTATTTAACTCTTATGAAATCCAAAATTAAATATAACATGAATGAGACAAGAAAACCAATTGGAAAGAATTTTTATAGAGGAATAATTGGATGTTTTTTTGTATCTTACAGCAATTAGAACAAAATTTATGTCTTCATTATTTCTTTTTAAAATATTTCTATCCAATCCTAAGGAATCTCATTTAATTGAAGCCAAAATAATTTTAAGGAATTCAAAAGGAACTACATTAACTTCCCTTCTTTTGAAAGGACATTTGTTTTTAATTTATCTTAATATTTGGATGTTGATTTTTCTAGATATAGACTAGATAAAAAATCACCTCAAGTACCTCCCATTTTCATATAAAATATCTAGTATATTGGACATGTTAGAAACATCACTCTTTAGAATTATAAACTACTTAAGAATATTATATTACAATATGAGGTTTTTGTGAACATGTTTTGTGGATGAAACACACCATAATGAATTTCATATTTAATTTTAATTGTGCTCCAAACAAATGTGATAATAAAAGTGCTATAAGCACCTCAAAAAATCCATTTAACCATTATAGAAAAAATCACATTAATTTGAGACATCATTTCTTAATAGATTATGCAATAAATAGTAATGTATTTTTTAATGTTGTTTTCATAGAAAATCAATTATCATACTTTTTTACTAAACCATTTCTTGCTGATTGATTTGATTTTGTTAAAAATTAATTATATTTTCTTAATTTTTATGGATTTTAATTTTCCATTGTTGCATAGCTTCATATTCAATTAAAAATTTCATTTACTTTTTAAAATTTTTATTTTGATATCAATTTTTTTAAACTCTATGCACATTAGAATAGAACATGTCACTAAAATGTGTTATTGATTACACTTGACATAACCCCATGGTTCTTCATTTACCTCAAAAAATAAGAGAAAGTGTGCAAGATATACATGAGGACCCCTTGAAAACCTTTGAACCTGCATTTTTATACTATCCAAACCTTACTACCGTAACTCTAAAATATTCCAAATACAATCAAGAATTGAACAAACTAAGATAAATGATGTCTCCTCCTTAATAAGAATTATGAATAAAATAAAATAAAGGAATGTTCTATGTGGATGATTAATTGATTCTACTTGTCTAGATGGAATAGACATGTTTCTCAAGAAATTTTTAACCCAAACAAGCTGGAATTTTTCTTAAATGAAAGACGAATTCAGTTTGTTTATGAGAAGGAAGTTCAAGAGTTTTTCCATATTGGAGTTTTTTACTTCGGGGATAATGAAGACCAAATCACTACAACCAAGAATCAGAAAATTTTCTAGATATCCTCCCAACTAATGGATAAATCACTTAAGAGCCATCACTAATGGTATACTAACATTAGTACTTATATTCACACTATAGACAAAGTCAGTCCACATGAAATCATGAAGTCTAAGTTCATCTCCACAAATTATGTAAAGAATCCTATAAGGGACATAGAACAAGAAAGAAATGTCTTTATAATTTTCATTCAATATTCCCTCCCACATCACATTGGAGAGTTCAAATTAATTTCCTTTCAAGATGTTACTTTGTTGTGTTTGATTATGATTTATGAGACCATGAATCTATCATGATACGTTATGAGATACATGTACCATTTATGGAATAAGTCATTAAATATTTTTCATTTTTAAGGATGCCAAAAGCAATTTTTCATAAAGCTTTCAATTTTTTTTAGGAAAATATAACAACATATTTTCATGGATTTACAATTTTCAGAACAAGTATTTTAAGGAGAAGTGGTTTTTTTTGGAATTTTCTTTAAAGGATAGTGCATATATGTTCCAAAGAAGACTTCATAGTTGACTCATCTTTAACTTAGGGGGAGTTGTATCAGACAAGGAATTCTAGTGATTTTTTAGTTCCTAAAGTTGTTCTTATTTTAGTAGAAATACGATTTTAAACTATGAATATAATATTTATTTGACAAAGAGACTCTTTTGGAAAGAAGTAGATGAATAAGAGTCATTGTTTAGTCTAGTGGAGAAGATGCTCTTGAATTTAGTTCACTTCTTGTTTTGGAATCAATAGGATGTGATGTTATCCATGTATCTTCTGGTATATAATAGTTGGTCTTTTCTTTCACAATATTAGTGAATTTTGGTAATGGAAGGACCATACCAACAGTGTTGGTTGCAATACCATTTGTTGAAATATCTCCTTCCTGTGAGACGGGTGCAATAATAAGAACTAAACATATTAAGCTTGTTAGTCAAAAAGTTTCTATTGAAGAAGAAGATGAACAATAAGAATAAAATGTAACTCATTTGGTTACAAGTAAAATAATATTATTGGAATTTGTAGAACCTTCATAAGAATAGAGACACAATTTTTATTGAAATCAACAATATGATGACACTATAAGCACATATGTTCATCAAGAAACTTTTTCTACTATTAATTCTCAGCATAAAAGATCAATAATTCATTTAGTTTAATTTGATACAGTTGATGGGAGATCTATAGAAAGCTAATAAAAGTCATTATCACAAGTGTAATCATTTTAACTTTAGTTTTTAGAGTCCTAAAATGAAACTAAGACTCTATGTGATCATTCTATATCAAAATATTATGTTACTGAGGTAATGTTGTTATTATAGTTTTTGTAGGATAAATGATTATCACAACCTAATGGAGAATCAACCAATCAGGTGGATGTGGATTCTATAATAGATAGAGTTTCTCAAGGAATATACATGATTAATTCTACCATTGGTTCAATGAAATATGAAATTTTCTCTAGAGAAATGGTTCCGAATATTGAAATAGATTTAATACTTAAAATATGAAGGTTTTATGAATTTAATTGTAGTTATATAATATCAATTGATAAATATAGTATGGAAATCAGCACCCCATTTGTAACATCCCAATTCCGGAAGCCACCCAGAGGCACTCCGTACCCATTTGGTCACAGGGCCTCAAATGCATTTCCCCAAAAGCCAGAGGCTTCCAACTAGTAGCGAGGGCCTTGGGTGTGATAGTGGGGAAACTATTCCCTCATTGGCAGAGTACATTGTAGAAGTAAACAAGCATACAATAGCGGAAGTAGTAAATATACAACAAAAATAAACAACGGAAGACTAAACAATAAATAACTGGAGCACAATTTTATATATGAAATAATGCATGATACATTTCTAGGAAAGCATCCAAACAGATCACAATGATGGAAATACAAACAGTACCAAAACAAATACAAAAAAAGATAAACGGCTCTGCAGCATTGCAAGCCTAAGCTTGGTCCCATGTTCTTATGCTCCAAAGAAATCAAGTACCCTAAGTCGAAGGGCGATTTTCCCTTGTCTATACCTTCAACAACATAGTCGGTTTGGGCCCAAAAGTATGGCCCAAACAGGGTATGAGACCAAATCTTTGTAGGCAACCACCCGAAGATCTATGCCTAACAGTCAGTGAGTATATGGAAGGTAATAGTACAGTAAGTAGGAAACAGTGATAGTAAATAGCAGGCAGTAAACACTAAGTAGTAACATGACGATATACAACAGTAATCAATCCACAGAACAACAAGCAGCAGTGAAGCAAAAAAATAACCACAACAGGAACCCCTCTGGGAAGCTCTCGCAGCCATTCCCTCTGGTCATATCCAAGATTTACCAACAACCCTCGGGGTAGTTCACTCAGCCTAACCCCTCTGGTTTGGTTATAAGAAATTATAAGACTCTCTGGGGAAGCTCGCTCGGTCAATTCCCCTTATAGTTTAGGGTAGTTAGGGACTCTCTGAGGAATATCACACGGTCTAACCCTCTTATAGCCCAAAGGTCTAGAAAAGCTTTGAGGAAGATCACGCGGTCTAACCCTCTTATAGACCCAAGGTTTAGAAACTCTCTAAGGAGCTCACTTGGTCAATCCTCCTATAGTCTCGGGTCTATCACAGACTCTCTAAGGAAGCTCACTCAGTCAATTCCTTCTCTAGCCTGGAGAGGTTTTAATAAAATTCCAACAAAGTAAAGACACTCTGAGGAAGCTCACTCGGTCAACCCTCCTGTAGTCTATAATATCCAAGACTCCCTGGGAAGATCACTCAGTCTATCCCATCTAGTCTATAATGTCCAAGACTCCCTGAGGAAGCTCACTCAGTCTACCCTCCTGTAGTCTATAATTTCCAAGAATCTCTTGGAAGCTCACTCTGTCTATCCCTTATAGTCTATAGCACCAGGTTCTCATGATCCTATGCCAGTCAGTGCATAATAATGCTATAAGGCCAAAGTACACCTACGGAGCTACTTGGCTAACCAGTCTACAAAAAAACAAGCATGTCAAGAATGTCATTTCATCATACAGTCACAGGGCATGGAAAACAAGTATAACTGCCAAAGGCTAATAATACCAAAAGGTCTTAAACAGAACAAGGCATGGAAAAAAATCCATGCATAGAAATAATCTACAAACATGGTCTAATTACCTCTAAACAAGCATACAAGCATGGCAGGAAAACAAGAGGGGAAAAACAGTAAACACGCAATACCCTGTTCACGGGTATTGGCGGAATGTTTACATAAAACTCAAAGACATTAAACTGTAAGGCTCAAACCACCTACCTCAATCCTAGGAGAGTGATATAATTAAACAATGAGGCTTGATTATCCATAGAACAATGTAGATCTACGAAAATGCACAAAACGCTCAACCCAAGATATCTTAAGAAAGAGGGAAAAATAAGGAATGAAACACAAGAAGAAGGAAGAGCTCACCGTTGTGGTTCCAATGAAATCGACGATGGTCAATTCAGCATACAGATAGATGCTCGGGGGCTTGGAGGATGTTCAAGGCCATACAGGTCACTGTTGGTCGAAGAAACTTGAGAAAAAGGTGTTTATGTCGATGAGGCGCAACCCTGGACCATTTAATGAAAAAAAGAAACTACACGACATGTACTTCTGGGGTACATGGCATGTACTTAGATTTTTTGTACTCTACTTTAAGCAGCCTCCAAATCTCCCCTACACACCGTGTGTGTGGACCAAACACAGCTAGTACACGGCCTTACATGACATCAAAGTATACAGCGTGTACTTATAAAGTACACAGTGTGTATTTTTAAAATTTCCATATTTTCCTCTTTTTCTCAAAAATGACCAGAAATTGAAAATCATAACTAAAACGAAGATCCGAGTTCTTACAAACTTCACCACTTAAATAAATTCGTCCCCGAATTTCCCTAGCGAGGCGTAGAAGAAGAAACCCCGAATAGCTCTGGCCATTGTGATCGTACATCTTCCACCCTCTCCCAGGTCTCGTCCTGTACTCGTCCGTGCTGCCATAGCACCCTCACCGGATGAACAGACTGGCCACAGAGAACCTTCGTACTGTGATCGACAATCTGGATAAGATTCTCCTCAAACAACGTAACCTCTTCAAGCCCAACATCCTCAGGTTGAAATACATGATATGGGTATGAAATGTAACGTCGGAGCCGAGAAACATTGAAGACGTCGTGCATAGCCCGGTACCTCTGAGGTAACTGCAACCGATAGGCAACCGGCCCAACTCTCTCCAACACATCAAACATCCTGACATACCGTGGTGACAACTTACCCTTTCTTTGAATCCTCTTATGTCCCAACCTCTGTGCGACACATAGTAAAACATGATCCCCGACCTCGAACTCCAGAGGTCATCTCCACTGATTAACATAAGACTTCTATCGAGACTATGCTGTAGCCATCCTCTTCCGAATCAACTCTATCGGATCTAAGGTCTACTGAATAAGAGGAGGTCCCAGCAAAGTTGCCTCTCCTGCCTCTAGCCAGCACAAAGGTGATCAGCATGGCTTACCTAAAAATCCTCATATAGTTCCATCTGAATAGTCGCTTGAAAAATTTTGTTATAGGAAAACTCCACAAGAGGAATATGCTTCTCCCAAGAACATCCAAAGTCTAGAATGAAAGCTTGTAGCATATCCTCATGCACCTGGATCATACATTTGGACTGGCCATCTATCTAGGTATGGTATGTTGTTCTCAAAAGTACATGTGTACCAAAAGCCATATGAATCCCCTGCCAGAACCGAGAAGTAAAACACACATCCCTGTCTGAAACAATGGAGTGTGGAACTCCATGTAGACGTACAACCTCTCGGATGTACAACCACCCCATCTCATCAACATTGAAGCTCTCCTTGATCAGCAAGAACTGAGCAACCTTCGTAAGCCTGTCGACGACAACCCAAACAACATAACTCCCTCGAGGTGACCTCGATAACCTGGTCACAAAGTCCATCATGACATCGGTCCACTTCCACTCAGGATTGAGTAACTACTGGAAAAAGACCTACGAGCAGTGTAGATCATGATACATCTTGGTGACACCATGATGAATTGCCCAAACTGAAGAATGTAAATACTACATCAGCTTCTCGCGTATGTCTACTGGCACGCATACGGGTCCCTAGAAACACATGATCTCATCCTCGCCCACTGTACATCCAGGAAGAGGGTCCTCTCCTGACACACTCTCCCGCAGGACTAGGCATTATGAGTCTGATAGCTGCCTCATCCGTACGCAATCAAGAAGAGTTGAGGTAACAACTACAGAAGAAATAAAAGTATGTCCCTGTCTTTCATGCACCTCCAAGTTCATGTCAAAGAACAAATCCATAAGCTGCCACTCACTACTGGCCTCCTAGACATCCTGAATCTGAGTTATCATGCTCAATGCATCATCCACTGTGTTGCCCTTTCCTGTCATATAGGCAAGCTCAAAGTCGAAGGACTGAAGATACTCAACCCACCTGCGCTATCTCAGATTTAGATCATGTAGTGTGAATATTTACTTGAGACTCTTGTGGTCGGTGAAAACCACAAAGTGCTCTCATAGAAGGTAATGTCTCCAATAGTGTAATGTGTGAACAACAGCTTCCAACTCTAGATCATGTGTCGGGTTGTTCTTCTCGTATGGCCTCAACTGCCGAGACCCATACGCAACAACTCCATCTCCCTGCATAAGCACAGCTCCCAGTCCGACACCTGAAGCATCACAGTAGACTGTATAGATTTTTCCTAGCTCTGTAATGACTAGTATCAATGCTGACGTCAACCTCCCCTTCAGCTCTTGAAAGGTTTTCTCACAAGAATCTGACCATAAGAACTTCACCCCTTTCTTGGTCAGACCAGTCAGCAGTGCAGCAAGGCGTGCAAAGTCCTTTATGAGATGCATGTAGAATCCATACATCCCTAGAAAACTCCGCACCTTGAAAACATTCTTCGAACGTTCCCATGAAACTATAGCTCTCACTTTCTTTGGGACTACTGATACTCCTTTCTCTGACTTAACGTGACCCAAGAAGTGAATCTGATCCATCCAAAAGTCGAATTTCGTGAGCTTAGCATATAACTAATGCTCTCTCCGTGTACTCATAACGATCTCAAGATATGTAGAATGGTCTGGTCGACTGTGCGAGTACACCAAGATGTCGTCCAAGAAAATCCCCAAAAAAGGAATCCAAGTATTGATGGAACACTTGGTTCATCAGTTCCATAAAAATCGTTGGCGTATTCGTGAGACCGAATGTCATGACCGTATAATCTTACAGACCATACATGCTCCTAAAGGCTATAAGGGGTATATCTGATGGTCTAACGTGCAACCGATGATAACCAAACCTAAAATAGATCTTCAAGAACAATCGGGCTCCTCGAAACTGATAAAATAGGTCATCGATCCTCGGCAAGGGATATCAGTTCTTAACCATCAACTGGTTCAGCTTCTGATAATCCATGAAATGCCTAAGGGTGTCGTATGCCTTCTTCACAAACAAGGTAGGTGAACCCCAATGGGAAGTACTGGGTCGGATGAAACCCTTTGCCTGAAACTCCTCCAGCTGCTTTTTCAGCTCCTGCAACTTAGATGTAGCCATCCTATAAGGAGGATTGGACATTGGTTCCACTCATGGAACGAGATCAATCGAAAATTCCACCTTATGCTCTAAAAGAAAACCTGAAAAGTCCCCCAGAAAGACATCCTTGAAACGATCCACCACTGGAGGAAAGTCTATCTATGAAGTCCCCTGGTCATCTAGATAAATACTGGAAATCTGGGCTGTAACTCCTCCTAGCCCATGATGCTCTAGTCCAGATATACCCTCCTGGACATCCCACTCACCTCTATGAGGGGAAGATCCACCCCCTGGTGATACGAAACTCACCCTGCAGCAATAGCAATCAACGATTTCCTGGAAGGGAACTATCAAGTCCATACCAAGAATGACATCATAGCCTGTCATCTGTATGACATAGGGGTCCCATAAGAAGTGACACCCTGCAACATAAAGAGGGAACTCTATTCACTGATGTACGCTAGATGTCCTCATTCCCAACGATGATCCAAGAGTCAACATGATGGTAGATGAAAAGATACAAAGCCCAAGGCTCTCCACAACAGTAACATAGATAAAGAAATACGAAGCACCAGTATCGAAAAGAGCTGAATATAAAACCGAGGATACTAAGATCTTACCTCGAACTGTAGAAGGGCTTGGATACTACTCATGATGGGTCTACTCCACAGCGAAAGTCTGGTCTGAACCGCGGCCCTGCACCCCTGGTTGACCACTCTGAGCTGATCCACTCTCCTATCACAGGTAACCTGGTGACTGACCACCACGGCTACGACCTCCACCTCGAACCAAATGGACAGATGAACTCCAGTTTCTAGACTGGTGAGAAACTGGCGATACATCTCCTGAATGTGGGGTCATAGAAGAACCCCTACCACCAGCTGTAGGTGAGAAGATCTGACAAAAACGCTAAAGATGGCTTATATTTCCACAAGATCGGCACTCCATTGGGTCTCGCTGACACTAAGGCCTAGTATGCCCACTCTTATCGCAGTGGTAGTATACAACCTTGATGCCTGAAGATACATTCCGCCTACTCTGATCTCCTCAAGTAGACTCCCTACGGTGCTTCCTACTATCCATAAGAGGAACACTGACTCTAGAATTCGAACTTCCCTGGCTCACTGATCCAGAATGCTTCAGATAGTGCTCAGTGATTAGCTACTGGTTGACGATAGAGGATATCAAATTCAACCTGAAGATAGTCACCTAGGAATGGATCTCCTACATGAGACCATCCTCAAACATCTGAGAAAGGAACAACTCATCACCTACTGAAATCGGCGTGAAGCGCTGCAGCTCGGTAAAATGAGACGATTACTCCATAACATAAAGAGTACCCTGCTCGAGACTCATAAAATCCAGGTATTGGTCGGCCCTCAAGGTCTCCGGGTAGAAGAAATCATAGAAGATGCACCAGAACTCATTCCAAGTCGTACTCTACTGGTTCCCTGACTGAGAGATCACCTCCTGCCACCTCTTTGCGGTGTACCAGAGAATATTGGTAGCCAGCTTCACCCTTTTTTCTGGAGGTATCTCCAAATGCTCGAAGATCATCAGTGTGGAATCTAACAACGACTCTGCAGCCTGGGGTCCTCCATCCCCTAAGAAAGTAGGAGGATGCTGTTGTTGGAAAACCTGCGTCAACTTAGCCATCGACGGCGTAGGAGGCAGCACTCCCTGAACGGTCTACATCATCCTTCGGAAGTCCTCCTTGAATTGTGCATCAGCGCCTACAACGTGTATAACTGCTAGTGCCAAGGCTGGCACAACAGGAGGATCTACAGGAGGTCCCTGATCGGCCATATCTGCTGTCTAATCATCGTCTGGCAGTTGACGTACAACCAGAGGATATCTCAAAGGCATAGATATGAAAGATCAAATGCACACCATAGATCAGGATTATCAAGGACTGAGAACAACAAGAGTACAAAATGGGAACCTGAGAAAAGAACAAAAAAGTTCTACAAAACACGACTTCATGGCATGTATAACAACTACATGGAATGTAATCTTACTCTAGACACATGGGCTCATACATTTTCCACATTGGACATGTAACACCCCAAGCTACACGACGTGTTATTCCCATACACGGCGTGTACTTAGACTCCATTCCCCTGCCCTAGTTTCTTTACATAGCTAATCCACAGGGTCCTCTTAAACCTAGACTACATGGCGTGTTCACTAAGAACATTACGTGTAATAGAAAAGGCCTCGGAGACCCATGTTGTAAGTTACACGACCGTGTACACGACTGACACTTACATAGTGTGTTCCGAACAAACACGACATGTATAGGAGAAGATAACATCGACCTGTGTTGTTCATGACACGGCCGGGTACCTAGAACAAGGCTACACGTTGTGTTCATACCAAACACAGCGTGTACTACACAAGCTTCCCCGGCCGTGTTGTTAGTGACACGACTAGGTACACAACTCACTATTACACGGCGTGTAACGACCGTACACGGCGTGTTCCTGAAAACATATTTTTTTTCACCACCTCGTGTTTCTGCTCACACAGCCAGTGACACAGTTTAAAACTACATGATGTGTAGTCAAGTACACACCATGTATTCTGGGTTTTTCCAGGTAGTAGCTCAGAAATTGCACTGAAGCCCAGAAAATAATGAAAAACAAGCATGGAGGTGCCAAATTCTAATCTGTGAGGGCCCGTACTCCCCGCGAATCAAAGCTTGGAATCTCCTACAAGTCATATACATGAGAAACAAGTCAATGATTGACCAAGTTATGATTCATGATGAACCATAACACCTCAAGAACCAAAATTTGGCATTCATTTAAGCAAGGTACAATACAATCAATTTCTCTATCAAATAGCAAGGATTCTATCAAGCATCTATCACAACAGCATGCATAATCTACATGACAACTGTCACAACAACATGAAATCACTAATGCACCCTAGATGGCATGGAAATAATCCATGGATTGTGACTTCAAACAAGTACCTATATGATGCATGAGATGGCATACCCTCATCTCATCGGGTTGCGACAGAAATAGAACCACAATAGCAACAACAATTACAACAGAAGGCATGTGAATCACTATAGGTGAAATCATATCAACCGTAAAATCTCAAAACCAGAAAACTGCAATAAACGAGGTATATTGACTTTTCCTTTTACATGGGTTAGCTACTCTTAGGCATAAATTATTACCAAGTACCGAATTCGTCCTACCCCAGGCTAAAGGCTCTAAACATTAAATCAAGAGAAAATAATTTCCACTGATACCACTTTGTAACATCATGATTTCAGAATCAACCTAGAGGTGCTCCGTACCCATTTGGTCACATGGACTCAAGCACATTTCCCCAAACTCTAGAGGTTGCCGACTAACAGTGATGGCTTTGGGTGTGATAGTGGGGAAACTATGAATTCATTGGCAGAGTACACAACGGAAGTAAACAAGCATACAATAGCGGAAGTAGTAAATATCCAGCAACAATAAACAACGGAAGACTAAACAATAAATTACTAGAGCACATATGTATATATGAAATGATGCATGATACATATCTAGGAAAGCATCCAAACAGGTCAAAATGCTGGAAATACAAACCGTACCAAAACAACTACAAAATAAAAGATAAACAGCTCCGCAGAATCGCAAGCCTAAGCTTGGTCCCATTCTATCCTACTCCAAAGAAATCAAGTACTCGAAGTCGAAGGGCGGTTTCCCTTGTCTATAACTGCAACAACATAGTCTGTTTGGGCCCAAAAGAAAGGCCCAGACAGGATGTGAAACTAAATCCCATTAGGCAACCACCCGAAGATCTATGCCTAACAGTCAGTGAGTATATAGAAGGTAATAGTACAGTAAGCAGAAAACAATGACATTAAATAGAGGGCAATAAACAGTAAGCAGTAACAAGATGATATACAATATTAATTAATCCATAGAACAACAAGCAACAGTGAATCAAACAACTAACCACAACAAGAACCCCTCTGGGAAGCACTCACAGCCATTCCCTCTGGTCTTATCTAAGAAGTACCAAAACCCTCTGGGTAGTGCACTCATCCTAACCCCTCTAGTTTGGTCATACGAAATTATAAGACTCTTTGGGGAAGCTCGCTCAATCAATTCCCCTTATAGTATAGGGTTGTCAAGGACTCTGTGAGGAATATCACACGGTCTAACCCTCTTATAGCCCCAAGGTCTGGAAACTCTCTGAGGAGCTCACTCGGTCAATCCTCTTATAGTCATAGGTCTATCACAGACTCTCTATGGAAGCTCACTGAGTCAATTACTTCTCTAGACTGGAGAGGTTTTAAAGAAATTCAAACAAAGTAAAGACTCTCTGAGGAATCTCACTCGGTCTACCCTCCTATCATCTATAATATCCAAGACTCTTTGGGATGCTCACTCGGTCTATCCCCTCTAGCCTATAATGTCCAAGACTCTCGGAGGAAGCTCACTCGGTCTACCCTCCTATAGTATATAATTTCCAAGACACTCTGGGAAGCTCACTCTGTCTATCCCTTATATTCTATAACACCAGGTTCTCACGGTATCATTCCAGTCAGTGCTTAATAATGCTATAAGGCCAAAGTACACTGATGGAGCTACTTGGATAACCAGTCTACAACAAAACAAGCATGTCAATAATGGCATTCCATCATACAGTCACAAGGCATGGAAAACAAGTATAACGGCCAAAGAGAACAAGGCATGGGAAAAACATCCAAGCACATATATTATGGACAAACATGATCAAATTACCTCTACACAAGCATACATGCATGGAATGAAAACAACCGGAGAAAATCTGTAAACATGCAATACCCCGTTCACGATTATTTGTGGAATTTGCACATAAACTCAAAGACTTCGAACTGTATGGCACAAACCACCTAACTCGATCCTTGGAGATTGATATACTTGAACCACGAGGCTTGATTCCCCTTATAAGATCATAGATCTATGAAAACACACAAAATGATCAACTCAATATATCTTGATAAAGAGGTAAAAACAAGGAATGAAACTCAAGAAGAAGGAATATCTCACCACTTCGGATCCAACATAATCGACAACGGTCGATTCAGAAAACAGACAGAGGCTTCGGGGTTCGGAGAATGTCTGCGGCCGTACGGGTCGCTCTCGGTTGAAGAACCTTGAGAAGAAGGTGTTTCTGTCAATGAGGCACTACCCTGGTCCATTTAATGAAAAAAAACTACACTGAGTGTACTTCTGGGGTACACATCATGTTCTTAGCTTTTCTATACTCCGCTTTAAGCGACCTCCACATCCCCCCTACACACTGTGTGTGTGGCCCAGGCATGGCCAACACACGTCCTTACGCTAAATCAATGTACATGGCGTGTACTTATAAAGTACATGGCGTGTATTTTGAAAATTTCCTGATTTTCCTCTTTTCCTCAAAAATGACCAGAAAAGGAAAAACATACCTGAAACGAAAATTTGGGTTCTTACACCCTTAAAACAAATGGTTCCAAAAGTTAATAATCTTGTATTTAAAGTGAGAAAATATGTAAGTTTTATAATTATTGGATTAATTTTTTTTTTGATCTTTAGCCAATAAAATTAATAATTTGGAAATGAATCTTAAAGATTTACACCAAATAGTTGTAAGATGTTTGAACCTAGAATTCTCAGAATATGAAGAAGAAGAAGAGGATGATGCATTTTTTTATCCTCAATAATGTCATGTTTTTTTAATTGGAAATGAATATGTTTCTATTGATCATTCAGTTTGAATATCAAATAATAAGTTTGAAATTTTGAATATATTAGTTGTTGGTTATGTTAGAAGAGATATATAAAAAATTTCATTGGAAATATTTTTCAATTTGGATGCAATGGTTTTACAATAATTATATATTATTATGTGAATTAAATGTTAAAAAACATATATTATTGTATTGGTTCATTATTTCAAATTTGAGGAAGTGGTTTTCCTAGACCTCTCATCATTGATCACCATTCCTTTATATCACAAAGAATGAAGGAAATAATTAACCCTTTTAAAATATATGAAATGGAAAATCTTAGGTTCTCTAAAGAATTCTATTTTCCTATACTCAATATATCTGCTGAACTATCCTTTATACTTGAAAATAACTTTAAAATAGAAAGAGATCAACAGGCAAATCTCAACATCTAATCCACTTCTTTAAGGATCTCTCGTAGTGAATGAACGAGACTTGGAGCATCATTACAAAAATAAGGTGTTGTTTTTAGAAAAACAGGTGATAATCCTCTTCCTTCATCCTATTTACCCTCTCTCTAGCCTCCATTATTCAAGAAACCACATTCAAAGATCATTTCACATTCTAGAGTTGATATACATTCCATGTTTCCATTCCCATGTAAATGGGTCTTTTAAATAAATTTGAATCATGTTTGGATGAATGGTGTTTATAAAACATTTAAATGATTACATGTATTATTTTCATGTTTTTAATTTCTTTCTCTATCTCATATTAAAGTGTTAGTGAAAATGTTTTCAATATTATTCAATCATCATTTTATCATTTTTTTCATTTTTATTGTGTTATGATTTATTTTTATTTATTTTATATTATACTATTCGTTGAATATTTTTCTCTATATTGTCAACATGTTTCTATATTATTCTTAGTTTCTATTCTCTATTCATGTTTTACCTTTGAGTGTTCCTAATTACCTTATGATCTATAGTGCTTATTGTTTTAAAACAACATCATGCTAAATTATGATCACATTCAGTACTATTAAATATTTAGAATTTTAATGTGAAATATTGATTGTATTAGTTTATTCTATGTATTCTAGTTAAAAATTGTGAGAAGAAAAAGGACACAAAAATTTTCATTTTGGAGATTTTAAAAAAGAATAATAAAATTTAAATATTTTAATTTTTTAGGAGAAGAAAATGGAGGGTACAAAAAAATCAAAATCTAAATTTACACAAAATGGGGAGAATAAAAAATAAGAATACATTGTTTAACAATTTTATTTTAAGGTAATAAGAATATAGAGCGTAAAAGGTTGTTCTAAATGCACATTTTGAAAAACAAATATTTTATATTCAATGATATTTGTGGTCATAAAAAAGGAAGTTTTTATGTATATTTTTATGATTCAAAAAAATACCTAATATTATTATAATAAGTTTATATCAAGTGTTTAATATTATATCATTATAATAATTAATTTATCTTAAGTTTACTCTAGCAGTTTTTTTAATGCATTGTAAAATATTCATTCTTTCTGAAAGTATTTTATCTTACATGAATAAATGTTTTGAGAGAATACATTCTATATAATCAGAATTTGAGAACTCCATGTTAAACGTTTTTCTTACTATTTAAGATATTCTATTATTAAGAGAATGATTATGTTTATTTATGTTAAAAGTCATATACTTTAGTCAGAATCAGGTTTTTGGAAGTCCTTATCTTATGAAATGGATATTTATAAATGATTATCTTACAAACGCTAGAAGAATTTGCTAAAGATAAGAATCACACCTAAATAACATATTTATCTTATTCTGAAGAATTATCCTACACAATGTTGAATTCATTTTATCTTACGCTCTGAAGAATACAAAGATATTCTTTATCTTATGAAGTCTCTCAAGAATTTTCTCTTAAAATAAGTGTTTTACAAGTTGAATATCTTTTTAAATATTAGCTATTATGCAGAATTTCATGATTTATTTTTTAATCTATTTATAATTAATTTCATAATTTAAATTGTTTCGAAAAACGGATAGTCTATTTAATAAGATATCGATTTGTACAAGGTTTCCCCTTTTTAGGAATGGAATGATCTGAAGAATAATATCTCTGATAGAGCCACTTTTAAAGATTATTCCATATTTAGAAAGAATGGTTTAATGACATTAATATCCTATCATATTAAATTTTTATTAGATTATAAACTCGACCACTAAGATAATATTGCTGATTAAGTAAAAATAAAAGAGGATACATAAAAAGGAAGAGTTAGCCTCTCCGTGATAGGAGGATAAGAAGAAAAATAATATATACATACATATGGACACTCTGCTAATTTCAGAAAAGAACACTTATACATAGAAAAGATTATATACATCACTCACATGCTATATTTTAAAATATATTAGTTACCTTCAATGATTATCCCGAGAAATTCCTTGAAGATTATTATATTCTCTGGATGTATCTTAAAATATTGTCAGTTGGTTCTTGTAACTGCATGCTACAATAGTTTTTCAATATTTTAATCATAATATTTTGTATACAACCATTTTTAGAGAGTATTTCAAGGATTTTGATAGGTCTTGTAAATTTATATCCTATTTTCAATCTATTTGACCATTTTAATATGTGACAACTGGTTATACTCAGCTAGGAGCCCCATAAAATAAGTTATTTTTTTGAAGAAATCCAAACTCATGGAGTAGATTTTTTGTGGAATGGACTAGGGGATTTATGTTCCCCGGGCCACTATAAGTCTAATGTGTTAAATATCTTTTAATTAATCTTTTAAATTTTGACTGATGATTTATATTAAGTAAAATATTTCTACTCGCATATTTTAACAAACTGAGTTTTTGTAAATTAATTTTTTTCGAATGAATTAAATTTATTTAATGAATTGTGTTACATGTTACACTAATTTAAGATTTATCTATACACAACACCATGTAAATATTTCAATACATTCAATATTTAAATTATGTTTTGGTACACTCTAAATGAATTTCTCTTTTGTTTCACACAATATCGAGTTCCTTTGATTGCATTCATTACATGTAAGACCGAGTTTTTTGGAACTACAATATATCATTAATATTATTATTTAATATGATAGTTGTCAACTCAATATTGTAATGTAAGGTATGAAAATGATTAGATAGATTTGGAAAATATTTCTTACACATGTTTATATAATTATTTGGTGACCAATTAATTAAAAATGAAAATAAAATCCCATTTAAAGGAATTTTTTCTAAAAAAGCAATTTTATTCATACAAGTGTGTTTTTTAATTATAGATTAAAAAATTAAATTTTGGTTAATGATATAACAAAATTTATATAATATATATTCAATCAGATTTTTAACATTCATCTTATACACAAATATTTTAGAACTCATTTTTCCAATATTTGAAAATTAGTTTTATAAAAGAAAGAACATTTCTAAAATATTAGTTTCAAAATTAGATGATGGTGATTTTTGGGTATATTTCTAAGTTGTTTCTTTTTTATTGAATAGTAAAAAAACTGAATTTTAAATGGAAAATATTATTTTTTATAATTTATATATTTGAGTAAATTATATTTTAAATTGGTTTTAAAGTTTAATTAGATAAATTATTGATTAATTGTGTCATGACCCGCCTTCACCAAGATGAGGGAAGGGACAAAAAACTGCCAGATTGTTCCTTCTTCATGTAGAAGGAGAGATAATGACAACCGAGTCGTGCCTTCAATAGGGCACAGAGTGGTGAATAGCACCAAGGGTATAGAATCACATGTAATATGGAAGCAATTAAACTTTTTATTCAGTTTGATTGAGATATAAGATGGAATAAACCCAAACAACTCCAAAACTGAATATAAAAGTAAATCCAAAACCCATTCCCATTTGCATGTAGAAAGATAAACCCATTCAGTTTACAAGAAAACTCCAAATAAAACTACCAAAAAAAGGAAAAAAACAACTAAAATTATCCCAAAATCCAAGCTAGTACAACCATACACTATCCCTGAAGTCCTCCAAGAAACCTAAATACAGTTTTATATATGTAGTGTTTATATATAGGTATACTCAGTTGGGAAAAACCAAAAGCTATTGTGCACAGGTCGGTAGGTATTCTAATGCCCCGTGAGGAAGTAGATATAACCAAAACACCCAATAATGAAACTATCCACCCAGCCTCACTATGGAAAACTCCCCAAATAATGCAATTCAAGAAAATAATAGTAATAGAACATCGATATTTTGGAATCCCACACCACTTTCCCATTGGTTGTTGAAGGCATCCTACACATTAGAACTCCACCACCATTTTCACTATAGTCCCACTACCTCCCCAACAACATCCCTATGGTCCACCACAACCATGCATCATACCAGTAGGCACCTGGTCCACCACAACCATGCATCCCCACCTGTAGAAACCTAGGCCACCACAACTACCACCACACCCGATGACACCTAGGCCTCATTCCGAAGACACTTGGGAAGTAAACCAGCCCGCACACACCTGGAAAACCCACCACAACATACCATTCCTGAAGATTATTGGGAAATAATGGACCTCAGTCAATGAAAACTTACCCAAAGAGTCTTGGGATACTTAGTAGAGGGTGTAGAAAGGATCTAATAACTATCAACCCAATAGGATGTTAGGAAAAACTCCCTCCCCCATGAAATGGTTGTGTTTAGATCTAAGTGCTCAACTTGGGTGGGGTGAGAATAAGAAACATAAGAAAATTTTTTTTAGAAATAGGTAAACATGCACTCATTCCAACCTAAGGGTCTCAAAACCAGACCATACACAAACACCCGCATTACTATTCATTTATGCACAAATCAAAACAGCCACAACTAGAGAACCACCCATTCTTGTTATCATGTTCTAGTGGATTCTTTAGAATTTAATTCTCCACTACAGGTAAAGTAACAGAAACATCCACAAGTCATTACAACCCTTGACTAAATAAGGAGATATCCAAACAACAATTTAAGCATTCACGCGTAGTTCTATTGCAAAGTCACCACAAAAAAAATGTATTATTGAGATTCCTCAAAGTATTGGAACAAAACCAAGCCTCAAAATATATCCCCACATGGCCTCAAATCCAAAAACCAATGAAAGAACAATAGGGGATCATAAATCCTTCCAAAACACCCCATAATAATCAAAAAGAACATTTGTGCTTATTAGTAGAATAGAACAAGGGAGTTCTTAAATTTAACCACACCATTTATCAAGTTCCTTCCATTTTTTTGGTTGACCAAGGTGATAACACAGGGATTCATATTGAATGGTAATTCATTTAATCGACTAAGATTATGTGATTAATCAGCTTCCATGTTACATCAATTCAATCAATATTTTATATAGAGACAAAAAGGTTCATTAGTGTGCAAGAAAGGACCACCAATGACCAATATTTTCAGTAGACACGAGCCCGTAAAATTCACAACATATAATTGAAGACAAAATAGTACATCAAAATCATCATCAAACACACCCCTTCATTCTTTATGGATTTTTTATTGTCTTCATTAATATTTGGTTTCATCCACACCCCGAGGAAACATTATCATTCCCCACACCATATGATACACAATAAGATAGAATAATGAAAAACCGTACTTGGATGATCAATGATCGATGTTTTCGCCTCACTCCAAGAACTGGGGATACACCACGTTTAGGAAACTCCAAGGATCCAAGGGTGATCGGGAAAATGGATCTATCATGGGGTGTGATTCATTTATTAAAGAGGTACTCTAAAAGCACCGAGAGAGAGAAAAATAAAACGAGTAGATGATCTCGGTTTAAGAAAATTTCATATCATAAAATCAGGGACACAATTTTGAAGTAAGTAAATGTAGTATCATGGCTTGACCATGCGATTGGTTTGTTCCACATGTTGGGATTAATTGGGATTTAATAATCTTCATCAGAGATGGTAGAGATAACCATTCCAACGTGTTAAACAATATTTTTTGGTGGATCAAGGTTTTCCCCACTATTGGGGATTTAAAACATTTTTTACTGCCTTTAAATAGTTTTTGAAGGGGTTTTAAAATACTTTTACGTCAAAAGATATGTTATAGGGGAAAAACTATAAGGTCCTAGAAAAATAGGGAAGGAATCACCATTAGGTGAGTCACTGTTGCCTTGGCACTATCTTCCTAGCACCGTCTCCCTAGAACTATCACCCTAGCACCATTAACCGTCGGTGCCACTGACGCCCATTGCTTCCAATGATGTTGATCAGTGCCACAGACTCTAATCGGTGCCACCAATGCTATTCAATTCCACTGATGCCCATCGGTGCCATTGTTCTCCCCTCGGTGCCATCGATACCAATTAGTGCTACCAACGCTCTTTCAGTTCCATTGTTCGTTCAACCCTGAATTTTGGAAACTCTTTAATGAGTCACCAGTGGTCCCCAAGACACCCCAAACACCAGAAATTGGAAATGGAATGGACCAAGAGGTTCTGGTACATTACATCAGATACCCCTCAAACTATTCTCATCCTCGATAATACAATAGTAAACCTGAAGAAAAGAGAGGGGTCCGAACAACCTCTTCGTAAGATACCTTTCTGGAGTAAACCTCTTTGACATATAATAACACCTTTCCCTCATACTGATCAACTGTAGAGGCATTACTGCTCCCCTCCCTTAACCAACCACAAACCATGTAAAGGTTATACCATCCAGTTATATGGATTTGGGAGCCCCTTCCTCAATGTCAAGATACTATCCTCTTTGGGTGGTACTAACTCACCCACTGGAGTTTAATCACATCCACTTAAATTCATCTTGATTAAGGATTATGTCCCCCCACCCCACATACACGACTCTTCACACACATTCAAAGAACAACAAAAACAACAAATCTCATAGTTAACATTGTCAAGAACTACATCACAATCAAATATAGAAAAAAAAAACAGAACAAAACTCTAATCCAATCTAGGTATAGGGCGTTCATCTATGATTCCCATTCCCAAGTACTCTCCATGAGGCCACCATGCCTACATAACACACGAACCAAGGGAATGGTTCATCCAAGAAGCATCTTCTCCTTACTATCTTCAATCCTCACTGGTGGCTCTATGAACATCGCATCATCATCGATATACATCATTCCTTAGTTGAGGAAGTGTTAATCATAATGTAGATACTGATAGATCTAAGACACATGGAAGACTTTATACACCCAAAATTAAAGGCGGTGGTAGAACTAGAAAATAAGCTACTTCTCCAACCCACCATGACACATCGAAGTGTTCGACAAACCTGGGAGTGAGCTTACTCCCCCTACAGAACCTCTATTGCCCACGCCGAAGGTAAACCTTCAAGAACACGTGGTTCCTAACCTCAAACTCCAAGGGTATCCTCCTAAGATCGGCATAAGACTTCTGTTGGTCCTGAGCTACCTTCATCCTCTCCCATATGAGTTGAACCTTCTTTGTCATTCTTTTCCCTACCTCTGGGCCAAGAACACCTACTTTCCCGACCTCTGTCCAGAACACGGGTGAGAGACCCGGTCTTCTGTACAAGGCTTCGAATGAAGCCATGCGAATGGTAGAGTGATATCTATTGTTATAGGAAAAATATACCAGAGGAAAGTGTCGTACCCATGATCATCCTATGTATAGAACACATTCCCATAGAATGTCCTCAAATTTCTGGAAGGTTCTCTCTGTCTGCCCATCTGTCTGGGGGTAAAAAGTGGTGTTGAGGCATAGATGGCTTCCAAATGCATGTTGAAATCCTTTCCAGACTTGTGAGGTAAGCTATGTATCCTGATCCAAGACTATAGACCTCATAAATTCATGCAAACGCACCACCTCCTCCACATACATCTGTGTTAAGGTATCCACTGCACTCATCTCCTTGATTGAGAGGAAGTTAGATGATTTTGTTACACAGTTCACCGCTACCCATATTGCATTGCAACATCCTTGAACCCTAGGTTATACCATGAATAAATCCATTGAGATGTCATCCACATTCCACCTGAGGACATCCAAAGGTTGTAACAGACCTCCTGGGATGCGGTTTTCAACCTTCACCTGCTGACACACGAGGCACTTTGCCACATACTTCACCACTATCCTTTTCACCCTCGGCCTCCAAAACTGGCCCCTCAAGCCCCATTACATCTTGGGAATTCATGGGTGTACCACTAGAGGTGAGTTTTAGAACACACCAAGAGCTCTTTCACGCATTACCACTAGGACAAACATCTTTCGATGTAACAACATCTGATCCGGATCATATTCAGACCACCCTTCTGGAGCATTGCCCTGGTTAACATGACTGCGCATCACTTCAGCCTCTAAGCCCCCCACTAAGAATCATCCACCTACTACAATAGAGAGTAATGCACTGTCATATGATACAGATAACCCCTACCACCATCCACCCTTGCACCCAAGTCTAAGGTAGCCAACTCCCCCATTGCCGTCCAAGAATATACTAATTTTCAAACAGCACCCCTCTATGACTTTATACTCAAGGTATTGGCCACCACATTCTTCTTTCCTGAGGTGTAAGAGATATTGAAGTTGTAGTCCTGAAGAAACTCCATCCACCTCTGCTGCCATAATTTTAGGACCTTCTGAGAGAAGATATACCAAAATATATTGTAATCTGTGAAGATGACGAAGTGTTCACCGATGAGGTAATTCCTCCACAACATCAGCGTGAACACTACCACTGCAAGCTATAAGTCATGGGTGGTATAGTTACGTTCATTAGTTCATAACATACTCAACCTATAAGAGATCACTCCCTACTATTGCATTGGCACACACCCAAAGCCTTGGCCTAAAACCTCACAGAACACTTCAAATACTACCCCTTATTCTGGAAACCTCAGCACTGGGGAACTGACCAAAATCCCCTTCTGATAACTAATGGAATCCTAGAACAGCTAACTCTATAAAGAATCTTGGTCATTCTTGGTCAAGGCTCTCAAAGGTGCCTCAAATCGAGAGAAGTGGGGCACAAACCTCTAGTATTAACCTGCTAGACCCAGAAAACTATGAACCTCCACTACTTTCTTGGCTGATATCCAAGAAACAAATGCCTTGAACTTTGATAGGTCCACTTCTATATCCTGTTGGGACACCACATGTCCAAGTAATTTCACCTATCGTGTCCCGAATTAGCACTTGGATATCTTCTTGTTGAGATGGTACAGTCAGAGGACCTCTAAAACCATCCTCAGATGCTTAACGTGATCCTCCTCTAATCATGATTAGATCAGGATATCGTCGACAAACATTACTACAAACCGGTCCATATATTCTCAGATGACTGAGTTCATAAGCCCCATGAACATGGTTGGTGCATTCGTAACTCCGAATGGAATGGCCATGAACACAAAGTGTCCATATCTACACCTGAAAGCAGTCTTGGAGATGTCACCCTCCTTCACCGTCAACTAGTGATATCCTAATCACAGGTCGATCTTAGATAAGCATCCTACCCACTTCAATTGATCAAAAAGGTTGTAAATTCGTGGATGGGGGTAACATTTCTTGACCATCACCTGATTCTGCCTTTGGTTGTCTATACACAGCCGAAGACCACCGTTTACCTTCTTTACGAACAAGACTGGATCACCCCATGGTGACGTTCTCAGTCAAATAAAACCATTCTTCATCATTCTTTAAATCTTAATCCACAACTACCACAACTCAAAAGGCTCCATCTGATAGGGTGCCATCAAAATCAGAGGGGCCCCTTGTTACAAGTTTATCAAAAACTCAACATCATGTCAAGGTGGTAAAGTCACTACCTCTCTAGGGAAGATGTATTGGAACTCAGTAATGATCCATGGGACTTCCACCATCTACATATCTACCAACTCCATTGAAATCACAGCTAATATGAATAGAAGGGACTCTACTCATTGGCTTCCATCCTGTAAACCCCGCTCATTGAGGAAAGTCACACGTTGGACACTTGTATCTGATAGAATGACCCTTCTCTGGAAGTATTCGATAATGGAACACACAGAGAACAACCAGTCAATGCCTAAAATGAAATCATATGGTTGTATCTATAGAAAAGGAAGGTCCCCACTAGACTGATGTGGCCCCCACATCAATCTACAACCCTAGAAAACATAAGGCAAGCTGGTATAAGCTATGACTGGAATACTCAATACTATGGTCATGAGAATTCTCTCTACATCTAGACCTAGATCATGGGCTAGACTGGGTGCAACAAAGGAATGAGAATATCTTGAATCTATCAAGACACTTTTAAGAGTACTAAACAAACTAATCATACCTCAAACGACCTCTGGTTCGTTTGGAACTGCTTCCTCTACAGTGAGAAACTACCCAAGAAAAAATTCTATACCCCCCATATTTCGTAACCCTCCTTGACCATGCCCTGGTTGAGGTCCCAAAGGAGCACCCTAAGGTCAGCCTCCTCCGGAAATGTCTGCTCTTAGAGGATCAGGATCTCATTTTCCCAGATGTGACTATTGAAAAGACATGGATGAAAACTTATACTACTGATGTGGGCATTGAAGATTACCACCTCCACTATACTGTACTCTGTCTGGACACTAATTATGAAGGTGGACACGGCTTCCATAGATGAAGCACCTCGGTCCTAGGATCGCAGAGAAAGGGAGGACTAGGAGACAAAAACTATTATTGCTGAGGCCTACTCCTCACCAGATGAAACTAGGATTTCCCAAATGCTGGATGTCTACTTCAAATGGCCTTCCCCTCTGATGAGCTCAACTGTCTCCTCTCACAAAACACACCTCCTGGCATTTTCATCCTCTCCACCACTTCAGCCTTCTTTTGAACCTTCTGGTGCCTCGGCAGAGTGAAGGGATTAACAATATACTGAAGAGAAGGTCGGAGTGCCTTCTCTAAATGTCTCGCCAAAGAAACCTCATTCAGAAAAGGATCTGAAGAAAAGGGAAGGAGATCCTTGAAGTTGATCCCCAATTCTATCCTTATCATACATCCTTGCTAGTGGGAGAGTAACTCTTTCCTCTTCTCAGCCTTCTTTGTGGAAGAAATGAATCCTTCCTGAAAATTCCTCGTTAAATTTGTCCACGAAACCTTAGTTTCCCTCTTCTTACCGAGGTAGAGCATCTATCATTGACATGTCGGTCCCCACATATGGCTCATAGCTAGAGGAAATAGTACTCGGACAGAGCCCAAATCATGCCATATGTTATCACCAACTCCTAGAGAAAACTTTTTATCTCCATTTCTGAGATGCTTTTCTTGTACATCCCAAGGGCCTTTCACTGAAAGGAATAAAGTGTCTTCTACTTCTGGTCGTCCTCCTCCTCATGATCAACCCTCTAATGATCAGCCAAATCAGTCTCCTGGGCCTTGAATTCCTGTACTAATTGTTGTTGTCACCTGGGTGCCATAGCTACAAGGTATACACGGAATGCCTATGTCTGAGTAGTGTGGAATATCACATTTAAATTTTTTGATTAAGCTTTTTATTAATTTTTAACTTCCCAAACACCTAGAACACATAATAACACAAGTCATTATGATACATGTACCATCCCTAGGTTCTCTACACTACAATCAGTTTAGCCTCACTTGGTTGTTCTATAGGTCCATAGTCATTAAATCACAGGGGGATAAAATCTTGTGTCTTATCCAGTATTCCCTAGCCTATTTCATGCACCAAGATTACTTGACACTTTTTTCCAACCATCCCATGCAATAATCACTGTTCCTAACATTGATCTCCATCCTATCAATCAACTATCTACCTTTGATTCCATTCTGTCACAACCCACCTTCCCGAAGATGAATGAATGGACAAAAAACTGACATACCCTTCCTTCTTCAAGTTGAAGGAGAGATAATGTCCCCCGAGTCTCGTATTCAATATGCCCCAGAGTGGTGAATAGAAACAAGGGTATAGAATCACTTGTAATATGGATATAATTACCCTTTTTTAGTTGGATCAAGAGATATGAGGGTAAAAACCCAAAAAAATCCAAAACTAAAGGTAAAAGTAAATCCAAAACCCATTACCATATGCATGTTCAAAGATAAACCTATATAATGTACATGAAAACTCTAAAGAAGGTAACCAAATGAGGAAAATAGACACAACAATTGTCTCAACTTTTGAGCTAGTATAGCCTCACATGGTCCTCAAAGTCCTCCTAGAATCCTAAAATAAATTTTATATCAGTACGGTGAGTATATAGGTATACTCAGTAGGAAAAAACCAAAAGCTATCGTGCATGATTGGGGTGGCATTCTAATTTCTTGTGAGTAAGTAGAGGTGACGAAAACACCAAGAAAGGAAACTATAAACCCAACCTCACCAAGGCACACTCCCAAAATAACGCAAGTCATATAAGTAATAGTAATAACACATCGATATTTGGGTACCCGACACCACTTACCCACAGGTTATTGAAGACATCCTATGAGTCATACCTCCCCCTCAATGTTCGCTACAGTCCCTCTACCACCACCAAAACAACCTTATGGGACACCATAACCACGAAACCTATCCGAAGACACCTAGGACACCACAATAATTCATCCTCGCCCGCAGAAACCGAGGCCACCAAAACTAATGCCATGCCCGAAGACACCTGGGCATCATCTTGAAGAAACATGGGAAATAAACATGCATGCACATGCTTGGGACAACAATCAAAACGTTCCTTTCTTGAAGATTATCGGGCTATAATGGTCCTCATCCCGTCACAGCCTACCCAATGAGTCCTGGGCTACTCGATAGAGGGATTAAAAAGAAGTTAATAACCAGCCACCCGATAAGATGTTGGAAACAACACCCTCCCCCATGAAATGGGGGTGTTTGACATGAAGTGCTCAACTTGGGTGGCATGCAAATAAGAAACATAAGAAATAAATTTATACATATTGGTAAACAAGAACTCATACCAACCTAAGGGTCCCGAAACTAGACAATACATAGTAGGAACATCCACAAGTCATTACAACTCTAGACCAAAGAAAAAGACATCCAAAAAACAATTTAAGCATTCACACATGGTTCTCTTGAAAAGTCACCAAAACTGAAGGGATTAGTGATATCCCTCAAAGTACTGGAACCAAGAAAAGATTGAATACATGAACCCGCATGTTTTTAAATCCACAAACCAACAACTGAACAACAGGGGATCCCACCCCCATCCACAACACCCCATAAGCATCATGCTGAACATCCGTGCTTATTAGCAGAACATAACAGGGGAGTTTTCAGATTTAATTACACCATTTTTGAATTGCCTTCCTTTTTTCAGTTAACTGGGGTGGTCACACAAGGATTATTATTAATTGATCATCCATCAAATCGACCCATTTTATGTGATTAACTAGTTTCCATATTATGTCCATTCAATCAGAAATTTATATAGAGAAAAAAAATTTCATTAGTGTGAAATAAAAGACCACCAACAACCACTATTTTTAGTAGACATAAGCCCATAGAATTACAAACATATTAGTGGAGGAAAAAGAGTATAGAAACATAATCATCAAACACAGCCCTTCGCTCATTAAGGTTCCTTTAGTATCTTCCTTAAGATTTGTTTTCATCCACACCTCTAGGAAACGTTATCATTACCCACCCCACTTGATACAAAGTAAGAGAGAAGAAAGAAAAATGCTACCCGGATGATCACTGATCAAAGTTTCCTCCTCATGCTAAGAACTGGGTATGCGCCACTAGCAGGAAACTACAAGCCTCAAAAGGTGAGCGGAATAAGGGATCTAAGATGAGGCTTGATTTATCTGTGGAAGAGGAACTCCAAACGCACAAAGAGATAGTGAAAGGAAACTAATAGATGATATTGGCTTTATAAAAGGTAATATTGTAAAATCATAGAGATGATTCAGAAGTACATAAAAGATGGATTGTGGATTAACTATGTGTTTGGTAGATTCCCCACATTGGGATTAATTGAGATTTAATAACTTTTCCCAGAGATGGTGGAGATAACAGCTGCGAGTTAATATATTTCTTTTAAACTGAGAAAAACACATAACATAGGAGAAACTATAAAACATGAAAAGGGTGTGATGCCGAGAAAAAAGGACAAACTTCTCTATGGATCAAGGGTCTCCCCACTATAGGGGATTTAAAAAATCTTTTACTACCTTTAAATTGATTTGGAAGGGGTGTTAATATAATTTTACGTCAAAAAATACGTTACCGAGGAAAAACTAGAAGTTCTTGGAAATAGAGGGAAGGACTCACAGTAAGGTGAGTCACTGTCACCCTGGAACCATCGCCCTGGTACCGTCACCCTGGCACCATTACCATTAGTACCACTAACGCCCATCAGTTCCACTGATGCTCATCAGTGCCACTAACGCCCATCAGTTCCACTATTATCCCCTCGATTCCACCAATGTTGATCAGTGCTACTGACTCTCCTTATTGGCACTGATGTCCAACTGTGCCACCGTTTGTTCAACCCTAAATATGGAAACTCCTTAATGAGTCCCCAATAGTCCCCAAGATACCCCAAACACCAGAAATTTGAAAATTAATGGACCAACAGGGTCCATGCCATTACAAATTCATTAAATTTATGTCTTTTGGATCAAATTAACATTTACGTTGAATATAAATATGTTTCAAACTTTTTAAGATTTTCACTTTAAAAACAAATTGCCCCGTCCCATCTGTAGGATTAATTTGGAATTAATTTCTACCATTTAAGTGAATTGAATTTAGAGTAATAGATTCAATATTTTTAGTTAAAATAATTTATAATTTATAACATTTCCAACTTAATTGTTTTTACCAATGTGATTAGTGAAAACATTTAAAAAATTTCATAAATATTAAGAGAAAAATAAGTTTACCGAGTGTCTAAACATTAATTATAAGGGGGAAAATGTCCTAGAATCTTTTAAAACACTAATTTTATTGAAATATTTTGAACTTATAAATTATAAGGATTTAATTTTATACTTTTTCGACAATTTTTTTCTATTTGAAAAACATGTCTGGAATTCTCTCATACAAATATTTACATGTTTTCCACTCACCTCCCTTATAAAAGGATGCCCCTCTTCCTCTCTATTTAAACCTCTAAATCTATTTATACCAGCCAATACCTATAAAACATTATGCAAAAAATTACCTCCACTTTTCTTAGAGGCCTTAATTTGGTTATAAATCCAACAAAGGGATTATTTTGTTGAAAACCAAAAGGACACACTCGATGAATAATTAACATTCCTTATCATATGTTTTTTATTTCTTCCTAAAACCACTTTAATTATTTTTATATAATGATTATATGATACCCTAAATTTAATAAATATAATTATATGTTTTATTGTTAAGGGAGATACCTAATAACACACACACAATTCCATAAAATGGGTTACAAAATCATCATTCGTGTGTACGACTGACTACCATCTCGTGAACCAATGTCATTTGATTTTCTATAACCACTTTTAAAGGATGGGAATGATGATGTAAAAACAGTTTATATATTATATTAATGATATTTATTATTTTATTGATATTCTTGAATTTTTATATCACATAATCCATCATGTTTTTTATTTTTTGGGGAACATGATTGCGTCGTTCTGGTGTATGGCGAAGTACCACCTCATGAAGCGATGTGACTCATTTATAATTTAAATGGAATTTATTAAGGATTGGTTTAAAAATAATATATGATAAAAAATAAATAAAAATGATTCTATCTTAATACCTTATGTAATTTGTTTTCATTCATCCGAAAATAAAATTCAAACATTGTTCATGTGTATGTACGACCCACCGTCTCCCTGAACGATGCATTTAATTTCCAATTTAGATCTTTTATAGATTATTATATATATATATATATAATTAATATATATGATATTTATATCATTTTTATCATTCTGGAGGTGATAAAATCATGATTAAATTAAGATAAGAAAAAATATAATAAATGAAAACACATATGAAGAACAAAGTGGTTATTACCCAAAACATAACATTAATATGACATTATTAATTAAAAGGTAATGAAAGGTCATAAGAAAATATTGTATGATATAATATAAATGAATATGGTTATATATTATATGTATAATAAAATTATATTTATTATACAAGATGATTTAATGAGTACAACGGAAGTCAAGACTTAAGTAAAGGGGATTTCTAGTATCACTTTTATTAATGTGAGACTTATTCTATATTCACCCCTGATTTATTTTTCGTGTTTTATATACTACACTATGACGTGTTATGTCTTGAAATTATTTTATTTAATAAAATAAATGTTTTAAATTAATTTGACATTTTCATGGATCTCACTATTGAAAATTTACTCAAGTTGTAATGGATTTACCTCTCACTTTTTACTTTTTTGAGATGCATGATATATTCCCGACTACTTCCTTCTATGTCATGTATATACTACCCATGAATGTAATATGTGATTCTTATAATTAATTTTTCTGTTTCTCCAAATCAATTTTAGTATCAATATTTCATGGTGTTTCAGTTTCAAATTTACCAAAGTGGTAAGAGAATTTTGTCTCAAGTTTCCTTCTGTGTGCCACATGTTATGTTGTGAACCTATATTCTTTTAATAGGAGTATATACTGAACCTTTGACATGTTATATCATAAATATAATTATTTTAATTATATTTAATATTCATATAATTTCATTATTTAATGTGCATTTGGATTAAATGTTACCAAAGTGGTAAGCGTTTATTACTACTATCTCTTCATTTATCGGGATTATTTAGGATTATTCTTCCATTGATGATATATTATGATCTATCTCTCAATAATTCCCATGGATATTCTTCTCTTATTCTTATTCATTATAATTTAATGTAATTGTTCCATTTTCCACTATTTTCAACTTAATATAATTATGAATTGTTTTTTAGAAAATCCAATCTTTTTTGTCTCTTCTTTCAGAAATCTAATTTATTAAACAATACCATGTATTCCTAAATTGTTTTAAAAAAATTTAAAATTTACTTTTATGGTAACTTTCAGGGAAAATGATTTTAATTTTTCTTTATTTTTTAAAAAGTGGTTAAAATTGATTTCAATGATTCATTTATAGCTTTTCAATATTATTTTCAAATAAAATGTTTTTTAAAAGATTTTTTATTTAAAAATAATTTTTCAAAGTTGAAATGAAACTTTTTATCAAGAAATGTATTAAATTATTTTTAAATAAAACTTCATCTATTTTTAATTTTTATTTTAATGAAATGGATTTTAATTAAAAATAATGCTCTAAAATATTTTTTAAAGAGTGGTTATTTTTTTGAGAAATGCTCCAAGTTATCTATAAAAATACTTCTCCATCTAAGATGACATCATTTGATACATTTTATGCTTAATTGGGGATATTATCCAAGTAATAAATTCTTCTTATTTCTTGGTATTGTTTATATATTACATGAATTTTTTTTATGAAACCCTTTTCTCTTCCACGAGTTATACCGTGATAAAACACTTATGAAACCAACATCCTTTCGCAGGTTATTCTATAATGAAATGATTATGAACCTATATCTTTTCCATATTTTATGATATGATGAAATGTTTATGATACCCATTATATTTTATTGTTTATGGTATGATGTTTATGAAACCCATCTATTTTTTATGAGTAATGATATTATAATTTTTTTATTATCTTGTGGAACATATACGAATGATTTCATTATGTAAAGGGTGGGTAATATATATATATATATATTCCTCCAATTTCATAGGTAATGATAAATTTTCTATGATCGTAGAGGGTATATGGTGCGGCGAGGGTGGATCGCGTCGCTGCGAAACCTCCGCCCGGCAAATCCCTTAACCAGTCTGCTTGGGATTCTTCGAGGTCCAAGGTAAAGGAGGTTTTGAAGATTTCCTCTTCCGATGTCAATATTGGTCAGTTTCAGGAATCTATGAGGGTTCCTTCTGGTGCCGCATCATGTGGACAACGTTCATTTGTTGATGTGATGAAGGATTCGTTATCGGATCAGAAAAAGATTGAGAACTCCTGCTTTAGAAGGATTCTACGAAAGGGATCTTTGGCTCACGTTGAGGCGAACCCCGGTGTGATTGCTGAAAGGTTGGCATTGGGTGAGAACTCATTGATTGCTCGCATTGTTCTTCCTAAAGGTGCGCAACCCTGGAAATGTGAAGATTTATTCCGTAGAATTTCGATGTTGTGGGGCTTTGCTAGCTTGAAATGTGTCTCCCTTGGGCGGGGATTCTTTCACTGTTTGTTTCCATCGGCGGATCTCAAGATTAGGGCATGGAGCTCTGGTTCCATGTTTCTAAAACCGGGATGGCTTCATCTGCACGAATGGTCACTTGACTTTAATGTCTCGAATGCAAAAAATGTCTTCGCTCAGGTATGGGTGCGTCTTCATGGTCTTAATTGGATTCTTTGGCATCCAGAGATCCTGCATGATATTGGAACGGCAATTGGAACTCCCATCCGCCTTGACAAGGAAACAACTGATGTCAGATTTGGGCACTTCGCTAGAATGCTGGTGGAAGTTGATCTCAGATCCACTCTCATTGATACGGTAACTCTTTCTATTCCGTCTGATCAAATTCAAATTGATGTTGAATATGAAAAGATGCCTCTTTTCTGTACTAAGTGCATGACTGTGGGGCACTCTTTGGAGTTGTGTCGTAAAAACAACTCTTGTAAAGAGTGTGGGATGCGAGGACACCCCTCCAATCTCTGTCGAAAAAAGGATACTTTGAAGGAATCTTCCTCTCCAAAGCATGTCACCAAGGACAGCGACCCTCCTATGAAGGCATCTCCTGATGTGCCGACTCCTTCAAATGGCAAAGAGTTGATTGTTGATTCTACTCCGGAAAGATCTTATAGCGGCCCTTCTAGAGATCAGGAGGTTATCACTTCTGATAATGTGATCCCTGACTCTCACCAGGTTGATGTTTATAATCAGGGTGATGTGCAACTTCATGTTGATTATCATCAAGAAATCCAGAAGCAATTTCGGATATCTGAGTTACATGAGAAATGGGGGAACATTTCTGAAGATGAACAGGGGAGGGTGTGTACACCGATCAGGGTCTCGGGCAATGGTGACAAGTCAAAGAATACTGAGAAAGGAAGGGCGGAGGAACCCACTCCTGGAGTTGGGGACCTAACCCTCTGCAAAGGGGGTGCCTCTCATGTTGAGACCAAGGGAAGAGGTATGGATGCAAATACGATATCATATAGTGATATTGTCCGAGGAGAAAAGAAAAGAGGCTCTGACAATGAGGGTGTCAGATCTGCCCCTGTTTCAAGGAAACCAAGGAAGGACTACTCTGCAGTTCCGAGGACCGTGACCACTAGGGCATCTGCCAAGAAGGAGACTGAGAAGCGATCAAAGGAGGAGATGGACAAACGGAAGTTCTATAAGAAGCTTCTTAAACAATACGAGACCCAATCAGAATGGGAATCAGCTGATGCTTATGACACGATCGGGTATGGGGGTGGTGACTATGAATGTTTTGACTTGTAATCTCTCTCTCTTCCTTCTCCTGTTTCTGCACTTTTATTTTATTAATAAATTTGGTGGTCCAAGTTTGCTTGGATCGGACTTTCTGGTATATGGATGGTTATCCCATGCTCATGGTATGAGGGTACATAGGGGGTGATCCCAAGCCTGTAATAAGTGGGTACACATGAGGTTATTCCAAGCACACAAAAAGAGGGTATACAGGTGGTAATCCTAAGCCCGCAAGAAGATGGTACATGGGAGGTCATCCTAAGCACAAAAAAAGAGGGTCTGTGGGAGTTCATTCGAATCCTAAAGTAGGTTCACTAATGAATATTCCATGACTAACATGTAATGAGTATCTTGGTAGGTATCCTTTCTATTATATTTTCTAAGCTTATATGTATGCGACAAATTCCATGTCTTATGCCATTGTTATACATTCATGGCTCATGTTATTTTATTATCTTATGATGCATGTCTTATAAATTACTTTTATTTATTCCATGATTCATGATTATAATATTTGATATGATTGGTTTTGTTTTCTAAAGTTAAGATGTTGTTTTCATACCATTATTCTAATTCTATTCTTATGTATTTCTCTTGTTTACAGTTATTGAGCATCTAAGATCCCCATTTTTATTTTTTCTTTCACTTGGTTATAAAGAATCATTTTATATCGGATTAATAAAGGAGAAGATATTTGTGTAAAAAATGGAATATATTTTACTAGACTATATTATTTACTGAATTAAAGGAAATAAATTTTTACGGTCCCCAGGCATGTGATTGTGTAATGTAACAGATATTCATCGAAAAAAGGTAATATACATGTATGTTAATCATAGGATTCTATTGATGATATCAAAGAAATGTTTAATTCAAACTTTGTAAACTCATATTATAGAACAATAGTGAGATCACTATGGGTAATTATATATATAAGTCCAGGGATGTCTCTAAGGATATATCTATGGATAATTCAAATTTTAGGTAAATATCATATAATTTTAGTAGTGGATTGAGAGAGTGGTTTTGAAAAAATTATATCCCTATCTATATATTATAAGTGTATGTGGCTCTAGAATATATGTAACTAGCGCAAAAAACCCCAAATACACCATATTGAGAGAGACTTCATTGGGAATTGGTGTACAACAATGAGCCTTTCTTTACATCTAGTTTGACACTCTTGTGGGATATTCCTTTTAAATTCAAAAACTCTTTATAAACCATACTGAAAGGTTTAAATAACTGATGAGTATTAATAGACTACTATAACCTTGAGGTGTCATATATTAAATAAAAATGTGTCATGACTTCTAAATCTTATAAGTAATGTTTCATTATTATGTAGCTTTCTATTATGATTTGTTTAACTCAAACTATGATTTTGGTTTTAGTAGAAGTTTTTAACAAGAATAAGTTATGTTAACATTATCTAATGTAAAAATTAGTTACTATGAGACACAAAATTTGATTATGATTACAGAGAAATATATTGTGATTATGTTGAATTAACTATCCTGGTATATGATTAACAATTTAAACGTATGTGATAGTTATGAAAAATTGAATAAGAGGAAGATGAAATTTTATGAATGTTCATATAGAAATGAACACAGTTGAAAAAAGATTCTGATTTCTACATGTTAATGATAAGAATATAGTAACCAATAGGAATACTTGAAATGAAGGGGATGATGTTATATGTGTTGAAAAAATGGTAATAGTGTGACTAATTGTCTAGGAGTTCAATGTATTATCATTGAAGAAAATGGGAATTACCCAACTCAATGCCCCAACGTAATAATATATATATATATATATATCATATCCAAGGAATTAACATATTCCATTCCAACAATTTAAGTATAATAATTGAAGTATTTATGTATTTGGATTCATGATATATGAATGGTGAATTATTGTTTAGTATGATTTTTTCATTAAGGATTTGAATGTATATGTTGAATGGTACTAATGACCAAGAAAATTGATTTAATAAAAAGCTAATATATTATGGAATACATGATTAATTAATGGTTTCCTTTAATATTTCTCTAGTTTTGATAAAAAGGTGGTTGGTTTGGATAAACATATTTTAGATAAGAATAATGTAAATTGGAAAGTATTTATGACCTCAAAACTGATAATGGATTTGTTGAAAATGTGGTTTATGTTATCATTGATGAAGTTTAAAACACTTTTTTATTTAAGGAATATGTCAAATAATCTATATGAATACTGAAGTAGAATGAGTTGTTTCAAAAAGGATCTATAGTAATTCAGGTTATTAATGTGTTTAAGAGAATACATGATGAAAGCAGTCACTTGTTTGGTATGTGTCAATCAAGAGCTACATTATGATATTTAGGGGATTAATGATAAGTTTGTTTTTAGGAATTTAGTAATATTATTTATTAATTTTGAATGTTGAAAGTGTTATATGGTTACCAATTTATGAAAAATTATATGTTAAACTTTGGTTGAGGATTTATATATTAATGTATTAATTCAAGATATAATGATTTATGCATATTGGATAACCTGTTATAACCATTTTTTTATTATAACTAATAAAATATGGAATGAATTATCATTCTATTGATGGATCTTCTGATCCATTATTTCTTTAGACACAAAAAATCCACCTTTATTTATTAGATTTAGAGATAAAGTATAATTTGATCATAAAAAAAAGGATGGATGAGATTGTTCTTATGAAATGGAATTAAATCAAGGAAGTATACCATCTTGTCAAAATTCTTCAAATTTAAGAAAAGTGTCTTGCAATAAAATGTTTTCCTTTTATCATTATTTCTGATGGTATGAATGAAATTTTTCAAGACTATTTGGTTTATATATTTTTATCATTAACTTTATACTAACCATGTTTTATATTACTCTCCATCAGTATTGAAGTTTTATTTTTCTCTTATATGTCTTTGCTTTTAAAATTCCACCTACGTTCTCATATGTGGAAACCCATCTATGTGTTACTTTTGGTAACTATTATGTTTCCAACTTTCCTTTTTTAAAATATTTTTTTATTCATTTTCATGATGTGGGTTTCTACGAAATGAAACTTCAAGTATTAAAACCATGATTACCCAGATGAATTTATAGATTGAAAGTAATTTTAAAGGTGGTAGAATGTAACACCAAGTGTTTTTTATAAATTATTATTTTTCGAATAAATTTAATTTCATGGATTGCATGCATTGCATGCTACACCAAGTTAAATTTTATTTATAAGAAACACCAAGTTATTCTTTCTCTACAATTTACATTGAGATTATCTTGTAGTACATGGAATACTAATTTATCTTTTGTTACACACAATATTGAGTTCCTTTGAAAGCTTGTGTTTCACGCCAGACCAAGATTTACCGAACTACAATATAAAATTAATGTTTTCATTTGATATGATATTTATCAACTACCCATTGGAATAGAAGGAATGAAAAGGATAAAATAAATTAGGAAAATATTTTTACACATGTTTATATAATTATTTCATTACTAAATAATTAGGAATGAAAATAAAACCCCTTTAAAGATAGAAAGATATATCTTTCTCAAAAACATTATTTTATGTGAACAAGTGTGTTTTATATAAAAAAATTATCTGAAAAAATTTTGGGTGACTATTTAATGAAATTAATATATTATATTTATAATAAAATATTTAGTGTTTAAATTATTTGTTTTTCATACAATTTATATGAATAAATCCAATTTCATGCTTAAAAACTGTATTTTTATAAAGGCAGTTTTTCACCTTTTTATGAAGAAGTTATTTAAAAAATTCATTTTGAAAGTTTTTGAAAATTCATTTAGTTAAATAATAATTTTTAAAATTATAATTTCACAATTATCTTAGGGTGATAGTTTGGTATTTTTCTGAGAAGTTTCATTTTTTGATTAATATTTAAAAAATCTGAAGTTTAATTAAAAAATTCATTTTCATATAATTTAATTATATTGTTAAATTATATTTTAAATTGGTTGTAAAGAATAATTAGAACAAATATACATCCATTAATCCAATGTTGTTAATTATAATCAAATTCACATTGAAACTGGATATAAGAACAATTTAAACTTTTCAACATTTTTACTTTAAAAACATTTTGTCCCACTCCATCTATAATCTTGATATTAAATTAATTTTGTTCAATACTAAGAATTATACTTTTAGAACATGATTCCATATTTTTAATAAGAATAATTTATAATGTCTTATAATTCCAAATTAATGTTTTAATAATTTTATTAGTGAAAAAAGTTAAAATTAATCATGGCGATTATGAGAAAAACAAGTTCACCATGGGACTAAACATTAAATCTGTGGGAGAAATGAATTATAAACCTATAAAACACCCATTTTATGGATATATTGCAATCATATAATGTATATGGCTTGAATGTGATACATTGTTTTACAATTTTTCCAAATGAAAGACATCAGTGGAATTGTTTATTACAAAAATTTATATGTTTTCCACTCACATCCCTTTTAAAAGTCCACCCCCTTTGCACCTCTATTGACACATATAAATACATTATTATTAGAAAAGAACTATCTAAATATATATGAAAATTCCCTCATATTATCATACAATCCTTACATGGGGATTAAATCTAATTAAGGGGGTTCTCTGGTGAAAACGATTAGATACCTGACGAAAAAGGTAACATTCAACAAAAAATATTTTTATTTTATTTATTCTGAAAACCACCTTATTTTATTTTATCATTATTATATAATAACCAAATTATTTTAAGTATAATAAAATTTTGTTATTTTTTTGTTATAACCTACAATAGAAAACACTTAAATCAAATGGGTTAAAAAATCATCATTCATGTGTACGACAAACTATAGTCTCACAAACCGATGTCATTCATGTTTCCTTTAACATCCTTAAAGGATGGGAAAATGATGGAAAAAATTATTTAAATATGATATTTACTATATTTATGATGTTTATTATGATTATTGAAAAGTTATATCACACATTTTTTATTCTATCCATTTTTTGGGAATACCATAACGCCATTCATGTGTACAACAGACTACCGCCTCCCAATGTTGTGTGATTCATTCACGTTTTTCAGGGATTGTATTTAGGATGGTATTAATGAAAATATGAGATATGTATGATATAAAAATATTCATGAATTATATTATAGAATATAATTTTATTTCTTTTAATCTTACAAGAAAATACAAACGATGTTCTGGCGTACATACGACCTACCCTCTCCATGAATGATGTTTCTCATTTCCAATTTATTTGTTTTATAGATTATTATAAATAAATATATTCTAAATATATATGATATTAATACCATGGGAATAATTCTGGAGATGATTAAATCATGATTAATGTAATAAAACCATAAAAATAACAAATCAAAACATAAACAAAAAACAATGCGGTTATTACCCAAAACATAACTTTAACATGGAATTTTTAATAAAAAAGTAATAAAAGGTCATAAGAAAATAATAAATGACATGATATAAATTTATATTATTGTATATTATATGTATAATAAAATTATATTTATTATATAGTAGGATTGAATTAGTACAACTAAAGTAAAGACTTAAGGTAAGGGGGTTTATAGCCTCACTTTTATTTCTACAAGACTTATTCCATATTCATGTCTCCTTTATTTTCTGTTGTTTATATACTACCCTATAAAATAATATATCATGGAATTAATTTATTTCATGGTATTCAAGTTTTAAATTGATTTATTTATTTCATGGATCTCACGATTTGAAAGTTACTCAAGTAGTAAGGGATTTATGTCTCACTTTTTACTTTTGTGAGAAAAATGATATATTCCCCAACTCTTCCTTCAATATAGTGTATATAATACCGAAGAATGTACTTTATGATTATTATAATTAAAATTTTTGGTATTTACACATTAATTTGATGATCACTCTTTAAGGGTGTTATTATTTTGAAGTTTCTAAAGCGGTAAGATAATTTTGTCTCAATTTTTCTTTTTTTCAGACACATGTAATGTTATACACCTATATTATCTTAAGAGGTGTATATACTTCCGATTTGACATGATATATCTAGAATATCCTTCTTTTAATGATATTTTAATCTTTATATAATTTTATTATTTCATGGGTATTTTGATTCATTTTTTCCGAAGTGGTATGAGTTTATTGATGCACTCTCATCATTTCTCATGATTGTTTATGGTTACGACTCCATTATTGAAATATTATGGTCAAAATCTGACCTTATTTTTCTCTTCCGTCATAATTCTGTTTTATTCAAAAAACCATGTTTTCTAAAAATATTTTAAAAATTATTTAAAATGAAATATTAAGATCATTTTCATGGAAAATGTTTCTATAAATGTTTTATGTTTTAAAAGGTGTTTAAAATTGGTTTTAAATATTCATTTATAAGTTTTCAAGGATATTTTTCCAAAAAAAGTTATTCAAAATTATTTATTTTCAAAAATAGTCTTTCAAAGAAAAAAATCATTGTTTCTTAAGAAGAGTTTTTAATTATTTTTAATTCTCACATCATAAGTTTTCAATTTGTTTTAAAAGAAATGTCTTTTTAAATTGTTATGTATCATAAAAAATTATTTTCAAAGAAAGGTTATTTTAATTAAAAAATATCTCCAGATGACAGCCTTTTATATAGTTTATGATTTCATAGAGATATTAACAAAGGAAATCATTCTTATTATTTATTTTAATTGCTTGTGTTTAAGATGAAAATTTGTGTATGAAACTTATTTCTCACACATGGGTTATACCATGATAAAATGATTATGAAACCCACTTCCTTTCACTGGGTTTTCAATGAAGACATTATTATAAAACTCTTATTTTTTTCACAGGTTATGATATAATGAAATGTTCGTGATTCCCAATTCATTTTAGGGGTTATAGTATGATGTTTGTGTAACCTATCTGATTTTATAGTTCATAATGTGATGAATGTTTAATTATCTCTTTGAACACATATTTATGATTTCATTATATAATGCGTGGGAACTATATCACCCTCAAATGAATTTAGTAATGATAAATTTTTTATGATCTCAAAGGGTATGTGGGTGGTCATCCCAAGTATACAACAACATGGTATAAGGGAGGTAATCCCTTATCTAAAATAAGAGGGTACACACAAGGTCATCCCATGACCGAAAAAATAGGGTATACACGAGGTCATCCCAAGACCAAAATAAGAGTGTACAAGGGAGGTCATCCTAATCTCAAAACAAGAGGCTCCATGGGAGGTCATCCCTAGCCCATAGATGGTACACATGTGATTATATCATTCCTAACATGATATGAATATCTTGTTAGGTAAACTTGTCATAAGATTTTATATGATTATGTATATTACACAAATTACATGTCCTATGCCATTATTATAATCTCATGGATCATTTTATTTGATTATCTTGTGATTTATAGCTTACGAACTGCTAATAGTAATTGATTTATTCATGATTATGATCTTTGATATGAAGATGATCCTTTTTAATGTTAGGATCATTTTATAATACCCTTATGCACATGTTATGTTTATGTATATCTATGTTTTTCACTTACTGATCATATAATATAACCCATTATTATGATTACTTTCCCTATTATTTTATGAAGAATGGTTTTATGCAGGAGTACTGAATGGGAATATTTTTATGGGAAACATTGATGATCTTTCACCAAACTAGAATATTTAATTATATATTTCCAAATGCACTAAAATATTACATTCCTTAGGCATGTGTTCATATAATGTAATGAATATCCATCGAAAAATATGTAATATCCATTTATGTTGAGCCTGAGTCACTATACATATCTGTAAGAGGGAGTTTTACTAAAACATTGTTTTAGGAACTCAATTCATATCCTAGTTGAGTTTTTTGTTATTCATTATCTAGGACAATAGAAGTTAGGGAAACAAATATCACATAAATGGTCACAAAATTTTCTAAAGTTATGAATAATAAAATGGAAAAATTATAATTCTCAAATTACCCTAGGAAATAAAAACTCTCTTTTGAGTCCTTTATATGACATTGTCTAAACACCTTTAGTGGGAATTTCAATCATCTTATTTTTGAGTAGTGGATCAGTATAACATAAAAAATATTTTTTTTCTCAAATTCTTGAGGAATGAACATATTCTCTTAGTTGTTTATCTTTTGGAAGTTTATGTAGATTAGTGATGAAACATAATGAAGAAGATGAGGAATGTGGGAGAAATCATTTCCACTGAATGAGACATGATTCAATTTATTTTTTTCAATAAAATTTTCCCCAAACACATCATATCTTATTTTTTGGAGAATTATTAGAACTGAAGAAAAATGCAGATGAATCCATTAGGACCTATAATGAAAAGAGAACGAGACTTCTAATGTATTATTATAGTTTTATCATTGACCCTAAATTCAAAAATTATCATTTTATTAGTGTCTTAAAACCATGTATTCAAAAATCATTAAATATAAGGGACTTTGGTATTCATGAAGAAGTTATTTGATGTAATATCATGGTGGAAATGGAAATTAGATAATCCCATTATTCTAATGGTGTTTGGGGGAAAAGAGAAAAATAGTTATTTATGGGAAATAAAATGATAAAACACATGTATAAAAGAATATTTATCTTCTTACATTCGAAAAATGTGGGAAAAGAATGATAGGAATTAGATCAATGGAACATGTAAATGTTTCAAATGTATAATATAGAGTCATTAAGAAAATGAATGTTAAAGTGATATGAATAGGTCAACTAATGAAATGGATGGAGATAATGATCATCCTAATGAATCTCCCACAATTTGATGCTGTAATTTTCAGGACTATAGAAATTGTGATAACTAGTGTAATAATATAAGGGTTAATGAAACAAATCGAGATAAATATCATCTAATGATAAGCAAAAAATAGATAACATATTCAATAAACACTATGGAAGTGGTCTATGAAAATAAAGTGGAGAAATGTATGTTCGTCATCCACTCAAGTATTAAAAATTTAAAATATGATTATGGTTATACCCTCTTATTTATATATATAAAGATTGATATGAGAACCACATCAATATCATAATATTCAGATATTAAATTATTGATGAAAATCCTAGATCTATGATAATTTGATTAAAATTATATGACTATTATATAGTTAAATTTTGTAGGAATGTTCATCATGAAAATATTAATATTATACCTTTAAAAAAAATTAATTTGACATTGTGCATGGATTGACTCTTTCTACACTATAAGAGGTATGGTGAATTAGGGTGACTTAATAATTATTCTTATCTTAAGTGAAATGAGATGATATAATAACATTATTAAAGATTACATGAATTTATCACTGTGATCACACACATGCACAACTACAACTGGTAAAATAAAGAAGATGGTACATGGAGATTTTACCTAGTTGACCTGCATTGTGTTGTATTCAAGGATTACATATCAATGATATGTAGTTTTTCTATTTAATCACTACTCAACTATTTTTAATTACAATCATTAGGATAATCTCACTACTTATCCAGGGTCCACTACCTCTTATTCTATTCTTATCATTTCATTCCAATAGGGTTATAAGATTTGATAGATTCAACACATGGGTCAAACTCATAAGAATAAGAATAAGAGAAAAAAACAAAAAAATAGTGGTTATTCTTCGTGATGTTGATTTTTTCATTTCTTGATAATTATAAGCCTGAATAAAAACTCTTCACTTATTAACTAGATCAGTAATATAATTTAATACAGTCACAATACCATCTTTAATTCCATATATTAAATGAATCCCACTTTCTTATTCCTTAACCCTTATTGAAAAACACAATTCCCTTTTTCATTATTTTAATTCTTGATTTTGTCAATATATTTTATCCTTTTTTTATTTCTGTTGTCTCCCTATATTTTCATTCAAGGGATTTAGATTTCAAATTCCAACTCAAGTTGTTAAATAACTAAAAATTCAAATGCTTTAAATTCATCTCTTGGATGATCTTCAAGAAAATATAATATATTAAATTTCACATTGGTTTTTTATGTTTATTTAATAAATGTCAAACTACTAAAATGTTCCAATAGATCAATTTTGTTTTAATTCCCCAAATATCCTCAATCACACCATGACAACTTCCATGACTAGACACATTGTAAAAAAAATATTATTTATATTGTATATGATAATTTATGGTTGGTCACTCTATCAATCTTATTTTATGATTTATAAATATTATGTATCATATTTATTAAACTTACATATGATTTGTATTTACTGTAATGTACTCCAATTAAGTTCAACACTCTTAAAAATTTTCTACCTCGAAAACCCTTATGTGTCACTATATACTTCCAGGTAACCCTTACTTATCATCTAGATTCTAGAATTCTAACCTTTATATATCATCATGGTGAACTCTACATATCTCTATGATGACCTTTACATATCAGGACATTACAAAATTCATATAACATCCTTTATGTATAATCTATGCGACCTTTATGTATTTTTATGGTAACTTTTACATATCACGTCCACATTTTAGGTTACTTTTATTTATAAACCTGAATTACTTTTACTTATAACTTTTGTATTTATATATTATCTTCGGTTACATTTAATATTAAACATTTCTATTTTATTATATCTATAAATCTTTCCATCCAGGTCAACAAAAGTCTCAAGTTTATTACACATTCCAAACTACTTCAAATGACATATAATTTACCTGAATCCCCCAAAAAAACATATGGTTACAATATTCTCTACCTTTTTATTTTTTTCAAAGCAAATTATTTTTATCCATGTTTTATCATTCTATCCATGATTTATCTATATACGAAACTTAATCTATAGTCATTTTCCCCCTTTGATTATACAATTAAAATAGATTCTCCCTTTCTAAATTTTATCACATCCGTGAATTCAAATATTACTATCATGCTGTAAAATAAGAAAAAATCCACTAATGTTTTTTTTAATTCTATCCTGTTTCAATTTTCATTATATAAAATAATAAAATATATCAATATACACAATATTGTTTATATATATTCTAATCAAACAGTTATTCAACTTCTAATTCCCCATGGATTATGTCTCTCCTGTATTTTTAGTCCCAATAAAAGATAAATTCATGTAATAAAATGTAATGAATAAATAATGAATTATTTACAGTAGATAGACGGGATATCAAAACTCTATAGTTTAAAAAAGTTATTCTAACTCCAATGGTTATTCTATGGTTCGAGAATACAATTGAAACTAATGGTTTTTTAAAATTATATTTCTGTAGATACTGATTTGTAATAAATTTTAAATTCAAAATGATTTACTCCAAATTATTTTTTATATAATGGAATTAGATATTAATATATTTCATGTGATATTCTTGTTCCATGTTATTTTTAAACTCGATGCCACTCATTTTATCACACTAAATCATCATTTTTATTATAATTCCCCACTAATATCTTCAAGCTACTACTTCATACACTACAATTGTGTTGAAATCTAGGTAACTAAAATATATTATTATTATATTTTATTCATAGAGACTCTATAATAATTTATTACTTATCCATCCAACAAAATTTCATATGACAAATAATAACCAACCACTACTAGAATTGTGATCCATAATATATCCAACCCAATCCACATATGAATATGAAACCTAATTTAGATCATTTATTGATTTAAAACACAAACCATAAACCTTTAGATTATGCACCTCATTATCCTTTTTTACCATAGAGAGATGTTATTAATTTTGAAATCTATATAAAGTTTCTTCCAAGAATGTGTAATAAAATTCATATTTCCAATTTTTGTGAGATAAAATTGTATCCCAATAATTGTTCAATAGAATATTGATTATAATTTCTTTATATCCTCAAGATTTATTAGTTTCATTACATGTGTTATCAGATTTTTTTAATGGTTTTTATTTTTTCATTTCAAAATTGTTTCAACAACTCTCTTTATATTTCACATGTGAGATGTTTCCTAAAATTTGACCTATTTGTAGCCCAATAAAGTAATCTCCCAAATAAATAACTTATAAAATTTTGGACACATTATCTAAAAAAATTATTCCGAATAATTATTTTGTTTCACCAAATATGATATCATTCACATACAACAAAACCAAAACATTCTCTTTATCCAAGATTTTCACATAGAGGTTATGATCATCCCCTACTCTCTTAAAATACATCTATCATAGATATGTTTGTTGCAATGTATTCCAAGAATGGGATGCCTTATTTAGTCTATATTATGTTTTTTTAATATAAAAAACATTCAATCATTATCTTCAATTTGAAACCTACTTGTTTTTTGAGATATAATTCTTCTCCCAATACTCAATTCTGAAATGTTATATTCACCTACATTTGATAAAATATAAATTTTCATTGTGCATAAATTATCAGGAAGAGTTATATTTAATCAAGTCTCTAAACTATAGAAATTTTTTTTCTTACAGACTACTCCTTCAACTTGTTCATACCTTTTACACACCAGCCTAAATTAATTCCATACCACTCTTTTATTTACATCGAGATTGTTTTTTAAGACCCATTTTCCACCAATCACACTATGATGTATTGAAATATCTATATTTACCAATGTATAATTAATTTTAATTTAGAACCACTCTTCATTCATGGTATTCAACCATGATTCCTCATTAGATATGTATTTAAATTTTGTTTTTTAACCTCTAATAATATTGTAGGGTTCTCTATTATTATCATTCTATGAGTCTATATTGGAGTAGATTAGCCACTAATAATATTTATTTAATCAACATAAGCTCTATAAATTATTTTTTAGTCACAATTTGACTCCCATAATCACAATTATATTCCAATTATTCATCTTTTTAAGCATTATCATTTCAGGGATTTTGGGATTCTCCTAAGTCCAAATTTAATTCATTTTCTTCTTAACTCAGTTATTCAGGGAAAAATCCTCTAGAATTATCTTTAGATTTATATTCAATAACATTAAATACATTATTTTAAACTATTTTTTATTATTATTTTGAAATATTTAATGTCTTTACTCTTTGATGAATAACCTAAAAATGATCCTTTATTTTCTACATCACCATAATTTTCTAGATTTAACTCTTTATTTTGAACGAAGAAATTTATTAAAAATACTATAATATGTTTCTATGAGAGTTTATTTCCATACCAAAATTAATATAATGTATTATATTCTCCAAAATGGAGAAATAATTGATTAAAATTATTTACAATTACTATCATAACTTCTTTCCAAAAATGGAAAAAGATTCCACTTTCAACAAAAATGTTTTAGACCATATTATTTAAAAAAAGGATTCCTAATTTTGAAAAATAATTTATTTTAAGTATTAATTTCTACTAAAAATTCCAGATTTATTCTATAATACCCCAATATTTAATGGTATGGAACTTTTTATGGGTAATCATTTTGTAACCTTTTGTTGCACACAATGCCCAACTTAAATGAATAATGAAATTTTATTATAACATAGCCATTAAATTGTTACGAATGAATCATATTAACTAGATTATTAAATTTATTTATTATATATTTATTCAGATAATTTTATATTCAAATAATTTATTTTATAGGAATAAGATAATATTGAATCCAATATAACACAGTAAAATGCTATATTCTTTTAGTGGCAGTTTTACTGCCATTTGATGACCACTTATTTTAAACTTATTTATTTAAACTTTTATATATTATATATGACAAAATAAAATTTTTATTTGAAATATGATAATAAAAATTTACTTTGGTTTTGTTTTTGGTATTTTTCTGATAAGGTTCATGTTTTGATTACTTTTGAAAATACAGAATTTTAATTGAAAACATATTTTTCATAAAAATAATTTATAGAGTTAAATTATATTTATTATTAGTTTTAAAGTATTATTATATAAATTTAATATTATTTAATCATATTATGTTTATTCTAGTAAATTTCACATTAAATGTACACATAAAAACATTTCAATATTTTGAACATTTTTACTTTAAAACCATGTTTTCTCGTTCTGTCACTGGGATTAATTTTAAATTAATTTTAGCCAATTCTATGTTATGAATTTTTAAAAATGTATTAAATATATTTAATAATAAGGACCAAATTTAATAAATATGTACCTATTATTTTTTTACAATATGAATAGTAACTTTAGTATTTTTTAAATTACCATGGTTAAGGGTAAATCATGTAATTAAGGGTAAAAATAATATTATAAGTGTTATAAAATTAACCTAACATAAGTGAAAATTTTATTATATAAGTCAATGTTGATAAAAAAATCATTGGGCTGATTTAATGGCCTCTAAGAGCCACTTGGATTACTTTAAACCATATTTATTATTTTATTCCAAGGAATGTCCAATATGTCATACTCATGATTTTAATAAGTATAATATTTTTCAAATGTGGTTATTCAGAATATATACTTAGAACATAAATAGTAATTTGAAATCTAATAGGTTTATTTTCATTTTGGAAATTATTTTAATTTTTTTTAAATAAATAATTACCTTAAAGTCTTACACAATAATGATACAACTATTGATATATTGATGGTAATTACAAATAAATTATATTTAAAATATTAATATAAATTAATTTGAGAAAATTATTGGATAAATTAATTTTATATATTACAAATATATATTAGCTATGTATTAAATGTTTATTGATGTTATGTTGTTGTGATAATAATTAAAAAAATTCTTGTAATGAATCCTGTCGAAATTGACGCCAATGATATTTAAAAATAAATAATAATTTATTAAATGATGTAAAAAATAATAAAAAAACTATTTGTTTCTTCCATAACGTACTCACACCAATTTGAGACTTCAATCTCGACAAAATCCTACGAAAATAATCTCCCTTATTCCCTCATATCATCTTAGAATCCTCTCTTTGGGATTAAAGCCAACCAAGTATGTCTTTTGGTATAAACCAAATGGCATAACCTGAAAACGAGGTAACATTCTTCAATGATCAATTTCATTTTATTTATTTCTAAAACCATTGAAAAATTCTTCTTAAATGATTATATAACAATCTATGTATATCAAATATAATTATATGTGGATATACTAGGATTTCTTCCTTCAATTTTACACACATATATCTAATAGGACACACAACCATTGTTCTTGTTAACGGTGGACTACCACCTCACGAACTGATGTCGTTCGTTCTTCCATTTACAAATTTTAAAGGTTTGAAATAATGATGGACTTATAGTTTATATATTATATGTATTTTAATTATGATTTCTTTATTTTTTTAAATTATTATATAACACAAAACGTTATGCTTTCTATTTTTTGGTAATATGAAAAATTTGTTTGTGGGCACATGGATGGCCACCTCCTCAAAGTGACGTGATTCACTCACACTATACATGGAATATATTAAGGATGATTTTAATAAACATATCTAATATATATGAAATAAATTTAATTCTATAATTATAATATACATCATTTACTTTTCAATATTTTAATATGAAATGAAATGGGAGTAGTGTTAATGAATATGTATGACCTATCGTCTCCGTGAATGGTGCATTTCATTTCCTAGATCCAAATTTTATGGATTATTTTAAATACATATATAATGAATATATATTATATTTAAATTATGGTTTTTATTTTTGATATTACTATATCAGGATCTAATTAATAGGAACAATAAGTAATAGGTCAAAATATACTCAAAACAAATTAGACAATTAACACCCAAAATAGTGGAAATAATGGAAGATTGTCATCAAAAAGGTAATGAGATATGATAATAAGTTAATATATGATATTATAAATATAATTTTGGTTCTTTTATATGTTAATAACACGATTAAAATTGATATAAAATAGTTTAAAGTATGTTCAACCAAAAGGAAACACAATATAAGATATTCTTGCCTCCCTCTTCTTTCCATGAGGCATACACCATTTTCACCACTTATTTCCTTTATGTGGTGTATATACTGATCATATTGTAGTTTATATGATTAATAAATTTATGTTCATGGTATTTAGAGATTCATTTTATGTTATTTATTTTATGGGGATTATAATTAAAAATTTACCAAGTAATATGGGATTTAATCTCAATTTATATTAAATTAAAACTTAATCATTATTATACACTAATTCAATTTAATGTGGTGTATATGAACCTTATTTTAATTTAATATCATGATTCACTCATAAAACATATACCATTTTTTCATAAGGTGTTTACTTTAATTGATATTTTATTATCTGGGGAAGTATTAATAAATATGTATTCTTCGTTTGGTATAAATATTTGATTAGGAGCATTGTTTATTAAATAAAAAAATTACTCAAAATTGGGAATTATTTGGACTGTAACTGATGGGTGGGGACTGAATATTATATATCCCCTCGATGCATTGATAGGTTCCCATGGGATGAATCTGTTGACAAAATCAAAGAAGTATAAACTGTCTGGAGAATGGATCATAACACTATAGTGGTTCAGGTACCAAATACATGAAGTCCAATATTAAATCAATTACATCATTAATAATTCATTTCAGTTATAATCTAGAGGATTTTTAATATGAAAAAATTCAATGCTTGTGATTCATTTTCATTCTAATGATTAAATTATATGTGTTTTAGTTATTTACCATTTCATATTGTTTATGAATTATCCAGTTCTTTTAATGTAATATATTCATAGTTATTTAACATTAACTTTTCATTTAATGTCATTTATTCTTAATATATTCTTCTTTACATAACCCTTACTGAGTAATTGAGATCACCCCTTTCATATGTTTCATTTTTTTCCTTGGATTCCATGAAATATATTATGACTGGAATGAAGGGTTATAGAAAAAGGTAATAACGGAAGAGTTATTAATTTTTTTAAATTTTTATTTGGATTTAATGTATGTATCTAGTTTACCAAGACTACTCAACTATTCATTACTTTCGAATGGGATTCCATGTAACTTTTTCCAATGTAATAAAATAAAGCACTGGCTCTAGGGTACTGGGGACTCAGTTGTTACAGTTGGTATTTGAGAAAGTTCAATAAAATCCATGGTAATGAGATGTTGGAAATAATGTATTAGAAAACACAACCATATTACTAAATGTAGGGATATATGTATATATCTATATAGGATAAAATCTTATATATTTGGTAATGAAAATTAATAACCTAGGATAAACCTGAGGATTTATAGACTGAGAATGTGTCCTGATTTAGACATCCTATAAATTATTCTTCATGGCTATATCTATATGATCAGTGTTTCTCACATTGTGATTTGGGTCTTGGTCAATATTTAGAATCAGAAGGGTTATATAGGTAATTTTTATAATTATAACGATGAAGAGACTTCAAAATAAATATGAATGGTAGTAAGTATCAAGGAATAAGATGATGAAGCATATTTAATGTTTTGAGATTGAGATAGATTGATTAATGTTCATGTGCAATTGGAATAAATAATTATATAATCAATGGTTCTCTCATTATAATAATCATGAGATATATAATAACTATACTACAATACTTATTATTTAAGGATTTGTAGTCATGAACGTTTTCATTAATGTTTTATGACGATCAATGTATTTATATATGTTATATGTGATTATAAGAGCTAAATTATGCAGTTTTTGGAATCTAATGATAAGTTGAAATTTAGTGACATTCCTTATAAATTTTTGGATTATGTACTTGGAATGATGTATTTATATGAATCTTAAGGTTGGAATAGATTATGTTCAACATTGGATATTATTGTTTGTGGATAAAGTATAATTAATTGGATTATATGTGCCAACCATTTTGGTCTTAGTAAATATTTAGATGATGAAGAAAATACTTGTAGACCTTATGATTCATTAAAAGTGCTTCAGAAAAAAGAAGCTTATTGAATATCCATATTTAGGTGTATGAAATAAATTAAAAATATTTCAAAGAACAACCCAAGGATGATATTATATGTATGAAAAAGAGGTAAATCAAGTAAGTTTATTTTATAAAGTTGTTATCTAGATAGTAAATAAATCCCTAAAATCTAGGATAAGGATATCCTAATAACATTTTTCTCCATTTACTTTTCTTTTTGAGGAATTAATAATCTTTTAAAAAATCAAATATTTATGGTTTTTTGATGGTTAAATTTCTAATTTCCATGTTATCTATCACTCTACATCAGAACCAGATGGTTAGATTTCTCTTCCTTGTCCATTTTTTCACTTTTTTATAATGTTATCATATTTGATAGCCAAATTTTGGGGTGACCTTCTCATTTCTGTTCCCCTATTATTAATAGAATATTTTATTAACCCTATTTTTGAAGTGGGATTACAACAAAATAATTTTTAAGTATAAACATTTTTGTTTTTTAGTGAAATTTCAAATTATGTGGATGCAATTTATTAAAGTATGAGAGAATATAACAGTCCATGATTTAATGGAATGTCCCTTTTTAAAGTTAATCATTCTGAAATCTCATGTTACATTCCACACTCAAATTAAAAGAACAATGAAATTTTTTTAACCTAGCTGTTAAATTGGTCGTAATGAATAATATTAACCAAATTATGAAAGTTTTAAATTATATATATTTAATCATATATTTTTACATTCATCAAAAATTATTTTATAGTTATTAGATAAGAATTAATTCAATTTAATGCATTAAAATGATTTAATATCCTAAATTCATTTTTACCACCTTTTGATGGCACAGTTGTTTTAAATATAGTTTTTCACACTTTTATAAATTATATTTTAAAAAATAGAATTTTTATTTTAAAGAGTAATATCAAAATTTACTTTGGTAAATATTTTTTATTTACTTGATAAGTTACATATTTTGATTAATAGTAAAAAATACTGAATTTTAATTAAAAAGAATTTTTTATCTAAATAATTACTAACATTAAATTATAATTTTGATTGTGTATAAAGTATAATTATATTAGTTGTATATCATTTAATTCAATTTACGATGAAGTTGTTTTGATTGATTATTTTGATCCTGGAGGTGGGAATTTAGTGCAGATAGTCTCTATCACCAGGAGTAGGCCCAGAGGAGGATACAGAGTTGGTGGTTCACCTTTGCAGTTATTTTTAGATTTTGTTGTTTGAGAGGGTATGGTGTCATCCATCAAATTTGGTCTGTGATTTGACATAGGACACATGCTTTCTGATTAGACTTGCAATGTTGGAGTGCATCATATTGTTTTTATGCTGGGGAGGGATGATTTGGTTTTTAATATGGTTTCACCCTTTTTTCCATGAGGTGTGATTGTCCTAAGTCCATGAAGTCCTATTGGATTCCCCCTTTTTCCGTTAAAAGGGGGATTTTTCAATAATAAAAAATATTTGAAGGCCTTCGGGCTGTTAGATAGAAAAAGTATTAAATTCTTATATGTATTTATTAAAAAATATATTTGAATATATATGTTAATTTAAATCTAAAATTTGTATCATCATCATGGTAATTTTCTTTTAAATTTTTAAGAAATAAATAATTACCTTAATGTGTTACATAATGACGGTGTTGTAATTGTTTAAGTACTAGAAATAAAAAAATAAATGATATACAATATATTAAAATAAATATAATTTGAAATAAATAATTACATATACGAATGGTTTAAATGAAATAGACATCTTAAGGATGTATTAAATGGGTTTTGAAGTTATATTGTTATTATGATATTTTTAAAAAGTCAATTTCTGAATAGTGTAAAAATTGTCATTATTGATGATTTAAAATAAATAATGTTTTATTGAATGATATTAAATTCAATAAAATATAACATTCAAAAAAATTATTGGAATATGGTCAAATATTTTATAAATTATCCATTTAGGGTTATTTTTTCATTTTATTTTAACAATATTAAACCTTAAGGAATACACAATATGAGTTAAAGGGAATAAATAAAGGCTGAAGCCACAAATAAGAGTACTAATATGACCTAAAGTTGTCTAAATATTATTGTATGAGTGGATTTAGACCCAAACCCATCTTATCTTATAAATAATTCCTTTTGAGATATTTTAAATATAAAAACAAATTTATATTATTTTAATATTTTTGGTGTTTCCCAAATCCCCCCTTACCACATTTATAAAAGGGAACCTCCTCCCTCACTTAATCACACCACTTTGAGCCTTCTAGATAATATTAACCCATCCAAAAAAAGTTCCAAAATTACCTACCCTTATCCTATAAGCCTCCCCTTGGGCATAAATCCAACCAATGAAGTATTGTAGTACAAACCCAATGGAGTAACCTGAGAATAAGGTAACATTCTTCAATAATCACTTTCATTTTATTTATTTCTAAAACCATTCAATTTCACATATTAAATTAATATATAATAAACTTAGTATATTAAATATAGTGATATTTTATTATTCATATAGTTCAACCTATAATTTCACACACGCATCTATAAAATGGGGAAAACAGTCATCATTCATGTGTACCACAGACTACCACCTCATGGAACGATGTCGTTCATTCTTCTATTTAGAAGTATTCATGGTTAGAAATAATTATGGATTTATATTTTATATATTATATTTATTATTTATTTATACTTATTAAATTTTTATATAATACATACCTTTATGATTTCCATTTTTTGGGAATACGATAACATCGTTTGTGGATGTCTGGACTCCCCCCACCTCAAAGCGATGTGATTCATTCACACAATACATGGAATGTATTAAAGATGATTTTAATAAACACATGTGACATATATCAAATAAATATGATAATTAAATTATAATATGAATTATTTATGTTTTATTATTTTAGTACGACAAAGAAATGGATGTATCATTCTTGCGTACATACAACCTACTGTCTCCATAGACGATGCATTTAATTTCTCAAAAATTAATGGGTTATTATAAATAAATATGTACTGAATATATAAGATATTTAAATCATGGTTTACATTTTTTAGATTATGAAACAATGTTCTAATTAACAGGAACAACAAGTAAAAATTCAAAACATACCCGAAAAAGATTAGGCAATTAACAACCAAAATAGTGAAAATAATGGAAGATTATTGAGAAACAGGTAATGAGATATTACCAGAAGTTAATATATGATAATATAAATATTATTATGGTTTTTTTATTAGTTAATAACATTATTAAAAGAAAAATATATGAGGTTAAAATGTTTTCACCCAAAAGTTAATGCAAGGTAAGGGATCCATGTCTCACACTTTATTATATGAGGCATACACCATTTTCACCACTTATTTCTTTTCTGTGGTGCATATAATTACCCAATTATATCTTATATTGTGAATAAATTTATCTTCATGTTATTTTGAGTTACATTTTAAGTTATTTCTATCATGGAGATTATAATTCTAAAGTTACCATGTAGTAAGGGATTTCGTATCAATTTTAATTATATTGAGTATTATTTATTTTTATGCACTAATTCACATTAATGTGGTGTATGTATATCCCCTTTTTCATTTAATATCATGAGTCACCCGTAAATGGTATACCAATATTTCATACGTTGTTTAATTTTACAGATATTTGATTACCTGGGAGAAATATTAATAAATCAATATTCTTCATTCAATGAGGATATTTGATAAGGCACATTATTTATTAATTAAATCGATTACTTGATATGAGGAATGCTTTTGAATTTAAATGAAAGGGGGAGACCAAACATTATATATCCCCTTGATGAATTGACAGGTTATAATTGGATGAATCATCTGGCCAAATCAAAGAAGTTGAAACTGTCTTGAGAATAGAACATGACGGTGTAGTGGTTTATGTTCCTGATACATCATGTCCACTATTAAATAATTCCCTTTATTTAGGATCAATTTTAGTTATTATCTAGAGTATTTTCACTCTAAAAAATCTATAGATGAATTTCATTTTCATACTATTTATTAAATCTAATGTGTTATAGTTATTTACCTTTTCCTATTGTTTATGCCTTATCTAGTAATTGGAATGGATTGAGTTCTTAGTTATTTACCTAGAAAAGTTGATTTATTCTCATTGATTCATGATTGCTACCATTGTACCTAATAATTTTTGAGAAATTGATCCAAATTTTTTTTCACTTATAATTGTTAATGAAAAATATACATTTTAATGATTTTCTAGGATGTAGTTAATTAGAATTTGTTATGTATTATGTTTATCCTCTTTTCCTAATGTAAAATGGATATCATCTATGTATTTGGTTTCAAAAACTTAAAAACTAATCACTCCGTTGGTATTAAAATCTTATATCTATTCCAAATAAACAATGTAATTAACTTGATTTAGAATTATGGGGTTAGGGTGTTACATATTCCATGTTTCTCCAAATAATTTTCAACATCAAGGGAAGTGTACTTAAATCCATTATTTAAACATATAATTTTCAATGTTCATCCAATTTATTTTTCCACTATTTTCCAGAATATTTTGAGGCAATACAATAATTGTATCTTTGAACATATAAACATAGATTTGACCACATTCAATGGTGTGGACCAGATTCAACATATTTTATGCCCACTCCTTATTTGGATGACTTAGATTTCTTATTATAAGTTAAAAAATCAAAGAGATATCATAATTAATGAAATCCTTATATTTTAAAAGGATTGATAAGTATATTGATATTGATATCTCAACATTTGATATAATCCCATATAATATGATGATATGTGTATGAATTTATGAAAATTTGTGCATTCATTTGATTGATCCTTCCATGAAATTTACATCTTTGTTTAACCCATTATTAATGGATTAGATGTTTATTGCATATACATTGAATGAGTTCAATGATTCACTAATGGGATTAAATTATATGGTTGAATTTGGTGATACTTGATATGGATGATGAAATCTCATTCAATTTGACATATCAAGGTGTCCTATAAAATGTAATTGTTTATAATATTCATTAGTACAAGTGATGGTGATCATCAATTTCAGGAAAATATTTTTTTATAATATCTTCTTTCTATTTTCTCATCCATCACTCCATAGTGAAGGTTTTAATACCCCTATGAGCATACATGAATCCTCAATTTATGAACTTGGATTGAAAGGAATATGTTACACATTGATGGTAAGAAGTTATTTAATGCTACAATGTGATTGTTGAAAATTATTTCCCCTTGATGAAAGAGGATGCAAGCCTACGAAATTGTGATATAGGTATACTATTAATTTATTAAATTTACATGGTTAATCACTTGATGATATATTGGGCTATGTTCATGGTTTTTTTCTATTTATGATCACATGATGATCCCCTTAAACCCATAATTATTATCAATACCTTGTTCTTAAATTTTTTTAATTTTTTTAATCAATTTTTTTGAAGAAATTATATATCATAATGTGATTGGGAATTATTATAACATTAGATTTATATTATTTATTTCTTTTTTTTCATTTTTTTATCATATTAAAAAAGATTATAATGTATGATATATTGAAAACTAGATGATTTAAACTATGTCGTATCATATGATATATGTTTATTTAGAATATGAATCAATTTAGAGTTTTTGAAAAAGGTGATTATAGTATAATTCTGATATCTTATTATGTAATAAAGTATGACTCATGAAATTTTATATAGCTGCTTATATTCCGAGATATGAATTGTGACATATGATTTATGCATGTCATAAAATATTATAAGCATATATAATTCCCTATTTGTTTTTCAATTTCATTTTATAACTAAATATTAGTTATAAAATATACGTGTGTAAAAATACTAAGAATTTCGTTTTTAATATTTTAAATTATAATTGTTAAATTGTTTAAAAATTATAAATGTTAGGAATTATAAAATGAGGTTTTATATGCCTAAATAGAAAATAAAAATTTTATATTTGTTTATCATGTTTTGGAATATAAAAAAAGAGTTTATTTATTTTTTTATTTCTATTAATATTTATTATTATTAATTTTTTAAGAGATATGAATTATTAGTTAGCTTAAATTTATAAGATAAATTATTTCTAGGGCACAGATCATCATATTTCATGAAAGGTAAGATTACATATGATTTAATTTATATCTACCTTTACCATAGTATGTTATTTGAGTTACAGGATTGTGAATAATTGTTGAAAACAGTTCTCTCATATTCATTAGGGTTTGGCTATCGGTCACTCTAGGATTAATCAAGGAGAGATTAACAATATCATGAAAACATATGACTTTAAATGAATTATTCATTTACATTATTCATGATATGAATTCTGATATGAATGAATATATTTGGATTCCGTTTTTTGGGTTAAACAAACTTGTTGGTTGTGTGAATATTAACACATTAATTTTGTGTGAACTGATTAATTGGATGGATAAAATAGATTTTATAAAACTAAATCATTATAAGTATATATACACAAAATATAGCACCCTGATATTTTAGTAAGTGTTATCCATTAAATAAATACAATTTTGAATAGTCGTTATCATATGCAACACCAAACTAAAATGAACCCTGAAATATTAAAAATGAACAAGTATTCAATATGACCATTATAAAATAAACATTGAATTAAAGGTTATTAAGAGAGATAAATATTTTGAAAGTTATATAGAAAGGAGAATAACTAGAATCAAGTATTATGTTTCTTCCTTATGAGGATCATTTTTTATATCTGGGATTAAAAGTAGTGTCAGTATGATTTTCCCTAGACCAAGCCCAAGATGAGATTCAATAAGTACAAATTGAGTGAGAATTGTATCCTTATAAAATCAATAAATGAACCATGATAGTTTAACCACCACCTATGATGACCATAATTTCATATATTACCATTAGATATTATGTTGAAGTATTGAGGTTTTTTATGAATAATAGTTAAGATAAAATAAACTAATAACTATCGATGTAGTATTTGTTATAATTAATTTTAATTTTTATATAATTTCATTTTGAAAGCAATTTAAAATTTTTTATTTAATACAATATGTTTATTAATTTATAGTAAATAAGTAACCAATTTATAAAATCAGTAATAAAATCAATTGATGTTTAAATGGATTATTTTTTAAAGAGTTGTATTTTACTATAAATTGAATATTTCTATTTTAATGGAATAAATTTATTATGTTTTAATTATAGATTTTCGGAAATTTATTAACAATATATATATATATATATATAATATTATCAATCATTAGATTATTTTTTAATTTAATTGAATAATAATAAGACCACTTCATGCTTAACGAAATAATTTTTTCAAAAACTTATTTTTTAGCATCATGTTTTACTATATTAAAATTAATTTGTATCACTTTTAAAAATTTAATCATGAAAAATATATTTATTATTTTTAATCATAATTTTAAAATTAGTTAGTAAAGAAGATTTCATTTAGGGTATAAAAATTTGTTATCGTAGTAAATTTTAAAATGAGGTAAAAATGTTAAATCAAGAGGTGAAGTCTCAAAATATTCTAAAAAATCATCAATAAATTGATGAATGAAGGTTTTATTAAATATATATTATAATTTTCTATATTATTATGAATCTTTGATCCAATTTACTTCATATATACATCTCTATTTTTATATTAAAAAATTAATATTTACAAAAATACCACACCTCTCACTGGTGAAATGACCCCTTCACCACCCAAATTATATTAACACTTAAATATTAAAAGATATATAAACATATACAAAAAATACTCATAACACTCATGCTCACATCCTAGATATCCTGTTCTCACCAAAACACAAACATAGAAATACTTTAGGTCTGGTCGGTCAAATAATATGCAAGGAAGAGTTTATTATTTTAATCGAGTTCTCCCAACTTTATTTCTTATTCCATATTTTGAAAAAATATTAAATCGAAAAAAAGATATAAAAATTAGTGTAATTAGTATACTATAATTTAATTATGTTAATGTAGAAAATATTTTCTACCTTCCTCCCACTAATTATAATAAGGGAACTTCGCATGTGTTATGGTCAAATTGTCACCTCTAAGAACGGCATATTTCATTTTTTATCAGCACCTCAAATGTATGGTTCTAATAGTGTATTGAAGTAAAAAATGTAAAATATATGATATAATTTATATTATATAAAGATAAATTATGTGTTATATTAATAATATTTTTAATAAATAGTTTTTAAAAATTTAACTGCTTAAAAAGAGAATATCGAGAAACTTTTCTTAATTTGAATATATTTTTGAAATACTATTGAAATGTATAAATGTTTGAAACACTAAAATGATAAAGAATATATATATATATACAGTTTTGGAGATGATGAATCTATTTTTTAACAACTTTCCCCATTTTCAACATTCCAAATTGGTTTTGGAGGATTGACCAAACAACCCCATGTGTCAAATGGGAGAGAGATATATAAAATTAATGAATAAAATATGATAAAAATTCACCCTTAAACCTGAAAAATACATGAAAAATTTTATTATTCAAGTATTTAATAATATTTATTTAGTTATTCATGAGGTTATATGCACACAGTAAGAAATTTAAAAGTTGTGGTAAGGGTTCTTTGTCTTAATTTTAATTTCATGAGACATGATTTTTATTATGAAAAAATGTATGTTTATATAGTGAAAATACAACATTATTTAATTATTATATATTAAATAATTATAATCATTTAGGATTCAACTATAATTTAATCACTCTTCCATATCCTTCAATTTATACATTTTCAAACTCATATGGTTCTTATTTTTAAATTAATTTTGTTTGATAATGTTATAAACTTTATACTTGAAATGATTCCTTAAAAAGTTTTTTTATTTTACTCTATAACTGTATTGTTTTTTACTTTATATTTCTTTTCCCTATTTTACAATCAGTCATGAATTTTCATCTCCTTGTTTTCATAATTCAACCAAATAGTCTCCTCTATTTGGACTCTTACTTATCTTTTCTATATAGTCATAAATATTTATCTTATATTCTTTATATTGTTTCAAGAATGTTATTATCTCAACATAATTTTCTTATTAAGGACATTAATTTTTTAATTTTACTTCCTTTAATAAGGTTTGAAAAGAATGTTTCCAATGCTTTCTATAGGGGTCATTTTTTTACTTTATTTATAATAGTTTGGAAATAAATATCATTTTAAACATATACTACATTACAACTATTTCCCATTTTCGTGACCATTTTTCTTAATAATTATTCATATTCAAGTTTCTATGGTTTTTCAAATAAAGTAATACTCTTACTCTTTTATGGAATTTCCATTTTTAAAAAAATAGGTAATGTTTAATGGGAATAAATTAATAGATTTCATTCCATCTGTGTATATTTTCATCTTCCACTCCACATTTAATAATTATAACTTCATTTATTTTCAAGATTTAAATATTTTAAATTTTTTTGAATTAATTATTTTTAATGTTCACTTTTAATCACATTCACTTTATTTTTTAAAAAAAATTATAATTTGATGTTTACAACCACATTACAAAAGTTTTATGATAATACGTTTTATAATTTCACTTCTAATTTCCTAAAAAACTAATCTAAATATATTCTTTCAATTCATGTCACATGTATTACCATCTATATGCTCTTATAATTATTATTTATCATACCACACCTTGTTCCGACGGGCTTCTTTCTCTATCATTGTTCATCTATATCTTGACTTTATTTTCCTCCTTTATATCATTATTCTTTAATTTCATGGAAATATTATATGTCAGACCCACTGTAACATCCTAGGTAAATAAATAATATTACTTTTTCATATTTATTAATATTTGTGAATTAAATATTATTATTACTTTAAAGGGAACACTATGCTCGATGGCATACCCAATACGCAACAACGAGTTTCTATGAAATCTTACGTTGCACTCTAATAATAAAATAATATTATTTTAAATGGTAGTTAATGCCTAGCCGTTGTATTGGAAGGAATGAATATAAATAACTAAAATATGATTATATATGTTTGTTAAATGTTTTTACATTTATCCAATAAAGATAAAAGCTTAAAATAAGAAAAGAATTCAATTTTAAGAATAAATAATTTAAAATTCACTAAAAGGTCGATTTATTGCCTTTTGATGGTGAACCCTATTTAATATAGTTTTCTTTCACTCTTATACATTCTATTGGACCAAATAAAATTCTTCTTTAGAATCGGGATATCAAAATTTACTTTGTGTAAATTTTTGGTATTTTTCTGATAAAATTCATTTTTTAATGAATAGTAAAAAATGTTGTATTTTAATTCAAAACCTCTTTTTAATCTAATTTATTTATATGGATATATTATCTTTTTAATTGGTTTTAAATTCCAATTATAATATATTTTTACCATTTAATCCAATAGTGGTCATTGGAATTAATTTCACTTTGAAATTGGACTTAAACTAGTGTCAATCTTTTAATATGTATTGTTTCATAAAAACACGCTATTTGTTCTCACAACGGGAATTAATTATTAAATTAATTAATGCAACTTATATGTTTTGAATTTTGTAAAATAGTAATCATTTTTGAATTCGGAATATCAAATATGGCTTAGGGAGAATTTTTGGTATTTTTCTAAAAAACATCAATTTTTTATGAATAGTGAAACCACTAAGTGGTAGTTAAAAAACTGATTTTTTGTTTAAATGAAACTTTACCACTTCTGTGATTTGAATTTCAAAAATCCGACATGCATGGTTTTCATTAGAATTCAAAATGTGGTTCAATGGGGTTAAAACAATTTTTGGTGAATAGTAACTTTTAAGTTTTATTAATCGCAATTAAAGGTAATAAGTGTAATTTAAGGTAAAGACAATGTTATAATAATATGAAATGACCTAGAAACATGTCCTACCCTTATTAGATGAGTCATTTATGAACAATAAAATCCATGGGTCAACTTGGAGACCTCATGGAGTCACTTTGGTAGGAAAACGACATTAATAACTTTGTATTTAAAGTTAAAATTAAAATGTCACAAACATGTATTGTTTTACTAAAACAATTTTTACATGGGGTTATACAAGTTATATTTTTGACTATAAATATTCATTAGAAAGATAAAATGATTTACTAAATCATGATATTTGTTTTATAATTTTTAGACATTAAATAAATTAATTTATTTATGACACCGTGATGATGTCATGATTACCTCATAAATGAACGATTTAAATAAAATGAGAAGATAGGGTAAACTCCAAGCCTTAAACTGGTCAAAAACCTATTGGTTGGGTGTATTTAGAGACCGTATCACCTTATCCTTGAAATATATCCTTTTAGGACCTTTAAAATCCAAAACGAATTCTATAATAAAGTAATATTTTATAACTTTCCAAGAGTGCCCCTCCTCTTATCTTATAAATGGCCCCACCTCTACCACCTTACCCACACATCTCAAGCCTTTGGCTCGGCCAACCCCTGTCCATTTAATATCTCCACATCCCTCTCTTCATCATTGAAGCCTCACCTTAGGCATAAAGCTCTTCAAGAAACCCTTTTGGTTCAAAACAAAGGGAGTTACCTGATTTAAAGGTAATGTCTTCTCTTATGTTCTTTTGATTTATTTTGCTTCTACAACCCCCTAAACTCTTTTTATTCCTTTATTTTGTAACAACAAAAGTATATAAAATATAATAGGATGTTTTTATAAGAATTATTAGAGCTACAATTACACACACATCCGTCTAATGGTTAAAGAACATACCGTTTCTGTTGATGGCGAATTACTGCCTCACGAAACGATGATTGTTGAATATTCTTTTAACACCTTTAAAGGTCTCCATTATGATGTAAATGTATTTTATACATGATATATATGTTATTTGTGTTTTCTATATTCTTATGTATTTTATATTTAAAACATGCCTTTATTCTTTGCATGTTGTGCAAATGCGATAATTTCATATGAAGAAGTGTGGACTACCGCCCCCACAAGTGACGTGACTCGTTCATGCAATACATGGAATGTATAAAGAGTGAAATAAGTGAACTTATGTGACCTATATAACATATATATTATACAATAATTATAATATCTATATATCTCTCAATTATTTTTAATTCCATTAATATGACAAAGAAATGAAAGTAGCGTTCATGCGTACGTACGACCACCGTCTCCATGAACGGTGCATTTCATTTATTTTTATCTCCAAATGTTATGGAATAGTATAAAATGAATATGTACTAGATATATATGATATTTAAATCATTAATACTATTCTAGAGATGATGTACCTATAACTACATGGAAAATGCTTTTCCAACAAGTTCAATTTTGACTCATGTACCGAACATCGACAAAAATGTCTGATATGAACTCACATTAGTAACCAATTATTATAACATTATAATATGTGATATTAACTGAATAATAATATTTAAAGGATTTCCTTAAGAAATTATAAATTGACCAAATTTTATTATTCAGGAATATAAAGAAACTAACATGACAAGTCGGACTTGAGGTAAGGGATCCTACCTCTCTCTTTCTTTTTTAAGTACTCTCTTATATGTCATTTTTTTTAAACTCAACTTTCTTATGTTTGGAGATTTCATTTTATATTCCTCATACTGTACTATTTATGTTAATATTATGAGAGACCCTATTTGATCTCATAAATCCATTTTTGGAGGTTTTATGTGGCGTTGTTAGGCTGACGAGTTTTCGTAAGGGATTTTTCATCTCACTTTTATTCCCGTGAGATTTATGCTACATTTGCCACCATTTCCTTTTAGTGGTGTATGTACTGCCAATTATTAGAATCTTTGTGTAATATAATTTAATTTATGGGTATTTACATCTTCATTCTATGACCCATCTTCCATGGGGTGTACGTTTCGAAAGTTACCCAAATCGGTAAGGGGACCTTTCACCCTCCTATTCTTAAAAGACTTCTTTTGTTATGTCTCTTAATTTACATCTTATTATGTTTTTATATGTTATTATATATCCTTATTGATGTAAAATTTATTTCTAAGTTATGAGATACCGTTTTTTCTCATCAACTCATTTTCTGAAATTTAAAGTGACACCGTTAGGCTGTCAAAATTTTACAAGGGAACATCTTAACCCAATTACAATTTCTTTGGGTTTAACATGTAGTTATTGAATATGTCATCCTATGAATATTTGTGAATGACCTATGATTGTTTTACACTTAATATCCAATTATATTCGGTTTATTTATTTTCTTCACACATAATTATGAGATTTATTTATCCTTAATTTAAGGATACCTTCTTTATGAGGGATTTCATTTCATTTTACATTTATAGTGAGACTTCATTGATTTTATGCACCAATTGACTCTTATATGGCCTATATAATGTCCTTTGGAATATTATATCATGAATCCCATTATTCTCATGATATTATGAAGTTCTGATTAAATGTTATTCCTCAATTATTTGTATTCATGTGTCTCTCATTTTGTTAAAAACTCTTTAACTAAATTATCATTTTAAATGTTCTAATGATTTATTCTAATAAATATTTCTCATTAGTATCCATGTTTTCAAAATTGTTTTTAGGATTTATTTATATGGATATTAATGGTTTAAAATGTTAAAAGCTTCAAAGTGGTATGGGACACTTTGATTCAAAAATCACTTTATTAAATGTTTTAAATAGTTTTGAAAATGGTTTTTATATTGGATTTGTTATATCAATATATTTAAGTGATATATTGTGATCGAAATGTGGAAATGTTTTCTTTCCATTATATTTGTTTTATGTCTTATGATTTTATAATTGTACTTGGACATTTTACGGGTGGTTACGTGATAAACCAAATGACGGGTGGTGCCGTGAATACCAGGATGGGTGGTTACGTTATAACCTCCAATGCATTGGGTATGGAAGTCGGCTATATGGCTATTCCATTTAGTGATATGTGTATAAGTCGACCGTATGGTAATTACATTTAAGAATGTTTATGTCCCAAGTTACCTTTATATGTTATGTGTTATTTATATGGGTTTATGGTAATCTTTTGGTTACAAAGGATAAGTGGTGATCTTTTATTCAGTGAATAGTATTTACTACTTCGTAAAGGTGAAAGGTATTACTTTGATAAAGTATTCATGGTTTAATTATTATTTTGAAAAACTAACAGTTTTCCTTCTTTTTGTATCCTTTAATGGGCATTTTATGCTATTCCCATGTTTTTGAAATTTTTTCCACAGGAGTTAAAGATGAATAGGGTCAAGGATGGGATCAAGGAATGACATGATATCTAAAACATGGAAATAGATATGTTTCTTTTTAAGAGTGTTTATTTTATAGAAACTTAGTAGAAGTGTCTACTTTGTAATCTTTTGAGATGTAATAGTTATGTCTTAATTCTCTAAAACTCTAAACCTGAAAAGATCCTCTCTGTGAATTATTCATTTAATAAATGATTATATAAGGTTTTAAGGCCAGTTCCTTATAGTTGTTATTCGAGGTCGGTTTAGATAACTTTAGAGGTTAGAGTGTTTTTTAAGCATAAGTGACAAGTTGTGTATAACCACAATGGTTATTATATTAGATATAGTGGTTGTTATTTTTGAATGTTGGAATGATTTTGAGGTAACTTGGATAAGTATATCTTACTGTTTATCTTCCTCTTTAGTACATGATGATTTTTTTGATATACTCACACTGACCTTTTTGGTTTTAGTAAATGGATGGATCTAGCAGGTACCAAAGTGACAATGGGTTTGAAGAAAACTGTGGTGGTTCTCTGATTAAGATACTGGATGAAATGGGGGATTTAATGAGAAATCTCGTGGTTATTCAAAACCAACTATCAGGAGTCATGATCAGCCACTTGAACCTTGGTGAGTTCTCTAATGCATCATGAATGAGAGAACCAACTCGATATGGAATTTTAGGTGATAATTATAAAGGTAACCATTATGGTTTATATGATCCTTACTTTTGAGGTAATTATGGGTTACTATATGTTATGATGGAAAATGAAACACATGAGATAAACTTGAGGATAAAATATGTTATTATTATTTTTGAAGATTTTTTCTCTTTTTGGGGAATGTTTTAAGAATTATATAGTTTTGGAAAAATTACAACACGCAGACCATATGAAAACCCATCATGTCGGACGAAGCTGCGGGAATCGAACCCACACCCAAAGTGCGACTAGTATTTGTCGCTTACCACTGGACTACGTGAAGTCCCCGTTTAGTTTGACTAATTATTTTTAGTTAGATGATTTTATGAATCAAGAGTAAGTTGATTTTGGGTTATCTATGAATATTATTAACCTATCATTGAGGATATGTGATTAGGTTAATTACTTTTCAGTATGAGACTTTAAGAGTAACTGATGTTATTTGGATATATGTGTTAATTTGTACCTTGGAAGACTACGTGATTAAATCCTTCAAATATTTGGGTTTCAATCTTAGTTTGGTTTAATTTGAATTATTATATGGACAATTTTTTTATCGAATGCTCTTCATTGAACTTTGGGTTTTGTTTTGAAAATTTTAGAGATTAAGAATTGATTTTCCTTTTTATAAAGGATTATCATTTTTGGGTATTATATGATCTCGTACTAACAATTTTTGATTTTGGTTAAGGTATAATGACATGGAAAATTTATAGTTCTCATTTTTGGATTAGGTGACTCTCTAGAAGTTGATTATAACGCTCTTAATGTGAACAAGTCATCCTAAATACTCGTCTTTTGGAGGAAAAATGAGTTTGTGTAAGAAATCTAGTAAGAGATGAAAGTCTAAACGACAAGTAAGTATGTTTCCTTACGATTTAGTTAGGCTCGTAAATAAATTACTAAATGAAAAGTAACTTAAAAACAAAAATGTTGTCTGTTAACTTTTCCTACTGGGGAATCAAATACCGTTTAACCCATCACCAGTTTCTGATTTTCTGGTGGTTAACTTTCTCCTAAACATGTTTTCTATCACTCTCACTCAGAACATGACCCTTTGTTTTTTCTTCCATATCCATGTTTTCCTACATGGAATACTAGTATGGTTTAACTTGGGTGACCTTTTTACTTCTCCTTATTTCTTCTAAAGTTATAGTTTAATTTACTCTTTTTCTGATGTGGGGCCTTCAATGAAGTTTCTAAGCCCAATTTTAAAATTGCGAGGATGCAATTCCCAAAAGGGGGGAAGGATGTAACATTTCAGGTAAATAAAGAATATTACTATTTCATATTTATTAATATTTTTTAATTTAATATTAATATTACTTTAAAGGGAATGTTATGCTCGATGACATACCCAATACACAACAACGAGTTTCTATGAAATCTTACGTTGCACTCTAATAATAAAATAATATTATTTTAAATGGTAGTTAACGCCTAGCCGTTTTATTGGCAAGAATGAATAGAAATAACTAAAATATGATTATATATGTTTGTTAAATGTTTTTACATTTATCCAATAAAATATAAAGGCTTAAAATAAGAAACGAATTCAATTTTAAGAATAAATACTCTAAAATTCACTAAAATGTCGATTTATTGCCATTTGATTGTGAACCCTATTTAATATAGTTTTGGTCACTCTTATAAATTCTATTAGACTAGATAAAATTCTTATTTATAATCGGGACATCAAAATTTACTTTGTGTAAATTTTTGGTATTTTTTCGATAAAGTTCATTTTTTAATTAGTGAAAAATGTTGTATTTTAATTCAAAACCACTTTTTAATATAATATATTTATAATATTATATTATCTTTTTAATTGGTTTTAAAGTCCAATTATAATATATTTTTACCATTTAATCCAATAGTGGTCATTGGAATTAATATCACTTTGAAATTGGACTTAAACTAGTGTCAATCTTTTGATATATATTGTTTCATAAAAACATGCTATTTGTTCTGATAGCGGGAATTAATTATTAAATTAACTAAGGCAAATTATATGTTATTAATTTTTTAAAATATAAATCATGTTTGAATTCTGAAAATCAAATATAGCATAGGGTGAATTTTTGGTATTTTTCTGAAAAACTTCAATTTTTGATGAATAGTGAATCCACTAAGTGGTAGTTAAAATACTGATTTTTCGTTTAAATGAAACTTTACCACTTATGGGATTTTAATTTCAAAAATACAACATACCTGGTTGTCATTAGGATGTAAAATTTGGTTCAATTGTATTAAAATAATTTTTTGGTGAATAGTGACTTTTAAGTTTCATTAATTGCGATAAAAGGTAATTAGTGTAATTTAAGGTAAAGACAATGTTATAATAATATGAAATTACCTTGAAACATGTCCTACCCTTATTGGATGAGTCATGTCCGACCAATACAATCCATGGGTCAACTTGGGGACCCCTTGGAGTCACTTTTTTAGGAAAATGACATTAATAACTTTTTATTTAAAGTGAAAATTAAAATGTCACAAACATGTATTTTTTTACTAAAACAATTTTTACATGGGGTTATACAAGTTATATTTTTGACAATAAATATTAATTAGAAAAATAAAATTATTTCCTATATCATTATAGTTTTTTTATAATTTTTGGACATTAAATAAATGAATTTATTTATGACACTGTGATGATGGAGTGACTACCTCATAAATGAACGATTTAAATAAAATGAAAAGATAGGGTAAATTATAAGTCTTAAACTTGCCACAATCCTATTGTGTGGGTGGATTTCGAAACCTTATCACCTTAGCCTCCAAAAAAATCCTTTTGGGACCTTTAAAAATGGATAATAATTTTATAATAAAGTAATATTTTATAACTTTCCAAGAGTGGCCCTCCTCTTCTCTTATAAATGGCTCCCACCTCTACCACCTTACCCACACCTCTCAAGCCTTTGGATTGGCCAAAACCTGCCCATTTCATCTCTACACATCCCTCTCTTCATCATTGAAGCCTCACCTTAGGCATAAATCTATTCAAGAAAGCCTTTTGGTTCAAACAAAAGGGAGTTACCCGATTTAAAGGTAATGTCTTCTCTTATGTTCTTTGGTTTTATTTTGCTTCTCCAAACCCCTAAACTCTTTTTATTAATTTATTTTGTAACAAAACAAGTATCTTAAATATACTAGGATGTTGTTATAAGAAGTATTCGAGCTAAAATCACACACACATATGTCTAATGGTTAAAGAACATATTGTTTCTGTGGATGGCGAATTACTGCCTCACGAAACGATAATTATTCAATATTATTTTAACACCTTTAAAGGTGGAAATTATGATGTCATTGTATTTCATATATGATATATATGGTATTTATGTTTTATATATGCTTCTGTATTTTATATTTAAAACATACCATTATTCTTTGCATGTTGCGTAAATGCGATAATTTCATATGAGTTAAATTAATGAACTTATGTGACCTATAAAAAATATATATTATATTGTAATTATAATATATATATATCTCTCTCAATTATTTTTAATTCCATTAATATGACAAAGAAATAAAGGTAGCGTTCATGCGTACGTACGGCCTACCATCTCCATGAACGGTGCATTTCATTTCTTTTTATCTCCAAATGTTATAGAATAGTATAAAATGAATATGTACTGGATATATATGATATTTAAATCAGTAATACTATTCTGGAGATGGTGTACCTATAACTACATTGAAAATGCTTTTCCAACAAGTTCAATTTTCACTCATGTACAGAACATCGAAAAAAACGTCTGATATGAACTCACATTAGTAACCAATTATTATAACATTATAATATGTGATATGAACTGAATAATAATCTTTAAATAAGTTCCTTAAGAAGATATAAATTTGCCAAAGTTTATTATTCAGGAATATAAAGAAATTAACAAGACAAGTCGGACTTTAGGTAAGGGATACTACCTCTCTCTTTCTTTTTAAGTACTCTCTTATATGTCATTTCTTTTAAGATCATATTTCTTATGTTTGGGGATTTTCTTTTATATTACTCATACTGTAATTTTTATTTTAATATTATGAGAGACCCTATTTGATCTCATAAATCCATTTTTTGGATGTTTTAAGTGGTGCCGTTAGGATGCCGAGTTTTCCTAAGGGATTTTTCATCTCACTTTTATTCTCGTGAGATTTATGCTACATTTTCCACCATTCCTTTTGAGTGGTGTATGTACTGTCCATTATTAGACTCTTTGAGTGATATAATTTCATTTATGGGTATTTACATCTTCATTGTATGACCCTTCTTCCATGGGGTGTATGTTTCAAAAGTTACCCAAATCGGTAAGGGGACCTTTCACCCTTCTCTTTTTAAAAGACTTATTTTGTTATGTATTTTAATTTACATCTTATTATGTTTGATTATGTTATTATATATCCTTATTGATGTATAATTTATTTCCAAGTGATGAGATACCCTTTTTTCTCATCAACTCGTTTTCTGAATTTTGAAGTGACGTTGTTAGGCTGTCGAAATTTTACAAGGGAACATCTTAACCCAATTACAATTTCTTTGGGTTCAACTTGTAGTTATTAAATATGTCATCCAATGAATATGTTTGAATGAACTCTGATTTTTTTACACTTAATAATCACTTATATTCGGTGTATTTATATTTTTCACACATAATTATGAGATTGATTTATCCTTAATTTAAGGATACCTTCTTTACAAGGGATTTCATCTCATTTTACATTTCTATTGAGACTTCATTCCTTTTATGCACCAATTAACTCTTATATGGCATATATACTATCCTTTGGAAAATTATATCATGAATACCTTTATTCTCATGATATTATAAAGATCTGATTAAATGTTATTCCTCAATTATTTGTATTCAAGTGTCTCTCATTTTGTTAAAAACTCTTTAACTAAAATGTCGTTTTAAATGTTTTAATGATTTATTCTCATAAATATTTCTCATTAGTATCCATGTTTTCAAAATGTTTTTAAGGGTTTATTTATATGGATATTAATGGTTTAAAATTTTAAAATCTTCCAAGTGGTATGAGACACTTTGATTCAAAAATATCTTTTTTAAATGTTTTAAATGGTTTTGAAAATTGTTTTTATAATTGATTTGTTATGTCAATATATGTAAGTGATATATTGTGATCTAAATGTGGAAATTTTTTCTTTAAATTATATTTTTTTTATGTCTTATGATTTTATAATGGTACTTGGACATTTTACGGGTGGTTACATGATAAACCATATGACGGGTGGTGTCGTGAATACCAGGACAGGTGGTTACGTTATAACCTCCAATGCATTGGGTATGGAAGTCGGCCGTATGGCTATTCCATTTAGTGATATGTGTGGAAGTCGACCGTATGGTTATTCCATTTAAGAATGTTTATGTCCCAAGTTACCTTTATATGTTATGTGTTCTTTATATGGGTTTATGGTAATATTTTGGTTTCAAAGGATAAATGGTGATCTTTTATTCATTGAATAGTTTTTGTTACTTCGTAAAGGTGAAAAGTATTACTTTGATATAGTATTCATGGTTAACTTATTATTTTGAAAACATAAAATTTTTCCTTCTTTGTGTATCCTTTACTGGGATTTTTATGCTCATCCCATGTTTTTGAAATGTTTTCCACAGGACTTAAAGATGAATTGGTTCAAGGATGGGATCAAGGAAAGACATGTTATCTAAAACATGGAACTAGACATGTTTCTTTTTAAGAGTTTTTATTTTATGGAAACATAGTATAAGTATCTACTTTGTAATCTTTTGAGATGTAATAGTTATGTCCTAATTATCTAAAACTCTAAACCTGAAAAGATCCTCTATGTGAATTATTCATTTAATTCATGATTATGTATGGTTTTATGGCCGAGTCCTTATACCCACAATTTCTATATTATGATTTCTAGTATTAAATTAACCATATACCGATTAATCTATACAGTGTTAGTCTAAAGGATACTAGCCAAGAAAAAATATTCTACTTATTTAATAAAGAAATATTTAAAATACATATAATTATTATTTCAATATATATATTTATTAATTCAAAAAGTATTTTGTTATATATTGTAATGACACGTAGAATTGGTAAATACTTTTTTTCTTAAATATATATCACTCAATATCTTTTCATACATGAACTGAAAAACTAAAATGAAAACCCTGATAATCTAATAAAAAAATTTATTAAATATTACAAACATATTAGATACATTAAATAAGTGGGTATTAATATAAGTAAACTTTGTATGAAAACTATATAAAAATTTATATTAATATCGCAATAATTTATATTTCATAAAAATATTTTTTTTCACATTTGTGTTTATATATTAATATTAATTTATACAAAATTTTGAAACTTAATTTTATAAAATTAACTAATTTTTTTTAATTTTCCATTTCAAAATTATCCTATGATTAATTTTCTATTTTTATTTGAAATATTTGAATTTAATGTGAATAATGAAAAATATAGTTTTTAAAAGAACTGTAGTATTTATGAATACATCAAGAACTAATAATAATATAAAAAATAAAAAAATTATTTCATGATCAAAAAATATATTTACGGAGGGAAATTAACCCTTGAAAAATACAATTTTAAATTTATAAATCTCATGTTTAACATTTTTGAAATTAAGAAATTGTTTTTTAATAAATACTATTTTGTCTAAATTTTTTAATTACATTTTTTCTAGATGAAATTAGTTTTATCAATTTATTTTAAATTCTTCTAAATAATATTTTGTTAATAGTATGCCAATTATTTTCATTAAAATCAAAAAAATTGATATTTTTTTCCTAATTATTATATTTACTATTAAAAATTCACATTTTCAAAAAAATTGTTTTAACGCAATACATGCACTAATGTTAATATTATTTTTTCCCTAAACAACGTAATTTAATTTGAAAAATTATATTTTATGTTTTCAATTAGTAGGTAAAAATTATTTAATAATTCCAAATTAGTTTATATCCACTAAAATTATGTTTCTTAGGTTAAAATTAATTACCATGGTAAAAACTAAAAATGGTAAAACTGAAAAATATAAGAGTAAAATTCTTGAAAAAATTATTAAAAAATATGTTTAAATTAGTGGATAATGTATTATCAACCAGACACCCTTACACTCCCCATTGTTGATTGTTATTGAATTAAATTGACACTTGAGTTGTGACATTAAATTTTATATATTGCGAAAATACAACTCCCTCCACTTATAAAAGAATCCTTCACTACCCAACATGCCCTCCCACCCAAATCTAGTTAGATAGACCCAAAGTCTACCCAAATCCATCCTAAAAATTCATGGATACATCAATATTGTTTTGGTCTTCTCAAAATAACACCATTAAATGGCTTAATATCTATTGAAAATTTAATTTTTAAATTAGTAAGGTTGAAATTACAAATTAATCCATTTCCATTTCAATTCATTAATTTCTTATTCTACCTCTTTAAGATCCATTTTATCTATTATATTATAATAAAAATAGTATTATTGATATACTGAAATGTTATTATGATGTTTAAATAATCATTAACTGTATTTTAACTTTTACATTGTAAAATTAACACATCATTATGTGTATGTACAAACTACCATCTCCATGAATGATGTGTTTTCTTTTTCATCACCGCATTTCATGGATAGTTAAGTCTTGTTTTTTCTTATTTGGGCCAGTTTAACTGCCAACATGAACTATGTTATATATTTTGATCCCGAATGTATATGTAAAATTAAATAATTTTATTTTTAGACATTAATCAGTATATAATGTTTTGTTTATGGTTAAGTAAAGGTTGTATTATGATTTTAATTTTTACTAATATACCACCCTTTATTCATCAAAACTATCAAAACAAGATCATTATAAATACAACCTATACGAATCATGACTAAAAGTATTATTTTATATACTTATTACTTTATATATTTTCATTTAACATCAATTATAATTGTTAAATGAACTTAGAATGATTAAATTTGAATATATAACATATAATTGACACCATTATTATGAAACTCATACAAAAAAAATAATCAAAACTAATAACATCCGATAATGCAAAGAAACTAGAATAGACAACTGTATTTTTAGTTATGGATTATAAAAGAAGTTTATAAAATAATATATCTATAAAAATGTCTGAAATAATTGATTAAAATAGTTATTTTTATTACATAAAGGATTCAAACACTGTCTTGGTTGTCAATAATTATGGCATGTGTTTTCTCATCTTAATCATAAATCTTTAAGACTTATGCCATATCCCCACACATATTATATTTTTTTCGTATACTTATTTCAAATTGATATATTTTTATCATGTTTTCTATGATAATTAATGGGATTATAGATCAAACTGAGGTTTTATATTTCAACAAATTTAGGTTCAAGGGTTGTTAAATCTATAATAATTATTTCCAAGGATATTTTGAAGTTAATATTTCTTATAAATGATAATCAATTTTTGGAATTTTCATATCCATGTTATTTATTGGTTTTATGAATTTTATTATCTCATTATAAATGATTTATTAGGTTATTTTTCATTGATGCTAACACTATTTTTAAAGGAATCCATTTAATTTTTTTTCCTCATGATCATTTATTAAATTTTACATCTTTTCTTTTAAAAAAATATGAAAGTAATATTATTTTTGAAAAATTTCTATAATAACATATTTTCCCGACACCTTCACCAGAATAGTTTTAAAAAAAATACTTTCAATATCTTCTATTATTCTATAAATCATTCTTTGTTTTGTTATTTTATAAATATTTTCCCAAAAGTTATCAAAAACATATAGAGTATTTGTTCTTCTTTATCTAATTAAAATTTAAATCTCTTAGAAAAGTTTTTTTTATTTTTTTCAACAATCATTGATGTTACATATATTTAAGTTGGGGGTATGTTTTTATTATACTATATAAATTCTACCGCTATATGTCTTCTGAAATGTTATTTTAATTTTTTCATAAAACTCATATATTTTCCCATGTCAAATTATGTGATGATGAAAAAATGAATGTTTTAATTATATTGTGGAACATATATGTATTTTAGTTCATTTATTAAAGTTTTTAAATTATATATCCCACCAATTTATTGGGTATTTATTTATATCTTATTATATAATATGGTACAAGTGATTATGCTCAATCTACAATGGGAATATTGTAGTGAATCATGATCAACCAAGGGAAATAGGAAGTGATACTTGATCCACTGAAGTAATCTGGCAGTGAAGATAGATCCACTATTCTTGATAAATATGATTATGTTTTTTCTATACTCTTAAAGAGAATAAAGATAATCATAACTTAAATAATAACTTAATTTCATGATTTTGATAATTCATTTCATGAAATTTTACACAACCCAATGTTAAAATGTTCACGGTCTTTAATATTAGCTACATAAACATCTTATTTTAAAATAATAGGAAAAATTACTCCATTTTTTGTTCATATTGATCCTTTTTAGTATTCTTACATGATATAGAAATATTCATAACCTGGAGAAATAAAAAATTTAGAAAGGGGTGAGATCATATTCTTAATAAATTAAAATAAATCATAATGTATCATATCATTAACATAAAAGTGAATTTGAGGAAGACGATGAATAACATATTGAAATTCAATAATACCATAAACATAAAACATGGTACAGAAACAGAATATCATATAAATGTAATTTAGTAATCATTAATGTTATGGAATAGCTCGAAATATATATCAATAACAATAATACAAGTGATCATTCCGTAAAAGTGTTGAATACATTAAAAGAAATGATTAATCATGAAAACATGGGATATCATAATTTTTTTGGAAATATGGAATAACTCAATAAAAAAAATATAAATGTATAAAAACCATATGAATATGACTACCATTAGGGGAAGAATTTTAATTCCAATGTTTTGGTGAACAACCACAATTTTTTCAAGCTTGAAATTATGATTAAACCCATTGTGCCCATGCCTACGTGAACAAATTAATTATTCCCACAACTAACTATCTCATGATATATAATCTTAAATCAATTCCTTAAAGGGTGATATAAGATCCCAACAATCATTAGGGAGTCCAAACCTAACCTAAACCACCCCATGGGGTAGGGTCGGGTTATTCATGGGATATAGATGTGTCAGTTTAATTTGAGTCGAGTAACAATTGTGTCAGTTCATGTCATTTTATGAGATGAAAAAAAAATATTCCCAATCATCCCAATCAACCCAAGAAATACCTAATTTATTTCCTCTTTCTTGGGAGCTCTATTTGATGATGTGTTTTTTTATAGAAAATTTTTAATAATTTTGAATTGATGTTATTATGTGTTATTGGTATATTTATATTTTTAGAATATTTTAAATTTTCTGAATTTGTTTTTTTAATTTCATTAATTATTTTATAAATTTTTTTTATTCCCTATATTATTTTACTTGACCCAATAAACCTGACCCAAAGTGACCCAACCGACCTTGGTTCAATTCATGTTGGGTTATTAAAAATATTTATATGACCCAACCCAACCCTACCATGAAAATGTCCTTGGGGTTTGGGAAATAGTTTCTCAATATTTACCCAACCTACTACATGGAAACCCCTAGAAATAATTATCCATATATATGGGTTCCTCTTAATAAAAATCATTATTATATATAGAATAACCCATGGGAAAAATGATGGGATTCAAAAAAAATTGAAAGCCATCATATTACATTAATATAAGAGACAGTAAGATATAAAAATATTTCATTTTTCAAGAGTAATCATATCCTAATAACATATATAGGATGATCACAACACCACTCCATGAGAGGTTAATATTTGAGGAAAATATATGTGAAAATCCAAAGAAAACACATAATATTTTTAACTTGTTATAAAATATGATGTGAAAATTAATTTAAAAAAAGAATAATTAAAAAAAGGGAATACTTTTTAAAAACTTTTTATAAAGGGTTTCATATAAAATATCCTTAAAAAATAAAAATCATGTGAATAAATCCAAAATGGTAAATAATGAAATTAAATTTTTTTATTAATCCTTTCTAGATATTTTTTTGAAAAAAAAAAAAAAAAGAAACATTCAATGAATTTCATTTAAAGAAAAAGATAAATGAAAATATAGAGAATATAAAATAATAATAAAAATATTTGGATTTTTTAAATTAAATAGTTTGGACAAGTAAAACCTGGACTTTGAAGAAAATATCATTTGGTAAGAATGAGATTTATTCTTAATAATGTTATACTTTTGTTTTTATAAATCATTTTATCAAAGTTTTTTTTATTTATAAGGATATGTAATTTAAATAGGGAATGATAAGAAATAACATATTAAATAGGGTAATAGTAGGATTAAATAAATCCTTAATATTATGTTCATGTAAGGATAAATTTTACCCAATACATTGGAAACTTAGTTGATGAAACCCTTACACATTTTATGTTTTTGAGTAAAAATGCCATGAGAGAGGGAAATATAATGGAATATTGAATTTCATTAAATATGCACAATTCTAAATAAATATAAAAGAATCATGATAAACAAATACTTAAGTTTTAGTATATACACCATTCCAAATAATACATGGTGTATAATAAGAAATATGTCTTAAGGGGTGAATATTTGATATGGGAAACCTTTAGTGTGTTTCTGATTTATTTAATGCATGCACTTAACATCATAAAAAAGTAAATTAAGTTTATTAGACACCTTCATAGGATCCTTATTATTATATATTTAATTTAATATGGATCATTTATTATCATACTGTTTTTATTTATTATAATGTTTTTTCATTATTCTTGTAAGAAAATTGAATCGACGTCAGCTTATTTTATTAATTTTAACGATCGAATAAGATATTTTAGTACTGAGTTAAATACTTAATATAAAATTTCATAAACCATAAAACTATAAATATTTAATTATTAAATTTTAATAATGTTTTTATTTATATTCCCATATTCATCCAAGACTATGTTTTATTACACTGTTCAAGTATGTGGCTAGACCCACCCAAATATGATCGTGAAATAACTCGATGGGTTAGTATGGTAAATAAATTTTTTATTTTTTTATAGCATCTTTAAAAATAAATATTATGTATATGTTATTAAGGGTTTTTATGATATTTTATGTGGTTTTAATAAATAATTAATTCCAATATGAAAAATAAAAACATGACTTCATGGAGGAAGTAGTTCGTACAATACATATCAACATTGTTTTATTTTTCTAAATGGATGGAATGGAATAAGTAAAGCTTGTTACATTAACATAGGAAATATTTAGTATGAGAATGATATTAGGTTCATCATAGAACTATTTTTTATATTGGTTTTGAAAGAAAAGTATATGAACTGGAAGATAAGAAATAAATAATAATCACTTAAAGACCATTGAATTTCTATTGGAAGTATCCTAGGAAATAAAGGGAATCTGTTAAATTATAGTGACTAGAAGATAATTAAAATAAAAGTGGTTTCCATTGAGATACAAGTTTCATAGTTTTAAGAATAAATTTGATTGAATGGGAGTGGTTGGATATGGTGGTTGCGTCCCCTTTTATAAGTGAAGAATATGTTACATTTGAAAGAATCCATTATTTTTCAATAATGAAATGACACTATTCAATGGTAAATGGTTAAAAAACTAAGAAATAATGAATTTTGGGATGCAATAAGTTCTAAAAAAATCCAATACACATTTTATAGTAATTTTTAAACATTTTTCCTTACTTTTTCTACTTTATTTTTATGTTATACAATTCTTGTTTTAAAATTGTCAACTAGTTTTTAACTAATATATTTTTATTTAATTAAATATGATAATTTAGAAACAATTAAAAAATTTGAGAGTGATGAACATAAATTAAAAATTAATTTAATATAATTGAGTTTCTAAAATATATAATATTAATATTATAATTATTACATTTTGTATATATGAAATGATTTTTTTTATAGAAAAACATGGTTTTAATCATTTTGCGTTATTAATATTATTTATAATTGATTAATCGTTAAATGTATATTAATATATTTATATATGTGTTCAAACCTAATATTAGATTAATTATTTAATTTTTTTTAATTGACTATACACTATTAATAAAATAAATCGTGGAAATAACGACCCCATAATAACTGTAACTAAATTTAATCTTAGTAATATTATTTTTATGCCCAAAAAATAAATATAAATTATTAAATAATATGAACATTTCAACCTAAAATTTAAAAAAAAATTATTAAATAAAATATCTAATTTTTATAAATGTTAATTTTAATATTATCATGTATTAAAACCATTTTTTAAAATGTGTTTTAAGCTTAAAATTTGTGAGTGGTATAAATTTATCAATTTCATTGACTTTAGTATTTTTCATTGGTTTATTGAAAAAAATATGATTTGTGTTTCTTGAAAATAAAAAAATTGAATATTATCCTTAAAAAACATTATTAAAAAAACTAAAATTGTCTTTAAATTAAAATGAAAAGATATTTTTTGTTCTAAAATGTCGAATGTAGGTTTTCTAAGTTCGAAATGATATTTTAAAATACATAGTTTAACTCAAAAAATCATTTCTACATAAATGGATTTATAATCGTATAATACTTTCTTATATATTGATAAAGTCAAAAATTTCTATTTGGTAAAATCTATATTTTCCACTTTTTACTAAAAGATCATTTTCTTGAAAAATCACAAACATTTATGTTAATGTTATATTTAAATGATATACTTTACATTTAATTAAAATTTATGAAATTAAAATTCTAAAATTTCTAAATTTATCTTTTAAATATGATTTATAATGAAAAACTATTTTAAATTAAAAACGAAGATTCATTTTATTTAAAAGTAAAAATGAAATATATGTAAAAAAATGTGATAAATAATTTATTGCAATTATAAATACTAGATTATAACATTCTAATTTCTATTAATACATACCCTTAAAATATATTTTAGGATCTATGTATAAGGGACTCTCTAGTTGTAGTTAAGGTTGGTGATTTTACTTGCATTATTCTAATGAAAATTTCTACGAGTATGAACTTCACTCTCATAAAATTACACTCATACCATAATTTTTCATACTCAGATTTTGATTGGTCTATAGAATAACCTTGAGAATCTTCCTCATTCCCAATTTCAAGTAAATGAACTTCATGAAGTAAAATTCCACTACCCAATTCTATTTACTTCCTTTTTGTTAGTAGATTCAAATATATAGTTACTTCATTTTATACCTACTAATTTAAATGATATATATATATATGTATATATGTATATATATATATGTATATAACGATAAAATTTTATTTTAATAACTAATTGTTTTATTTTAGTTTAGTGCTTCATTTAAAACACACTATTAACATAATTTTTAATTAAGTAAAATACATAGTGAAATCTCATATCATTACAATTTTTATGTTTTTCAACATACTCATGTTATGTTGGATCATATATAAAACTCTATAATTCCATTTTGTTATGTATTCCTATTTATATTCTCATTTCTATAGATTATGATCTCATAACGACATGTTTATCTTCTTATAACTTATAATCACTATTGGTTATCTCTTTTACTGCCCTTATTGAGCATCTGAGCTCCCCATTTATGATGTTTCTATTACTCTAGTTATAAGGATTGGTATTATGTATGATTTTCATGAAGTGGTCAGTATTTGTATGATTATTTACACATGTTCACTTGTATTTTAAAATAATTTGATTATGTTTTGAATCCCAAAATATACTAAACCTTTGGTTCTCATTATTATGTCACTATTTGTAATATAAAAGGACTATTGATGTAAATAAATGAATTAAGTGTGTTTATGTGGCTCAGGTCTCCTCGTGTATTGTTTTTTATTGAATCCATTTTATGATGAATTCATTATAGTTAATTAGTTATGGGTTGGGCATAAAAGTATATATCCCATCGACACATCGGTAGGTATCACGTGACAATGTAGCTTCGGTATTTGGTGTAAACCTTGCACGTCTATAAATGATGTCTTGGAATGAGTACTTGATGATAGGTTTTTGACATCCACAATTTTACATTCCGTCACTATCAAATCTGATGTTATTATACATATGATTATTTATGTTGTTATATTATCTATAAATATATTATATGATCATGTTATTAATTATATGGAATAATTTTACTATTATTTATTTATTCCACATCCTTTATTTCTTTTTTATTCAATGATGAATTCTATTGAACAATACCCCTTAATGAGCATTTGATATCCCCATTATTATGTTTTCAATTTCACAAAGTTATAAGTAAATGTATTTAGTATGGTATATATATATTGGTATAATGTTTGTTTAATTTTATGAGAGATGTTGTAGAATTAATGTAAAATAAGTAATCCTTTTTTTATTTGAAAAATTCACATTGGATGGAATATATATATGTTTTATTAGTCAATGTTTCATCCAAAATCTCCAAAATACTAAACTTGAATGGTCTTGGGTGTGTAAATAACTTAATATTTTCTATTTATATTATAATTATTGTTTGTTAAGTGTGGTTAAATTTTCTAAATATCAAAACCAGTATGAAGAGAATATGTTTTCCCCACCATACATGAGAGTGTAGGTCTAGGGTGTCATAGTTGTTATCAAATATGTGTTTAGATAAATTTAGTGGTTAAGATGTTTTCCTTTAAGGATAATTTAACAGTTATAAATACTATCATGGGTTATTATATAATGATCCCAACCTTTAAAAAATATTATGACGTGATTTTTTAGAATAAATAACCTTAAAAATCAAGGATCATATAGTCTAGTGTCTTTTGATCTTTAGATACCTAATTAGAATGAATAAAACCAAAATATAAACATATATTTTTTAATATTAATATTGAGATCCTAACACCCCTTGATTCCTTACATATTAATAGGATAACCTAGGGAATAAATGAACAAAGGTATGAGCTGAAAATATCAGTAAGGGGACAAACATAAGAATAAAGCCAAGCGCATGAGTTAGAAGGCATAACATGACCACATAAAAAAAGGGAAGGAGCATGAATAAATAGATGAAATCATAACATATATAACATGGGATAATTTAATCATATAATCATAGTAATTTTGTTTAAAATTAAACATTACATAGGCATGATTAAATGCTCATTTCACATAGAGGAGCATGCGTCAAGGTTAACCACCTAGACTGTTGCACATGATGTCTTATTTGACTAAAAATTAGCCAATTAATTGGAAGACTATCTGGGTTCACCCATAACAACATGTTCATGAACATTTTTTCCACATAAATATACATATATATGTAATCAGAAATAAACATAAGGGTTACCCAGAGAAATAATTAGGTATCTTGATCATATCGAAAGGCGTAAAAAAAGGGAATATCATAATGGTTTCCCCGAAAGAATGGATTTAAATCATACATGGAAATATATAAGGTATAATATAAATATATCATGATAATTTATTTCAAACAAAATAAAATGTACTCCAAAATAGGGTTTAAGAAACTTTATATATAATGCATTTTGGGGTGATTTACCAAAAATATTAAAGATTCTTTAAAATGAAAAACAAATTGTATAAAATCAAAAATGAAAAAAGATTGATTTTCATGATAAAATTAGTGATTTTAGAAAAATAATTATATCTTAAAATATATTACGGATGTTACATGAAAATGTGTAAGAAGTCGGGAACTTCCCTTGAATTAGGCTTCCTTATCGAGAATAATTGGAAGGTAACCTTTTTAAAACAATTATTTCCTTATAAAATAAAGATGATAAAATCTAGATACACGATTTTGGAACATAAATAGATAATCTACAATAAATAAATATAAAAAATAAGATTTACATTGGATAAAGAGAGAGAGAAAATGTAACCTAAAGGAAAAAAAATTGAGGTTTGGAATGAATCCCTTGCCATGTATACGAAAGTTTTCTTTAATTTATTTTTATTTCTTGTATAATCCTAATATATAAAATAATTAATTAATGAATATAATTTTATAAATGTGTTTTATTTATTATAATTTTAGTAAGTTTATATATGTCCTTATTGATTATTTACAAGACACAATTTTTTTGTTTGGGAGCATTCATTCCCTTGGTTTTCATGATCGGTTTACTTGTATACATGTATGGAATGTAATGTAAAATTAGGATAGTGTATAGTATTGAAATTATATGTTATTAATGAACTTATTGAACATTTAATGTCTATATATCACATTTTTTATATGTTATGAATATGAATCATTAGAAACAAATGGAATGAAAGGAAATGAAAATGGATTATTCTATTACCATACTCCAATTCCATTATATGTGAGTTATTATAGTTACCATTCCACTTGGATATGTTTATTTGAGGATATAATAATAAAATAAAATAACATGGAAAGAAATTAAAAGAAAATTAAAGAGTTTTTTACCTCTTTAATTCTTCTCCTCAATAACCTCCTTGAGAAACTTGAGTTTGGTATTTTTATGAGACCATGGTCTCTTGGGAATGGATTATGGCACTGGGAAGAGTATTTGGTATAATGTTTACAAGTATCAAATCTTGAAAGGTTTGAGAAGAAGAGGAGGTGAGGGATGGTACTCATAGAAGAGAAGAGGAGTGTTTTCTCATTATTTTATTCAATAGTTTATTATTTCAAATCAAGACTATGAATAGATTGATAATTATCACTAAATATATTAAAAAAATTAATGGGAGTTATAGATAATGGTTCTTACATTATCAATGACTCAAGTAATAGTATATTTTACTTATAATGTATATATACCCTAAATTATCATATTTCACTATTCATCAAAAAAATTCTACTATTTTAGATTGATCCCAAAAATTCACCCTAACCATTTACCGAAGTTTATAATTTAAAAATGAACTCCATTTTATGAAATCTATTTTCCAAATATGATAAATTTAATTTTTAAATATAATCATCACTTTTTCAAAAAGTACGAATTTTGAAATTATAACTTATTTTATTAGACTTTGAATAAATTATTGTGGTCTCATAAAATTATTCTATAATCATAAGGAAAAGAATTATAATTTATGAATACATTTTATGAAAAGAAATTTTCATTTAAATAATTTTATTAATTAAAAAATTATAAATTAAAATTAATGTTTTATAAGAATACTTACACTTAATTAATAATTTTTAAAATATTTATATACGTATACTATAATATAATAATATAATATATTTATTAATAATATGGATAATTTTTTAATACTTTCATATGTGAGGTAACTATTCAATTGGGTGGTTTTCATTTCATAAGGGTTACATTATTATTCTAGAGGTCAAGTTACTATTCCATCAGTTTAAGTTCTTTAATTTATAGAAATACCTCTTATTTCATTAATTATTCATTTAAAATGTTTTTATTGTGTTTTCTATGTGATTTTATGAGATTTATACAATATAATATAATTATATAAAGGAAAATTTAATTGATCAAGGTTTTGGGTCGTCATATTCTTCCCCCTTAAGAAATTTCTCCCTCGAAATTTCATTTTACATTCTATGTTGAAAACAGGAAAGGGTAATTTCCCTTTATCTCTTCCTTTGGTTCCCATGTTGCAAATCTGTACTTTTAGTTCTCCATAATACTTTGACCAAGTGATTAGTCTTATTGTGTATAACTTTATCTCTAAAATCTATGTTCATCATTGGCTTCTCCTTGTAAGAGAGATCATTTTCCAACTTTACTACCTATGAATTCAGTACATCTGAAGGATCTGGTATGTACTTCCATTAGTATGATACATAGAATACATCATGTACTTGGAAAATGATAGGTGAAAGTTAAATTTGATAGGTCAAAACTATGACATGACCAATGACAAAATGTGGTCGATGTACCTAATACTTAGCTTTCATTTATTTCGCAATCTCACGATCCACTTCCATAGAGACATGTGGAGGAATACCATGTCTCCAACCATAAACTCTAGGACTCATCAACGATTGTCTGCATAAATCTTCTGTCGAATTTGGGATTCTCAGATACACTATAGAATAGTTTTCACCTTTTCCACCATATTTTATTCCATTTCATTTCCTTGTTGATTATGTTCACTAATTTTGATCATCATATTGATGTTCTACATCTTTTCCCATAAATGGATTTATAATGATCCATTAGAATGGTCAAGTGGAATTTGATTTTGTCAGAGAACTCAATAAGAAAAAGTTTTTGGTCATGTCCACTTTTAAAGTCCATAAAACCTTCTCTCAACATGTCTTCTATTATCTAAATTTTATACTTAGATTGGCTACCAGTTTGAGGATTATAGGTTGTACAAAAGTTCATCTCAAAATCTATATCATGTTAAAGAATTTTCCAAAACATTGAGGTCAATCTTATAACTCTATTAGATGCTATTGATAGTGATACACCATTTATACTTACCACATATTTGATGTATATCCATTCAAATTAATCCTGGGAGAAGTCCTCTTTAATTGAGATAAAGTGGGATATCTTTGTAAGATGATCAATAACAACCTATATAGAATTATTCCCTCTATATGTATTTGGAAGTCCAGATACAAAGTCCATGGTGCTGTCATCCCATTTTCATGTTGGTATGTGTAATATTTGCATCATTACCTTAATAATTTTCCTTTCAGTCTTCATTTTCTGACATACTAGGCACTTTGATGTATACCCAACGATCTTGTTTTTCATATTGTCCTAAAAATAGTTCTCCTATAGATCATGATACATCTTTGTGATCCCCTAGTGAATAAAGAATGTTGATCTATATGAGTCATTCAGAATATTCTTCTTTATCTCATTATATTATGTCACAAATAACCATGACCCAAATATCATCACCCCTTCCTCTTCTATTTGGAACTCTATGGATTTCCCATTTATGACATCTTTCACCTTTTTTCATAATTTTTTCATCTTTTCATTGAACATATTTTATTTTCCCAATAAGGGATGGTTAGGAATCATTTGAGAAAGGATTTATGATGTTCCTTACTTAATGATTCACATGTCCATCCTTTTTTGTTCTAAGAATATTCAATCCTTCTCAATTCTCATGATTGATAATGTTACAATATTCTTTCTACATGGGGAATCTGCTACCTTATTTTCTTTTCAAGGATGGTGTTAAATTGAGTAGTCGAGTCCTTCATGATCTCTAACCATATTTTCTAGGTCATATTATTCTCATTAGGTATGAATATATATTTTAGACTCTTTTGATCATTATATATCTCACACTTCTCTTTATAGAGATAATTCTTCCATATTTTCAATCCAAAGATCAAAGTTTCCATTCCAAATCATGTGTGGGATATTTTTTCCCATTAATTTTCAACTATCTTGAGACATATGATATCAAATCATTTTTCATCAGTAAAAATCTGAATCCCTTCTTTGAAGCATATTCGTACACCACAAAGATTTCCCCACTTATTGTTAGTGTGAGAACTGGTGTAGTGATAAGATATATTTCCACTATTTGAAGCAGTCTTCACATTTACTAGTCTAGAAGAACTTCACCCCCTACCAATTCATCTTGGTTATTGAGATTAAAAATCATATAAGTTCCTAAAAAATCATCGTTAGTACCCATATAGACCAAGGAATCTATGGATCTCCATTACAGATGTGTCTTTGGTAAAATTGTCGATTTCCTCTATAATTGAAGGGTCCATAGATATATATTTACTACTGATTAAATTCCAAAATAATGATAATTTCATCTTAAATAACTCACATTTATTTCAATTTGAAAATAATTAATCCCTTCACAATGTCTTCAACACAGTATTCAAATTCTCCTCCTCATCCACCTTGATCATGAAGTACATCAGAATATCATTTATAAAGACCGATAGAAATTTGTCTAGGTACTCTTTAAAGACTATATTCATTAAATATCTTTAAATTGATTGATAATTAGTGAGACCTATAATCATCACTATGAAATCATAGTTTCCATACCTTGTACGAAAGGTAGTTTTGGGAATATATTCCTTCCTCACATCTATTTGGAGATATGTCGACCGAATGTCCACCATAGAAAAATAAATGGCCCCACGTAGCTGATCAAACATGTTGTCTATCTGAGATAGGGGATACTTGTTCTTTATCATTATTTTTCAGCTCATGATAATCAATGTAGATGTGTATTGATCCATACTTCTTATTGTCGAATAGTACTGGTGCACCCTAAGGTGAATTGCTCATGCATGAAAATACCTTTTCCATATTCTCAAGTAATTGCTTCTTTAGTTCTTCCAGTTCAATGTTGACTATTCTATAAGGTGTATTTGATATATGCAGGGATACAAGAATAAGTTCAATTGAGAACTCAACCTCTTTATTAGGAGGAATATTGGGGAACTCTTTGGGGAACACATCAATGTAGTCCCTCATAATTAGAAATCCTTTGAGCATGATTCTATCCTTTGTCTCAATAATTTGAGATAAATATTATTTCCCAAAAGTCAGTAATATCCAAAATTAGGGTGATAATTATGAAGAAGATTTATCCTCCTCCTTACACTTGTACATAATTGGAGGGTGATTTGTTATGTGAAGAGTGATCTCCCTTACCCAATAGTTGGTTCTGGATTTATATATAGATAGGAAATCCATTCCCAATATAGAATCAAACCCCACCAAAAGAAGTAAGATGAGATTTTAGAGGAGGGTTTCTCCACAAACAATAACCAGGGAGGAGTTATAAACTTTGTATGCAATGATTTCCCCAGTTTTCTCTCTCATATAACTCAACCTCTATATCATGAGGTGGTGTTTGAGTAGATATTCTAAACATGCAAGATATTAAAGAATAAATAAAATGAGAATCAAATAGTACATTATATATTCTTGAATAATAAACCGATGCACCTATCACCACTTCATTGTCAGACTCCACCTCATTATTAGTGATAATATATTCCCTTCTTTTCTACCTTGAAGGTTGTTATTATTGATTTCCCCCTACAAAAATTGGCATAGGGAAATGGTTCACATAATTTCCAAGTTCCTTGTTGTAGAAGCACTGCACTTTATTTTGAGTATTTATTTGAACCTTCCTTTCTTCTTCCACAATCTCAGGGTTCTTCATATCCCTTATGTAGTTTTTAGCTAGATACCCCATTTTTCCTAATTTTAAAAATTTCATGGTTCCATTTAGACAGCTACCAAGATTCTTCTTCCCACAATTTTGAAATGTTGGACATTGGTTTTTATTTAGATTGTTGGATTTATCTCTTGATCCACCCATATTGGACTCCACTTTAATTTTCTTATCTTTGAGACCATGAGACCACCGAGAGCCTTTGATATAAATTCCAACCATAAAGGAACAATTGAAAATATCCTTATTGTTATTAAATTCATAAATAACTAGTGTTTTTTAGGATCATATTTAGTCCTCTAAAGAAGATATACCTTTATTTCAGTATTCATGACAATGTTAGAGTCATTTTTGCAAGCCTTGTGAACTTTCCCTTACATGCCCGAATAGATTATTCTCAATTCTACTTTAGTTCGAGGAATTCCCTTTGCATCATAAGATGAAGGGTTCTGGGAAAATATTTATCAAAAAATATTTTTCTGAATTCCTACCAATCCATGGAATCAATTTCTTATTTGGATTTCATGTTCTTGACCAGTTCCCACCCCTGATCGGCATCCCTGTAAAAACGATAGAACAAACCACATAACTATTACTTATTCTAAGCACTGGATGATAGAGAATATAAAATAAATGGAGTTAATCCTTTTTTATATGAGGAGGGATTAGAAGATCCACTAATCAAGGGATTCCTTTGTAGCATGATGGATTCGACAAAAACATTATATTTATTAGGTGAAGGAAGGCCCACCACATGATTCATGTTATTATTCATAACTTGATCTATTTGAGTAAGTACCATTATGATGTTTTCTTCACCCATTCCTATAACATTTTTCATATCATTAAGGTAATCATAAAATTTCCAGTAACATTTATTTTTGGCTTGAGATCTTCAATTTCCAGCCATTAACTATGAAAAATAAAGTACAATTAAGAGGGATTTAATGCCTAGATATTAAGAATATAAAAACAATATATTAAATATATAATTATTATCTAGTAAATGAAAATTATATCCTATTTTATAATACCCTATGTTTAAATCTAGGTTATCCATGGAAATAGAATTATCCCTAGGGTTCTTACTATAGTTCTTCAGTTCTAATCTCCAAAAATAACTAATCCTTGATCTGATACCACCTATAATGGCCCTAGCCTTTGATACATATTACAACATGATTTTAAGCATAAATAACCTTTAAAGGAAACCAAGGATTGTAATGTATAGTCTTAAAAACCCACTAAGTTGATAAACATTAGAGTAATCCATATTGCATGAGTTAGAAAGCATAACATGATAGAAAAAAGGATTAGAACATAAATAAATATATATAACATGAGATCATGTAATCATTGAATCATAGTAATGTTGAACAAACATAAAACATGAAATAATCATGATTTATGTCTCATTTCACATGGAGGTGCATGAGTCAAGGCTAACCACCAAGACTATTGCACATGACATCTTATGAGACTAAACATCAACCAATACATTTGAGATATATATGGGTGCACCTATAATATAATATTCATGAATATGTGTGACACATAAATAATCATACATAGGTAATCAATCAAAAACATAGGGGTTACCCATGGATAGAATTTGGTATTATAATAATGTAAAAAGGTGTAACAAAGGGTAATATAATAATGGTGTACTTCAAAATAATGGATTTAAAACATATATGAAAATTAAAAAGGAAAAATAGTCATAGATCATGATAATTTATATAAAACTAAAGTGAAAACATTTAAAAATAGTGTTTAATAATCTTTTTAAATAATACATTTTTGTACTTTTTAATGAAAATATTGAGGATTATTTCCAATAGGAAAGGAATAATTGTTTATATAAAACCTAAAATGAACATAGATATTTTTTCATGACAAATGAGTGATTTCATAAAAATAATAGTGGATTAAAATATATTATGGATGGTACTTGAAAATGGATAAGAAATTGGGAAGTTCCGTTGAATAAGATTTAAATTCATTTATGAAAGAGAAAACCGTACCCCAAGGAAAAATGGAGGTTCAGAAAGGATCCCTAACCATATGTCCGAAATTATTTTTCACTTGATCTTAATGTCCAAGATATTCAGATTAAATCCATTTATTAATTAATTCCTAACATTTTATACATGGTTTTTATTATAATTTTTTTAAGTTCATTTTTTTTCTTTTTGATGAGTTATAAGGTATAGTTTTATCATTCCAGAGCGTTCATTCCGTTCATTTTCAGGAGACATTTACTTGTATACATGTATGGAAAATCCTGTAAAATGAGGATAGTGTCAAGAATTGAAATTATATGTTATTAATGAACTTTTAGAATATTAAATGATTATATATTTCATTATTTTATATTTTATGAGGATGAATCAGTAGATAAAATGTAAGTGACAACAATTTATATTATTGGGTGTTTTTCATCATCACATGTTAGTTTTGTTTAATTAATTAATATCATGCATATATAATGGATCTAGAAAATTAAATATGATGTAATACCTATATAATAATCAATTTTTACCATAAAAATGATTTTATGACAATCCTTAAAGGTGGTAAATGAAAAATGAAAACTCTTCTCCCTTGAATGTGATAAATTAACACATCTCGGATGATGTTTTCATTTTTAAGAACAAAAAGGGAAGGGGAATGAAATGATTATAGATTATTAAGTTAAGATAATAATATTCTAGTATATATGATATGTTGGAGTTACAATTCCACTTAGATAGCGGTATTTTAGGAGATATTAAGAAACAAAAATAACTTGGACAGAAATTAAAAGAAAAAGAATGAGGTTTTTACCTATTGAATTATTCTCCATGAGAACCACATTGAGACACTTAGAGTTTGGTCTTCTAAGAAGATCGAGGGCTACTGGATGTGGGTTTGGGTCCTGGGAAGAGTAATAGAAAAAACTTTTACAAGGATCAAATCTTTAAATTTGTTAGAATAAGAGGTGGTGATGGGTGGTATTTATAGGGGAGTCGAGGTGTTTTTTCTCATTATTTAATTCATTAGTTTGTTATTTTAGCCCAAGACTATAAATAGTTTAATCATTATCACTAAATATTTTAAAATAATGAAGATGATTTCGAGATTATGGTGCTCACATTATCAATTACACAATTAACAGTGTATTTAACCTATAATGTATATATACCATTTAATACTATATTTCACTATTTATAAAAAATTCAATGATTTTAAAAAAATCCCAAACAAATAACCCTAAATGTTTTTCAAAAATTATAATTCAAAATTGAGATCCATTTTATTTAATTATTTTCTTAATATGATAATTTTAATTTTTTAATAAAATCATTATTTAATCAAAAAATAAAACTTTTAAAATTATAACTGTTTTATAACACTTTGGGAAAATAATGAGGGTCTCATAAAATTATTCTATAATTATTAGATAATAAAATACAAAATTATCAGCACATTTTATGAAAATAAATTTTATTTAAAATGATTATATTAATTAAAAAATTATAAATAGACATTTACGTTTAATGAAAATACCAATACTTTATTAATAATTTTTTAAAATATTTATTTACTTATATTATGATATAATTATATCATATTTTTATTTATAATATGGATAAATTATTTTCATATTTTAATGGGTGAGGTTACTATTCTATTGACTTGTTTACTCTTCATAAGGGTCACATTAATATTCAAAATGTCAAGTCATTATTCCATTGGTTTATGTTCTTTAATTTATAGAAATACTTTATATTTAATTTATTATTCATTTAAAATGTTTTTATTGAGTTTTCTATATGAGTTTATGTGATTTATACCATATAGAATAATTATAAAAATGGAAATTTCATTGATAAAAGTTTTGGGTCGTTACATAATATTTTTATTTTCCATTTCATGTTTAATGGTCTTGATTACCTTTTTTCATCCAATATTGTTCGATTTTTAGGTGATTGAAGTTATTTTTGGTGAAATTTAATAGTTTTTAGGATGAATACATGGTTGACTTATATGTATCACTTATGATTAGTTTTTAATTAAATTTTAAGTAAATTAAAATTATTTTGAGAAATTAAGATCCTCTTGGGAATATATATGACAATGATATATATTGATAATTTTGCAATTAATTATATTTAGGGATAAAGGATGAGTTGAATGATGGAAGCATGAGTTTCCATCAATTTTAGGTTTAATATACAGTATAAAAGATATTAATTCAATTTTTTATTAATTTTGACTAGAATACATTAGTGTAAGTTCAGAAGATAAATAAAAATAAAGGAAAATATCAAAAAAATATGGTAAAGTAAAAAGTTTTTGGTTTTTTAGAAATGAAATCCCTATCTGAATAAAAAAAATTGATATAGGATTTGTATTGAATGCACCTAGGGGTAATAAACATGAAAGGTTTTGGTTATGAATTAAATTGATCTTCACTCAATACAAAAAAATGGTTGTAATTAACGAACCATATTTGATCTGCAACATCACCTGGGATCTAACTCTCTAAGGTCAGATGCTCATTATCAATCACCACGGGTGGGCGAAAATTACCTAGGTATCAGTATAGCAAATAATCTAAATTCTCTGACCTTGAACATCACCAAAGTATGTCTCATGTACAAAAGGATATATATAAGAATATAAATGAAAATTAGAGCCCAATGAAGAATTAAGAATACAAACATCATACATAGGATGAAAATTACCAATGGTCCAAAACACATGACAGAACATGAGCCAATAGACTATCATCATGTGACTATTAGTCAACACCGTCTGAAAACAACCGAATATGATGTTGACTAAGAGAAGTTACCATGATACATTATTTCATTCTATTTATCTCATTCCTACAAAACAAATTCCACTTATTCCAATAGGAATATTTAGGGTGGGAAGAAATATTTAGTATGATATTAATATGAATCTATAATAATTTTATCACCAGGAAATCATTAGTTCATTTTTCATAAAAAACTAGATTTTATAATGAAATATTTATGAAAACATAATTGGATTAAACATTCCATCAATATTTATTTTTTTTAAAACCATTTCCAAATATTGAAGAACAACCAAGTAAACAATTTTTGATTAAATAATTGGAAATAAACAAGATAAATATGAAATTAGAAAAGGTGGGAAATTAAAGAACAAGAATCCATATAATGTCTACTAATGATGTGTAAATGGGCCACAAAATTTGGTCTATGATACCAAGACATCTAATGAGCTATATTCATAAAAGTGAATCTGAAGTCCATAAAAAAATATACCAAGGACTTCCCCATGTGAATAATATACCATTACATGAAAGAGAATCTAATCCCAACATTTTTAAATTACATTTTGGAATTCCTTTGAAAATTTAATGTTCATGTTTTTTTAAATAAAACCACCAAAATAATATTTCTAGTTTCCACTAAAGATCAAATAAGAGTCAATGACTTAAATTTATCCCTTAACAACATCAACCCAATCATTTTATAATGAAAAAATAAAATTATTTCCTAAGAATATTAATGTATTACATTAGAATGAATCCATTTGATAGATACACATTCATTTATAATAAAGGAATCATCAACATATTCAAATTTAGTGATGTGAAACAAGATATATGATCCTCACAAGCCTACATATAGAGAGAATATTATAAATTCCCCATTAAACCATTTAGATCTAGAAATAACAATCTGATTGGATATCAATAGATCAATGGAGAAAGTTATTGGGGGATATATCTAGATAAAAGAGGATAAATTGAGAGGAGATCTGAACATACCTCAACAAGATCCACCCATATCTATCAAGAATGACCAAGGAATCAAGGAGAGAATTCTCTAGAGTGTCAAGGATGGGATTGTTTGAGATAATTATAGATTAAGAATATATTAGAGTTAAAAAAACCAATGAAATCAAGGAAATTTTCTATTTTAAGAAGGTTGGATTGGTTCAAATTTATAGGCTACACTTTAAACCATAAACTAGATCTATAATAGAAAGTTTCATTTAAATCCTAAAGTGCATGGTTTTTTGTGAATAGATTCATGGTTAGATAAACCATCCTCAAACCATGAAAATCTCTACAAGAACCAAAATATCTGTACCACATGGTTACCATATGATTATCCATAACTGAGAACCTAAACCACACACCTTGGTAGATTATCAGTGTTAATTGAATTTAAAACCTCATCTCTCAAAAAACTCTAACAAATAAAGGGATAAAAATGATTTGAAGTTAGAGATACCCATGACCCAAAGGGCATAGAAATTCCCCCGACCATGAAAACATATTTACATGTAAATCACTCCATACTCTAGAATCAAGATCATATAAGGCCATTTCATCCCCTTAAACACTTCCCCCTCCTTTGTATCATGGATACCTCATCCATTTTATAAAAAACATGGACTAAAGGGATTTTTTTGTCAGATATCACCTTATCTTTTCTATCTATAATTTGAACTTGATATTTAGTTATAGAGGTAGTGGGATATAGGACAATATCTTTCCAATCAATCATGTGGGATGGGTCATATCGATACTTCTTCCACTATGAAACATTGAATAAATCGTGAATTGAAGTAAAAAGAGTTGATAATTGAAATCATTATTCCACTTTTTTAGTTATCTCAAGTATCTCCAAACTACCAATGTAGCATGATAACGAAGTACCCTTAATTTCCAAGTAATGTTCTATAATCGAGAAGAAACTCTGTGAAAAACTGAATCACCGACACTAAATTAAAATAGTCAATGATGATTATCAATATAAGATTTATGTTGACTTTGAGTTGTCACTAACCACTTGCATGAATGACCTTACAATATATTAAATTGGGAAATTCTAATTAAAACCTGATAAATATTGTTATAGGAAAATTATTTCAATGTTAGTTGCATCACCCATGAACCACCAAACTCAAGAATTCATACCCAAAGCATATATTCTATAATATTGATTTCTCACTCAATATATCCATTTATATAAGTATGATACACCATTATTAGATTCAATCTGGTACCCATCACCTCTAGTAATCCATTCCAAAATATGGATATAAAAATGATTTTTTATTAGAAAAAATAGTTGAAGGCACACCATAGTGCTTAAAAAAAGTCTCAAATATAGAACCAAATGAGATTTTATTCCTTCATTTACCCTATAGTTTGAAGGAAATGTGGCAATTTTTTGATTTGATCGATGATCACAAAATTTTAATCCTTTCCACCAGTTGTATGTGGTAATACAATTACAAATTCCATAGATATATCATTCCATTTCCATACTAGAAATTTTGAGGGTTGAAATAAAATGGATGGTCTCTTAGTGTCCTCCCTAATTTTATAGAATGTAAGGAATTATGACACAATATCTGCAATCGATCACATCACCCTTGACCACTAGCATTGATGTCTCAATTCATGTTTTTTTTGCTTCTAGATGCATGGAATTACTTTGTAAATGTCCACCATATTTTAAATAATTCCTTAGAAATTTAAAAAACACTAATTTACCTTGAAAACACACAATAAAGAGATCTATACTAATCACCCAAGGTCTCCCCACTATAAATGGCTTTAATAAAACACTGACTACTGATTACTATTTCTTTATTAGGCTAAATGTTATTCTCAAATGAAGAATAAGATTTTAAAAAATCCAAGAACACCTTCATATTAGCCTCTTCCACTTCAAATCTCATCTCATCAAAAAGATTCATCAAAACCACTCCACCACAGACTTCTTCAAGGATTGATTCAATACCTTCATAATCATCATTTGTGTGACCACAATCCTCTTTACTTGGGAATAAAGAATATGAAAGTAAAAATTTAAATGATATTCAACCGAGTGTCTATGTTATATGTACAACTCTCTTTGGGTGAAAATATATTTCTGAATTTAGTGATGTGAATATATAATAAACTACTCAATTAAGATTTTATAGTTCCAATTCTTGAGAGATTATATCATTAATTCCAAATTCATTCCATGGTTATGTTAGTTATTCTTATAAGGGTGTAACTGGAGATAGTGATATTCCACCACCAACTTTCAATGCATCAGGACACTCCCCCAAACCCATACACGATGCATCAAAATAATCATCCTAAATCAAACCTAAATCAACATTAGAGAAGAATTGAACAAAACATCTATAATATCCTACTAAAACCAAATATATATGTTTATAAAACACATTTCTTGGTTGTTCCCAGGATATAAATACCTCAATATTCTAGGAACCCTTTTAGATTCACCTCTAAGATATAAAATTCCCAAGAAACATTAATTCTAGGATCCAAAAATTATCATATGAACTATATACTTATATAAGATGTTATTTTAATAATGTAGGGTTGATATACATATGATACCTATCTTCCACGTTTTATTTAAAGTTTACCAAAATATCATCCACAAATATAACTATGAATGAGTCCATGAACCAATGAAAAATATTATTTATCATTTCCATAAATACATCATGAGTATTTTTAAGACCAAATGATATAACTATGAACTAAAAATACCCATAATAGCTCCTGAATTCTATCATAGGTATATCTTCTTCTTGGAATCCCAACTTATTGTACTTTAATTACAGTACAATATTTGAAAACCATCGGGATATTACATATTGATCAAGTATATTATCAATAATAGAAAAAGGGTATTTATTCTTAATAACCACTTGATTAATATTTTTTAATCCAAACAAATAATAAGGAATTTGTTTAAATTCTTTTAAAAGAAAATTGGGGAGGAACTTGGTGACATGATAGGATGAATAAATACCATATCCTTGAGATCATCAAATATGAACTTCAAGCTCTTAAAATTCAATTGGTTCCATATGATAATTTGGTATTGAAGTTGTTATCATCCAAGGAAGGATTTCAATAATGAAATTGAACCCCTTCTAGGATGGTAACCTAGAAAAATTGCTAGGAAGGACCATATAGAACTCACTCACACTCAAGGAAGAAAAACTCACAAACATTGGTCAATGGTTTAAATAAAAGTCTCCAAAAACTAGCATGGTGTTCTTTTATAAGTAAAAACATACCAAGATCTACCTAATCTAGGGTCCTAATCACACTAAAATACACATGAGAGTCCATAAAAAGAGGGAAACTAAACTAATAAAATAATAGCAGTTGACCCAAGTCTTTAAATCAATCATATAAACTATTCTAGTAATGAGTTCAAAGATATCAAAACCAATAAAAATGAAATCACACAAAACCACATCGTTTGCGATTTTTATATAGTGCTCCAAATATTTGAAACCCTATTCTTTTATCCTCTCTAATGGGATTGATAAATACATCAAGGATTGAATAAGTTATTATTGGGAACCTATAAAAATAACTGACTTAAATGATATGAATGGATGAGATTCACTTTTATCAAACAATACCATAACAATTGAAATTGAAATAAACACTATTCATATCATAGTAGATGACCTTAATTATGATTCCTTTGGTTTATACTTAATTGTGTAATTAACCCCAGCCAAAAATACTACTTATGATCCCTTAAATTCTTGAGTGTCCTCTTTAGCATAAAATTGAGATCCACCTCCTTTAGTTATGTCAAATTAAAATTGGGTTCCTTTGTAAGCTTGGGTCCAGCCTTGATGACTCGAGGTTCCTTTCTATAGAGGTGCTGAAGACAACTAGAATATATATTGATGTTAAATTCTCTATGTGATATCCTACAAACATAATTGATTTACCCATATTTACTACATTTGATGTATAACACATGGCTTTTTCCAAACTTCTGCATCACAATACTGCCAGTACCATGGTGTGGAATTCCACACTTCCTCTTCTGGATAGAAGACTCATCTAGGCTTCCCCTATGGTTATTATACCCCACTAATACCAATATTCATGACTATGTTTTCCTTTTCCATGGATACATTATCGATCGCCTAAAAAGTGGTTGGTAGACATAATAGAATCAACCTGTACTAGATAGAATCCCTCAATGCTATCTCAGACCACCTATCTTTAATGTAGTCATTATAAAAAATATTGGATTCTATATTTTCCCAGGATTTAAAATGATTATTATACTCCATAATTGATTATTCCTCTTATGTTATAGTAAAAAATTTACATGTATTTACCCCCCCTAAGGATTTATGATAAAACTAATAATTGAAGACATTAATATAATGTATATATGTAAGATCCTCTTGTAACATAGGTTTCATGATGGAATCCATCCATTTATCTCCAGATTATTCAACTATATACCTAAAAAACTCACATTTGAGTCCTCTAGAGTCTTAAATAATTGGAAAATTATTTCAATTTATTCAATCCACTCCTTAGGTTCATGGGTCCCTCTTTCACCAAAGATGATACAGGGAATATTTTTGTAAAACTCCAAAGCATTATCCACCATCCATTCCTAGTTTCCTCCACCTACCTGATCAATATTATGTATTTTATAGATAAATAATTCCAATAATGAGGTTTTTATTGGGAGATTGAACTATAAAACATGACTAATATATTCTTTTATTCAATTTATAAGATCCCTCCATGTTGAAATTTTCTATTAAGCACAAAAGATAACACGTGTTTAAGATATAAATATATTTTTAAATTCACATTTTTAAAATCTAAGAATATGCTAAAATTCCCCTAAAAAATATTAATTTTCAACACTATAAGGATAAAGGAGTGAAAGAACAGAAAATTTGAGCCTTTTCTCACTATGTATGGTTTGGCTTCCAATTGTTTCAAAAATTCCTCCTACAATCAAAGTGATACCGGAGGGCTATAAAACCATTCAAATGGTTATATGGGAATAATCTCAAAAAAATTCAAACACTACGCCCTATCCATGTGCCCTTGTTTTGTTATATATATCACCCAAAAACATAGTCTCTCTTTATAATAAATCCTTTTTATATCCCTAAGAACATTTAAACAAGTTATCATTAATGGGGAAAATTAGAATCAGGCTCAAAAACTTGATAAACATTTATGCCCACCCATGATAATTCAAGGTATAATATGGAATTAATCTAGACATGAACCCTTCCATACTTACAAACTAAGTTACAATGGTCCTAATATTCCTTAGAAATATCCCGGTAGGTGACCCACTCTTATAAAAATTTGAAATAAACTAACTCGGATAGACTTGACACATCACCCTTGACATCCCCCCACAAGGCCTGAAACATGTTTTCGATCTCCACGGACATGATAAAATAACTTGGGTATCGATATAGAAATGAATGGGGAAAATTTTTCCCTGATAATCAACAATATATTATTCATGCACCAAAGTAAATATATAATTATATAAACCCAAATTAGTGCCTAAATTGGATATCATAATAAAAAAATGATACAAAACAAGAAAAATTCCCAATTGTCTAGAACACATGACAAACTGTAAGCTATGAGTCTATCTTCAGGTGACCATCAGTCACCACAATCCCAGTACACCCAAATATGAGGTTGACTAGGAGGATCAAACAAGATACATGACACTCTTCCCTTTTCCATATTCTTACAAACTCAAGTCAAAATATATTTAAATAAAAATTTAGGGTGTGAGGAAAAAATCATTAGGATATCACCATAAATCTATAAACATTATTCTACTATGAAACCATTTTTTTGTGATTTTAAAAACAAAATTTAATAAAAAAAACCCATATGAAAATATATTTTCATTAAACATCCCTTTGGGTTTACTTTTTAAAAACAATCCATATCCCAAGAATTAAGATCATGTAAGTGAAACATGTTTGATTTAATAAATTTAAATTACCAAATAATCCATGCATATTAAAAAAAGTGGGATGATAAATCACAAGTATCCATGTAACATATATTAATGATGCATAAATGGGCTGCAATAAGGGGTTTATGAAGCAAGGACATCAAAGGAACCCTAACTAACATAGTGAATCCTAGATCCCTAAAAAGGCATGTATCCCAAGTTCTTCCTGAAGTTCCTAATTCTATCATAACATGAAATAGAATCCATGACCAAAATTTTCAAATTATCTTTATGTAATTTCATCAAACACTCTAGGTTCATAAAAACAATTTTCAAATTAAAACCCTTTTAAAACATTATTTGGTCTCCCCTAAAGATGAATTAAAAATCATGGATATCAATTTAGCCTTAAGACCAAAATCATTTTAATATTTAATAATCAAATTATCTCACAATAACATTATAATATTACATGGGAAATAATCCATTTGATAAATACACCTACCTAACCAATGAAGGAAACATCAATGCCTTTGAATTTAGTGATGGGAAATAAGAGATTTGATCCTCGAAAGCCTATATATAAAATAAATACCATAAATTCCCTATTAAACCCTTTATATACATCAATAATAGTCTTTTTATGTTCAAACATATCAAGGAGGAATGAAATCATTGATAAATCTAGTGAAAAGTGGAGAGATCAAGGGGAGATCTAAAAATACCTTGAATAGATCCACCAAAATTTATCAACATATCATTATGTAATCATAGGGAGAGTATTATATATCATTAAGGAGGGGCATATTTTTAGTTAATGTTGAATTGGGAGGAGATTAGAATTAACAATGATAATGGTAATTAAGGCAACTTTCTATTTGGGGAATTTTGGAAAAGCTCACACTATTCAGCCACATAGTTAGACAAACCATGAACAATCCTTTTGATATCCACTATCCCTTGAAACCTAAAGCACGTGGTTTACTAAAAATAAACAATTTTTTATAAACCCATGAACAAATAATGTAAATATCTATTAAAACTAATATATTCCCATCTAATGGATACATGGTGGTTATCCGAAACCAAGAACTTAGATAGACGACCCCTTTCCTGGAATTTCTACTCTAGCTTCAGGAATCTCCTTAAACCAAATAAGGGGGAAAAGGCTCTATAAGGATACATAACTTTGACCTTGAGGGTTTTATAAGTACTTGACTACATGCCTATAATTACAGAAAAGTGTGATATTATTTTTAAGATTCACAATCTCTTTGTAAAAGAATTTGATGAATTAAAATATATTATTATATCATACAAAATAATTGTATTAAGAAAAACTTCAACTATTTTAATAGGTGATAGATATTAAAAATAAAGGGACAAAATTTATTTAATGGGGATATAATTTAACACACGAATATTTAAGGAGGTGTTATACTACAAATAAGAAATATATTTTATTACTTTTATCACACATAATAAAGAAATACAATAAACTATAGAATAATAAAAATATATATATTACATAAGAAAATTATAATATGCTCGTTGAATTGGTGGGTATGAATATAAGTAATCACATTATGAAATATCTATATAAATGTGATGAAATAGAATAAAGTTATATCATTATTACTTTTAAATGTCATTTTTTGAGATGGGAAAGGAATCACTGGGATTTTCTCCAGACTATGTCCAAGTTAATATTCAATATGTAAAACTTTAAAAAAAGTTTCTAAAAGATATGTTAATAGTAATGAAAATAACTATGATATCTATTATAGTTGAATTAAAATTTACTATTTCGACCATTACTTGTCTTAAATTTATCTCCAGTGTATAGATATTGAGGGGTTTTGTAAGTGTAAGTTAAGATGTTATAAGTATATAATTATTAGTGTCGTATATGTTCTATTTATTAGAACATTCTCTAAAATTTAATTTTCAAATAAATTAAAAGTGATTTATTTCATAAATTTTTATGATTAATTCTTATCAAATAAGTAATCAATTTTAAAAATTAGGATTAAAATCATATGACTTTTAAAAGACATATTCTTCAATGATTTACATATTTTTATACTTTATATATTTTTATGTTAATAAACTAAATTGATCAATTTTAAATAATAAATTTAATAAATATTTGATAATATATATATATATATATAAATTAACACTTATTTGATTATTTTAAAATGGTAAAGAATAAAAATACATTAGATTTATACTTAAAATGTTATTTTTCTAAAAAACATTTTTCTACATTATGTGTTATTATATTAAAATTAGTTTTTATACTGAAATTGAATCAAATAAAATGGACTTAATATTTTGAATCATCATTTCTAAATTAAATAATCAGTTCAATTTTAGTTTAGGGAATCAAATTAAGCTACTATGACAAAATTTTATCATCATGGTAAATGTCAAAATGATTTAAGAATGTTAAATTAAGAGGTAACATCTCAAAATACCCTAAACTTTATTTCTTAATTGGTTATTGAGATATTAATGAACCATAAATTATTTTTTCATCTATAATAATATATTTTGTAGCAATTTCTTTGAATAATGGATCACTTCCTATATTAAAAAATTAATATTAAAAAAACTGCACCCTCTCACCTGTAAATGGAACCCTTCATCACCATACCCATTCTCAAAGCTAAAGAATTCTACATTATCTTAAATATACAAAAATATCTCCCCAAAAATCATTACCCCATCTAATGGGTTATATTCTCACTGGAATAGAAATCTATAAAGGCTCATGGTGTGTTTTAAAATAGGATATAAAAGAAATATGTAATTAATTAAACTCATTACTTTCAAATTTATTTCTTATTGAACCTACACCAAATATATTACATAAATTATAATATAATTTCAAAAATAAATATTTATTATACTTAAATTTTATTATTTTTATGAAATAATGATTATCTACCCTCCTCCAATTCATTATAAAATGAAATCATTTTCTGTGTTATAGTTGGATTACTACCTCCATGAGAGACATATTTCATTTTTTATAACTACCGTATGTGGAATATTATTATATTATATTTAATGAAATAATATGGTACTTATTAAATTATTAAGATCATATAATGTTACATTATGTATTCTATTAATAATATTATAAATAAATTGAAATTTTAAATTTAATTGTAAAAAACTATCTCATCGAGACACACCTCTTAATTTGAATCTACTTTTGAAAACATATTAAATTTCATAAATTTATTATTAATGTAATGAATAAGAAAAAGTATATATATATATTCATATTTATCAAGATAATGATAATATTTTATAACTCATTTCACCATATTTGATATAATGAATCAGTTTTGGTGGAATTGACTGAACAACCCCAAGTGTCCGATGAGAGTAAAAACTATAAAATAAAAGAATTAAATGTGATAATAAATGGACCTAAAAAATGAAATATTCCAGAAATATATTCAATATAAATTTTTTAATAAATGAATTTTTTTTATTCTGAAGGTTAGACACATTCACTAAGAAATCATGGTGTTTAGGTAAGGGTTATTTTTATTAATTTCATTTATTTGAGATATGTTTATTATGATGACCAAATATAATTTTATATGGTTTAAATAACACCTTATCAAATTTAATTTAATTTAATATCCCCTCTTTTATTATCCTTATATTCATATATTTCTTAATATTTCAAGATTTTAGTTGTTAACATAATTTACATTCATTATGTTATAACATTTATTATTCAACTTCATCATTATTATTTTGGACTCTACCTCCCATATATTTTATTATATTATATCCCCTCTTTTTGTGTTTAAAATTATTCTTAACACTTAACCTCTGGTTCAAAATTCAACCAAAAACATTCCAAAATTTGGACTCATCCTTATCTCTTTTTTATTATTGAAAATAGTTATCTTCCATGACTATATTATTTATATTATTTAAAGAATTTTATTTTCTGTACATAAATGATTTCTTAATGATATTTTCTATTAAAAATTTACTTCCATTATCATGGTTTAAAAAAAATATTTGTAATGTTATCCACATCGGTAATTTTTGGACTTTCTTTAAAAAATAAATAAAAGAAATATCATTTTAACATTTACACCATGAGTTAATTTTAGTGATTTTATAGCCATTTTTAATAATTATTACTATTCAATTTTACATGGTTTTCCATAGAAAATCCAACTATCATTTTTCTATGAACTTTTAATCTTGAAATTAAATGTAATTATTCAAAAGAATAAATAATCATATTTCATTCCAATTATATATATATTAATATTTGACACCATTTTTTTAATATCACTTACATTAAAGGTTTTATCATTTGGAATTATTATTAAATTAATGTTTTAAATGTTATTTTTTCACCTCTTGAAATGTATGTTTTAAAGTGACTTACAAATTTATTATTACAACCATATTACAAAATCATTTTGAAATTTTTTTTTATAATTTATAATCCATTTTCAGTTCATAATCTAAAATATATTTATTCTTTTTAATCATGTTTCATGTATTACCCTCTAAATTCTATTTTGAATTTTTAGTTCACACCCCTTCTAGATCGTAAGGGTTACGTTTTCTATCACTCTTTATCTCTTTCTGGAATTTAGTTTTCTTCTTCAAATACATTTTCCCTAATTTCATGGATAAATTATGTTATTAATTTGTTCATAATTTTTATCTAATAGATTTAAAAATTTCCAAGTAAAATTTCATAATTGGTTTGAAATTCCAATGTTTTAAATTTAAATATAATTTATGATAATTATTTGATTTAATATAGATTTTTGTTTGTTTAATATTTTGATCATATTTTTCAATATACATATCCAATTGATTTTATTTTATTTTTTATTTATCCTAATTCAAATTACTAAAGATCATTAAACTATAAAATTGGATAATTAGGTTGTATAAAAGGTCATATAGGCCACATAATAAGTCCCACTAGAACTGTGATAAAAAATAAACCAACCATGATGATTGAATTTAATAGGCTTAATCCATAACCCAAATTTTATGAAACTCCATAACATGTTTGATGTTATCTGGATACATCTTTGATAAAACTTTCATGGCCCAATTCATCATTTATAGGTCCAAATCCATGCATAAAATTATATACCACAATTTTATCTTGGATTTTAAAATATCCCCCAATTATAGAACTTTCTCCCAATCCAATCACCCAATTGATATGAATTATTTTGGGTATAAATCTAGGAGTTTGGATCCCTACATCATAGAATATTTTGATTTTATATGGTGTAATATCCATCTCCATAAATGTATACACATTTTGGCCTTTGAAAAATTAGGGAAAAACTAAACAACATCACATGGATTTGGAAAACATCCAAAATTTGGATGAAAGAGTAGAATGGCTACCAAATTTGAAGGGAGAAAAAATTCATATTTGAAACATTTAAGTATGATATTTATCAATATTAATATATATAAATGATAAAATAGTTGATCAAATTGTAAGGTAGTTTTTAAATGAAAATATAATCCACCACTTTGGTAAATAAATACATTCCCCAATTTTCCTAGAAAGGGGATATAACTTTAGGAATAAAGGAGGATAATAATCATTAAAATACCATTTAATATTTCCTGGAAAGACTTTACATATTCTTATTTGAATTAAATAGAACCCTCCATAACATTTCATTTTCATTTTCATTTTCATTTGTATTCAATTATCATCATGTTTGTTTTTTTAATTTTAATTTTATGTATTCAATGGTTTACAATATCTAAAATCAATTATTAATAAAACAATTATATTTGATATTAATTTCCTAAACATTATTAAATTATTTTAGAAATCCTTCCCTCCTTTATAATCTTACTCAGTCCAAAGTCATTGTTTTATCTCCCCTCATTGTTTGGGTGTGTGTGTTCAACATAAAACTCTTATCTTGGACCATTCTTTCTATTTTAATTTTATGTCATCACCATAAACATAATAAAAATATTATTCAGTTAAAAAATGGTTGAGTAAATATCTCATTTGGTTAAGTCATAATTTTTTTATGTTAAGTGGTTGAGAGGTTACAATCATTCAGCATTCTTGGAATTAATATTGTGTATGTCAAATTAATTAAGTTATGATATAAGGATTTTTTTTAATGTGGATAACATGGATTATTGGAACAAAAAGTACACAAGGGTTCATGAAATATTGAGTCACATACAAATGGTAAATGATTTTTATTATAACCTGATCAAAGGCTTGGATTAAATAAAAAATAATTGGGAATCCCGATCAAATTCATCTTGTAAATTATATATTAATTTAATGAAATATTTTTCAAAGATCAAGGATATCATAAGATCACATCCCCAATATTTAAATGACCCTTATATTTATAAAATTGTAATATTAAATTTAACAATCAATCATTTCACATAATCTATGAAAAGAACCTTCTATTATAATGGTACAACAAAAATAATTGATTCCAAATTATATTTCCATTGTTGTGGATTTGACCAGAGTTCCTCTGTACTCATTATATCAGAGAATCTGATAGTTGAATAGTCAATAGGAGAAAATAACACATGGTTCAATATATTTTATATTCCCTTAGATTTATTTTTTAACACAATGATATATTTTAATATATTTCCTTAAAAAATACTTTATTTGATAGGTTTCTCTACAAGAATTGTTGACCATAAAAGAAAACCCATATCAGTATATATAAAAATATATATAACAAATATAACCATTAAAACCCAGCCATAGAATTAGATTGTTTGAATATGAATAACCAAATAATGAAATATGGTTATAGTGAAAATAAATTGATCTTTTAATAATAAAGAAATTTAATTAATATATCTAAAACAACTATGAAAATATTTTTATGATTAAAAATATTTTTTTGTAAAATTTGTGTTTTATTTAACGAATCTAAGTATATTATGATTAAATTACAATAAATTTTATTGATAATATGAATAATATGTTAATAGTAAATTAATTATTAATTTATATGAAATAATAATAATGAATAATTCAAATAGTAAGAAGCCATTTTCCAATATAAACAGTTTTCCACTATATTTTGCGATTTTATTTAAATATAGAATTCACATAATTTGGGAATTTAATTTTTATAATTTAAATTCATTTTTTGGATTAATTATAATAACATTATATTAATATTAATTTTTATATTTTATCTTGAATAATTGATTTTTATGTGAATGGGGAAATTTACCACTTTTGAAAGTAATGTGGATTTTATGAAATAATTAGGTATAATAACCCAAAATATATGTCAATTTTTTCTTGAAAAAATAAATTTTTACAAAAAAAGTTATATATTTTTAAATAATATGTTTTAATTACAAACTTAAATTTTATATTTTCGCATATAAGTTATATTTTTTCAAAAAACAATTAATACATTGTACATTAGTATTTTAAAAATAGTCATTATGGATTTTATTAATGGAATCATATGAAATGGACTTAAAATTTAAAATAATTAAGTATAATTTTTCTAATATGTACCACTTTAGTAATAGTTATATAGATTATGTTCCCTTAAGTAACAACTAGTTACCACTATAAAAATATTAAATGAAATAAGTAATAATTCAATGGGTAAAGGTATTGAAACATGTTAATTGATTTTATAATTGATTGGTTAAGGTGTTTATAGACATTATAAATTATCTTATCCATTATTTATCATATATGTATCCAATTTCATTAAGAGTTACATTTCATTATGGAAATGTTTTGGGTATTCACAACCCCCCTACTTATAAAATTTGTACTCATATCCTCATTTAACCTCACAATAAAGCCCTTTAATTCTCCAAAAATCTACCAAACCCTCCCATGAACACTCATATAAACATTGATTAGGTTATTCTCTTCTTGAAATACCATATTGAAAAGGGTTAATCCCCTTCACAAAGAAGATAATCCATGTAATGAGGAATACATTTCTAACTGCTACTCCCTATTTCCAATTTATTATTTTTCTTTTATTATTCCCAAAATTTATTTACACTATATTATAATGATAAAATCAGTATTAATATTACAATTTTATGCCATTATAATGTGGTTACAAGCACTAAACACCCCTATTTATTAGCAAGAAATACTAAAACATACATCAAGCCTTTTTCAGACTACCGCATCAATGACACTACATGTTTTATTTTCCAATACCAACATACAAGTATGGTCCTAATAAAGAATTTAATATATAAATATGATACTTATAAAATATTTTAGATTCATAAATGATAAATAATATTAATAATTTTCACAAATTTATGTATAAGGATACCAGTATCCATGCATGTGAATGGACAACCACATCCATGGAATGATAGATTTATGTTTTTTCCTTTACTCCCACCTTACTTGGATGGTTGTGAGGATTATTTTAAAAGGTAATTATTATTTTTTATTTTATGAATAGTTTTATTTTAATACAAATTTAATAACCTATTAAATATGTGAAAGGTAAATAATCATTATAAAATTAACCATCTTAAACAAAAAAACTATGAACAAAAACAATTTATTCATATTAATTAATATTTTTATATTCTGGATTTATTATTATAATTTATTCCAATTAAGTTACATGAAACTAATAAAAATAAATATAATCATTATGGTTTTTCTATATTTATATTAAAACTTTATCATCTCAAAATCATCCATTAATCCTGGTAGATTCATGTTTGGTTTGGTTTGACCACTAACTTTAAAAAAACCACAAAATAATATTATGGGTTAATATGAAAACCTAATTAATGGTAAAATATTATATTAATATTTAAATAATTATTTTGGTTAAATTTTTGAATGAATATGTCAGTATTTAACTCAATAATTGAGAAAAACACCTTTCATTAGTTAAGAAAATCATCGATGTGTGATTTTTTCCATTTTCATATTTAAGGATATAGAAGGAATCGCTGATCAAAGTGAAATGGAAATTTATAAATTATTTTAATACCCACATTAAAATAAGTTTAATGAACATGTAGTCATTAATTTTGGTAGATAAGTGACTACTGACACTACTTCTATGAAACTAATATGAATGATTAAAACTATGAACTTCCAATGTGTTAAAATAGGTAAAAATTAATAAATATAGATATAGATAATTTTCATAAACGAAAACTATAAATATTTTTAGGTTTGAATATGGTTCTAAAAATAGTTATTAATATTGTTATATTATTTATATATGAGGTTAAATCCCTTCTGTGGAAATCATGTGTAAAGGTAAGGGGTTATTTGACTGAAATTTGAATCCCTTGATACATGTTTAAGTTATACACCATGTTTTTTAAATAGTGTAAATAATTACCCATTGTGATTTTTCTCATTATAATCTTATTTTTCATGATATTAAAATTTCTATTTAATGGTATTTCTCTCATGGGGGTTTTGATTCAAAACTTATGACGGTTTTAAGGGTTTTTCATGAATCAAATATTTTTCTTGGATTACGATCACTCCACATTGAGTATTATCATTCAAAATTTATCTATTATAACCTAGTATGATGTATGTTTTTATTTACACCTTCTTTTCTTGGGAAATAATATCTCACCCCAATTTATTCTTCCATTATTATTCTATTTTTTTGGGAAAGTAAGATTTTCTTAAAAATAATTTTTATTTATTTAATTTATTTTTCCATTATATAAATGATTTTACTTCTAAAAAATGGCACTTTCCTTTATAGAATCTCATTTATTTATCTGTAATGATCCTTTTTTTATAATCAATTCATTATAAAATAGAAATTTTATTACCAATTTAATGAGGTCCATTTTTTGTAAAGGGATGTGCAATATTTAAAAGTATTTTCTTTTCAATGATTTAATATTCATCCCTTATAAATTTTACATTTTTCGATATGTATTGATACGTTTCATTTCCTATTTATTTAATTTTTTTGGACTAATGTTTTATTAAGTTTTCTCTTCACCTTAAAAAATTATTTTTGGAATGTAATTTGAAAATATCACTTTTTAAAGATGATACTACTTCCAATGATTTTATCAGGGACCTCCTACAAGTTAATATATATTGGATCTCTATTTCCCCACAATCCCACTTTCCATAGGTGGGTGTATTTTTTAAATTTCATCAATTATGTATTCTCTTTCATTGAAACAGGATGATGGGATGATAGTTCCTTCTTCCATGAATTCCTCCATGGAATTAGTTGCCTAGTTCAGGTATCCCTAATCAATTTAGGACTTGTTCATGGAACTCATTTATGTTTCCATCTCTATGTTGATACCTGTTAATTACAATACTTTTTTCTTGATAGGGAAGAAACCTTTGGTAAGGGGAGTACTCACAGTGGGCATATCTGGACATGTCTGGACATTGGGTGCATTGGTCACCTATGAATCTTCCCCTTAATATAGAATATCATAAGAAGAATCTTAGTTGTGGAACCCAAGGAATCCCATATAGATCATGCGGTAATTAACACTAAGGGATTAATCCATACAATGATTTTTACCTTAAGAATCTCCTATTCATTTCTTGGGTTAAGTGTTTTAGTTCTGGTCTCAAGTTTTATATACTATGGAGTCTGATCAGAACATTCTAATGAAATATATTGGGGACCCAATTTTACATATTCTGTATAGGATACTGTTTATTAGAACATCCCATCGATGGGGATCAAGGAGTTGAATCCCTATGGGAAACACCTCTAAAGTTAAGCATTTTCTCGGATTAAACTCCCTATGAGGATGATTCAAAGGCACATCCTTAGGAAGGATGGTGTCACACTAATTTTTACAATTATAGATGAAACACCCTATGAGTAAGATCTTATGGTGTGTCCCTTGGAGGTAATATGTCACACCTAAGTTTACCATTTTCTAGAATTAATCTAAGTGAGCTGTATTGGGTACTCTATATAAGAAACAGGGATCAAAACCCACATAATTAGATGATGTAGTTTAAGGGCGTGTGAGAGAACCAGAAAATATAGTTTAACATCCTATGGTTTGGATTATTTTATTGTGAGGGTAGCATCGAAGAGAGATAAGCAGTTTTACGCCATGCAGCTCGGACGTGGGGTCTCTCACTCCTCACCCATAGAGCTTACATAACCACCACTCATGCCCCAGTGGGAGGGAGATGACATTGGAGTTGTCATTGAGGATTTGTCAATCATGAGGTCCACATTAGATTTTTTTTCTCAAAAGAAACAAGGGTTTGAGTACATATTCATAGAGTAAATATGTAAGGTAAAACTTCACTAAAGGAATAAGGGGTGTCAATTAGGGTACCATATAGTTATTGAATGAAACTGGGTTGGGTTTCATGCACAGAATTACAAGAGATGAGGGATCTAGTACAAGGAATATTGATGTAGTCAAGAGGCATGGTTGTACACAAGTGGTGGGTCTACATATTGTAGTGGGTTTCAAACAGAAAAATTATATTTGAACACAACCAATTTTATTTAGTGGTGGTTGCATGGTGATCTATCTACAGTAGACCAAGTCATTTTTGGGCTCATTGAATACATGTCATACAAATTATTTACTATAGTATGTCCATGACAACTAGTTATGCATGATGTCATAGAAGAACAAGATTAGTGTGTAGCATAGAACCACTTCATCTTCTAGCTATCCACCTAATGGGATGGGTGAGATTCAATTTAAAGTTAAAATCCTTGGATTTCTGTGTGAAAAACATTCGGCATAGAACCCTTGTTTTTTTGTGTCTCTACCATTTTCTATGGGGCTTGGATGCGAAACATCTCTAGATTAAGATCACATTTGTTTAAAAGGAAATAATTGTGTGCCATTTGGTGTGCAATTTGTTTTTCTTGTGAAGCACATTGATATTTTGTGTGAAGTGGCCATAGGCATGCCTCTTGCCTATGGACCGTTCATGGAACTATAGATTCCTTTAGGCATTAAATTATGTTTAATGTGGAATTAAATATTTTTATACACTCACCAAAATTTTCGTGCAACCTCTTCATCGACGTTGTAATGATAATTCGGTGTGGCTAGCTTGCTCGGTTTATAGAAAATTATTTATATAATGCCTTTGATGATATTTTAGTACCAAACAAATCCTAGACCCTCAGAATCTTAGCTGACATAGGACTAGGAGCTTGCAATCTGAGGGTAATTCCAAATATATTGGCATATTTCCATTGTTGTGTGCAATATTTATCTTGGTACCAGAAACTGGGGTTGCACATTATGTGAAAGAAGCCTTCATTTCTTATAAATAGGTGTAGCTAGAGATGTATGGTACCTAGACTACTCAAGGGAGAATAATGCTTTTATTGTGTACATAAAACCTTTCTTTCTGCACAACAATCCAAGCCTTATATCACGTATTTTGAGAAATTCAACCTTCATCAGAAATACTTTTATGACAGAGGGGACCTTTTGTAGGTACATATCTAAATTTTCATGCTAACTCATACTTATCATGCCAAGAAAATAAATTTTCACCCACTTAACTTTTAACCTATGGATTCTTCCAAAATGGGAAATAAACCTAGTGAAGATGTGATCAAATATCCTTCCATGCCTAGAGGGACTAAATGGAACGAAACACAAAGAATTATCAAACAATAAAGGTCGTCTACAATAAATAGATGGTTTTGGGAAATATGAATGAATCTCAAAGAAACTGCCCATTGAGCAACCACCTTTTATTATGTAATTTCAATTTGATAGAGGACATGAAAATCTCAGGCATCAAAGTTAACATGCCGCACTTAGGGTTCATGTGAGTGGATGAGAAAAACCATTATAACATCACTATCCTTGGCCATGATGCCTTGGAGAATGGGGATATCACCATCAACATTATAAGGGGATAGATGATGATAGTTATGGGAGAGAAACCATATATTGAAGAATTATTGGTCTAATATACTATCATCCTACATAGAATCACGCGAGACATAAAAAATGAATATCATAAGGACAATGACATTTGGGAAAGAGGAAAATTCATAGACGAATGGGATATGGTGTACCGAGTACTCTATACATGTCTGGAATATGGGGAAGAGCTGGGCCATATCAGTTTTATGAGGAAGTTTGGACGTCTCAATTCTATACCTACCATAAACATTATCTACTTCCATAGATCCTCATTCATTGTTATCTAGACAACAACATGTTCCACCTTCACTATGGGGAGGTTGGTATCATCTTGTGGGATGTTTACTTCACTAGTGTAATCCCACTAGATAGTTTCCAATATGATGCATTTCTTCTAGTTCAGAGCATCTTGTCGGAAAAAAAGTAGATTTATCCCCCAGCACAACGTCTTATGGAAGAATTAAAGGAAATTTTGAGTCATATAACCCCCTCCCATAAAGATATCACATTCATGAAATTATCATCCATGTTCTTGATGAGGGACCCAAATGTGAAGAAGAAAAGGCAATGAAAACACTATCTGGATATGTGATAGAGGATGTCTCTAGGATCATATTGATTGATTATGGGGGAGGGAGAGTTTGAGTAGTGGGGATTTGGTATTGTTTAGAAATAGAAACTATAGGAACTATTTATCACATTCCTCATGATAGTTATTAAGAGATGGTTACTTCCAGTTTGAGATACACTACTTGGGTCAATGCCTGGGGACATTTGTGATGGTGGTGTTAACGGATGCTGGAAATAAGGTGAACATGGATGTATCTATTTTGTCTTATATATATAGATATTTGGGGAATGTGGTGTGGGGAGATCAGAATAGGAGGATATGTGTCCCTTTCCATTTATTATATGGCCAGATCGTGACACACTTTAGAGGTTATGTGTTTTCAAATTCTGTCAGTCCACCTAATGATAACTTTTGGCCCTCTGATCTCAATATCTCAAGTATTGGGATAGTGATAACCAATGAAAATAGTTTCATATTTGGAATTGGGAATCATTTTAATTCAAAATTCCACCCCATTGCATCCTGTATTGGTGCAATTCTAGAAAACCTATAGGGAAAACTAGAAAAAGGGGAGTACCTACAATATTTTCTAGGTGGGGTGGTGGTTTCCAAGATTGATGGAAATAATTATAGTGAGATATAAACACCTTCTTATTTCACCAGAAAATTTTGGTGTCTAAAGCAGCAATTGAGGAGAGTATATATAGGGGTCTGTGAAGATTGACATCCCAATATCCTTCATTAGATGCAGTGGATACTGATAGGCGAGGGATCTGGAGAGACAATAATGCTACCACCATCTAATTTAATGATTATACTATCCCGGTATTACACCAAAAACTGGGTGGAAGCAACCCTGTGAATGATCCAGCAGTAGTGCATAAGGGTGATTAGGATATAGAGCAAGGTAGTAGAATAGTAGGGAGGCATGCAGGCTGATCCTGGAGGGGAAGTTCAGATGTATGGAGTGGCTCATTCTTCATATTTGGTGGGGGAGCACAAGCCTCTGTTTCACCATCACATCCTTGAGTGGATCTCCTTCCCCAAAAATTATTGTGGGAGGAAATGGGGGGGGGGGATATTACGATTAGATGAGCAAAGTAAAGGAGGCTCCCTAGAAGAATTTGAAATTCTAGTTGTTTCCAGCTGTTGAAACTTCCTTCCCAACACATTAGAAATATTGTAGGACACTTAGAATTGCAATGAATATGGAGGACCTATGGTAAAAGATAATCTAGTATGGATTTGATATTTAATAGCTTGGTCTTGCTCGAATCATGCCCAAGGTAGGATTCCTTGAGTGCCATACATTTTTCGTGTCCATGTATACCTTCTCATTCCAATGAGGGGAGATCTATATTATTTACACCCTAGTTTGGGTTGTTTTTGGAAGTGTTCCAAGATGTGAGGATACACCACCCACCAATGATTCAAGTGAGGATGCATCAACTGAAGATGGTACACATGGCTCTAGTGATGGATAATTCTAGTGGTTGACTATCAAGTAGGGGGATTCCCTAAAAGAATAGTTATATCACATTCTCATATGAATTTGAATTGGTTGTAAAGAATGAGGTAATATTATTTAATTACTTATCCATTTAATACATTCTGTTTTATTTTAAATATCTAACTAAAATTTGTATGGTACAGGAGAAAGCAGAAAAATAGGATAGGTGTTCCTATTGGAGGTAGTGAGGGAACTCCATCGAACATTGAGGGGTGAACCCTAGGGCTTGTGACCAAGGAATAAGAAACTAGTTTTATCATATATGAGATCATAGTGGTGACCTTGTAGCACCATATACTCCCAATCATTTATAGGGGACCACACATTGATATTCCAACGGCATGTCAACTGATGCTGAAGCGGCACGCCCGTTGTGGCTTATCATTGAAATCCATTTATACCAACATATGATAAAAATTTAATTAAATTTTACACTTTCAAAAATTCATATATTTTTATGTCAATGTGTTTGTCTATCCCCATACATCTCATGCTCAACCAATTCTAGGGGAGTCATCACCGAACTTTGATGTGTCGACCAACATCGAGGGGTGTCATATGGTGGAGTTTGCAATTGAGTTTTAAGGAAAAGGTCATTAGATGTTCAGCCTATATAAATATATTTCCCTCATATTATCTCCAATTTTCATTTCTTGATCTAATCATATGAGTGTATCCTATTTCATGCAGTACATGAATGCGTATATTCCAAAAAAGCAGTTGCGGCTGGAGCATCTGAGTCACTTTCTTGATGGAAACACCAACCCTTGAGGAGTCAGTCATTCAAGTTGAACCCAACATGGTTTAGTGATAAAAATAAACTATGGCCTATGGTGATTCCACTAGTGGGGTAGAGCTCGAGGCTAGAGTAGATGATGTTGCCAAGGAAGGACCATATGAAGACGATTAACCCAATGATTTGGAGCCTGTCCTAATGGAGAGGATCTCAGAAGAGGACCTTACTATAGCTATTCTCATTAAATTCCCTGAGTATGATCTTTTGACCATAGAAAATCTAGAAGAATCTAGTTTTAATGTTTCTTATGGGAACCACATTGTCTGGAGTAGGGAGTGGTGTATCCTACAATGTTTCATCACCCAGACCCGGGAACCAAACTTGGTGAGTCAGATGGGGTCCTTATGCCATTGGTTTCACAATATAGGAACCAGGGGGTGGATTCATTAACTACTCATTAACTATTATGTGATTTCCTTTATGAGTGGGTGCATGAGGAATGTGAACATCTGAACAACACTTGGAATAAGAATAATTCAAACAACACCTGGAAGCTCAAAGAGTCCAACAAAGAAATTATTCATTTGGAAGAGTAGGTAAATAATCATTCAACCATAACTACTAGAAATACATTATATACCAAGAGTTTCAAACCATTTGTATATGAAGAATAACCATAGGTATACAATATACCAACGGTTTTGCAAACTGTTGGCTAGTATGCCGTAGAAAAAGGCTTATAACAACGGTTTTTCTCAAACCATTGGTATATGGCACTGTAACCTTCACTATTACAATGGTTTTATTGAAACTGTTGGTATATATTTATACCAACAGTTGATATACCATTGGGATATATAGATTAAATACATTTTACCAACGGTTTGAAACCATTGGTATATAGTATTACCATCGGTTCCTTAAAACCGTTGGTAAAAATATTCTAGAAATACACTATACAAATGGTTCAAACCCATTCATATAGTGTATTACCAACGTTTTATTCAAACCGTTGGTAAAATTGTTTTCCAAAAACATTATCAATAGTTTAAAATCATTGGTATAGTATTTTTTCAGCAAACATCACATCATCCACCCATTCCCCCCACTACATTCACCTGAAAACACAGCTCCAAATAACACATAAAATAGAACAATTTGCACTTAAAATAGAACAAAAAAAAACCAACAATATCACATAAAAATCAATATACTCTTCCAACAATGACATGTACCACTGACATAGTTTTCCCATCTTCACATGACAACCACTCTTCATACTAACCCATTTCAATTTTTTTGGTGAAAACATTCAATAATGGTGAGGGGACTCCCACATTATAGGGGGGGATGTCCATGGGGCTATTTAGGGGTTAGGTGGTGTCCAAGGGGGGTGGAGTGGTGTCAAGGGGGTTGGGGGCTTTCTAGGGAGTGGGGTGTCCAGGGGGTGGGGTGGTGCCCAGGGGGTGGGGGCGGTCCGGGGGTTTGGGGGGTTTTCCAAGGGGGTTGGGGTGGTGTCCATGGGGGTGGGGGCCATCCAGGGGAGTGGGGATGTCAAGGGGGTGGGGGAGGTCCACGGGGGTGGCGGGGCTGTCCAGGGGGTAGGGGTGTCCAGGGGGTGGGAGGGGTTTTCCACGGGGTGGGGGCTTTCCAGGGGTAGGGGGTGTCCACAGGTGTGGGAGGGGTTGTCTAGGGGGTATAGGGTGTTCAGGGGGGTGGGCGGGCTATCAACAGGGGGTAGGGGTGTCCAGGGGGTGGGCGAGCTGTCCATGGGGATGGGAGGGGGGGTTGTACAGGGGGGTTGGCGGGGCTATCTAGGGGGAGTGGCGGGGCTGTCCGCGGGGGTGGGAGGGGCTATCCATGGGGTTGGGTGGGGCTTTCTAGGGAGTATGGGGTGTCTAGAGGGTGGGTGGGGTTGTCCAGGGGGTACGAGGTGTCTAGGGCGGATTGGGGGGGGGGGGTTGTCCATGGTTGTGGGGGGGGGGGGGCTATCCATGGGGGTGTTTAGGGGGTGGGGTGGTGTCCAGGGGGGGATGTCCATGGGGGTGTCCCGAGGGAGGGGTGGTGTGGGGGAGGGGTTGTCCAAGGGGTGGGGTGGTGTCCATGGGGGTGGGGGTGTCCAGGGGGTGGGGTGTCCAGGGGGTGGGTGGTGTCAAGGGGGTGGAGCAGTCCAGGGTTTGGGGGTTTTCCAAGGGCGTGGGGCTGTCCAGGGGGTGGGGGCGGTCCACCGGAGTGGCGGGGCTGTCCAGGGGAAGGGGGTGTCCAGGGGGAGTGGGCAAGGCTGTCCACGCAGGTGGGGCTGTCCAAGGGGTAGGGGTTGTCCACGGGGGTGGGAGGGGAAGTCCAGGGTGGTACGGGGTGTCCAGGGCGGTGGGCGGGCTGTCCATGGGGGTGGATGGGCTATCTAGGGGGTCGGTGGTGTCTAGGGGGTGGGCAGGCTGTCCACGGGGTCGGGGGGTGTACATGGGGGGAGGGGTGTCCGAGGGGTGGTTGGGATGTCAACGGGGGTGGTTGGGCTATCCACAGAGGTAGGGGTGTCCAGGGGGGTGGGCGGGTGTCCATGGGTGGAAGGGGTGTCCGGGTTATGGGTGGGCCATCCATGGGGGTGGGGGGATGTCCACCGGGGGAGGGGGTGTCCAGGGGGTGGGAGGGCTATCCACATGGGTGGTCAAGCTGTCCAGGGGGGAGGGATGGCTGTCCACGGGGGTGGTCGAGCGGTCTAGGGGTGTAGGGGGTGTCTAGGGGGTGGGAGGGCTGTCCACGGGGGTTGGCGGGGTTGTCCAAGGGGTATGGGGTGTCCAGGTGGTGAGGGGACTTTCTATAGGGGTATGGGCTGTCTAAGGACTGGGCGGGCAATCAAAGGTCAGTAATATCAGTCAAAAATGTAACAAATCAATTTATCCCTCATCACCATCACTATCATCACCATCATCATCACCCTCAACCTCATCCTCATCGTCGTAACCATAATCTTCCCCTCCCTCCTCAATGCCCTCCTCCTCTCCCTCATAATCATCCTTGTCCTCTTCATAGTTATCCTCCTCTGCCTCAGCCTCCTCCTCGCCCTCCTCCTTCGGCTCGGCCTCCTCCTCGACCTCCTCCTCCTCTACCTCAACCTCCACCTCGACATTGTCTCAACCTCCACTAGACCTTCCACCTGTTTCACCATATATAGAATGCATCTATGACATATATTCATCACAAGAAGTGTTGGCCTCTGGTGGATGTGTTGGATGTAAAACTTCTATCAGTTTTATAAATGCAGTGTTTTCCCTAGAAGACTGTTCTGATGTCTCTATGGACATTTTTTATGCATGTTCTACCTTTGGCTAAACCTGCTGCCACTCGGTTGCTGTAGAGACCTGAATCTTGACGTACATGGACATTACATTACTTTTTCGGAATACTTAGTACATTATAAAAACACACACACAAGGACCGTAATAGTTTAGTGTCTTTAGAAACTCGGAACGTAATCTTCTAATCATGGTGAAAGATCTTCAACATCTCCCATACAGATCTTCCTTTTTTTCTCACCTAAAACTTTTCTTTATATCCTAGGGAAATTAAAACATAAAAGGGTGATCTCAAATGCTCAATAAGGGTAAACAAAAAAATATCAATCACATCATATTCATAAGAACATAACATTTTGGAAATCATAACCTGCAAAAGAGATCATAATATTATAACATGGGGTAAATCATAGTAGTGAAATGTAATCCCAATAATCATAACATAAAACATGATACTTTGTGGCATACACACATAATCATAGAGAATCATTTCTTATTAGTCAAGACTCATTGCCAAGACTATCTTAGTGGACATAGTCCATTTCCGAACTGAGTTCACTCCTCGTTTCAGTCCTGTTTTACTGAACCGATAAAACCTACTGTTCAAGCCATTTCTATCTCTTGAGATATAAAATCTTTACCCAATGAATTGGATGGAGAAATAGGTCCCACCAATCTCATTGTGAAATCATTCTTACTTGTGCCACAAAATAAACTTAAAACATTCATCACAACCCAAAGAATAAAATGGGTTTCATAAACATCATCCCATCATCACATAATCCATATAAAACAAATGGATATCTCATCATAAGAAAATTGAAACCATGTAAATCATAGAGACATTATACTTGAAACATACACATATGAAATAATTTCATCTTAGATGGAAAATGGTTTTGATAAAACACTTGAAATGAATTCTTGAGGAAAATGTCTTTTCTTCTTCAAAATCAATTTCTTTTCACAAAACGTCATGAAATTTTAAAAAAAGAGATTTTGTTGAAAATAGTCATGAAATATTTTGAAGGAAGATTCATGAAAATATGGCTTTATAAAACCGTAAAAAATTTTCTGTGCCGTATAAGTTAAAAAAACACTATTTTCGTACTTTTGCCGGAAAAGTCAAAAAGTACCTCGTACGAAAAACGACAAAAGATTCCTTTCATATATTTTACTAAAAACTCACCTAAGGGTAAAATTGGATTTAAACAATTGTAGGTGGATGGAAATAATATTAAATATTGAGGAAACATGGATAAAATACACCCCAGTAAATTTCAAAGTATAAACAATCTCGGATAAAAATGAGATTGTGATATTTCCCTTAGCTTAGGTCCAATTTCCTTCGTAAGTGTCCGAACCTCATGTATAATGATTTAAATAATTTCATTGACTTATTCCATAATCATAATCATTTTTATGATATCATATATGGTTCACTTATGACTTTATATTACTCGTTCTTTTGTAAATTCCATGTTAAAGAGCATTTTGGGTAAAATCGTCTCATTTGTCGTTCGTGTTTTAACTTGTAATTATTCATATGATTACTTAGATCATGATTACTTAATTCCAGAATATAAAACATGATTTATATATAATATATATTCAGAATATACATATATATAATATATCGATAAATGGAAAGAAATACACCATTCATGGAGACGGTAGGCCGTACGTACGCATGAACGCTGTTTTCGTTTCCTTATTGAGTTGAATGGAATTAATTAGATGAAATAAAAATATACATAAATCCAGTAGCTTTATAATTTCATATATTTCATTATTATTGCTTATATATACTTTATAATCATTCTTAAATGGTTAACATGGAGAATGAATCACATCGCGTCGTGGAGACGGTATTCCGTACGTACGCACGAGTGATGATATCATTTCCATAATTATTGAATTGAATTGGAGTGGATGATAAAATATATCATAATCAGTATGATGTAATAATAACTATGTATAGTTATTATTTACACCATTATACCCATCCATGTAAGGTGTTGGTGGAAAAATAGGGCTCACCACGGCGTGGAGACGATATTCCGTACGTACGCACGCGCGGTGATTTTGTTTTCCGTATGATGGATAGAAGGTGAAATGGGGTTGTTTCATATTTATAATAAAAAATCAGTATATTAGTGATACTGATGTTATTAATTTATAATGAAACAACTAAAGAAGAATAAGTTGAAGAATAAAGAAGCTTGAAAGAATCAGGAGAAGAAATTACCTCTTCTTCGATATGCCTCTTTGAAACCTCCTGTTAGGGCACTAAGATTGGTCTTTAAAGTAGAACAGAACCTATAGGATGTTTCTAGGGAAGTGGAGAAGATAATTTTGCAGGGTTTGGCCGAGCTTGAAGGCTCAAATTGGTGTGAGGAGGAGAGGGAGGAGGTTCCCTTTTATAAGGGAGGAGAGGGGCTCCTTTGGAAAAACTAAAAATATTATTTTATTATAAAGTCAGGTTCGGTTTTAAATAGCTCCAAATTGATTTATTTCGAAGCTAAGGTGGGGATGGGTAGAAAGCCTCTCATCCAATCGAATTTAGACAAGTTTAGGTTCCTATTTTAACCTTATCATTTAAATTTAACATTAAGTCAAATAATTTTACTTTTACCATGTATTCTTGTGTTCTTATACTATAAGGTTAATAAACATACTATAAGAATCCAGAAGAACCCCAAGTTGTTTATTATTAATATATATAACCTTATCTAAGTCATTTGGCCAAACCGTAGATTTTTAGGAATAAAATGACAATTAATAATATAATATTTGTTTTAAAAACTATTTTATGTCAATTTTGACACTATTTAGTAATTGATTTTTGTGAAACTCATAACAGAATTATTAGTTCGAAACAAATTTAATTAAATCAATACTAACATGTCCTATTAACCTATAAAATTAGTTTAATTCATAAAAAGTCTTAAAGTAAATTTATTTGGGTATTTATAACATCAATTATGTCAATATTTCATTAATAAGATAATTACTGCATCATCTTTGTGTCATAATAAATGATAATTATTTAATCCCTAAAAATTCTAAATAAATCTCTATGATGTAGATAATTGTATTATATTTCTAGAGACTATTCATGTTCGAAGTTTCATGAAGGTTATCACTAAATTAAAATTATTATACTTATAAGATTTAAGAAAGTGACATGTTGTCACATTCTATAGTTTTAATAAAAATTAAATTATTTTCATGGAAAAAAGTCTATTAATGGAATCTAATCCGACCCTTAGGTGATATGGGTTGACTTTTAGTCATCCAATAGGATTTTGACATGTGTTAGGGTAATTTTATAATATCATATTTACTCTTAATTACCAGATTTACCTTTAACTATGGTAAATAAAATTTACCGTAGTTACTATTCATAATTCCCAAAAATAAAAAGTAGCTTATTAACATAATTTGGATCCACTGATTCCAAATATGGAATCCATTTTTTCCAAATTCAATACCCAAAAGTTGCAGAAATCAAATTAATATTAATCCCGTTGTCGAAAGAAAACAGGTTTTTCTTTAAAACAATGCAAAAGATTGAATTGATTTATCCTACGAATTCAAGGTAGAATCAATGCTAATGACATACATTATATTAAATGGTAAAAATATATTCTATTTATAATTTAAAACCATTCAATATTATAATTTAACCATATAAATTATTGCGATGAAAAAAGTTGTTTTTAATAAAAATATAGCGTATTTTTACTATTCATCAAAATATGAAAGTTACCATAATAATATGAAAATTTTATCCAAAGTAAATTTTTATTTCATGATTCCAAAGAAGAATTTTTTTTGTAAAATTGAACTTATAAGCATGTCAAAAACTATATTTAAAGTGGGTGCACCATCAAAAGGCGGAAAACTGCATTTTTTGAAAAATACTTATTTTACCCGAAAAATTTATTTTGTTTTTATACCATGTTTTAGAAAATGTGTAAGACGAATAATAATGTTATAAGATTCAAAATTTAGTTAATACTATTCATAATGGCTAGTTCATAATAATATTATAATATGACGTTGTTTAGTAAAACCTGGTATTGCGTACAACACACGTTGTCGAGGAATGTCGCGATTGCGTGTAATGCAAGCCAAGTCAGGGTTGCGTGCTGTGCAAGAATCCTTCATTGTTTCGTATTACATAATCCAACCATATTTCATTTATACATTGAATATATATATATATATATATATATATATACTCAATGTTGCGTAGAATAACTATTATCAAAATTGTGTGTAACACGATCCAAGAATAGTGTTGCGTATACTGCAAGATAATACGGTGTTGCATATAGCGCAAGGTAATCTTGGTGTAGCATACAACACAAGAAATTAATGAAATTAAAAGAATATTTTTCATAAAATCTTGGGGTGTTACATTCTAACCCCCTTAAAATGAATTTCACCCTCGAAATTCATTGGGGTTATAAATGGTTTACTACTCGAATGTTTGTTTAATAAGAACCCACATCGTAAAAAGGAATACCAAAACCAATCTTTTAAAATCAAAAAAAACGTAACGGTTACCCAAGTAAACTAATCACCGGGTTTCCACATAGGTGAAAATATGGATATGGAAGGGAAATCTAACCATCATGTTCTGATGGAGAGTGGTAAAGAACATGGCTATGGAATAGCCAGCAATCACAAATCCATTCATTTGTGATGATCTAAGGTACCATCTGATTCATCGGATATAAGAGAACTAGGAAAACATTTTAAGTTTTCAAGATCATTTCCTTAAAGTTGATGAATTAAAATAAATACTTGCATGATTTTGGTACAATCTCACTGTTGTTCGTGAATTGAACAATTTACACTTCATCCCTAAAAGAAATGAAGTTGAATTTGTTATTCATGATGTGTTAGCAGATCATGTGATAGAATGATGGGTCATTCCATCTCTTTCAAAAAAAAGGTTAGCAAAAGTTATAAGTCCATCTTATGGTTAGATTAATCGTATATGGTTCCAAAAATGAACTTATACTTCATATATCATACCTCTTAATAAAATAAAACTAGTTTCTACTAACCAGGGGCTTCCTATAGGCCAGTGGTAGGCGAAAAGGCCAGTCGCACTTCGGTTGTGGGTTCGATTCCCACAGACTTGTCTGACGCGATGGGTTGTCGCCCATCCTGCAGGTTGTCCTTTTTCTAAAACTATATTACTATAACATCCCATCAATAATATCGAAAAAACTTCTATCCTTAAACAATATTAACTTATGTCCAACATAATCCATTCCAATATTTAGGCTTATCCATAATACTACAGTCCACTCTCATAATATAGTGAAAACGATTACCAGAGATTTAATACCATCGTTGATCCCCATATATCATAAGATATGTCTTGTTGGTCACATTCCAAATATTCAAAGGCCTTAATCATGTATTCTCTTGAATACACATTGAACCTTAGTGAAAACATGAATGCAGTTAAAATTTAACACTTTCCACATACCAAAATCCTAAAAATTATATATATTCAAACCATGATAACACTTATTCCTTATTTCAATCATGATCTCATGAATACAATCAAACATCTCATTATCTTATTATTCTTTCATTATGTGCATATCATCTACTTTACAAAAATATTTGAATATCCTTCCATAGTTACTAGTACCATTAAACATATACTTTCAAATACTTTTAGGAAAAACAATAGTGTAACAATCCTTAGATGATTCTTTATTCCATAATACCATTAACTATACAACATAACTCTCGATAAACATACAATCATTCCACTACCTTCTAAAACAACCGACTGAGATTCAACACTTCTTTCAGCTCATATATGATTTGTAGTCTCCTCATCATCGTCCACATAAATACTACCCATATGACCATGCTGATTCTCTTCATGAGATTTTCCATTAGGGAATTGGTTTGCATAATGCTCGTACATTCCACATTTAAAACATCTAATCATTATTGATGTCGTAGAAATACCATTATCCTTGTCCATGGTGTTAACTGAACCTTTTAATTTGAACTTACTAGATTTGTGACCTTCTTTTCCACACCTAAGCATCTTCCAGTTCCTTTGAAACAATCTCCCTGATGCCACTTCCCACATGATTTACATGAGGGAAATTGAACTTTCTTTCCTCTATGATCATCATGAAACTCCATCTTTCTCTTATTATCTGAGTCGGGAAACTTACCAAAGTTGATATTATTGATCATATTATGAGATTGCTGATTGGGAATAATAACGATGTTTGGAATTCCAAATCTTGTTTCATTTGGTTTCTCAGGAAGAATATCATTCCATTGTCCGTCATATCCTCCATTATCGTGAATCTTCCTGTTTCCAGCCATTTTCTAAAACCCAAAAAATAATAGTATGAGAGGCAAAAATCATGCTAGGGAAAACAACATAGTAAATGTGGAGTAACTTCAATATATACCATCTTAGGTTAAATTCTGAGATCGTTACAGTAGTTCTAGGACTATATCCTATAAGTATACTTATCCTTAGGGACATCCCTAGACATACCTTAGAAATAACTCTAGGGATCTCACTAACGTTTTCGCATCCTAGTTTCCAAAGGTTGACTAAACATTTCCTCTAATACCAACTGTAGAGACCCGATGCTTGACGTACATGGACATTACATTACTTTTGCGGAATACCAAGTACATTACAAAAACACACACACAAGGACCATAATAGTTTAGTGTCTTTGGAAACCCGGAACGTAATCTTCTAATCATGGTGAAAGATCTTCAACATCTCACATAAAGATAAACCTTTTTTTTCTTACCTAAAACCTTTCATTATATCCTGGGGAAAATAAAACATAAAAGGGTGAGCTCAAATGATTAGTAAGGGTAAACAAAAGAAATATCAATCACATCATATTCATAAGAACATAACATTTTGGAAATCTTAACCTGCAAAAGAGATCATAATATCATAACATGGGATAAATCATAGTAGTGAAATGTAATCCCAATAATCATAACATAAAACATGAAACTTTGTGGCATACATGCATAATCATAGAGAATCATTTCTTATTAGTCAAGACTCGTTGCCAATACTATCTTAGTGGACAAAGTCCATTTCTGAACCGAGTTCACTCCTCGTTTCAGTCCTGTTTTACTGAACCGGTATAACCTACCATTCCAGCCATGTCTATCTCATGAGATATAAAATCTTTACCCAATGCAATGGAGAGAGATATAGGTCCCACCCATCTCATAGTGAAATCATTCTTACTTGTGCCACAAAATAAACTTAAAACATTCATCATAACCCAAAGAATAAAATGGGTTTCATAAACATCATCCCATCATCACATAATCCATATAAAACAAATGGATATATCATCATAAGAAAATTGAAACCATGTAAATCATAGAGACATTATACTTGAAACATACACATATGAAATAATTTCATCTTATATGTAAAATAGTTTTGGTAAAACACTTGAAATGAATTCTTGAGGAAAATATCCTTTCTTCTTCAAAATCAATTTCTTTTCACAAAACATCATGCGATTTTAAAAGTAAGAGATTTCGTTGAAAATAGTCATGAAATCTTTTGAAGGAATATTCATGAAAATAAGGCTTTATAAAACCATAAAAATTCGTTTGTGCCGTATAAGTTCAAAAAAACATTCTTTTCGTACTTTTGCCGGAAATGTCAAAAAGTACCTCGTACAAAAAACAACAAAAGATTCCTTTCATATATTTTACTAAAAACTCACCGAAGGGTAAAATTGGATTTAAAAAATTGTAGTTGGATGGAAATAATATTAAATATTTAGGAAACATGGATGTGGATGATAAAATACACCCCAATAAATTTCAAAGTATAAACAATCTCGGATAAAAATGAGATTGTGATATTTCCCTTACCTTAGGTCCAATTTGCTTCGTAAGTGTCTGAACCTCCTGTATAATGATTTAAATAATGTCATTGACTTATTCCAGAATCATAATCATTTTTATGATATCATATATGGTTCACTTATTACTTTATATTACCCGTTCGTTTGTAAATTCCATGTTAAAGAGCGTTTTGGGTAAAATCGCCTCATTTGTCGTTCGTGTTTTAACTTGTAATTATTCATATGACTACTTAGATCATGATTAATTAATTCCAGAATATAAAACATAATTTATATAAAATATATATTCAGAATATACATATATATAATAGATCTATAAATGGAAAGAAATACATCGTTCATGGAGACGGTAGGTCGTACGTACGCATGAACGCTGTTTTCGTTTCCTTATTGAGTTGAATGGAATTAAGTAGATGACATACATATATACATAAATACAGTAGCTTTATAATGTCATATATTTCATTATTATTTATTATATATACTTTATAATCATTCTTAAATGGTTAACATGGAGAATGAATCTCATCACGTCGTGGAGACGGTATTCCGTACGTACGTATGAGCGATGATATCATTTCCATAATTATTGAATTGAATTAGAGTGGATGATACAATATATAAAATTCATTATGATATTATAATAACTATTTAGTAGTTATTCTTTACACCATTATACCCATCCATGTAAGGTGTTGGTGGAAAAACAGACCACACCATGGCGTGGAGACGGTATTCTGTACGTACGCACGCACGGTGATTTTGTTTTCCGTAGTATGGATAGAAGGTGAAATGGGTTTGTTTCATATTTATAATAACAAATAAGTATATTATTGATACTGATGTTATTACTTTATAATTAAACAACTAAATAAGAATAAGTGGAAGAAGAAAGAATCTTTTAGGAATCGGGAGAAAAAATTACCTCTTCTTCGATACGCCTCTTTGAAACCTCCTCTTAGGGCACTAATATTGGTCTTTAATGTAGAACATAACCTATAGGATGTTTCTAGGGAAGTGGAGAAGATAATATTTTAGGGGTTGTCCGATCTTGAAGGCTCAAATTGGTGTGAGGAGGAGAGGGAGAATGTTCCCTTTTATAAGGGAGGAGAGGGGCTCCTTTGGAAAAACAAAATATATTATTTTATTATAAAGTCAATTTAGGTTTTAAATATCTCAAAATTGATTTGTTTTGAATATAAGGTGGGTATAGGTCGAAATAATCTCATCCAATAGAATTTAGATAAGTTTAGGTTCCTATTTTAACATTATCATTTAGATTTAACATTAAGTTAAATAATTTTACTTTTACTGTGTCTTCTTGTGTTCTTATACTATAAGGTTAATAAACTTACTATAAGAAGCCAAACGAACCCCAAGTTGTTTATTATTAATATATATAACCTTACCAAACCGTTGATTTTTAAGAATAAAATGTCAATTAATAATATAATATTTGTTTTAAAAACTATTTTATGTCAATTTTGACACTATTTAGTAATTGATTTTTGTGAAACTCATAACAGAATTATTAGTTCGAAAAAAATTAATTAAATAAATAATAACATGTCATATTAAACTATAAAATTAGTTTAATTCATAAAAAGTCTTAAATTACATTTATTTGGGTATTTATAACATCAATTATGTCAATATTTCATTAATAAGAAAATTACTGCATCATCTTTGTGTCATAATAAATGATAATTATTTAATCCCTAAAAATTTTAAATAAATTCCTATGATGTATATAATTGTATTATCTTTCTGGAGACTATTCATGTTTGAAGTTTCATGAAGTTTATCACTAAATTAAAATTATTATACTTATAATATTTAAGAAAGTGACATGGTGTCACATTCTTTGGTTTTAATAATAATTAAATTATATTCATGGATAAAAGTCTATTAAATGAATCTAATCCGACCCTTAGGTGATATGGGTCGACGTTTAGTCATCCAATAGGATTTTGACATGTCTTAGGTTAATTTTATAATATTATATTTACCCTTAATTACCCGATTTACCTTTAACTATGGTAAATAAAATTTACCGTAGTTACTATTCATAACTCCCAAAAATAAAAAGTAGCTTATTAACATAATTTGGATCCACTGATTACAAATACGGAATCCATTTTTCCAAATTCAATACACAATAATTGCAGAAATTAAATTAAAATTAATCTCGTTGTCGAAAGAAAACGGGTTTTTCTTTAAAACATTGCAAAAGATTGAATTGATTTATCCTACGAATTCAAGGTAGAATCAATGCTAATGACATAAATTATATTAAATGGTAAAAATATATTCTATTTATACTTTAAAACCATTCAATTTTATAATTTAACCATATAAATTATTGCGATGAAAAAAGTTGTTTTTAATTAAAATATAGCGTGTTTTTACTATTCATCAAAATATGAAAGTTACCAGAATAATATGAAAAATTTATCCAAAGTAAATTTTTATATCATGATTCCAAAAAAGAATTTTATTTTGTCAAATTGAACTTATAAGCATGTCAAAAACTAGATTTAAAGTGTGTGTGCCATCAAAAGGCGGCAAAACTGCATTTTTTGAAAAATACTTATTTTACCCGAAAAATTTATTTTGTTCTTATACCATGTTTTAGAAAATGTGTAAGACAAATAACAATGTTATAAGATTCAAAATTTAGTTAATACTATTCATAATGGCTAGTTAATAATAATATTATAATATATCGTTATTTAGTAAAACCTGGTATTGTGTACAACACACGCTATCGAGGAAGGTCGCGATTGCGTGTAATGCAAGTCAAGTCAGGGTTGCGTGCTGTGAAAGAATCCTTCATTGTTTCGTATAACATAATCCAACCATATTTCATTTATACATTGAATATATATATATATATACTCAATGTTGCGTAGAATAACTATTATCAAAATTGTGTGTAACACGATCCAAAAATAGTGTTGTGTATACTGCAAGCTAATACGGTGTTGCGTATAGTGCAAGGTAATCTTGGTGTAGCATACAACACAATATATTAATGAAATTAAAAGAATATTTGTCATAAAATCTCGGGGTGTTACATTCTACCCCCCTTAAAATGAATTTCGCCCTCGAAATTCATCGGGGTTATAAATGGTTTACTACTTGAAAGTTTGTTTAATAGAAACCCACATCGTAAAAAGGAATACCAAAACCAATATTTTAAAAACCAAAAAAAAAACGTAACGGTTACCCAAATAAACTAATCACTGGGTTTCCACATAGGTGAAAATATGGATATGGAAGAGAAATCTAACCATCATGTTCTGATGGAGAGTGGTAGAGAACATGGCTATGAAAAAGCCAGCAATCACAAAGCCATTGATTTGTGATGATCTAAGGTACCATCTGATTCATCGGATATAAGGGAACTAGGACAACATTTTGGGTTTTCAAGATCATTTCCCTAAAGTTGATTAATTAAAAGAAATATGTCCATGATTTTGGTACAATCTCACTGTTGTTCGTGAATTGAACAATTTCTACTTCATCCCTTAATGAAATGAAGTTAAATTTGTTATTCGTGATGTGTTAGCAGATCATGTGATAGAATGATGGGTCATTCCATCTCTTTCGAAAAAAGGTTAGCAAAAGTTATAAGTCCACCTTATGGTTAGATTAATCGTATATGGTTCCAAAAATGAACTTATACTTCATATATCATACCGCTTAATAAAATAAAACTAGTTTTTACTAACCAGGGGCTTCTTGTAGGCCAGTGGTAGGCGAAAAGGCCAGTCGCACTTCGGTTGTGGGTTCGATTCCCAGATCCTTGTCCGACGTGATGGGTTGTCGCCCGTCCTGCAGGTTGTCTTTTTCTAAAACTACATTACTATAACATCCCATCAATAATATCGAAAAAACTTCTATCCTTAAACAATACTAAATTATGTACAACATAATCCATTCTAATATTTAGGATTATCCATAATACTACAGTCCACTCTCATAATATAGTGGAAACGATTACCAGAGATTTAATACCATCTTTGATCCAAATATATCATAAGATATGTCTTGCTGGTCACATTCCAAACATTCAAAGGCCTTAATCATGTATTCTCTTTAATACCCATTGAACCTTAGTGGAAACATGAATGCAGTTCAAAGTTAACACTTTCCACATACCAAAATACTCAAAATTATATATACTCAAACCATGATATCACTTAGTCCTTATATCAATCATGAGCTCATGAATACTATCAAACATCTCATTATCTTCTTATTCCTTCATTATGCGCATATCATCTACTTTACAAAAATATATGAATAACCTTCCATGGTTACTAGTACCATTCAACATATACTTTCAAATACTTTTAGGAAAAACAATAGTGTAACAATCCTTAGATGATTCTTTATTCCATAGTACCATTAACTATACAACATAACTCTCGATAAACATACAATCATTCCACTACCTTCTAAAAAACCGACTGAGCTTCAACACTTCTTTCAGCTCATATATCATTTGTAGTCTCCTCATCATCATCCACATAAATACTACCCATATGACAATGTTGATTCTCTTCATGAGATTTTACATTAGGGCATTGGTTTGCATAATGCCCGTACATTCCACATTTAAAACATCTTATCATTTTTGATGTTGTAACAATACCATTATCCTTGTCCATGGTGTTAACTGAACCTTTTACTTTTCACTTACTAGCTTTGTGTCGTTCTATTCCACACCCAAAGCATCATCCAGTTCCTTTGAAACAATCTCCCTGATGCCTCTTCCCACATGATTTACATGAGGGAAATTGAACTTTCTTTCCTCTATGATCATCATGAAACTCCATCTTTCTCTTATTATCTGGGTCGGGAAACATACCAAAGTTGAGATTATTGATCATATTATGAGATTTCTGATTAGGCATAATAACGATGTTTGGACTACCAAATCCCATTTCATTTGGTTTCTCATGAAGAATATCATTCCATTGTCCGGCATATCCTCCATTATCATGAATCTTCCTGTTTCTAGCCATTTTCTAAAACCCAAAAAAGAATAGTGTGAGAGGAAAAAATCATGCTAGGGAAAACAACATAGTAAAGGGTGAGTAACTTCAATATATACCATCTTAGGTTAAATTCTAATATCGTTACCGTAGTTCTAGGACAATATCCTGTACGTATACTTATCCTTAGGGACTTTCCTAGACATACCTTAGAAATATCTCTAGGTATCTCACTAATGTTTTCGCATCCTACTTTCCAAAGGTTGACTAAACCTTTCCTCTGATACCAACTATAGAGACCCGAAGCTTGACATACATGGACATTACATTACTTTTGCGGATTACTTAGTACATTACAAAAACACACACACAAGGACTGTAATAGTTTAGTGTCTTTTGAAACCCGGAACGTAATATTCTAATCATGGTGAAAGATCTTCATCATCTCCCATAAATATCTACCTTTTTTTCTTACCTAAAACCTTTCTTTATATCCTGGGGAAAAGAAAACATAAAAGGGTGATCTCAAATGCTCAGTAAGGGTAAACAAAAGAAATATCAATCACATCATATTCATAAGAAAATAGCATCTTGGAAATCTTAACCTGCAAAAGACATCATAATATCATAACATGGGATAAATCATAGTAGTGAAATGTAATCTCAATAATCATTACATAAAACATGAAACTTTGTGACATACACGCATAATCATATAGAATCATTTCTTTTAAGTCAATACTCATTTCCAAGACTATCTTAGTGGACAAAGTCCATTTCTGAACCGAGTTCACTCCTTGATTCAGTCATGTTTTACTAAACCGGTATAACCTACCATTCCAGCCATGTCTATCTCATGAGATATAAAATCTTTACCCAATGCATTGGATAGAGATATAGGTCCCACCCATCTCATAGTGAAATCATTTTTTACTTGTGCCACAAAATAAACTTAAAACATTCATCATAACCCAAAGAATAAAATGGGTTTCATAAACATCATCCCATCATCACATAATCCATATAAAACAAATGGATATCTCATCATAAGAAAATTGAAACCATGTAAATCATAGAGATATTATACTTTAAACATACACATATGAAATAATTTCATCTTAGATGGAAAATGGTTTTGATAAAACACTTGAAATGAATTCTTGAGAAAAATATCCTTTCTTCTTCAAAATCAATTTCTTTTCACAAAACGTCATGCAATTATAAAAGAAAGATATTTTGTTGAAAATAGTCATGAAATCTTTTGAAGGAAGATTAATGAAAATAGGTCTTTATAAAACCGTAAAAATTCGTTCGTTCCGTATAAGTTAAAAAAACATTCTTTTCGTACTTTTTCCAGAAAAGTCAAAAAGTACCTCGTATGAAAAACGACAAAAGATTCCTTTCATATATTTTACTACAAACTCACCGAAGGGTAAAATTGGATTTAAAAAATTGTAGGTGGATGGAAATAATATTAAATATTGAGGAAACATGGATGTGGATGATAAAATACACCCCAGTAAATTTCAAAGTATAAACAATCTTGGATAAGAATAAGATTGTGATATTTCCCTTACCTTAGGTCCAATTTGCTTCGTAAGTGACCGAACCTATTGTATAATGATTTAAATAATGTCATTGACTTATTCCAGAATCATAATCATTTTTATTATATCATATATGGTTCACTTATGACTTTATATTACATGTTCTTCAGTAAATTCCATGTTAAAGAGCGTTTTGGGTAAAATCGTCTCATTTGTCGTTCGTGTTTTAACTTGTAATTATTCATATGACTACTTAGATCATGATTACGTAATTCCAGAATATAAAACATGATTTATATATAATATATATTCAGAATATACATATATATAATAGATCGATAAATGGAAAGAAATACACCGTTCATGGAGACGATAGGCCGTACGTACGCATGAAGGTTGTTTTCGTTTCCTTATTGAGTTGAATGGAATTAAGTAGATGAAATACATATATACATAAATCCAGTAGATTTATAATGTCATATATTTCATTATTATTTCTTATATATGCTTTATAATCATTCTAAAATGGTTAACATGGATAATGAATCTGATCGCGTCGTGGAGACGGTATTCCGTACGTACGCACGACCGATGATATCATTTCCATAATTATTGAATTGAATTGGAGTGGATGATACAATATATCAGAATCAGTATGATGTTATAATAACTATTTATAGTTATTCTTTACACCATTATACCCATCCATGTAAGGTGTTGGTGGAAAAACAGACCACACCACGGCGTGGAGACGGTATTCCGTACGTACGCACGCGCGGTGATTTTGTTTTCCGTAGGATGGATAGAAGGTGAAATGGGGTTGTTTAATATTTATAATAACAAATAAGTATATTAGTGATACTGATGTTATTACTTTATAATGAAACAACTAAAGAAGAAGAAGTGGAAGAAGAAAGAAGCTTTAAATAATCGGGAGAAGAAATTACCTCTTCTTCGATATGCCTCTTTGAAACCTCCTCTTAGGGCACTAAGATTGGTCTTTAAAGTAGACCAGAACCTCTAGGATGTTTCTAGGGAAGTGGAGAAGATAATTTGGTAGGGGTTGGCCGAGCTGGAAGGCCCAAATTGGTGTGAGGAGGAGAGGGAGGTGGTTCCCTTTTATAAGGGAGGAGAGGGGCTCCTTTGGAAAAACTAAATATATTATTTTATTATAAAGTCAATTTCGATTTTAAATAGCTCCAAACTGATTTATTTAGAAGCTAAGGTGGGGATGGGTCTCAATACTCTCATCCAAAAGAATTTATACAAGTTTAGGTTCCTATTTTAACATTATCATTTAGATTTAAAATTAAGTTAAATAATTTTAATTTTACCGTGTCTTCTTGTGTTCTTATACTATTAGGTTAATAAACTTACTATAAGAAGCCAAACGAACCCCAAGTTGTTTATTATTAATATATATAACCTTATCTAAGTCATATGGCCAAAACATATATTTTTAGGAATAAAATAACAATTAATAATATAATATTTGTTTTAAAAACTATTTTATGTCAATTTTGACACTATTTAGTAATTGATTTTTGTGAAAATAATAATAGAATTATTAGTTCGAAAAAAATTAATTAAATAAATACTAACATGTCATATTAACCTCTAAAATTAGTTGAATTCATAAAAAGTCTTAAATTACATTTATATGGGTATTTATAACATCAATTATGTCAATATTTCATTAATAGGATAATTACTGCATCATCTTTGTGTCATAATAAATGATAATTATTTAATCCCTAAAAATTCTAAATAATTTCCTATGATGTATATAATTGTATTAGCTTTCTGGAGACTATTCATGTTTGAAGTTTCATGAAGTTTATCACTAAATTAAAATTATTATACTTATAAGATTTAAGAAAGTGACATGTTGTCACATTCTTTGATTTTAATAATAATTAAATTAGTTTCATGGACAAAAGTCCATTAAATGAATCTAATCCGACCCTTAGGTGATATGGGTCGACTTTTAGTCATCCAATAGGATTTTAAAATGTGTTAGGGTAATTTTATAATATTATATTTACCCTTAATTACCGGATTTACCTTTAACTATGGTAAATAAAATTTACCGTAGTTACTATTCATAATTCCCAAAAATAAAAAGTAGCTTATTAACATAATTTGGATCCACTGATTCCAAATATGGAATCCATTTTTCCAAATTCAATACACAAAAGTTGTGATTGCGTGTAATGCAAGCCAAGTCAGGGTTGCGTGCTGTGAAAGAATCCTTCGTTGTTTCGTATAACATAATCCAACCATATTTCATTTATACATTGAATATATATATATATATACTCAATTTTGCGTAGAATAACTATTATCAAAATTGTGTGTAACACAATCCATGAATAGTGTTGCGTATACTGCAAGCTAATACGGTGTTGCGTATAGCGCAAGGTAATCGTGGCGTAGCATAAAACACATAACATTAATGAAATTAAAAGAATATTTGTCATAAAATCTCGGGGTGTTACATTCTACCCCCCTTAAAATGAATTTCGCCCTCAAAATTCATCGGGGTTATAAATGGTTTACTACTCGAAAGTTTGTTTAATAGAAACCCACATCGTAAAAAGGAATACCAAAACCAATATTCTAAAAACAAAAAAAAAACGTAACGGTTACCCAAATAAACTAATCACTGGGTTTCCACATAGGTGAAAATATGGATATGGAAGAGAAATCTAACCATCATGTTCTGATGGAGAGTGGTAGAGAACATGGCTATGGAAAAGCCAGCAATCACAAAGCCTTTGATTTGTGATGATCTAAGGTACCATCTGATTCATCGGATATAAGGGAAATAGGACAACATTTTGGGTTCTCAAGATCATTTCCCTAAAGTTGATGAATTAAAAGAAATACTTGCATGATTTTGGTACAATTTCACTGTTGTTCGTGAATTGAACAATTTCCACTTCATCCCTTAACGAAATGAAGTTGAATTTGTTATTCGTGATTTGTTAGCAGATCATGTGATAGAATGATGGGTCATTCCATCTCTTTCAAAAAAAGGTTAGCAAAAGTTATAAGTCCATCTTATTGTTAGATTATTCGTATATGGTTCCAAAAATGAACTTATACTTCATATATCATACCGCTTAATAAAATAAAACTATTTTCTACTAACCAGGGGCTTCTTGTAGGCTAGTGGTAGGCGAAAAGGCCAGTCGCACTTCGGTTGTGGGTTCGATTCCCACAGCCTTGTCCGACGCGATGGGTTGTCGCTCGTCCTACAGGTTGTCTTTTTTCTAAAACTATATTACTATAACATCCCATCAATAATATCGAAAAAACTTATATCCTTAAACAATACTAACTTATGTCCAACATAATCCATTCCAATATTTAGGCTTATCCATAATACTACAGTCCACTCTCATAATATAGTTAAAACGATTACCAGAGATTTAATACCATATTTGATCCCCATATATCATAAGATATGTCTTGTTGGTCACATTCCAAACATTCAAAGGCCTTAATCATGTATTCTCTTGAATACCCATTGAACCTTTGTGAAAACATGAATGCAGTTAAAAGTTAACACTTTCCACATACCAAAATCCTCAAAATTATATATACTCAAACCATGATATCACTTTGTCCTTATATAAATCATGAGCTCATGAATACAATCAAACATCTCATTATCTTCTTATTCCTTCATTATGCGCATATCATCTACTTTACAAAAATATCTAAATAACCTTCCACGGTTACTATTACCATTCAACATATACATTCAAATACTTTTAGGAAAAACAATAGTGTAACAATCCTTAGATGATTCTTTATTCCATAGTACCATTAACTATACAACATAACTCTCGATAAACATACAATCATTCCACTACCTTCTAAAACAACCGACTGAGCTTCAACACTTCTTTCAGCTCATATATCATTTGTAGTCTTCTCATCATCATCCACATAAATACTACCCATATGGCCATGTTGATTCTCTTCATGAGATTTTCCATTAGGGCATTGGTTTGCATAATGCCGGTACATTCCACATTTAAAACATCTTATCATTGTTGATGTCATAGCAACACCATTATCCTTGTCCATGGTGGTAATTGAACCTTTTACTTTGCACTTACTAGCTTTGTGTCCTTATTTTCCACACCCAAAGCATCTTCCAGTTCCTTTAAAACAATCTCCCTGATGCCTCTTCCCACATGATTTTCATGAGGGAAATTGAAATTTCTTTCCTCTATGATCATCAGGAAACTCCATCTTTCTCTTATTATCTGAGTCGGGAAACCTACCAAAATTGAGATTATTGATCATATTATGAGATTGCTGATTAGGCATAATAATGATGTTTGGACTTCCAAATCCCATTTCATTTGGTTTCTCATGAAGAATATCATTCCATTGTCCGCCATATCCTCCATTATCGTGAATCTTCCTGTTTCTAGCCATTTTCTAAAACCCAAAAAAGAATAGTGTGAGAGGCAAAAATCATGGTAGGGAAAACAACATAGTAAAGTGGGAGTAACTTCAATATATACCATCTTAGGTTAAATTCTAATATCGTTACCGTAGTTCTAGGACAGTATCCTATACGTATACTTATCCTTAGGGACTTCCCTAGACATACCTTAGAAATATCTCTAGGGATCTCACTAACATTTTCGAATCCTAGTTTCCAAAGGTTGACAAAACCTTTCCTCTGATACCAACTGTAGAGACCCGAAGCTTGACGTACATGGACATTACATTACTTTTGCGGATTACTTAATACATTACAAAAACACACACACAAGTACCGTAATAGTTTAGTGTCTTTGGAAACCCGGAACGTAATATTCTAATCATGGTGAAAGATCTTCAACATCTCCCATAAAGATCTACCTTTTTTTTACCTAAAACCTTTCTTTATATCCTGGGGAAAAGAAAACATAAAAGGGTGATCTCAAATGCTCAGTAAGGGTAAACAAAAGAAATATCAATCACATCATATTCATAAGAACATAACATCTTGGAAATCATAACCTGCAAAAGAGATCATAATATCATAACATGGGATAAATCATAGTAGTGAAATGTAATCTCAATAATCATAACATAAAACATGAAACTTTGTGACATACACACATAGTCATATAGAATCATTTCTTTTTAGTCAAGACTCATTTCCAAGACTATCTTAGTGGACAAAGTCCATTTCTGAACCGAGTTCACTCCTCGATTCAGTCATGTTTTACTGAACCGGTAAAACCTACCGTTCCAGCCATGTCTATCTCATGAGATATAAAATCTTTACCCAATGCATTGGATATAGACATAGGTCCCACCCATCTCATAGTGAAATCATTCTTACTTGTGCCACAAAATAAACTTAAAACATTCATCATAACCCAAAGAATAAAATGGGTTTCATAAACATCATCTCATCATCACATAATCCATATAAAACAAATGGATATCTCATCATAAGAAAATTGAAACCATGTAAATCATAAAGAAATTATACTTGAAATATACACATATGAAATAATTTCATCTTAGATGAAAAATGGTTTTGATAAAACACTTGAAATAAATTCTTGAGGAAAATATCCTTTCTTCTTCAAAATCAATTTCTTTTCACAAAACGTCATGCAATTTTAAAAGAAAGAGATTTTGTTGAAAATAGTCATGAAATCTTTTGAAGGAAGCTTCATGAAAATAAGTATTTATAAAACCTTAAAAATTCGTTCGTGCCGTATAAGTTAAAAAACATTCTTTTCATACTTTTCCCGAAAAAGTCAAAAAGTACCTCGTATGAAAAACGAAAAAAGATTCCTTTCATATATTTTACTAAAAACTCACCAAAGGGTAAAATTGGATTTAAAAAATTGTAGGTGGATGGAAATAATATTAAATATTGAGGAAACATCGATGTGTATGATAAAATACACCCCAGTAAATTTCAAAGTATAAACAATCTCGGATAAAAATGAGATTGTGATATTTCCCTTACCTTAGGTCCAATTTGCTTCATAAGTGTCCGAACCTCCTATATAATGATTTAAATAATGTCATTGACTTATTACAGAATCATAATCATTTTTATGATATCATATATGGTTCACTTATGACTTTATATTACCTGTTCTTTTGTAAATTCCATGTTAAAGAGCGTTTTGGGTAAAATCGTCCCATTTGTCGTTCGTGTTTTAACTTGTAATTATTCATATGACTACTTAGATAATGATTACTTAATTCCAGAATATAAAACATGATTTATATATAATATATATTCAGAATATACATATATATAATAGATCGATAAATGGAAATAAATACACCGTTCATGGAGATGGTAGGCCGTACGTACGCATGAATGTTGTTTTCGTTTCCTTATTGAGTTGAATTGAATTAAGTAGATGAAATACATATATAAATAAATCCAGTAGATTTATAATTTCATATATTTCATTATTATTTCTTATATATGATTTATAATCATTCTTAAATGGTTAACATGGAGAATGAATCTCATCGCGTCGTGGAGACGGTATTCCGTACGTACGCACGAGCGATGATATCATTTCCATAATTATTGAATTGAATTAGAGTGGATGATACAATATATCAGAATAAGTATGATGTTATAATAACTATTTATAGTTATTCTTTATACCATTATACGCATCCATGTACGGTGTTGGTGGAAAAACAGACCACACCACGGCGTGGAGACGGTATTTTGTACGTACGCACGCGCGGTGATTTTGTTTTCCGTAGGATGGATAGAAGGTGAAATGGGGTTGTTTCATATTTATAAAAAAAATAAGTATATTAGTGATACTGATGTTATTACTTTATAATGAAACATCTAAATAAGAAGAAGTGGAAGAAGAAAGAAGCTTTAAAGAATCTGGAGAAGAAATTACCTCTTCTTCGATATGCCTCTTTGAAACCTCCTCTTAGGGCACTAAGATTGGTCTTTAAAGTAGACCAGAACCTCTAGGATGTTTCTAGGGAAGTGTAGAAGAAAATTTGGCAGGGTATGGCCGATCTTGAAGGCTCAAATTGGGGTGAGGAGGAGAGGGAGGAGGTTCCCTTTTATAAGGGATGAGAGGGGCTCCTTTGGAAAAACTAAAAATATTATTTTATTATAAAGTCAATTTCGATTTTAAATTGCTCCAAATTTATTTATTTAGAAGCTAAGGTGGGGATGGGTCAAAATAATCTCATCCAATAGAATTTATACAAGTTTAGGTTCCTATTTTTACATTATCATATAGATTTAACATTAAGTTAAATAATTTTAATTTTATGGTGTCTTTTTGTGTTCTTATACTATAAGGTTAATAAACTTACTATAAGAAGTAAAACGAACCCCAAGTTGTTTATTATTAATATATATAACTTTATCTAAGTCATTTGGCCAAACCTTATATTTTTAGGAATAAAATAACAATTAATAATATAATATTTGTTTTAAAAACTATTTTATGTCAATTTTGACACTATTTAGTAATTGATTTTTGTGAAAATCATAACAGAATTATTAGTTCGAAAAAAATTAATTACATCAATAATAACATGTCATATTAACCTATAAAATTAGTTGAATTCATAAAAAGTCTTAAATTACATTTATATGGGTATTTATAACATCAATTATGTCAATTTTTCATTAATAAGATAATTACTCCATCATCTTTGTGTCATAATAAATGATAATTATTTAATACCTAAAAATTATAAATAAATTCTTATGATATATATAATTGTATTATATTTCTGGAGACTATTCATTTTCTAAGTTTCATGAAGTTTATCACGAAATTAAAATTATTATACTTATAAGATTTAAGAAAGTGACATGTTGTCACATTCTTTGATTTTAATAATAATTAAATTAGTTTCATGGAAAAAAGTCCATTAAATGAATCTAATCCGACCCATAGGTGATATGGGTCGACTTTTAGTCATCCAATAGTATTTTGACATGTGTTAGGGTAATTTTATAATATTATATTTACACTTAATTACCTGATTTACCTTTAACTATGGTAAATAAAATTTACCGTAGTTACTATTCATAATTCCCAAAAATAAAGAGTAGCTTATTAACATAATTTTGATCCACTGATTCCAAATATGGAATCCATTTTTCCAAATTCAATACACAAAATTTTCAGAAATTAAATTAAAATTAATCCCGTTGTCGAAAGAAAACGGGTTTTTCTTTAAAACATTACAAAATATTGAATTGATTTATCCTACGAATTCAAGGTAGAATCAATGCTAATGAAATACATTATATTAAATGGTTAAAATATATTCTATTTATAATTTAAAACCATTAAATATTATAATTTAACCATATAAATTATTCCGATGAAAAAAGTTGTTTTTAATTAAAATATAGCGTGTTTTTACTATTCATCAAAATATGAAAGTTACCAGAATAATATGAAAAATTTATCCAAAGTAAATTTTTATTTCATGATTCCAAAAAAGAATTTTATTTTGTAAAATTGAACTTATAATCATGTCAAAAACTAGATTTAAAGTGGGTTCTCCATCAAAAGGCGGCAAAACTGCATTTTTTTAAAAATAATTATTTTACACAAAAAATTTATTTTGTTCTTATACCATGTTTTAGAAAATGTGTAAGATGAATAATAATGTTATAAGATTCAAAATTTAGTTAATACTATTCATAATATCTAGTTCATAATAATATTATAATATATCTTTGTTTAGTAAAACCCGGTATTGCGTACAACACACGCTATCGAGGAAGGTCGCGATTGCGTGTAATGAAAGCCAAGTCAGGGTTGCGTGCGGTGAAAGAATCCTTCGTTGTTTCGTATAACATAATCCAACCATATTTAATTTATACATTGAATATATGTATATATATATATACTCAATGTTGTGTAGAATAACTATTATCAAAATTGTGTGTAACATGATCCAAGAATAGTGTTGCGTATACTGCAAGCTAATACGGTGTTGCGTATAGCGCAAGGTAACCTTGGTGTAGCATACAACAAAGACATTAATGAAATATAAAGAATATTTTTCATAAAATCTAGGGGTGTTACATTCTACCCCCCTTAAAATGAATTTCGCCCTCGAAATTCATCGGGATTATAAATGGTTTACTACACGAAAGATTGTTTAATAGAAACCCACATCGTAAAAAGGAATACCAAAACCAATATTTTAAAAACCAAAAAAACGTAACGGTTACCCAAATAAACTAATCACTGGGTTTCCACATAGGTGAAAATATGGATATGGAAGATAAATCTAACCATCATGTTCTGATGGAGAGTGGTAGAGAACATGGCTATGGAAAAGCCAGCAATCACAAAGCCATTGATTTGTGATGATCTAAGGTACTATCTGATTCATTGGATATAAGTGAACTAGGACAACATTTTGGGTTTTCAAGATAATTTCCCTAAAGTTGATGAATTAAAAGAAATACTTGCATGATTTTGGTACAATCTCACTATTGTTCGTGAATTGAACATTTTCCACTTCATCCCTTAAAGAAATGAAGTTGAATTTGTTATTCGTGATGTGTTATCAGATCATGTGATAGAATGATGGGCCATTCCATCTCTTTCAAAAAAAAATGTTAGTAAAAGTTATAAGTCCATCTTATGGTTAGATTAATCGTATATGGTTCCAAAAATGAACTTATACTTCATATGTCATACCGCTTAATAAAATAAAACTAGTTTCTACTAACCAGGGGCTTCCTGTAGGCCAGTGGTAGGCGAAAAGGCCAGTCGCACTTTGGTTGTGGGTTCGATTCCCACAGCCTTGTCCGACACAATGGGTTGTCGCCCGTCCTGGATGTTGTCCTTTTTCTAAAACTATATTACTATAACATCCCATCAATAATATCGAAAAAACTTCTATCCTTAAACAATACTAACTTATGTCCAACATAATCCATTCGAATATTTAGGCTTATCCATAATACTACAGTCCACTCTCATAATATAGTGAAAACGATTAACAGAGATTTAATACCATCTTTGATCCCCATATATCATAAGATAGGTCTTGTTGGTCACATTCCAAACATTCAAAGGCCTTAATCATGTATTGTCTTGAATACCCATTGAACCTTAGTGAAAACATGAATTCAGTTAGAAGTTAACACTTTCCACATACCAAAATCCTCAAAATTATATATACTCAAACCATGATATCACTTAGTCCTTATATAAATCTTGAGCTCATGAATACCATCAAACATCTCATTATCTTCTTATTCCTTCATTATGCGCATATCATCTACTTTACAAAAATATCTGAATAACCTTCCATGGTTACTAGTACCATTCAACAAATAATTTCAAATACTTTTAGGAAAAACAATAGTGTAACAATCCTTAGATGATTCTTTATTCCATAGTACCATTAACTATACAACATAACTCTCGATAAACATACAATCATTCCACTACCTTCTAAAACAACCGACTGAGCTTTAACACTTCTTTCAACTCATATATCATTTGTAGTCTCCTCGTCATCATCCACATAATTACTACCCATATGACCATGTTGATTCTCTTCATGAGATTTTCCATTAGGGCATTGGTTTTCATAATGCCCGTATATTCCACATTTAAAACATCTTATCATTGTTGATGTCGTGGCAATACCATTATCCTTGTCCATGGTGTTAACTAAACCTTTTAGTTTGCACTTACTAGTTTTGTGTCCTTCTTTTCCACACCCAAAGCATCTTCGAGTTCCTTTGAAACAATCTCCCTGATGCCTCTTCCCACATGATTTACATGAGGGAAATTGAACTTTCTTTCCTCTATGATCATCATGAAACTCCATCTTTCTCTTATTATCTGAGTCGGGAAACATACCAAAGTTGAGATTATTGATCATATTATGAGATTGCTGATTAGGCATAATAACGATGATTGGACTTCCAAATCCTGTTTCATTTGGTTTCTCATGAAAAATATCATTCCATTATCTGTCATATCCTCCATTATCGTGAATCTTCCTATTTCTAGCCATTTTCTAAAACCCAAAAAAGAATAGTGTGAGAGGGAAAAATCATGCTAGGGAAAACAACATAGTAAAGGGGGAGTAACTTCAATATATACCATCTTAGGTTAAATTCTAATATCGTTACCATAGTTCTAGGACAATATCTTATACGTATACTTATCCTTTGGGACTTCCCTAGACATACCTTAGAAATATCTCTAGGGATCTCACTAACGTTTTCACATCCTAGTTTCCAAAGGTTGACTAAACCTTTCCTCTGATACCAACTGTAGAGACCCGAAGCTTGACGTACATGGACATTACATTACTTTTGCGGATTACTTAGTACATTACAAAAACACACACACAAGGACCGTAATAGTTTAGTGTCTTTGGAAACCCGGAACGTAATATTCTAATCATGGTGAAAGATCTTCAACATCTCCCATAAAGATCTACCTTTTTTTTCTTACCTAAAACCTTTCTTTATATCCTGGGGAAAAGAAAACATAAAAGGGTGATCTCAAATGCTCAGTAAGGGTAAACAAAAGAAATATCAATCACATCATATTCATAAGAACATAACATCTTGGAAATCTTAACCTGCAAAAGAGATCATAATATCATAACATGGGATAAATCATAGTAGTGAAATGTAATCTCAATAATCATAACATAAAACATGAATCTTTGTTACATACACGCATAATCATATAGAATCATTTCTTTTTAGTCAAGACTCTTTTCCAAGACTATCTTAGTGGACAAAGCCCATTTCTGAACCGAGTTCACTCCTCGATTCAGTCATGTTTTACTGAACCAGTACAACCTACCGTTCCAGCCATGTCTATCTTATGAGATATAAAATATTTACCCAATGCATTGGATAGAGATATAGGTCCCACCCATCTCATAGTGAAATCATTCTTACTTGTGCCACAAAATAAACTTAAAACATTCATCATAACCCAAAGAATAAAATGGGTTTCATAAACATCACCCCATCATCACATAATCCATATAAAACAAATGGATATCTCATCATAAGAAAATTGAAACCATGTAAATCATAGAGACATTATACTTGAAACATACACATATGAAATAATTTCATCTTAGATGGAAAATGGTTTTGATAAAACACTTGAAATGAATTCTTGAGGAAAATAACCTTTCTTCTTCAAAATCAATTTCTTTTCACAAAACGTCATGCAATTTTAAAAGAAAGAGATTTTGTTGAAAATAGTCATGAAATCTTTTGAAGGGATCTTCATGAAAATAAGTCTTTATAAAACCTTAAAAATTCGTTCGTGCCATATAAGTTAAAAAAACATTCTTTTCGTACTTTTCCCGGAAAAGTCAAAAAGTACCTCGTATGAAAAACGAAAAAGATTTCTTTCATATATTTTACTAAAAACTCACCGAAGGGTAAAATTGGATTTAAAAAATTTTAGGTGGATAGAAATAATATTAAATATTTAGGAAACATGGATGTGGAAGATAAAATACACCCTAGTAAATTTCAAAGTATAAACAATCTCGGATAAAAATGAGATTGTGATATTTCCCTTACTTTAGGTCCAATTTGCTTCGTAAGTGTCTGAACCTCCTGTATAATGATTTAAATAATGTAATTGACTTATTACAAAATCATAATCATTTTTATGATATCATATATGGTTCACTTATGACTTTATATTACCTGTTCTTTTGTAAATTCCATGTTAAAGAGCGTTTTTGGTAAAATATTCTCTTTTTTCTTTCGTGTTTTAACTTGTAATTATTCAATTGACTACTTAGATCATGATTAACTAATTCCAGAATATAAAACATGATTTATATATAATATATATTCAGAATATACATATATATAATAGATCGATAAATGGAAATAAATACACCGTTCATGGAGATGGTAGGCCGTACGTACGCATGAATGTTGTTTCCGTTTCCTTATTGAGTTGAATGGAATTAAGTAGATGAAATACATATATACATAAATCCAGTATATTTATAATGTCCTATATTTCATTATTATTGCTTATATATGATTTATAATCACTCTTAAATGGTTAACATGGAGAATGAATCTCATCGCGTCGTGGAGACGGTATTCCGTACGTACGCACGAGCGATGATATCATTTCCATAATAATTGAATTGAATTGGAGTGGATGATACAATATATCAGAATCAGTATGATATTATAATAACTATTTATAGTTATTATTTACACCATTATACCCATCCATGTAAGGTGTTGGTGGAAAAACAGACCACACCACAACATGGAGACGGTATTCTGTACGTACGCACGCACGGTGATTTTGTTTTCCGTAGGATGGATAGAAGGTGAAATGGGGTTGTTTCATATTTATAATAACAAATAGGTATATTAGTGATACTGATGTTATTACTTTATAATGAAACAACTAATGAAGAATAAGTGGAAGAAGAAAGAAGCTTTAAAGAATCGGGAGAAGAAATTACCTCTTCTTCGATATGCCTCTTTGAAACCTCCTCTTAGGGCACTAAGATTGGTCTTTAAAGTATACCAGAACCTCTAGGATGTTTCTAGAGAAGTGGATAAGATAATTTTTCAGGGGTTGGCCGAGATTGAAGGCTCAAATTGGTGTGAGGAGGAGAGGGAGGAGGTTCCCTTTTATAAGGGAGGAGAGGGGCTCCTTTGGAAAAACTAAAAATATTATTTTATTATAAAGTCAATTTCGATTTTAAATAGCTCCAAATTGCTTAATTTCGAAGCTAAGGCGGGGATGGGTCGAAATACTCTCATAAAATAGAATTTATACAAGTTTAGGTTCCTATTTTACCATTATCATTTAGATTTAACATTAAGTTAAATAATTTTAATTTTACAGTGTCTTCTTGTGTTCATATACTATAAGGTTAATAAACATATTATAAGAAGCCAAATGAACCCCAAGTTGTTTATAATTAATATATATAACCTTATCTAAGTCATTTGGTCAAGCCTTATATTTTTAGGAATAAAATAACAATTAATAATATAATATTTGTTTTAAAAACTATTTTATGTCAATTTTGACACTATTTAGTAATTGATTTTTGTTAAAATCATAACAGAATTATTAGTTCAAAAAAAATTACTTAAATCAATACTAACATGTCATATTAACCTATAAAATTAGTTGATTTCATAAAAAGTCTTAAATTACATTTATATGGGTATTTATAACATCAATTGTGTCAATATTTCATTAATAAGATAATTACTCCATCATCTTTGTGTCATAATAAATGATAATTATTTAAACCCTAAAAATTCTAAATAAATTCCTATGATGTATATAATTGTATTAGCTTTCTTTATACTATTAATTTTCGAAGTTTCATGAAGTTTATCACTAAATTAAAATTATTATACTTATAAGATTTAAGAAAGTGACATGTTGTCACATTCTTTGGTTTTAATAATAATTAAATTAGTTTCATGTACAAAAGTCCATTAAATAAATCTAATCCGACCCTTAGTTGATATTGGTCTACTTTTAGTCATCCAATAGGATTTTGACATGTGTTAGGGTAATTTTATAATATTATATTTACCCTTAATTACCCGATTTACCTTTAACTATGGTAAATAAAATTTACCGTACTTACTATTCATAATTCCCAAAAATAAAAAAGTAGATTTTTAACATAATTTGGATCCACTGATTCCAAATATGGAATCCATTTTTTCAAATTCAATACACAAAAGTTTCAGAAATTAAATTAAAATTAATCCCGTTGTCGAAGGAAAACGGGGTTTTCTTTAAAACATTACAAAAGATTGAATTGATTTATCCTACGAAATCAAGGTAGAATCAATGCTAATGACATAAATTATATTAAATGGTAAAAATATATTCTATTTATAATTTAAAACCATTCAATATTATAATTTAACCATATAAATTATTGCGATGAAAAAAGTTGTTTTTAATTAAAATATAGCGTGTTTTTACTATTCATAAAAATATGAAAGTTACCAGAATAATATGAAAAATTTATCCAAAGTAAATTTTTATTTCATGATTCCAAAAAAGAATTTAATTTTTTCAAATTGTACTTTAAACATGTCAAAAACTAGATTTAAAGTGGGTGCGCCATCAAAAGGCGGCAAAACTGCATTTTTTGAAAAATACTTATTTTACCCGAAATATTTATTTTGTTCTTATACCATGTTTTAGAAAATGTGTAAGACGAATAATAATGTAATAAGATTCAAAATTTAGTTAATAATATTCATAACGGCTAGTTCATAAAAATATTTTAATATATCGTTGTTTAGTAAAACCCGGTATTGCGTACAACACACGCTATCGAGGAAGGTCGCGATTGCGTGTAATGCAAGCGAAGTCAGGGTTGCGTGCAGTGAAAGAATCCTTCGTTGTTTCGTATAACATAATCCCACCATATTTTATTTATACATTGAATATATATATATATATATATATATACTCAATGTTTCATAGAATAATTATTATCAAAATTGTGTGTAACACGATCCAAGAATAGTGTTGCGTATACTGCAAGCTAATACGGTGTTGCGTATAGCGCAAGGTAATCTTGGTGTAGCATACAACACAAGACATTAATGAAATTAAAAGAATATTTTTCATAAAATCTCGGGGTGTTACATTCTACTCCTCTTAAAATGAATTTCCCCCTCGAAATTCATCGGGGTTATAAATCGTTTACTACTCTAAAGTTTGTTTAATAGAAACCCACATCGTAAAAAGGAATACCAAAACCAATATTTTAAAATCCAAAAAAAACATAACGGTTACCCAAATAAACTAATCAATGGGTTTCCACATAGGTGAAAATATGGATATGGAAGAGAAATCTAACCATCATGTTCTGATGGAGAGTGGTAGAGAACATGGCTATGGAAAAGCCAACAGTCACAAAGCCATTGATTTGTGATGATCTAAGGTACCATCTGATTCATCGGATATAAGGGAAATAGGATAACATTTTTTGTTTTTAAGATCATTTCCCTAAAGTTGATGAATTAAAATAAATACTTACATGATTTTGGTACAATCTCACTGTTGTTCGTGAATTGAACAATTTCCACTTCATCCCTTAAAGAAATGAAGTTGAATTTGTTATTCGTGATGTGTTAGCAGATCATGTGATAGAATGATGGGTCATTCCATCTCTTTCAAAAAAAAGGTTAGCAAAAGTTATAAGTCCATCTTATGGTTAGATTAATCGTATATGGTTCCAAAAATGAACTTATACTTCATATATCATACCGCTTAATAAAATAAAACTAGTTTCTACTAACCAGGGGCTTCCTGTAGGCCAATGGTAGGCAAAAAGGCTAGTCGCACTTCGGTTGTGGGTTCGATTCCCACAGCCTTGTCCGACGCGATGGGTTGTCGCCCGTCCTGCAGGTTGTCCTTTTCTAAAACTATATTACTATAACATCCCATCAATAATATCGAAAAAACTTCTATCCTTAAACAATACTAACTTATGTCCAACATAACCAATTCCAATATTTAGACTTATCCATAATACTACAGTCCACTCTCATAATATAGTGAAAACGATTACCAGAGATTTAATACCATCTTTGATCCCCATATATCATAAGATATGTCTTGTTGGTCACATTCCAAACATCTAAAGGCCTTAATCATGTATTCTCTTGAATACCCATTGAACCTTACTGAAAACATGAATGCAGTTAAAAGTTAACACTTTCCACATACCAAAATTCTCAAAATTATATATACTCAAACCATGATATCACTTAGTCCTTATATCAATCATGAGCTCATGAATACAATCAAACATCTCATTATCTTCTTATTCCTTCATTATGCGCATATCATCTACTTTACAAAAATATCTGAATAACCTTCCATGGGTACTAGTACCATTCAACATATACTTTCAAATACTTTTAGGAAAAACAATAGTGTAACAATCCATAGATGATTCTTTATTCCATAGTACCATTAACTATACAACATAACTCTCGATAAACATACAATCATTCCACTACCTTCTAAAACAACCGACTGAGCTTCAACACTTCTTTCAGCTCATATATCATTTGTAGTCTCCTCATCATCATCCACATAAATACTACCCATATGACCATGTTGATTATCTTCATGAGATTTTACATTAGGGTATTGGTTTGCATAATGCCCGTACATTCCACATTTAAAACATCTTATCATTGTTGATGTCGTAGCAATACCATTATCCTTGTCCATGGTGTTAACTGAACCTTTTACTTTGCACTTACTAGCTTTGTGTCCATATTTTCCACACCCAAAGCATCTTCCAGTTCCTTTGAAACAATCACCCTGATGCCTCTTCCCACATGATTTACATGAGGGAAATTGAACTTTCTTTCCTCTATGATCATCATGAAACTCCATCTTTCTCTTATTATCTGAGTTGGGAAACTTACCAAAGTTGAGATTATTGATCATATTATGAGATTGCTGATTAGGCATAATAACGTTGTTGGACTTCCAAATCCCATTTCATTTGGTTTCTCAAGAAGAATATCATTCCATTGTCCGTCATATCCTCCATTATCGTGAATCTTCCTGTTTCTAGACATTTTCTAAAATCCAAAAAAGAATAGTGTGAGAGGCAAAAATCATGCTAGGGAAAACAACATAGTAAATGGGAGTAACTTCAATATATACCATCTTAGGTTAAATTCTAATAATGTAACCATAGTTCTAGGACAATATCCTATACGTATACTTATCCTTTGGGACTTCCCTAGACATACCTTAGAAATATCTCTAGGGATCTCACTAACGTTTTCGCATCCTATTTTCCAAAGATTGACTAAACCTTTCCTCTGATACCAACTGTAGAGACCCGAAGCTTGACGTACATGGACATTACATTACTTTTGCAGATTACTTAGTACATTACAAAAACACACACACAAGGACAGTAATAGTTTACTGTCTTTGGAAACCCGGAACGTAATATTCTAATCATGGTGAAAGATCTTCAACATCTCCCATAAAGATCTACCTTTTTTTTCTTACCTAAAACATTTCTTTATATCCTGGGGAAAATAAAACATAAAAGGGTGATCTCAAATGCTTAGTAAGGGTAAAAAAAGAAATATCAATCACATCATATTCATAAGAACATAACATCTTGGAAATCTTAACCTGCAAAAGAGATCATAATATCATAACATGGTATAAATCATAGTAGTGAAATGTAATCTCAATAATCATAACATAAAACATGAAACTTTGTGACATACACACATAATCATATAGAATCATTTCTTTTTAGTCAAGACTCATTTCCAAGACTATCTTAGTGGACAAAGTCCATTTCTAAACCGAGTTCACTCCTCGATTCAGTCATGTTTTACTGAACCGGTACAACCTACCGTTCCAACCATGTCTATCTCATGAGATATAAAATCTTTACCCAATGAATTGGATAGAGATATAGGTCCCACCCATCTCATAGTGACATCATTCTTACTTGTGCCACAAAATAAACTTAAAACATTCCTCATAACCCAAAGAATAAAATGGGTTTCATAAACATCATCCCATCATCACATAATCCATATAAAACAAATGGATATCTCATCATAAGAAAATTGAAACCATGTAAATCATAGAGAAATTATACTTGAAACATACACATATGAAATAATTTCATCTTAGATGGAAAATGGTTTTGATTAAACACTTGAAATGAATTCTTGAGGAAAATATCCTTTCTTCTTCAAAATCAATTTCTTTTCACAAAACGTCATGCAATTTTAAAAGAAAGAGATTTTTTTGAAAATATTCATGAAATCTTTTGAAGGAATCTTCATGAAAATAAGTCTTTATAAAACCGTAAAAATTCATTCGTGCCGTATAAGTTAAAAAAACATTCTTTTCGTACTGTTGCCGGAAAAGTCAAAAAGTACCTCGTATGAAAAACGACAAAAGATTGCTTTCATTTATTTTACTAAAAACACACCGAAGGGTAAAATTGGATTTAAAAAATTGTAGGTGGATAGAAATAATATTAAATATTGAGGAAACATGGATGTGGATGATAAAATACACCACAGTAAATTTCAAAGTATAAACAATCTCGGATAAAAATGAGATTGTGATATTTCCCTTACCTTAGGTCCAATTTGCTTCGTAAGTGTCCGAACCTCCTGTATAATGATTTAAATAATGTCATTGACTTATTCCAGAATCATAAGCATTTTTATGATATCATATATGGTTCACTTATGACTTTATATTACCTGTTCTTTTGTAAATTCCATGTTAAAGAGCGTTTTGGGTAAAATCGTCTCATTTGTCTTTCGTGTTTTAACTTGTAATTATTCGTATGACTACTAAGATCAAGATTACTTAATTCCAGAATATAAAACATGATTTATATATAATATATATTCAGAATATACATATATATAATAGATCGATAAATGGAAAGAAATACACCGTTCATGGAGACGGTAGGCCGTACGTACGCATGAATGTTGTTTTCGTTTCCTTATTGAGTTGAATGGAATTAAGTAGATGAAATACATATATACATAAATCCAATAGATTGATAATGTCATATATTTCATTATTATTGCTTATATATGATTTATAATCATTCTTAAATGGTTAACATGGAGAATGAATCTCATCGCGTCGTGGAGACGGTATTCCGTACGTACGCACGAGCGATGATATCATTTCCATAATTATTGAATTGAATTGGAGTGGATGATACAATATATAAGAATCAGTATGAAGTTATAATAACTATTTATAGTTATTCTTTACACAATTATACGCATCCATGTAAGGTGTTGGTGGAAAAACAGACCACACCACGGCGTGGAGACGGTATTCCGTACGTACACACGCACGGTGATTTTGTTTTCCGTAGGATGGATAGAAGGTGAAATGGGGTTGTTTAATATTTATAATAACAAATAAGTATATTATTGATACTGATGTAATTAATTTATAATGAAACAACTAAATAAGAATAAGTGGAAGAAGAAAGAAGCTTTAAAGAATCGGGAGAAGAAATTACCTCTTCTTCGATATGCCTCTTTGAAACCTCCTCTTAGGGCACTAAGATTGGTCTTTAAAGTAGACCAGAACCTCTAGGATGTTTCTAGGGAAGTGGAGAAGATAATTTGGCAGGGGTTGTCCGAGCTTGAAGGAACAAATTGGTGTGAGGAGGAGAGGGAGGAGGTGCCCTTTTATAAGGGAGGAGAGGGGCTCCTTTGGAAAAACTAAAAATATTATTTTATTATAAAGGCAATTTCGATTATAAATAGCTCCAAATTGATTTATTTCGAAGCTAAGGTGGGGATGGGTCTAAATAATATCATCAAATATAATTTATACAAGTTTAGGTTCCTATTTTAAAATTATCATTTATATTTAACATTAAGTTAAATAATTTTAATTTTACCGTGTCTTCTTGTGTTCTTATACTATAAGGTTAATAAACATACAATAAGAAGCCAAACGAACCCCAAGTTGTTTATTATTAATATATATAACATTATCTAAGTCATTTGGCCAATCCTTATATTTTTAGGAATAAAATAACAATTAATAATATAATATGTTTTTTAAAAACTATTTTATGTCAATTTTGACACTATTTAGTAATTCATTTTTGTGAAAATCATAACAGAATTATTAGTTAGAAAAATATTAATTAAATCAATACTAACATGTCATATTAACCTATAAAATTAGTTTAATTCATAAAAAGTCTTAAATTACATTTATATGTGTATTTATAACATCAATTATGTCAATATTTCATTAATAAGATAATTATTGCATCATCTTTGTGTCATAATAAATGATAATTATTTAATCCTTAAAAATTCTAAATAAATTCCTATGATGTATATAATTGTATTAGCTTTTTGGAGACTATTCATGTTTGACGTTTCATGAATTTATCAGTAAATTAAAATTATTATACTTATAAGATTTAAGAAAGTGACATGTTGTCACATTCTTTGGTTTTAATAATAATTAAATTAGTTTCATGGAAAAAGTCCATTAAATGAATCTAATCCGACCCTTAGGTGATATGGGTCGCCTTTTAGTCATTCAATAGGATTTTTACATGTGTTAGGATAATTTTATAATATTATATGTACCCTTAATTATCCGATTTACCTTTAACTATGGTAAATAAAATTTACTGTAGTTACTATTCATAATTCCCAAAAATAAAAAGTAGCTTATTAACATAATTTGGATCCACTGATTCCAAATATGAAATCTATTTTTCCAAATTCACTACACAAAAGTTGCAGAAATTAAATTAAAATTAATCCCGTTGTCGAAAGAAAACGGGGTTTTCTTTAAAACATTACAAAAGATTGAATTGATTCCTCCTACGAATTCAAGGTAGAATCAATGCTAATGACATAAATTATATTAAATGGTAAAAATATATTCTATTTATACTTTAAAACCATTCAATATTATAATTTAACCATATAAATTATTGCGATGAAAAAAGTTGTTTTTAATTAAAATATAGCGTGTTTTTACTATTCATCAAAATATGAAAGTCACCAGAATAATATGAAAAATTTATCCAAAGTAAATTTTTATTTCATGATTCCAAAAAAGAATTTTATTTTTTCAAATTGAACTTATAATCATGTCAAAAAATAGATTTAAAGTGGGTGCGCCATCAAAAGGCGGCAAAACTGCACTTTTTGAAAAATACTTATTTTACCCGAAATATTTATTTTGTTTTTATACCCTGTTTTAGAAAATGTGTAAGACGAATAATAATGTTATAAGATTCAAAATTTAGTTAATAATATTCAAAAAGGCTAGTTCATAATAATATTATAATATATCGTTGTTTAGTAAAACCCGGTATTGCGTACAACACACGCTATCGAGGAAGGTCGCGATTGCGTGTAATGAAAGCCAAGTCAGGGTTGCGTACTGTGAAAGAATCCTTCGTTGTTTCGTATAACATAATCCAACCATATTTCATTTATACATTGAATATATATATATATATATATACTCAATGTTGCGTAGAATAACTATTATCAAAATTGTGTGTAACACGATCCAAGAATAGTGTTGCGTATACTGAAAGCTAATACGGTGTTGCATATAGCGCAAGGTAATATTGGTGTAGCATACAACACAAGACATTAATGAAATTAAAAGAATATTTTTCATAAAATCTCGGGGTGTTACATTCTACCCCCCTTAAAATGAATTTCGCCCTCAAAATTCATCGGGGTTATAAATGGTTTACTACTCGAAAGTTTGTTTAATAGAAACCCACATCGTAAAAAGGAATACCAAAACCAATATTTTAAAAACCAAAAAAAACATAACGGTTACCCAAATAAACTAATCCCTGGGTTTCCACATAGGTGAAAATATGGATATGGAAGAGAAATCTAACCATCATGTTCTGATGGAGAGTGGTAGAGAACATGGCTATGGAAAAGCCAACATTCACAAAGCCATTTATTTGTGATGATCTATGGTACCATCTGATTCATCGGATATAAGGGAACTAGGACAACATTTTGGGTTTTCAAGATCATTTCCCTAAAGTTGATGAATTAAAAGAAATACTTGCATGATTTTGGTACAATCTCACTATTGTTCGTGAATTGAACAATTTCCACTTCATCCCTTAAAGAAATGAAGTTGAATTTGTTATTCGTGATGTGTTAGAAGATCATGTGATAGAATGATGGGTCATTCCATCTCTTTCAAAAAAACGTTAGCAAAAGTTATAAGTCCATCTTATGGTTAGATTAATCGTATATGGTTCCAAAAATGAACTTATACTTTATATATCATACCGCTTAATAAAATAAAACTAGTTTCTACTAACCAGGGGCTTCATGTAGGCCAGTGGTAGGCGAAATGGCTAGTCTCACTTCGGTTGTGGGTTCGATTCCCACAGCCTTGTCCGACGTGATGGGTTGTCGCCCGTCCTGCAGGTTGTCCTTTTCTAAAACTATATTACTATAACATCCCATCAATAATATCGAAAAAACTTCTATCCTTAAACAATACTAACTTATGTCCAACATAATCCATTCCAATATTTAGGCTTATCCATAATACTACAGTCCACTCTCATAATATAGTGAAAATGATTACCAAAGATTTAATACCATCTTTGATCCCCATATATCATAAGATATGTCTTGTTGGTCACATTCCAAACATTCAAAGGCTTTAATCATGTATTCTCTTGAATACCCATTGAACCTTAGTGAAAACATGAGTGTAGTTAAAAGTTAACACTTTCCACATACCAAAATCCTCAAAATTATATATACTCAAACCATGATATCACTTAGTCCTTATATCAATCATGAGCTCATGAATACAATCAAACATCTCATTATCTTCTTATTCCTTCATTATGTGCATATCATCTACTTTACAAAAATATCTGAATAACATTCCTTGGTTACTAGTACCATTCAACATATACTTTCAAATACTTTTAGGAAAAACAATAGTGTAACAATCCTTAGATGATTCTTTATTCCGTAGTACCATTAACTATACAACATAACTCTCGATAAACATACAATCATTCCACTACCTTCTAAAACAACAAACTGAGCTTCAACACTTCTTTCAGCTCATATATCATTTGTAGTCTCCTCATCATCATCCACATAAATACTACCCATATGACCATGTGGATTCTCTTCTTGAGATTTTCTATTAGGGAATTGGTTTGAATAATGCCCATACATTCCAAATTTAAAACATCTTATCATTGTTGATGTCGTAGCAATATCATTATCCTTGTCCATGGTGTTAACTGAACCTTTTACTTTTCACTTACTAGCTTTGTGTCCTTCTTTTCCACACCCAAAGCATCTTCCAGTTCCTCTGAAACAATCTCCTTGATGCCTCTTCCCACATGATTTACATGAGGGAAATTGAACTTTCTTTCCTCTATGATCATCATGAAACTCCATCTTTCTCTTATTATCTGAGTTGGGAAACTTACCAAAGTTGAGATTATTGATCATATTATGAGATTGTTGATTAGGAATAATAACGATGTTTGGACTTCCAAATCCCATTTCATTTGGTTTCTCATGAAGAATATCATTCCATTGTCCGTCAAATCCTCCATTATCTTGATTCTTCCTGTTTCTAGACATTTTCTAAAACCCAAAAAAGAATAGTGTGAGAGGCAAAAATCATGCTAGGGAAAACAACATATTAAAGGGGGAGTAACTTCAATATATACCATCTTAGGTTAAATTCTAATATCGTTACCATAGTTCTAGGACAATATCCTATACGTATACTTATCCTTTGGGACTTCCCTATACATACCTTTGAAATATCTCTAGGGATCTCACTAACGTTTTCGCATCCTAGTTTCCAAAGGTTGACTAAACCTTTCCTCTGATACCAACTGTAGAGACCCGAAGCTTGACGTACATGGACATTACATTACTTTTGCGGATTACTTAGTACATTACAAAAACACACACACAAGGACCGTAATAGTTTAGTGTCTTTGGAAACCCGGAATGTAATATTATAATCATTCGTATAGGAAACCTATCCCAACGGTTTTTCTAAACCATTGGGATATAGGCATTAGTATATAAGGAATTTACAATAGTGCATCTTTAATGCTCAGGTGGATGTTATTAGTTAACTGAGGGCCTTATTATAGTTATCCAAGGATCAAGAAAATCAACCAATATCTTATATAATAGATCTCTACATTGAGAGAGAGACTGGGTATAGATCATGGTTGATGTCCTTTATCCTATGGATGGTGATCCAAAAGAAGATTTTGGGATGTGACATTAGGTCATTGAATCCACTAGTTAAAGGATGGTAGAACTGGAGTACTTAATCACCATGGTGGATCCATACATAAAACATTGTCCAATACTTGAGAGATGATGCAGTATATAGATGACCCTCTCTAATTGCTAAAGTTTTCATTCTAAATATTTACTACACGCATGTGCATATTTATTTCACCACATTTAATTTTTTAACCTTAATTGTATTTGTGAAAAAACACATGAAAATACATAATATCACACCATTCTCACTCAGGGTCAAAAAAAGGGATGACTATATGATTTCTCATTTATATGAGAGTGTTGAATAATCATCAAACACATAGTGGTATGCTATTTTTGACTAACCACTGAGTGAGTTTACACTGACAAGATCTATGGCTAGATAATGGGTATCTCTAAACATCTAAATCTATTTTACAATGTTCATTAGTGCACAAATGGGGTAATTATAAGGTTGTTGGATTCTACTTGATAAGGGGGGAACATAAATTGTGAATCATGATGCCCAAAAGTTGGAAATAAATGTGAGTGTTATGATGATGGAGGTCAATCATTGACTGTGATTGAAATATATCACCCCTACCACTTTTCTAAGAATAGGGATAAAAATATGAGTGTCAACCTATAACCATTTTTGAAACATGATAGTTATTTAATAATTTCATTCAATTTCCTTCAAGTAATTGGCCCATGATATTAAGTGATCCATCTTGGCAAAACACCATTACCATTAGGGAATCCATTTATACATGGAGGTGGATGGGAATCCAAATAGATGGACATAGAAATTTTGTAGATGATGTTATGTAAGATTCCAATTTTTATCCCATATTGAAAAATACCCTTGGGGGTGAATTGGGGTTTGAAATATAAAAAAACCACCTCTTTTGAAATAATTTCCTCATGAAAAAACACACTTCTTTCACTTTCCTATAGAAATTTATGATAAGTATTGTAATCATTCATGAGACATAATGATTATATTTGATTCTCCATCACTAGGATACATTCAAAGAGCATATACCGTAATTTTTCTGATGTACCATACCCACTAAGGATCACAACAAAATAAGGTTAAAGCTAGATCACTTCTATTCCCAGGCTCATTTTCTTTACATTTTTTAAGGAGAACTCACTACATCCTAGGGGTCACTCACTGAATATTTCCTTCAATGGAACACTATCAGTGGAAAGTATCACCATATTCCTATTCCATTTATCACTATAAAAATGATTCATACATTGTTTATTGACATATAGGCTCATTCATTAGAAATAATGAATAAATCCTCAGTTGTAGGTAGATGTTATATGGAATTCCGACTTGTATCAACTTGATTAATACCACTTTACCAAAGCTTCACTAGGAAATAACTTTTCAACAACTTTGGGATGCTCACTACCTTCACGAAGCACACCCAACCTTTTTGAAACATCCCAATTCTTTACAAGTATATACAACTTTCAGGAACCCCACATCTTTCGCAAAGCTCGCCTATTTTACAAATCTCAACTAGCCTTCATGTTGCTACCCTCTATCATAAACCTCAAACACCCTAACAAATATCACTTAACCTTCATTAATCTCACAACTTTCGGTAAATTTTTATATCCTTCATGTTTGATACTTTTACGATTATTACAAATTTTTGTCATCTTTGCCATCCTTCGCATACTTCCTTTCTTCAACAAATTTTTCTTAAGAACAACATTCATGAATAAACTTTGGTAATTCAAAGAATTTTTATCTTTGTTATGTATTTCTCATATCAAATGAGGGGGTATAGGCCTATTTATAAAATTTTCCTCCCATTATAGAAGCTTCCATCTTCATTATCTCTTTTTTAAAAGCTATCTAAGGTCATTAGAAAATATCCATTTTTTCCCAAATCACATAGGAAATTTCACCTTTGAAAGTTTCTCATAGCCACAAATATTTGTTGTCAACCATTCAAGAATTCATGATTCTCATTCCTGGGGGGATTCTACAACTGAGCATGGATGCTTTCTTTGTCAATAAACATAATCAACCAAAAAGGACATTGTTTCCTTGAAAGATGTTTTCCCTAGTATGAATGGATTCCAACACTCTTGGAAATACGCCACCATGAATTAGTTCAAAATGGGGTGGGCGTATCTGTATGAAAAAAATGAAACCTTTTTTTTCAGAGGAGAGTCATATTATATGTCAAGTGATGGTTGAAGGATATGAATGATGTGGTTGGTGACCAACACTAGAGGAAAGGGCTTCTTATGTAAGGTCCTGATATTCTTTGTAGTTCTATATATTGAAATGGGGACAATGAAAACACAATTTTACTTCTGATAATGTGGTTGTTGAACATGAACTTTAATGTCATACAGTGAGGATGATGTATTCCATAGTTTAATGTAATGTGATAAGGACACATCTAGTAGTTTAATATCATTTATCTGGATGTGGTGAGCCTGTGTGAATGATACCCACCCTACCATGGGAACGGAGGGTGTAGGAGGGTATTGTGATGGGGTTATTATTGAAAGGCCTATAAGTCTAGGGAAACATTGAACAACCAACACCAAAACATAAAATTGTTAAAATTCAGACATTATTTAAGGTTGTGATCCTTGGATTATGGATTTCAGTTTAAGTTTATAAATCTTGGACTATGGGGTTGACTATCTCAAGAAGATATGTTTAATTCATCAGAGTGAAAACCCAGACATGAATTGATGGCCAAGGTGTCCCTCACTCCACACAAAAAATTCTTGAGAGGACTCAATCATAGTTTAATGTTGTAATTCTTAAACTTAGACATGGATATTTGTTTAATGTCAAATATTTAAGACCCATGAGAACCCTAAAGTATTTGATATGGAATAAAATAGATGTAACCTGAAATGAATTAGGACAAACAGAGGCATGTGTTCCATGTGAAACACAAAGGGATGATTGCGTAAAATTTATGGTTTTGATACTAGGACCTTGACTCTTAGTTTAAGGCTAGAGTTTCGACTAGTGAAAAATTTCTTAATGGTCATAATTCTTAGATCATGTGGGGAATCTCAAATAGATGTGTGTAACATAGTTGAGTAAAATTCCTAGCATTAATGTAGGTCCATGGAGGGACCGACACCACACAACACATTAATTCATGATTCATGGTCATGGGCTCCTAGTATAACCTTATAGAGTTCGAACCAAGTTTTCCTCTTATGTCTTGAATATTTTGGGGATGTGTCCCTACCAAATATTACGCCCGTGTCATCCATGCTCAGTGTGAGAAACAATAACTGATATTGAGTTCTTGTTTCTCACTGGGGAGAACACGATGAGAGGTGGAAGTGGATGAAAAAAAATCCACAATGTCAACTGTCACTTCCAAGACATGGATAAGAAAAAATGGGAATAACTAACATATGGGAAATAACTTCTAATAATGTTGAAAACAGAAGTTTTTACCCTCATTGGTTAGAGATGAGGCAAACAAAAGTAAGATCAACCATTGACTGAGTTCGAAACACAGGATCTACTATTTACTACTAAAGATCCTTCGAGTTGTAAGCCTAGGATGGTAGGTGAACTAGAATCTCCTTACACCATTACCGTTAGGGGGCATGTTTAGGTTGTTAGGATGATGGTTATCAAAATAATGGAAGGAAAAGAGTTTAAGGGATATAATATAGTAGGAAAATGATGCTGGTAGGGTGATGTACTCTTTGTATATGGTGTCAAATCATGTCACCTTATAAGGCATCCTAGTTTTATATGAGTTAATACATGATTCATCTCATACTTTTCATATAAGGAATCCTGATTTTAGAAAGGGTAAATTTCCATCCCAAAATTATTGTATGATGCATCCCTATTTCAAATTGGGAAATATTTGATTCATATCATACTTGTCATATGAGGAATATTTCTTTCATATGAAGTAAATTACCATCCTATAATTATCATACGAGGCATCCCAGTATAAAAAGGGGTAAACCTATAGTTTAAAGTAGTGCATTGAGGAATTTTGTTGGGTAGTTTAAATTCATGCAACTCATACCACCACTACTAGTTTAAAGTCGTATAACCTACACTACGTGGGGACATGAGTTTCCCAAGGAGTATTGTGTTTCATGGAATAGGTATAACCTGATGTGAATGGAGGTCCTGAAGGTACCTATTTCATAAAAAGATATAAAAACCATAACTTCGGTCAAGATCACACCATTGGGAAAGAGAGGATCCAATTAAAAATTGATAAAAGGTATGATAATATGATAAAATACATGGGAATCATGAAGTTTCTCATAATGATGGGAATCCAGAAAAATATAGTTCTGGAAGGTGGAGGCATGAGATTTCTATAACACCAGGGGTAAAGTAAGATATGTAGGTGAGGTGTGAATTCACATTGTTTAGGGTCATATTGTTGGGACCATCAACAAGAAGCTTAAGGTCATAATGCTTTGTCCAAATAAAGGGGTATTTGAGGATTCTCATTTAGTGGATGAAAGTTAACTCTATACATGAATGGGGACAAATGGCCCCTCCACCACATGAAGTAGCCCTAAAGGTAGTTGCACATATTTTACAATCCTATGACCTAGACTGTGGAAAACAATTTAAATTCATATTTACAGTACTATGTTCTATAAGTTTAAGGAAATGAAACACATAATTTGTGCCATCATTTTAACATCATCATTCTCAGAATAGGGGGAGATTTTATGTTTAAAAGTTATTTGCATAGAAAGAAAGAGGTAAAATCCAATGTGAATAGATCTAAAAGAGGCCTGTGTACTGCACAAATACCAATAAGAAAATGACACACAATTTTATGCCATATTTTTTAGATCAATGGAAGGATGAAAATCAGTTAAAAGTCATGATTCTTGGACTATAAATAGGGTTTAAGGGTCCAAATGGATGATAAATGTTTGATTGGGCCTAGAGAATAAAACTACAAGAATCACTATATATCTCATAATTGTGATAATCAATCCACACATAGTTTTGGAACACGGCGTGGTAGGATACCACCACTGGTGGGGTAAATCCTCTTAGGTGATGGAGGTGAGGCATCTCAAAAATTTCCTAGGGAATCCCATGTTCAGGGAATGTGGTATGGTTTTTTACAATCTCATACATATCAAATGTGGTATACTAATTTTGAACAGGGTAAAATCAACTCTTATTAAGAGTAATCCCAGTTTTATATGAGGTAAAAGAACAATTTAAAATTTTGAATTTGGGACATAAGTCTTTGTAGTTTAAAGTCATACTACTCAGAATATAGGGGATGAAAATAGTTGAAGGTCATAATGAATTGACCATGTGTAAGTAGTTTGAGGTCATATGTTATGGACCATAGTGTGGATATTAGTTTATAGTCATAAATATGAGAACAAGATCTATTAGTTTAAGGTCCTAGAGTTTGGGCCAAGGTGATGAGTGTCCTAAAAGGATTGGAGTATTGTAGAGGAGTGACAAACCTGATGTGAGTTGAGGTCTATAAAGGCCCAAAACCACGTAACACATTCCTATGAAACCTACACATAGTTTTAATCCATGATTATTGGACTTTGAATCCAAATTTTAGGTTCTAGAGTTTATTCCTTTGGTTATTCTAATGAGAATTACTTCTTGGGAAACATGGAATTTGTGGGAGGTGTAATTTACTCTCCTTCCATGGTGACAAAAGAGTCTACTCCATTAGAATAGACCTTATGAATCATATAAGGTCCTTCCCACTTAGTGCCCAACATTGGGGTCTTATTTCTATGTATCATTGGCATTATAAGAGCTAGAATCATGTCACCCTAGAGAAAAGAGCCATGGTGAACCCTCTTATAGAATTCTCTTGCTATCTGGTTCAAGTGCCTCTCTATATTGTGAAATTCCTAGATTCTATTCTCATTGAGGGATTACAATTCATCTAGATAGAATTCCAACATTCTTTCTAGTGTCTTATGGTCATAGAAAGATATTCGGTGTGGTGGAAACTAAACATCGATGGGAAATAGTGACTCTTTTCAATATACGAGGGAGTAGGGTGTCACCTGGGTGGAATTATGTGTCCTTTTCCAATAGGACTAGAGAGAATTGGACAGATTTTCCAACCAACTCTTCTACTTTTGTCCCATAATCTTCTGAAAAAAGCTAGATAGGGGATTTTTTAATACCTCAGTCTATCCATTTTCATATGTATGGTAGTGGGATTTATATTTGTGACAGTTGTTTTACTTTTCATACAATTTCATCATCTCAGTATCCCTGAAATTTATACTTTTATAGGTTATAATGGAGTGAGTAACTCCAAACCAGTGAATGGTGCAGGAGGAATAAATTTGATCATGAATTTGACCTTGAATTAATTAAGGTAAATTTCTTCTACCCACATTTAGAATAAATCATTCATAGTTACAATGAACATACATTGGTGAGTTGATGCTAGCAGATACATACCCAAAACATTGTGTCCACATACTGCAGGCTGCTAGGAATACATAGTTGTGTGGAGGAGCATCAGTGGTTGATGCAAAATGTTGTCATGGATCTGAAATGCTTGGAAAATCTTGGAATACTTGATGAAGTTGCAGACCATAGTGGGCCAAAAATAGTCTCGCCTCCATATTTTATGGGAGAGCTTTAATACTTTATAGTGGGTTTCATAGGACCTGATATAAACTTCCAACATAAAATGGGGAATATAATTTACTTGGATGAAATGGAGGATAATTACATCAAAACCACATATAAAGAGAGTCTTCTCAAGGTTATTCCTACTATGAAGTGTGAACTATACTTTATGCTGACAGATTCTCTCATGCTCAGCTAAGTCTTGAAGAATAATACCATACTTGAGATACTCAACAATTGGAATTGTAAATTTAAGAATTTCATAGGATAATTAGTAACCTTGGGGCATGGGTATTGAATCATTGATCACAAGATACTTTAACTATTGATTGTCATCATTATCAGTGATGGTGGGAGAAATAACCCTCTGTTGTGACACATGAATTATCAGGTCATCCTAGCCAGGTTTTTTAAGAGATACAACTAGATTGGCCAAGGTGTCGGGTTGAGAATTCTATGACTAAGTTAAATGAGTACCATATGTATGATAAGGGAACTGGGCCATCTATTAATGATTTTACTCTAATAGGGTCATGAGTTCTGGATTTATGATGAAATAGTCATCATTAATCTAATTGATGACTAACTCAGAATCTCCCTTCTCATGCAAGAGGGGGACATCAATCTCAATGGATAGATAAAGACTAGAGATCCTGATACTTTGCATCATTATTGGTGAATATTTATAATAATATAAATGAATACAAAAAAATGGAATGTACTAGGGTGATAAAGATAATCCTCAGGCCTACTCTATTGAGTTTAGGGTCGTTAATCCTTATACCTTTCAAGCTCTAAGAGGAACCATCAAAACCCATATTCCAAAATGTCATAGTATAACCCAATAAGATAATGGACTCATTTTTTAAATCAACATCTTGGGGAATTATTTAGGGTTTTTTAGGGTGTCTAGAAAATCTTCCAATTCTGGGCCCTTCAAGGATTTCTAAAGAATGAACATGATATCGAAATACTAAAGGATCACTTCCCAATGCATAGATTTTATTGTCTATATAGGGAAATATAAGATATAATTCAATGGTTCCCCATATAAGAATATTTATATCTCATGATGATATAGATAGTGTCACAAATTCTTCACTACAATACTAGTGTGATGCAACTATTCTCGATAGGTGAGTACCTAGTTTCCATATATAGAAGCATGAAACTGAGATATTATAAACTATTTTCTATGCCATTTTTATTTTTTTAGGTGATAAGGGAAATATGTTAAGGTTATAGGGTGGTTATAGGCCTAAAGGCTTTCCTGAAACATGTATAATTAGAACTAGAGGTTATAAAATATAATGATTTATTTCCTCATAGGAAGTCTAGAATTTATCATCCCACTGGTAGAAGGTTCCATTTTTTACTATCCTTAAGGGGGTCTTACACTAGCTAGCCAGATTCTAAATAAATTTGTGTATATAGGATAAGTGGCCTTGGAGGCCTTGTAGTTCCTAGATGTTACTTGGGTGATGAATCTGGTTGATGGCCTTGATATTATCTCGGTCGATTTCAATGCATCTTTTTGTTACAAAGAAGATGATAACTTCTTATGTGTAATCTCATATGCACAGTTCAAGTAGTGAATTTTCATATTCTAGGATAATAGTAAGTTGAACACCTTCAAAATTTATTTGAGGTAGTCCTGAAGCAGGAAAGATTTTACCAAAAAGTTGTCCATGTATAATTCCACCAACTTTTCTTGAATTAGTTTGAATATGTGGTGTATGGACCACTAATAAGTGGATACTATATTCTTTATGAAAAATGGAATTACCTGATAGAATAGGTTCCCTTGAATTCCCCTAAAAGAGGTAGATTCCTCCCACTCGAGGGCCATCTATATTTGGTTGTATCTAAAGTATCAATCAATGAAATAGAATTCCCAAAAACTCGACTGTAGCATTGATCAACAAATGTTTCACTGGAAGGGAAAAATCATCCTTTAAAACACGGTGGTTGAGATCCCACAAGCCGATAAAGAATCCAATCTTCTCAATTTTCTTTATTACTGAGATGATGCTATCCAATCATCATGGTATTGTACTTCTGTGAAAATGTTGGATTTGATAATCATACCAACCTCAAGATCCATCATAGAACCATGCGAGGGATCAATTTTCCTGGGAGGATTTTTGGACATGAAATGACTCACTATGAGACCCATACGGTGGAAAGATAGCTGAGGGTTTATCCCTATAATCTCATCATATCTCATATCCATGAAATCATGGTGCTACTTTAGAAAATCCATATATTTTTCTTTCTCCTTTGGAGGAATGGTTATATTGATTAGCATTAGCCCAAAATATTCAGCAGTACCATGGTTCACATAAATTATATCTTTGATAGTGGAGGAGAAACACTATTCAAAAGGCAATGGGAGTGTCTTCCAAATCATATTCATCTCTTGATGTAAGATAATTAGTAGTAGGAAGAGGTTCATTTAGGCCAGCAGACTGCAGGGAAAAACTGGTGCCTATATAAGTGGACATGAAATCCTCACAGAGGTTTCCCTGCTCTGCTAAAAATATGGATACAAAGACTATTAAGACAATTCCATCCAACCACCAACCATGGGCTCCACTCCTGATATCAAATAAATGGTGGGGATTCGGCTTCCATTGATTCAATCCTTATCTATAGAATATATAGGAGTTCATTGAAACAGTTTTATTATATCAAATGTCTCAATACCTCATATGATTATGGGATTCGGGTGTGACCCCATCCCATCCTTCATAAGAGTATGATATAATCTGAGGAAATTCCATCCTTTTAAGGATATCGAAACTATTTTTATTACAAAAAAAAAGATGCTTCTATGGTCTAATGTTGTGGGATCTAGGTGATGAATCAGAAGAATGAAATCATCATTCATGTCTATCCATGAATTGGGTATGATGATCATCAGATCACTGGTACATTAAACCCCATTGGATCGAACCTTGTTCCCCTCTCTCTTTTAGTAATAAAAAAGTATATATAAGAATTGGCATTATTCAAAGGGAGATTCCTCATCCTGGAGTACACAAACATGACAGTTGTGGGAGTACTTGAGGAACTAGTGATACAAGTAGGGGATGATTCATGTAAAAGAATCTAGGGCCATCCTAGAATCACATTGTAGGTGGTATCATTGGAGAATATAATGAAGTTAGTGGTCAATATCAAGCATAAAAACTTGGTCTTCGAACAAATAATATCAGATGCTTTATTCTTTTTCCTATCATAACAATGAATTTTCAGTTCGGAGGGAGTCAAATATGATTTAGTCAGTCCCAGACTATGGAGTATTTATAATGAGATGAGGTTAATTAGGGAACCTATATCCATCAGGAAATAGTGGATCTCTATTCCATTTAACTAGCCTATCATATACAATGAGCGTATATGAACCTGCATGTGGGAGTCCGTATCTTCTTTGGAGAATGATATAATAACTTGGAATTCCTCTCACTCAACTTTCTTAGTATTGTTGGTCTCTCTGATAGAAACCTCAAACTTCAAACTAGAGATATATTTTCAAGTCTTCACGAAGGACCTCACACATTTATTTTGACATGTATTGGTCCTCGAGGATTGAAATCCTTGATGGTATGTCTATGATTTGATTCAACATGCCATAAATTCATGCCAAAGGAACGTTTTTACCATAAGTGGGTCAATCCTTGGCAGGGGGGACAACAAATTCTATTGTTTTACCACTGGGTTTGAGAAATTATTAGAAATGTCTTGTTGTTGATTGGATAACCAAATCTAAACCAATGATGGATGAATTTCGTTTGGCTGAGCCCTAGCTATGGATGGATGTGGACAATCATAATGTGGTCATATATGACCTACTAGGATAACTAACATAGTTTTCTAGGGATTTATACCAAAATAAGTAGGATGGAAGGATAATTCCTGCTATGATTTGTAATGAACCTTCTCTCTAGCCTCAATGGCATGATTTCCCTGGATCAAGGCCTCATTCGGGTCATTATAGTAGTTTATATTCCTTTTTACATTTCTTTGATGGTGTGAGATAGAGGCATTTTTGGGGAGTGGGTTTCATGGTGTTTCTCACTGTAGGGTATCATGAAGCAGTCAACCAACACGATAGTGTTCATGGAAGATTACTCCTTCACATTATCAATGAGTTCTTCCACTACTGGGAAGAACCTGAGCATGACTCCCATAATAGGGGGTATAAAGTCATTAAGAGTGATAGACAACATCAACATTTGTGGTGGACTTTGGTCTCCCTTGTGCTATTGACACCTATTATTCCTTTATTTGTAAGGCTATGACATAGATTTAGATACAATTTCTATGGGAGGCATGAAAACCATATGATAGTCAAGTCTTCCTAAAGGGAAACATATAACACCATGGGAATGGTTTAATTCCTTATGAACTAACTAGTATTCATATTTCTAGGTCTCGTGACTGGTTCCCTACTTCCATTCACTTAAAACTTCAATTTCACTACCGAGGTCGGTGTGGATATGAATCACTTGTGCCAGAATATCACGCAACATGACCAAAACCTGATCCACATGGTCCAGGATCAAATATTTGAACTCATATAATTATTTTATGGTAATTCCAAGGATCATGTGTTTTCATCAGTGGTTGGGTAAGTCAGCAAATCCAGCCTCTTGGGGTCATATTCCTTCTGGAAGCTTTATAATTCCCCTGTCAAGGGTACAGATGAAATATCTCAATACATGTGAATCCTTGAAAGAATAGGTCGGGTTCATTCTATCTTGAAATGGAGAACTGCGATCCTAGCATTGAAAAGGGTCTATATCCACATTTCCACATCATGTCCTCTTGAGTTGGTGAGGTGGTTCCTAAAAGTTTTTTTCTAGGTGAGGTTTCACATCGTAGGGGTGCTTCACTCAGTGACACTCTTCAGAAAAATGTTATGATAATTCGATTGTATTGAGTGCATATAATTTTTTTTTTGTTAGATGTATCTACATTGGAATACCTTCCCACAAAATTTAGACGATGAAACGAGTGTGACTTTTGGTCTCCTACAAGGCTTCTTTCAGATGGCAGGCCTTTTCAGAAAACTCATAAAACCCACCTATAAAGTTTTTGGTGCTAAGGTAAGGGACCAGATCATTCATAACATTACCCATTCCCACCATTAACATATTTTCATGTGTTTCCATAATATCGTGTGAGTCAGTGACCTTTCCACTGGGTGATAAAATTTTCAACTCACTCATTAGACATTTTCTTTCACCTGAAGAGGATATAAATATTTTTCATGTGCATGGTTGATATGGACTAGTAATGGAATTTTCGATTAAGGTCTTCTCAAATAAATATCGAACCTATGGGGAACATGTTATATCAGATGAATGTTGTTCACTTCAATTTCTGAAAAAACATAGAAGCCTTGTGGCCTCCTTCTACTATAGGGTCTACAATATGGGTCTATACATTAGGATAATGTTGGAAAGGTGATGTAGGGGGACACCCATCTCATTTAATGGAGAAAATGGATTCCCAAACTGCATGGGTGCTTGTATGTTTTCAAAGTACAACAGGTATTGATTTCTATCAGGCGAGATTGCCACCTACCATGACTTCAAGATCACTGGGGAAGTGGTAAAAGCCGCTATTAAGTAATTTTGGAATGTTTCCCTATTGAGATGAGGGTCTATAATCCCCTATTAATTGATAGGAACATGAAATCATTGAAATGTATCATTCACTTGTTGAGCAGTATGACCTGGATCTCGAGGAAGATAATTAGGATGCTCGAGCGAGTATTGAGACTCATACCTCAGTCACATTCCATAAAATATTTCCTCTTATCTTCATGGTTATGTGGGGTTATTGAGCTTTACTGGGGTCATCTGTCCAAGGAGTACTTATTTCACCTCTGGAGGAGAAATTTTGTCTTATCCATTAGTATTATAATCTTGGAAATGATGAACAATGATATTAACAATGACCCATTTCTTCTCCTTGAGCTACTAGAGAAATGAGGCTATTTTGGGATAAACCTAACTTTTTGGTGCAACCTCAAATGGATCGAAGGGCCCAAATGATTATTTTCATTTTAAATTATTTGACAAGAATTCAATGATTCCTCATTAGAGGGATCCTAAGGCTGAGAACCATCATTTTCAGTTGGGTGTAGAAACCTATTGGAGGGTCTACATGGTGTTTTCCAGCCCCTTGAGGGGGATCTTCCCTATCAAGCCCTGGATTGGTTCCCCTATCCTTATATTCCCCTTCCAGATTGGGTATGACTATATTTACCATAATGGTACTCGAAGGGGAACCCCCATCATTACAAGGTAATTTAGGTTATCGCTAGATATGTCTAAAGTGGAGGGAAGCATGGTTTCACCAACCTTTGATCTGTATTTTAAGAGTTTATTCTTCCCTAATCTAGTGAAGAATTGTGAGGATCTTTATGCATATTCATTGAAGATTATGGAGTTATCCCAATGAAGTGTGATGTTGATCCACTTAGAGTGTCATGATCTCAACCCTCTGGCACTGCTGGTCAACGAAATCATGATGCTCATGGATTTTTGGATAGGATAACCCATGAGAACAGAGGATGTGGAGCATTTCCCAGATGATCTTGTTGAAACATATGACTTTACCCTTATCAAGGGACTCGAGGATGTCAAAATTTAAAGTTATAGGTGGCTAGAACAGTAATGACAGTTGGTCTGTGGCTTGAACCTCCCACATGAACTCTTTTATAGAGGAAAGGTCTTACTCTTGGTTATCCCAAGATTCAAGCAAATCTAGATGAGATAAAAGAGGGGGAATCTATGTGGATCATTTATATGGTTTTTTTACCAGAATTGGAGTCACTGCCTAAGTAAAATTCCCACTAAATACCGGGATGTCTCTCAGAGGCGGTTCTAGTTGCATCATCATGTCCCTATAGGATGGGGTAGTTACCACTGCCTTGTGATAAAGGGAAGTGCCACTCATTTATAGCTGATCAGATTTATTCCCATCCAAAGGGGTCATCTCATTTCTGAACATATCTTCCTCATCTTATGTAGAGGTAGAGTTGAGATAAATTGGTTCTTATGGGGATAGCCTTCCTATGATCCCCTAGAAGGGAGCTTAACGTCTTCTAACTTAAAAATCACTATAGAGGGATATGGGGATCCAATAGATCTCATCTTATGGGATAGTGAACCTCAGATATTGGGATACTTCTTCAAACTTTGGAATTTGGGGTGGGGACTCCATCATCGAGTCATTTGTCCCACTGAAATCTAAGAGATCAATGAGGTCCATGAATACTTGGCATTTCATGGGATTTCACCTCTGATGGTGGGTGTTCTCGCTTTATCCTTGAGAACATTATTTAGAAAAAGTTACCTAATTTGAACATGGGGAGTACATTCATGATGTTGGGTTGTAATTAATTAAAGAACTGAAATTTGGTATGTTGGAAGACATGCAGGACCTCCATGCTGGTAGGTAGTTATATCCAGAGGATCATTGTGTTGGATGGTAGTGGTATACGAAGGACCACAATGTTGGTTGTTGAGTGAACAAGGAGGACCTCCTCTTTGGATGGTTACACTGCGGGGAGAAACTTCATAACGAATATGTTCATTCAGGGTTTTCTAGTAATGTATTTCAGTGCTTCTGGTGATAGAAAGGGTCAAACCGGCCTTTCAATAAATCAGTTGGGGTCTCGATCTCGATAGATAAAAGATAAATCCATATTCATCTATCAAAGGGATATGGCGGTGTGAGGTCATAGTGTATGTGGCCGCATAATACGTGGAATATTCTCCTTTTGGGTAGCATACTGATCCTTCCCCCGACATTAGAATCGGGTGCTTCGAACTGGGGAAGGTGAAGCAAGGGTGAAGTCCACATGTTCTTTGTCCTGAGGGATCAGTCATTATGGGAATTGATGACACATGTTGGGAGCCCTCCTTATAGGAACTCAGACAATATTAACTATCGGTGTGACTCGAGAAACCCCCACCTCATCAGAAAAGGGGTGTGATTCATCAGAACATTTCGGGTAGACACTCCAAAAAAAAAACTCATTGTTTCAAAGGGTGATGGTTTCCCCCTGTGCAGCCCTCTTGTGTTGTGGTGTCGATGAGGCACTGATACCTCCAAGTCTTGGTGGACCATATCCATTATAATAATGACCCCATACTACTCATACCAACATATGAAGGTGATGATCACCCTCCTCTAGATGATCTTAGAGGGTGATACAGGGCATCGACTCTAAGTATCTAAAGTCATGGTGGAAGTGATGGAGGAGGTGTGGTTGTGATGGATTTCTAAATAAATGTTCATCCTACCCTAACTCTTATGAGTGTTGGGCTCTTAATTTCTAATATATTGGGTCATATTAGGGAGGTGGATTAAGCTATCAGTACATGTACAATTGAAGTTATGTCCAATTCCCTAACGCCATCTAATATTTTGAAGAAAAAAAGGATCCATGCTGAAAATTTCACAGTCTGAGGATTCCCAATGATAATTTCCCCAACGTGTAGGTGAGTTCCATGATTGTTCCACTAATTTCGTGGTGGGACTCGGATCCATATATCTGGATCAGGTGACATGAAAATCAATTGATTCCATAATTCTATTAGTCCCCATATTGAGGATAATAGTTTCATGTCAAGTTTAACAAATCTATTTTCGAAGCTTTCATCAGAGCCAACCTTCACATTAATATACACTAGATTTCAATTTCCCCATATTCCCACTTTCTATAGGTGGGAACCGTTCAAAAATTTCATCGGTGATGTCTTCTCCTAGATCAAAACGGGATGATGAGATATCAATTACCCCTTCCATGGATTCCTACTAGAGATCATTTCCTAGTCTGGACCTTCCTCATATATTTAATTTATGATTTTGAAACTCATTTAAGATTACATATCTGTATTAAATCTAGTTAATTACACCGATCCTATCTTGACAGGGAAGAACCCTTCAATCATGGGATTAGTCACATTGGGTATCTCTAAAAATGTCTGGACATTAGGGGAATTGGACACATATGAATCTTTATATTAAAGAGGAATCTCATATGACTCATCATTTTCATGGAACCCAAGGTGTCCCATATTAATCATGAGTTAATTAATGATATAGGTGTAATCCTTCCACATTTTTTTACCTCACATATCCCTTCTTTCTTGCATGGGGTATGTGTTTTGGGTCAGGTCATGAGTTCTAAGTCCTATAGAGATGCATTAAAACATTAAGAAGAGATGGATCAAGGCATGAATTTAACATCATGTAGAGATTAGATGGTTTATCCCAATTAACACTAAATGTGTATCAAGGTGGTGCATCTCTAGGGGGAACACCTAGATAGTTTACAAATTTTTTGGATTTAACGCCCTGTGTGGTGGATTCAGAGGTGTTTCCCAATGAGGGAAGGTGTGACACATGAGTTTACCATTTCATATATAATTCCTTCTGAGGTGAATTCAATGGTTTTTCCTTAGGAGGGAATATGTCACACCTAATTTTACCATTGTGGATTTAACATGTTCTGAGGTGGGTCTAGAGGTGTCTCCCTAAGAGGGAAGATGTCACACCTTTGTTTACTATTGTCAGGATTGAACCTATGGGGGGTTTCCTATACATCTTATCTAAGAAAGAGGTATCAAAACCCATGTATTCTAATGTCATGGTTTAAGGTCATGTGATCGAACAAGAATATATAGTTTATCATCATACATTAAGTATGCTCGTGTCATAAAAGTAGCATTGATGTGGGATGGTGTCAAGATTATGCATAGAAGTTTCCCATGGAAGGGGTTTCATCCCTCCATGAGAGAGGAAAGTGTTGGGATAATTCATGGAAACATCCTATGGCGGGTGTCTCATTCCATAGTGGGGAAGGATGGTGTGAGTCTTACACATAGAATATCTCGAGGGATGAAGTTTTATTACTAATGAGTGGAGTTTTGTCTTGTGTTGGGGGAGGTGGTGGAATCACATGATAATCATACATAGGGAATCCTTTGTTCATAAAATGGTGTAAGGATATAGTATTTATGTAATTTACATAGTATGTTTTAGTTTAGTTTAGAAATATACAAATATGATGTGGAGTTAGGTAGTTTTACATCATGTATCCCAAATTTGTAGGGACTCACTTCTCACCAATAGGGATTACATGACCACCTCCCATGCGCCTCTGGGTGGGACATATCATTGATAGTGCGATAGAGGAGTGGACCATAATGGGGTATACATTAGAGTCCCTATTCTTAGAAAAAACATGGTTTATAGTTTCTATTCTTAGAAGAAACAAATAGGGTATCAACTTCACTAAAGACATAGAGGATGTCAAGTAGGGGACAGGGAAATTTTTTCATGAAAACGTGTAGGGTTTCACATAAAACATTCCTGAGAATAGGGATCTAGTATAAGGGGGGGATAATTGAGTTTAGAGGAATGGTTTCATGGAAGTGGTGGGTTGTGGAAATTGTATCTTATCTTTGTGAGAACTATGTTTTTATAAGGGGTGGGTGAAAAATGATAAGTAGATAGAAGGCCAAGTAAATTATTTTCATGTAGTTGGTCTATCACAAGAATTCTCTACAATTGATATTACATGATCACTAGTTTTTCATGCTATTATAGAAGAATAGAAGTTTCACACATTAGAGAATCTCTTCATCTTATTGAAAACCGCCTAAATATAGGGGGTGAGCATATTTTTTAATCATAAATCCATGGAAGCATGCTCAAAAAAACCTTTGACATGGAACTTGAGTTGTGCATGTCTATAACCTTTACTACATGACTTAGATGCAGAACATATTTGGATTTAAATCATATTTGTAACTCATAGGTAATAGTTGTGAATGTGTTTGGGTGAAATATTCCTTTATTTCATGAGTCAAGGATATCTTGTGTACAAGGGCCTTACGCATGCCTATAACCTATATATCATCTACAGAACTATACATAACTTTAGGTTCGCAGTTCTGTTGCACACGGAATTCCATTATTTTTTCCACTCACTTAATGTTTAATGAAATATCTTCATAAACCCTATAGTGGTCCTTTAGGGTGTCTAGCATGATCAGTTTACAAAAAAATTGGTAGTCTGAGATCTAATAGGAGATTTCAACACCAACAGATACTAGGAAAAAAAATAAGAACATTATTTTTGTGATTTTACATAAAAAATCAATAAATTACTATACAATTGATTAATGGTTCATAAAGCACCCTATATGTTCACTTCTTAAATACTCATTTTGTGATATTATGTTTTTGGAATCAAATGAACTTGTTTTTTATACCATTTGGGAAATTTATGATACTTATTTCCTTTTTATTGGTTATTTTTTATAAGATGAATGATTTGATTTAATGTGGGACTCATATATATATGGATGATGACTGGTGGGGTCATATATCATACATAAATACATTGGTTTAAGTTTATGTATTATGAGCTAAAAATGGTACAATAGAGGATTTATCCCAGTCTAGATGGAACACATGAATATTTATCCCAAGCTAAAGGGGTATATAAGAGGTTTTATCCCAAGGCCAAGGGTACACAAGAGGATTATTCAAAGACTACGAAGGTACGCATATGGGTAGTACATTCCTAGTAAGAGATAAATTTCTTGTGGTTTATCCTTGACATATGGTTTTTATTCTTATGATTATGCCATAATCTTTTGTCATAATCTTGTTCCTATGAATATGATTTTTCATTCATGTTTAATTTTTCATGACATGTTTAAATGTTTTCCCTTAATTTTTTTTGAGTCCACACCTTATATATGTTTTACAATCCCCAAGTAAGGTAAATAATTATAACTTGTAGATATTATATAATTGAATCTAAAAGAGCTCGATTATGGAGAAATTATTGTAGACTGATTTTTTTATAACGAATCTCCATGTAAAAAAACCTTTATTTCCTTGGGTTTTGTGACTTTTTTGGGATGTAATAATTAAATATTGAGAATAATGTATTACTTATGTTATCTTTATATTGGTCCACATTAGGTTTACTATAGATGGGTTTTATTTATTTGTGGATTTGTATAGATAACATTAAAAAAACCCATAGGGATACGTCTAAGGGACAATTCTATGTATAGGATAAAATCATGTTGTTGTATTAAACTATAGATTATGTCAATATCCTATGAATTAAATTCCTTCCTAGTTACTAAAAGTGGATATATAACTGGTAAAAATTTAACTAGGGGTAATTAGCCTAAAAGAACATGTTGTTTATTAACTTAGTTGTCACTTGGTGTATGAAAGTGAAACCTAACTTCACACATAGTTTGAAACTCCCATGAGAAATTTTTTGGTTAATCTACGTTATCTTTCTAAAAAATTATGGTTAATTTTAATAATTAACTAGTTTAGTAAGAGAACTATGTAGGAAAATAACCATGGATAACTTAGATTAAAAAATATATATTCATATATTGGGTTATATATTCTTTTTATCAATTTTTAATTATTGGATTATAATTTTCACCATATGTATTAAATAATTTATAATTTCTTACATTCCCTTATAAAATGAAAAGTTTATAACCCATAAGAATCGATTCAACAATTTGTGTAATGGACCATGTGGAAATTATTACAAAAATAAACATAGTAGGATATAAATTTGAGTGTAGAACCTCATGAAAATTATGTCGTAGTTTATGAATAATAATGAAATCATGTGGTTCTCTCACACACACTAATGAAGTGGAAACTTACTATAGCGTTTTTCATGCATCAATGTCTACTGATATGTAATGGGTCACTTGATCCGCTAATTAATAATAAATAGATCAATATAGTAGAAAATATATTTTCTATTACATAGATTATAGATCATGAAAATTATTTTTCAGCTATATATCATTTGGAAGGTAAATATGATCAATAGAAGACCCTTGTCAATAACACAAGGATAATAAAAGAAATTGATTTCCTAAAGTGGATAGAGTTTAAAATGAAATTATATTTTAAATATTTTCCCAAAACACTTCATATAAAATTGGAGAGAAGATTACTAAAGTTGAAGATAAATAAAATTAAATCCATTTGTAATTATGAAGAAAAATTCCTAAGGATTGCAATGTGGGACTCTAGTTTTATCATTGACTATAAAAATATGGTAGATCATTAAGTTTGTGGATTGATGTTGAGTCTCTTAAAACCATTAGATATATTGGATTTTTTAATCTATGAAGAGATTTTTTATTGTTCACTTAAGGTGGAAATAGAAATATGATACTCTCATTATTCTAATTTTTTGGTGGAATAAAAGATAAAAATGGATTTCCATTGAAATTAAAGTAAAAAAAATCTTTAAGGGGAGGAAATTTATATTTTTACATACTAAAAAGGTGGGAAATTAAGATGATGGAATTGTTGAAAGTAATGAGTAAATTATTACACTATACAGAATAGGGACATCAATGTAACACACTCAATTTTATGTTAATAATGATTTATGCTATGGAGCATCTTAAGTGTCTAATTAAACAAGTTGATTCATGTTAGGGGTGTTCAAAGAAAGAATCAACTCAAAGTATGGAAATTGTATCTACGAGACGATTCATATTGTGAAAAAATATTCTTGATGTGAATAGATTCTGGGTAGAATCCATGAATATGATTTTAGGCCATGAAATTCAATCCTAATGTGATAGGTAAATCATGAAAGGAATGGGGTTATCGGTATTTAAAGACAAGGCAAAAAGTATTTCAATGTATCATATTTCCTGAATGTTCATGATGTGAATCCATAATTTTTTACATGAATATAGTTGGTTCTAATAGATTTAATGATCCAATTCTATTTTATTTTATCATTCTCATCCTTTCTTGATACTTTGAATCCTTCGTTCTCTCTAGGAATTTTAGGCTCTCTTTTTCCTTTCCAACTCATCCATTTGATGCTAAAAAATGGACCATTCCCAGATTATAGATATGATGTGTTCATTCTTATCCAAATATATTACCGAATTATATTCTCAATATCTTCATCAAATCTATGGGTTCTTGATATTGTCTAATAATTTAATCATTGATAATTTATATAATCAACACTAGGATTCATGGATTTTGCGTATTTGTATCAATCATACCAAGATCGTTGTTAGTAATAGATCTTATCACATATGTTTGACCTCAAAGTACCTTTAGGGTGTGAGTTATTTTAAATATTTATCATATATTAAATCATGTAAATTCAGGAATGGTTCTTGTAATTGGTGGTGATTTTAGAATTGATCAATGACCCATTCCATAGATCATCATTCACATAATGTAGTAAGACCTTTACTTTAGTGCATGTTTTATATGAGCTCTTGATATGATTGCTGATTTTCATGTATATCCTTGTGAGGAATATGTTTATGATTGATTACATGGGGTGTGAATGTGTATCCATATAGAATCTATGTTTTATGTTTTCTTGAATATGATTTTTGATGGTTGTGACTTTTAAGTTTTATGGCATGATGTCTAATATAACTTCCATTATACATATTTTTCATGTATTTCCCTATCACTATTTTATAGTTGATGTTGGTTGTATAAAATAGACTATCCCCTATGAGAGGGATGTGTGCGATATTGATCAGAGTGTACATGGGATATCTCATTCAGTGGGATGTGTCAAACATGTTTTGTGAATTTTCATACCGAGGAGTGGGATGTGTCAGAAATGGTGAGTTGAAATTCCTTCCATGATAAAGCTTAAGTAGGTAGTACCTGTTTCTAATGACTCAAAATTTTTATTTTTCCTGCATGATATACTTTTTACGTATATATCTCTAATTTACATTCATGGAATGAACCAGTATATCGTATTAACTTATGTTAGGTGAAGTTGGTGGTGTCTTACTAAGTCTTATTCTCACACCCTACTCAGGTATTTTAATGAAATTGTTGATTTAGTGGTTAAAGATATGGTGAATGGAAAGGGACTGATGTTGGACGATTGATTAAGTTAATAGGTGGATGTGGAAATTTATGGGTAGACTTTGATATGGACATAATCTATTTTTTTTAGCGTCCTTACCTCATATATTGTATTGTTTTTATTGGTTTTTGTTTGTTTATCTAACAAGATATACTAATAATGAATTTTTTGTTTTTATTTGTGTATGATACTACTCTATTGATTGATGATGTATTTATTTATAAAATGTTAAATATTTTTTTCACTTTCATTATTTTACATTGATGTTTACCTAGAACTAAGAGAATTGTCTACCCATTATTTTTTATAAGCCACATACACAATTCAGTAACCTATTAAAAATAGGGATGCTTTCATGAGGTCATGTGACATCCCAATGCAGACCAGATGGTTCGGGTCAAAGTGTAATGGAATGGTATCAAATCACTATGTTCATTAATATTTTTTTTCTTCTCTTTTAATTTATTTGTGATAGAGAAGATTAAATATAGGATGGTTGGGGCTCTTTAAGGGGAACTATTTTTGTGACTAAACTACAAATTTTAGTGGACTAATGAGTTTCCATAAAGTGGTATTTGGTGTTCATACTATTTCATGTTACATTTATTTAAATATTTACCATGTGTGATAGACATGATGTTTTTTACTTATTTATAGTATTTTTTGTGTGTTCATTCATCATGTTAAGAATATAGTATCACATAACATATAACTACTTATTGTATTAGATTGATCCAAAATAATTAAATTCATTCTGAAATTTGGATATTCTCATTTGGTGAATTACTTATTTGATTTTTTTATTTGATCAATTGAAATACATGATTGATTATATATATGGTTATGTAAATAATATGTAGTTACTAGAGGCTTGGCTGGTGTTGTGGGTAGTTTTTAAAAGGTTATTCCTTGTTCATGGGGGTACCCTCTTCTCTCGAACCTTTTCGTAAACCCTTATTTGAACCTTTGTTTTGTAAATAGTCTTCTTGTTTAAAATTTTGGGTTCCTATAAGATTTTTTCAATAATTTTAGGAAATGAAAGCCCATAGAAGTATCATGCAACTAGTTGCGCCACCTGTTGTATAGAGGGATGAAACTGAGCATGATCTCTTGGTTGGTCTAACAGATCGAGCTATAGAATCTATCAATCTATGAATATTTTGACTAGTTTTTTTAAGGGTGGAGGATCCCACATGGGTGGTTCGATGATGATGATTACACTCATGATTTTTTTCTCTATCACCCCTTACTTCTAGGGAACTAGATTCCCTCTAGACAAGAAGTACTAGATACAATTCATTGAGATATTTTTGACATGGTGGAGGCCCTCTAGGACTGAAATGTTAGTCTTAAAAAATTTATGCTTCATGTAGAATCTATTTAATGGTTATATGTCATGTTGTAGGATGGTATACATGAAGAGATGAATTGGGTTACTATAAAGGACATATTCTTTAAGTATTTGATTCTAGATGCATAGAATCTGAACTATTATTAGGAATTTATGAGGCTCTAACATGGGATGCTGATAGTGTCTTTATATTCAACATGTTTTACTGAGTTGTTTCACTCTAATCCTCCTCTAAAAGGAATATGGTGTAAAATGAAAACAGATATCTATTTTTTGTTCATGCAAAAAATAAAATGGTAGATTAGGATATTGGATATGACAATATATGTTGTGGTAATTCTCAAGGCAATGGCTATATAGATGGGTTTTGAGGAAGACCATGCTGTATGAAATCTTCCAGCTACTAGTCTTCCAACATGTACATTCTTCAATATCATTTAGGTTTCTTATTCTCGGTATAGGAAGAGGAATTCAGAGGATAGATGCTAGGGTGGCGGTCGATAGTCAGAGCATATGAGTGGTTCCTTGACTCCCTATGTGATAAATTAAACTATCGATTTCCATAACAATATGTTGAAGGAAATTTTTTTCAAGGACTATGATATTTTTCTCTCAAAGTGTCACTAGTGAGGCATGATTGGTCCTCTAAATTATTTCCATAGAAAGGATTCAAGGATGAGCACTGCAAATTTAGGATTTGGTTTGGATGTGAGCCCTCAACAACACTTTTCAACCCAACAAGGGTCGGTGAATGAGGTGACTCATGAGCCTTTCAAGTGTCATGGATTGGTTTATACCTACATTTTCGAGGTTGATCTGGACTTAAAGAATAGTGTAGAGGGACCCTCTATGGTTTGAGGTAATGTCATTATTTCTTCTACCCTATCAGTTAATTTTTTTGATGTGCATCACATTCATTCATATCTACTCAAGTGATTGTTGGGTTGTATTTACGGGTAAAATTCTCTTATGATCTATTATCTATTCTATATAACCCTATGATAGAAGGTGATTTATCTTTATATCTGTCCAAATTTTCTGATGACAGTTACTAGCTTTGAACATGTGTGGTGCTTTACAATTCTAGTGATGATAGTTTTCAGCATGATACATGGAATGTACTTGTTGACCAGCTACCATGAACACATTGATTATTATCATAATTGAGTTACTTTCACGTCTCCTAAGGGGGAGAAGATTGTGTTGACTAATGAATAAGATATTGAGGTAGGTATAGTGGGACCAAATCCCTATTAAAGATATTTTTTTTCAGTGTAGGTGGCCAGTATGATTCATAAAGTGGATCATGAAGAGAATCCCTCCTATTTCTCTCCATTAGTATACAATTATCGAGATGTCATTACCTTAGGAGTTTTCTAGGATACCTCTACAGAAGGGAGTTTAGTTTAAGATTGACATCATTTCTTGTGAAAGACCAATATCAATACCACAATACCTTATAGAACACAATGATTTAAAATATTTCACAGTGCAACTGGATAAATTTTAGGGGTAAGGTTTCATTAGATTGAGAATTTTCCCTTAAAGTGTTCTGGTGTAGTTTTCCAAGATTGCAGAAGGTAGAGTTCCTCTTTGTATAGACTAACCAAATTTGAATCAGATCACCATGGAGAACAAGTTCACATTTCATAGAATAAATGAATAGTCTTATAAATCGAGGTGATACCAATGGTTTTCAAAGACTAGTCTACATTATAACTAACTTGGGTTTTATGTTAGTGAGAAAAACATACCAAGATTAATGTTTAAGAGAAGGAAAAATTTGTATGAGTATCATGTTATACATTTTTGACTATATAATTCTTTTTCGATGTTCATTTCCCTCATGAATAATGTATTCTTCCCCTACTTGGACTCCTTAATTGTTGTGTTTATTGATGAAATCACAATATTTTCTAGTATGCATGAATCGAAGGTTAGACACCTAGATATAATATTAAGTATGCATCGAGCTCGTTTTATTTATGCTATGTAATGAATGCTTCACTTGTGGATATAAGAGGTTAACATTCATGAGGAATTGTTTTCAATAATGAATATCTTTTTATCTAGAAAATGATGATGCATTCATTTTCTATGCATGACTAGAAAATGTTTTCTAATATTCAAAGTTTTCTCAGCATGGTTGGGTACTGTAGGTGGTCCATTCAGGACTTTTATCGCACGGAGGGGACCATGACCATGACAACCAAGAAGCGATTCTTGTTGTATTCCACCTAACAATGCGAATAATTCATTTAAGGGTTGAATTAGAGGTTGATGTTGGCTATGATCATGATTCATCCCCAACTTAGAGTTTGTAATGTAGTATATTGGGATGTATCTAGAAATGGTTGGGGTGTTGTATTAATTTAGACAGATCAGGTAATTTATTATGGGTATCAGTATTTATTAACCCACGATTAGAACTACCATATTTATTAATTTTTTTTCATATATGGTTCATTATTTGAAATTTTAGTGACACTATCACTTTGTTAACAGATTTTTCATTTATATGTACCACAATATTATGCGGTATATATTCTTTTAGAATGGCTTGAATCTTTCAAATTGGTGTTTTTTAGTGTACCTAAAAATGTTAAACTTCTAGATATAGTATGATATGTGGGATTTAAATCATGTTGTAGATTAGATGAGTAGAATGATGTAGAAATATTAGGAGTGAACATCATTTTTTCAATGAAATCTAATAGAATTGTTGGCATATTATTTGGTGGGAGAAGTTTCGAATTGAGTGAACATGTCTTGTAAACGCTTAGGGATCTCATCCTCATTTGTGGAATAAGTGGATAATAGTCAATATATTGATCTAGAGTGAGTTATGATACATAAGAGGTTTACAATAAGTGGAAATTCATTAGGTTGGGCTTCAGACAGACATGGTGTTATTTTAATTCATAGAAGGGTGATGGTTCTGTATCCCAATAGTGGGGAGATGATGAGGTCCTATTATAATTTTTAGTGGTATGTGAACCTATAATAGGCTAAGATTTATCATGATTTTTTAACATTAGTTCTAGTGAACCAATAAGAAGAGATACATTGTTACATTTTTCAAATAGTGTTCAACTTGTCAAGGAATAATGTATGAGAATCAGATACCTATTGAGTTACCCCATAAAATTTGTGTGCCTATGTTGAAGTGGGATTTGGATAATAGATACTTCATCACAAGGTTTACCATAACCATGAGCGGTCAATATTCAATGTGGGTGGTAATATATCGGTTGAATGGTGTGGATCATTACATAACTATTTGAGAAACTAAATTAGTTGATGATATTTTAAAGATCTATATTTGAGAGAACTTAAATATTCAATGTGTAACTTTGAGAATGGTATTTAAAAGAGATTATTTGTTCATGTTGTGGTATTTTAAAGGGTTTAGAAGGATATAAGAACTCAATAGAAGTTGAGTTTGAACTCTATTTATTTGACTGATGGTCAATAAAGTAGAATGTTATAGACTTTATCAATGTTATTAGAGTGTTTGTTCTATATTTCATAGGATATTGGTTGATCAATTGTCTCATGTAGAGTTCAAATATAACAAAATATTTTAGTACTCCTTTCCAATTGGTCTTCTGAGGATCTATACCAGGGACCATGTTTTCTACCACAATAATGGAATGTTGTAGGAGAGTCTACATTTATTGGGCTTATAAAAGTAAAAATGACCAAAGGGTGGGTTAAGATGATTAAAAATTAAATGGTCAAGAGTCAGAATAGATATATGTATTATGATGATAGAAGGATATGACCATTAGAGACTGTTTTATGTGACAAAGTTTTCTTGTGGTTCCCCCTAATCTATGTAAGAGACATATGATGAAGAAATGAAAGTTGGAATCATAGTACAATGGAAAACTCAATATCATAGAAATAATTATAATTGTGGACTATCGATTGGATATTTCTCCATTTAATGTATTGGTTCAAATAGTCTAAGAGAAAATAGTCTAGATGGGGGTTAATAGACTAGATTAAAAAACTTAAAGACAATTATTATTTATAAATGATAGTTTAGATTTTAAATTAATAAAGTTAATTAATAGTGGAGTAAAAAATAACACAATGATGCTTATTATTGTAGTTCAATTCATAGTTCACATATACCACTCTTATTTTTCTCTACTCAGATAGAGAAAGATTTTTCATTAATCTTATTTTTAAGGGGAATCATAACACAATTACAACCTACATTTTCAAGTGGAAGAATTACCATGAAACCTATGTTTTGTATGGGGATTCAAAACACAATTTCAACACTAACCATAGACTATGTTATTCATAAATCAAATAATCTCAACTTTAGGAAAAAGTTTTACAACCAAAATATAAAAAAGAATAATTGTTTTGTTTGTAAATGAATAACATAAAATGAATGTACATGAAATATGGGATGAAGTGTTAAAGACCAAAGAATCTAGGATGAAGATGACAGATAAACATGGGAAGCACATGTAATGTTTCTTGAGAATGTGATCAGAACATCCTGTGAAGGTATTAGAAGTTGAAAAAAATTTGAATCATCCTTTGTGAGATCATAATATACTAGTAATCACATAATACATGATCAATTGATGGTTCAGAGGGTATTAATACTTTTTATCTCATTAAGTCATATATGATCATCTTGTATAAATTGTAATTATATCCTTTAAAATTATTTAATGTCTTATATATAAATTCTATAAAGCTGCAAAAACTAAATAGGTTTTCTGAAAAATTGTAGAAAGCAATTAAAATTTAAAAAAAATCATGGATTATCAAGGGGAGAGAGAAGATCGAAATTATCATTGCGTAAAAAACACTCAAACCATAAAGAAAATTTAAAAATGATGAATTATTTTATAAAATTTTAAACTAACCAATTGAATAGTGAAAAATACTTTTATAATAATATTTCAATGAAATATCCCATGAAACTGAATGTTTCAATTTGAAATTTTGAATTTAAAAAAACCCATTTAAAATAAGTAGTAAATAAAGAGTTTATCAAAAATTAATAAAAATACATTAAAAATATTTAAAAATATTAAATGGGTGTAATAAAAACAAATACTAATTTAGAGAAAAAATAATTAAAGAAAAAATTAAAACAATACCAATGATTTTTGGGTTCTATGTTGCGATTTTTATGCTTGAAACTAATATGCACTTTAAACTTCATAAAAATATTCAAAACAATAAAAAACACTTTACATAGGTTATACACAATTAATATGTAATAATAACTTCATTACAAAAAATTTAATATATAAAATTAATGTGAAATAAATATGTATAGAAAACAAAACATAATATAGATCATTTTCCAAATTTTCAAAAAAAAATATAGAATTTCACAGAGCTATATAGACAAATTTTTGTAGGTGATTTCAAGTGTTTTTTTTTTCTATGTAAGTGTGTTTACCAGGTAGGAGAATTTATGTAATAAAATATAC